>CM053751.1:30022697-30231166 GCA_028658305.1 Pachyuromys duprasi
AGGAAATGAGGGAGGGAGTGGGAGGGTAGGAGAGAATGGGGGAGGGGGCTACGCCTGGGATTCAAAGTACCTAACCTGTGATTGAGATAAAAATAAATAAATTAAAAAAAAAGAAAATGAGAGATGATAAAGAAGTTGTTATATTAAATTTTTACATAAAAAATCCACTTCTTTTCCATTTTCTTTTAGTCAAATGGTTTTAAATTGCCATTGAAAAATCAGTAAAAGAATAAAAAAAAATAATTGTAGAGTTTTAATAGTTTGGTGACCTTATCTACAATACTTAAAATGGTGTACAAAGAACAACTGTTATAGCAAAATTGACTATCTGACAGCAGAAGGCACGGGATTTCCGTTTTCATATTAGGAAGAAAGTACAGAAGAGGAGGAGGCTGTAGTGCAGCAACATGAAAGTTGGAAGGCTGGGCTGCTGGACGGCCTCACTCTCTACCAGGACCAGAGTCCTCTCAGTCTTAGCACTCTGTAATTGCAGACCGGTGTAATCATGTACTGCATTCGCTCTGAGGAATAGAGACTTGCGTAGAAAGCCAGGTCATGGCTCATTTCCCTCATGTCTGCCTGGCTTTTTTAAAGTATTGGCAGACCTTTGGTTGTTGTGCTTTCTTTTATTATGTTCTGCAGGTAGTAAGTACATCTTGTACAAATTGAACTGATATAGCAACCTTGCATTGGTCAAATTCATTTTTTTTTCTAACAGCTTTGTAGCATTTTAATACCAAGGTTGTCAAATTAGCCATTATACTATTCTCATTTAATAGACTACTATATAGTACAAACTTAACATCATGTGCACTGAAAAACTAGCAAGCTCGTGTCACTGTATTTATTGTGCTAGTTGCTGTATTGGAGTGGTCTATAACCAAATCCACAAATCTCTGAGAAATGCTCTTCTTCTTTTTTTTTTTTTTTAACTACCCCCAGCTATAAAGAATAGGAGGAGGGAGGGAAAGTGGGATTGAGAGGAAAGACGGGAGGGGGCTACAAGCAGGATATAAAGTGAATAAATAAATAAATTTTAAAAAAGAATTAGGACTTCCCCTGAAGGGACTTCTGTACCAGGCCACAGGGGAGGAAGATGAACTCAGTCCTCATGTGAGTAGATGAGCTGGGGTGTCTGGGGAGGAGGGTTCCTCTATTCTGGGGGATGTGGGAGGGAGGAGCTATGACCGATATGTAAATTGAATTAATTAATTAAAAAAAGAATTAAGGCTTGCCTTAATTCTTCAACTAATGTTGAGTATTCCTGTCAACTAGGCCCTGATTCAGTGGCACAGGTACCATGTACATGAAAGCCACAGTGACTCCATACATGGATTGAGTTTGGAAGGAAACAGGGACACATATAAACAGTTGAGGCTGAAGTAGTTTGAGAAGGCTCAGCTGCCCATGTTAGCTTTCCACATGTTTATCAATACACTGCAGCTTCCACTTAAGACTTTTATAGAGCATCTGCACCATCTTCGTGTTGATTTTGTGTATTTGTTGTTTCCCAACATTAAGGCAGAGTGGGGTGAGACAGGGCCTTTCTTTGTAGCCAGGCTTACATACATGATGCCTCTTCCTCAGATTCTGGAATCGTGGGATTGTAGGCGCGCACTGGCTTGCCTGGCTGAGAGTTTTTCAATGGAGGAGTAGAGGAGGAAGAGGTAGATTTAGCCTCTGTCATATTTCCTAGAAACGTATCATTTTAACAAACAAGCCTTTTGTTCAACTTCTGGTTCTGTTGCTACTCCACTTAGGATTTACACACCAGTTCTCACTCTGCACTAACTTCAGTGTTGCTGTTTAAGAATTGGTGACACCGTTGATACAGTTGGCACTTTAGTGCTTTTGTTGTGCTTTTTGTCTCTGTCATTTTCTTTTCTGTTAGTTTTTATATGGCTTTCATACAGATTTCTTGGAAAATACTGGCTTATGTTTCCTACACTCCTGCCTTAAAGTAACTGGCAACTTGTGGGATACTGAAAGGGTTTAGAGCACTCGGAGCTATGATGTTGTTGAGGTTCTTTGAAAATGGATTCCAACCCCATTTATGTAATAATTTTGAAATATTTTATTCTGTGGTCTAATTGTGTGTGTGTGTGTACATGTGCATGCAGGTATATGCACATAGATGCCTTTGTTTGCTGGTGCCCATATGTGTCTACTCTTGCATTTTTTTCAAGTGTAATCCCCCTTTAGCCATCACCCTGTTTGTCTCTTCCTTTATAATCTGTTATTGTGAAATCATTTCCCAAATGTCTTTCTCAACTTGACACTCCTCACTTTAACTTTACATTTAAATTAATCTGAATGCCTTTATTCAGATTATTCAGATATTCAGTTTAGCTTAAGCAGTTTTTAGCATTGTTATTTATAGTAGAGTAGGTAGGAAAAAAATAAAAACAAAAAGAAAACATCATCAAAATTCCTACCTTTACACAAGTTCTGTGCAATTGGACATTTTTCTGTACAATACTTATAAATTAGCATTGTATCAAATGTTCTTTGGTTTTTAGGTTAAGTGTAGATTAGAGTCAGTATTTTAATCATGACATTTCATTTGATATAACTTAATAGCATTGAGTAGCTTTTTTGTAAAAACAGAGATAACAAACTCATAAATATATTGAAAATATTAAATATCAATATTAAAATGTAAATATGAATGAAGAAATGCATCAAACATTTAACACCATGGGCGGTCCATGGCATGGATCAGTCACTGAGTTTTTAATTGATGAATTAATCTGTGTGGTGTTGGAACCCTGGTTTTTATAGTTTTTGCTATCCAATAGTTTTTAAGACCTGCTAGACAGTAGTTCTCAGCATTCCTAATGCTGTAACCCTTTAATACAGTTCCTCAAGTTGTGGTGACCTCAAACCATAAAATTATTTTCATTGCTATTCCATAACTGTAATTTTTCCACTGTTACAAATCTTAATATAAATAGTTTTAGAGACAGAGGTTTGCCAAAGAAGTCTCAACCCATCGATTGAGAACCACTGTGCCTGGTCAATTATTCAGCATTTCTGTTTCTGTAAAGCCAGGAAGTATATTTGTGTTTATGTGTGAAACTTTCGCATACCCTTACTTCGTTTTCTGGTCAGGATATGCAGTTCTGTGAAGCCAGACATTATTCTTGACTATTCCATATGTTACTTTCTCCTGTTATTATTGGAGATCGTCTCTAGTTTAGGTTTTGGGGTTTTTGTTTTGTTTTTGCTCTGTTGTTTTATGTTACTGTCATAGTTTCTTAAACTTATACAATATTTTACTTATATATTTTCAGAGATTTAATATGAGAATAAAGAAGTTTGGTATAAATACAAGTAAAGAATTCAGAAAATCACCAGGGGCTTCTTGGTAATTTCTGCTTTTTTTTCCCTTTCTTTTTTTTTTTTAACTAAAAGGCCTTTAACTTTTTCTATTGCACAATTTAAAATTTGTATTGCATAAGTAGAAATTTCTCATACCCCTTTTCTCTTTGTTTTTCCTTAAAGCTTTGGACTGCCTCTGTCAACTGGTATGTTCTGCCACTGTTTCGAGTATTGCATGAGTGCCAATAGCATGTGTGAAGTTTCGGTGCGTCCATAACGACAAATCTCCGAAACTGTCCTAGCACTGTGAGCAAAATATCAACGCAAAACTTGGTTCTTTGACTGTTTTACTATTGAATTTTGTTGTTGTTGTTATTGGAGTTGAGCCTATGGCGAAAGTAAAGGGTTCTTTATTGCATATCTTGGCACAATAATTTTTTTCTGTCTTTTCATTGTTAGAATTCAATAAATATTAATAATTTCTTAAGGAGACGGTGAGCAAGCTAAGGAGAAAGATTTTGATTAGGAATTATGAGATGAACAAGAAAGGAATGAGTGTAAATTAATGTAGTAGATATTTCAGAACATTTTAAGGTAAGTTTTCTGAGTGTTTTCAGTATAAGGAAAAACTTCACAGTGGCAAACTATAGAGAAATTAAGGAAGAACTGTGTAAAATTTGGGAATTTTACACTCCAAATTGTACATTTCAAACACTTTGTTTTAAAAGATGTAAAGACTTTAAATACTGTATGTTATTAGCATTAATTTTATAATTATAGACTAATTAATCTATCATAAAAGAAATATAAAAATACTATATTTAATATTGTTTTATTGTACATTTTTGCTTTCAATGATACCTTTATTATGAGGTTAAAGCAAGAAGGTCTTTTATTTTATCTATTTTTTGAAATTATGATTACAACATTTCTCTCCACCCTTTCCTCCCTTCACACCTTCCCATGTACCCTTCCTCTCTTAAAATTCATGGCCTTTCTTTTTCATTATTATTATTGCATATATATATATATATATATATTCCTAAATATAACTTGCTGGCTCTGTATGTTACTTGTATGTCTGTTTTCAGGACTGGCCATTTATTATCCAATAACCTATTTGTGTACTGTACCTTGAAGAAGAGTATTTCTTTCACATTCGGCATTTCTTAGTTGCCTGTAGTTCTTAGTGTAGGGTCAGGCTTCCTGTCCCACTTTCCACTTTAGCATGTCTATCGTTACCATCTTTGTGTAGCTCGTGTTTGCACAGTCATGTAGGTGAGGCTGTATAGGTGCGGCTTCCGAAATCACTAGGAGATGCGACCTCACAGTAAACTCCCTTGTCACGCTCTTTCCAACCCTCCTCAGCACTGTTCCCGGAGCCTTAAGTGCTGGAGATGTTTCGGAGATGTACCAGTTGGGATTGGACTCCAAGCTCTGTCCTGGGACTGGATGTGCTGTTCTCTAGTGATCTTTTACTGTTGCAAAATAAAGTTTCCTTGATTAACGGTGAGGACTCCCCTTATCTCTGGGTATACAGCTAGATATTTAGGAAGTAGTCCATTGCTCACTTTGACATATCTATTGGTGTCTTTCCTTGGTCAGCTCAGGTTAAGCAGTCAAATTGGCAAGAGTTTATGGGTGCAGCTTCTGATATTGCTGAGTCTCACAGCAAACTTCCCATAGTCTTTCTGTTTTTCTTTTTCTGTTGCAAAGACAAGTTTCTTTGCACTACACTTACTGTAGGCATAAGAATAAATATTTAGAATTAATTAGGTGTTATTCTAGTTTAGCAATTTCGTGGGTATAGGTTATCCTCCAAGATCCATACTTCACTAATCCTGAGTAGTTGCCTAGGTTTCCAGTTCTGGGCCATGATTTCCATGTTGATGAGTGATTCTTAAGTCCTATTAGAGAAAAAGAAGGGATGAAGGTAAAAGAAAGGATGTCTTAAAAGCAATAATAGATCATAGAATTATCTGTCCACCTTAAAAAAACTATACTGCATGTAACTCTATGCATAAATATACCTATATGGTTAAAATGAAATTTTCTCATCTTGGCTGACAATGCTCCCTCCAAGAACCAAAGACCACCTAATAAAAAAACCCAAGACCAGACTGGAAGAGCCCTCTTTTAGTTCTGTTGATGAGGGTTGTTCAAGAGATCCTCAAAACATGATAGGTTATTGCTGGTTCCTGCCACCGTTGGCATACATACCACTAAGACACCCTTAGTATTGTATTGCCATTCGGGTCATCATTGTGGTGCACAGTCATCACAGCCTTCTGGTACCATGAAAACTAACCCTCTGGGAGGAGGCTTGCAGGTCAGCTCCAGCTCAGAGAACTCTGGGCCCTGTGTCTGAAGTGTATAGGGTCTTCAGCGATAGGGGACAAACCTTCTACCCCTTGGGAGCAGCTGAGTGCCGTAGTAATAGCCTTTAATGTTTTAAGAATCTCATTGACAACCCTGGCTGATGACTAGAAGACTTCTTCAGCCTGGTGTTGGGGGTTTGCTGGGAGCATTGTCTGCCAAGATGATGAAATTCCACTCAAACTGTACATTTATACACAGAATTACATGCAGTATAAGTTTGGTTTCTGTTCTTACCTTTTCTTAAGGTAGAGAACTAATACTCTGATCTACTATGGCTTTTTCAAACATCGTTACTACTGTGTTACCTTCTTCCCTCCTTCTGTATTTGGCTCATCACCCTTCAGAATTAGAGCCTCCCTTTTTCCGTTTTCCGGACCAGGTCCTTGTACCCTGCTATTTCCCTTTGTATTGCTCCCTCAGTCCACTATCCCAGCAATGGTCCCTTAATTATTTTACTGATTTCTGAAGTTACTCTAGGATATATACTCACATCTGAAGATTTGAAAATAGGAAATTTGGTTTTCTGTGTTTTGATTACCTTACTCACTATGGTCTTTTCTTGTTCCATCCATTTCATTTTCTTTATTGCTAAATAATATTTCACAGTTTATATTTACCACATTTTCATCAACTGTTCAGTTGAAGGACTTCTATTTCCTATGTGTTCTGAATAGAGCAGCGATGAATATGGAAGAGAAAGTATATGTGGAGTAGGATGTCAAGTATTTGGGGCATATAGCTAAGAAATATAGTACATTCACTTCTACTTTTTGAGAACCTCACTGATTTTTATACTGGCTGTTCCATTTTCCCACTGACAGTGAATGAAGATTCCCTTTGCCTCACACCCACTCCAGCATTTGTTATGAGTTGTTTCGTTGCTCTTTGCCATTCTGGTTGCTGTAATATTAAATCTCAACAATGTTTTGATTGGCATTTTCCTAATTTCTAGAAACAATGAACATTTTTGAAATGTTGCTTAGCCATTTCTTTCTCCTTTTGAGAACTGTCTGAGTTCCACATCCATTTTTTAAATGGATCATTTTATTTGGTTCTTTGTTTTTGACCTCTTTTTATGATGTGCTTATTAATCTTATGTCAAGTGTGTAGCTGACAGAGGGTCTCTCCCACTTCATGGTCTTCCTCCTCACTCAATGTTTTCCTTAGCTATATATAAGCACTTTAGTTTATAAACTCTAGCTTGTCAGTGTTGCCCTTGGTTCTTGGACAAATGAGTCCTGTTGGAGAAGCCCTTTCCTACACCTATATCATGGGGCACTGGATGTTTTCGTTTGGTTGGTTGGTTGGCTGGTTGGTTGGTTGGTTTTTAGTTTTGGGGTTTTGGGTTTTGGAGACAGGGCTTCTCTGTGTAACCTTTGCTATTCTGGACTTGCTTTGTAGACCAGGCTGGCCTGGAACTCACAGATATCCTCCTGCTTTGCCCCTAGTGCTGGGATTACAGGCACACACCACCATGCCTGGCTACTGCCTGTGTTTTCTTCCAGCATTTTCAGTGTTTCAGGTTTCCTGCTTAGGTCTGTGATCCATTTGGACTTAGTTTTTGTGTAAGGTGATAGATATAGGTCTTCTAATTTCATTCATCTGGATGTGGCCAACTCATTTTCCCAGCAGCTTTTGTTGAAGATGCTTCTTTTTTCTTTTCTTTCTCCAGCTGTGCTTTTGGTATCTTTTAAAATATTAAGCAGCTGAAGTTGCATGTACTCATATTTGGTTCTTCAATTTTGTTCCATTGACGTATGGTTTTGTTCCAATGCCATATTGCTTTTATCATTATGGTTCTATAATATATCTTAAGATCTGGAGTGGTAATCCCTCAAGCATTGTTCTTTTTGCTCAAGATTATTTTGGCTATCTGGGGTCTCCTATGGTTCTATATGGATTTTATGATAGTTTTTATTTTCTGTTTCTGTGAGGAAGGAAAGTTGTTTTTATTGAGATTGTGTTGAATATGTAAATATCTCTTGGTAGAATGTTCATTTTCACAATAGTAAGTCTACCAATCTATAACCATGGAATGTCTTTTCATTTTTTTTAGTGTTTTTCTATATCTCTTTCGATGTTTATACTTTTCCTTGAGAGTCCTCCACTTCTTTGGTTGGTTTTATTCCTAGATATTTCATTTTCTTTGAGGCTATACTGAATAGAATTATGTTCCTTATCTCCTGGTCTGAATGATTGATGTTCATGTATAGTTAGGTTGTTGATTTGTGCAGATTGTTTCATTATCCTGCCACATTGCTAAATGTGTTTGTTATTTCTACATGTTTTCTGGCAAAATCTTTTGTTGTCATAAATAAAAATGAATGTTGGACCATAAAATGTTTATTATTAGCCCTACAATTATTGAGGCAGTATTGTTTGACCCCCTACCACAAATAAGAAGACACAGACACCTGTTAGGTTTTATAATTGCCTTATCAACTTGGGCTGGGTAGATATTTCTACCTGTTCTATCTCAATAACCTCACCATCCACCTCCCAGCCCCCATCCAATGCCTTCTGCCTTAATCATTCCTATCTGGGTTACCTTCCATCTATAATTCTAAGACACTTGCTTGCATTTTTCATCTGGACCTTTTCATGCCATAATTGGAATCCTTCCTCCTAGTCCATGTGTTTTGTTCTCCACACTAACCCATAATGGCATCTTCCTTCCTCCTCTCTACTCGACCATCCAATCCTGTGATTCTTCTGTAGTCAAGGCTCCACCCCACCCCCATCCCTGGAATCCTTAGCCACACCTACCCCATTCTGCCCTGCCCAGGTATAGACCTTTAATCAACCAATCAGGTATAAAGTCTTAGGCAGGTTTACAAAACAAGCATTGGTGTAACCAGATATTGTGGGCCAGTAATTAGCATCAAAATAAAGCATCAGAACAAACCCCAACAAGGGTTATCTGCAATAGGGATAATATGATAACTTTTTTCCTTATTTGTATACCTTTAATTTCCTTCTCTTGTCTTATTTTTCCAGCTCGTTCTTCAAGCACAGTGTGGAAAAGAGTGGGGATGGTGGACATCCTTGTCTCATTCCTGACTTCAGTGCTTCAAGTTTTTCTCCATTTAGGATAATGTTGGCTGTAGGTTTCTTGTATATAACTTTAATTATTTTGAGGTATGCTTCCTCTAGCCCTACATTAACTAGGACTTTTATCATGAAAGGCATGTTGGATTTTGTCAGATGCTTTTTCTGCATCTCTTGAGATGATCATGTGATTTTTGTCTTTAAGTTCATTTATGTGGTTTATTATATTTATTGACTTGTACATGTGGAACTATCCTGCATTTCAGGAATAAAGCCAACTTAGTTGTGGTATGTAATATTTTTAATGTATGTTTGTATTCTGTTTGCAAATATTTTATTGAGTTTTTAAAGAGTTTATCAGGGATTTTGGCCTATACTTTTCGTTTCTTTCCTTTCTTTTCTTTTTGTTGTTCTTGTCTTTGTGTTGTTACCTGGTTTGAGTATGAGAATGATGTTGACTTCATAGAAGGAGTTTCAGAGGGCAGGAGTGTTCCTTCTGTTTCTGTTTGTTTTTCAGAGGTTTGTTTATTTGAATAGCTTAAGAAAGATTAGCGATAGGCCTTCTTTGAAAGCGTGATAGAATTCTGCTGTGCATCCATCTGTGTAGTGCTCTTTTTTTTTTTTAAAACTCGACTTTATTTGGGGTGTTTAGGCCTCAGCCTACCAACTCTATGTAGTATAGAGGTTAGTGGGGAGAGAGGACCCCTTCAATTCTCTGGTCTGTTTAAGGTCGAAGGGTTTTTTGTTTGTTTGTTTGTTTGTTTTTAGGGCTCTATACCAATCTTCATCGACAGCAGACGAAGCCAGCAAGACGATGTGTCCGAAGCCTTCTCTCCATCTGTCTGCTCCACGCTGCTCCATGCCAACACTACACGCCATGCACCCTCCTCCACACCTTCTCTTTCTCAGCTCTCAAATAATATTCTCAGAGCTGTAGAACACGTCCCTCTCTGTGCTGCATGGTGGAAGGCAGTTACTAGCTAACAAAGATCACACCCACTCGTGACAATTAACAGCTGTGGACAAACTATACCCCAACTAAAATCCCACAGTTGGGATTAAAACAAGGACATATTTACATTACTTGAGTTTACAAAGAAATCATAACTTCTGTTATACATTACATCTGCAACAGCACCCCCCACTTTTTTTTTTCTGAAAGGCTTTTTATTACTGTTAGAAGCTCCCCATTTTTTATGGTCTTTTTAGGTTGTTGGCTTCTTGATTTAATTTTGTACTTTGCCTAAGTCTTGAAATTTATCCATTTCATTATGTCCTCCAGCATAATGGAGACAGACTTTTAAAAACATTTTTATCATCTTTTCAATTTCTTTGGCATCACTTGTACAAATGTTTTCTGTTCATCTCTGGCTCTTTTAGTCTGGGTCCTCTCTTTCTTTTGGTTAGTTAGACCAAGGGTCTGACAATATTGCTTATCTTCTCAAGGAAGTAGCTATTAGATTTCCTGATTATTCAAATTTTCCTTTATTTCGATTGTATTGATAACAGCTCTGAATTTATTATTTTTTTCCATCAACTTTAAATGACTCAATTTTTTCCCCAAATTTTTGACTTGTGTCATTAAGCTGTTTTATTTCTGTTTTTTTAAAGGCAAGCTAGAGCTATAAAATTTCCCCCTAAGACTGCTTTCAATGTGTTCCAGAGGTTACATTGCAGGGTTTTGTTTTGTTTTGTTTGTTTGTTTTGTTTTTCATTTTAATTAAGTTCCAGGGAATTTTAATTTTTTTTCTTGACTTCTTCCTTAATCCAGTCTTCACTCAGTTATGAGTTATTTAATCTCTGTTAGTGTATTTGCCAGAGGTTTGTTTGTTGTAAATTTGAAGTTTTATTGCATTATTGTTATAGAATATGAGGAGTAATTTCAATCTTTTTTTTTTTTAATCTTGTTTTATGTCCCAGGTTGTGGTCTATTTTAGAAACAGTTCTGCGTGCTGCTAAGTAGAATGTGTTTTCTTTGGTGTTTGGATAGAATATTCTGTAGATATCTATCTGATAAGTCTCTTTGATGTAGGATGCCAACTTATTCTCGTTTTTCTCTCTTTGTTTTCTGCGTGGATGACATGTCTGTTGTGGAAGTGGGGTATTGAAATTACCTGCTCTTAATGAAGTGATGTTAATGTCTTTATATCCCATTGCATACCTTTTTATAAAATTGGGCTCACCAGAGTTAGGTGCATAAATGTTTAGGATATTAATGTATTCTTGGTTAACTGTTTCTTTAATTAGAATAAAGTATCCCTCTTTATCTCTTTCAAAAGAGTTTGAAATCTCTTTTGTCAGATAATAGGATAGACTGCCTATTTGCTTCCTGGTTCCATTTGATTGGAATACTTTTGTCCATGCTTTCAGCCAAAGGTGCTGCCTGTCTTCGAAGCTAAGCTTTGATCCAGCTTCTTCATCCACTCATTTCATGACTTTTGATTGGAGAATTGAAGTCATTTATATTTACAGTAATTGTTGAAATGTGTATTACAGTCATTGTGTTGTTGATTTTTGGTGTTTTTTGTGGTGTCAGTAGTGTTTTATGTTTTAATAATTACAGCTTTGAATTCATTTCAACAGTCTTTCTGCTATGTTCCTGTATTTTCTTTAGGTTTAATTTATTGGATATAAATTCTTTCAGGATGTTTATATATTGAACTGTTTCTTTCTCTTTCAGTAATGGCAGATACTTTGGCTAGGAATAATAAACTAGATTAGTGTCGTAATATCTTTATATTTTTTTCTGTTTCAAATTTTTTTTAACTTTTAAGATTTATTTAATTTATTTATTTACAATGTATTTACTTTATATTCTGATTGTAGCTCCCTCCCTCATCTCCTCCAGATCCCATCCTCCCTCCCTCTCTTTTCCCCCATCCCTTTCCCCTAGTCCACTGAAAGGGGGAATTCTCCTCCCCTGCCATCTGACCCTAGCTTATCAAGTCTAATCAGGACTACCTGGATCCTCTTCTTCTGTGTCCTGGGAAGGCTGAATTGCCAGGGGGAAGTGATCAAAGAGCAGGCAACCCAGTTTATGATGGACGCAGCCCCTGCTACCTTTACTCGGGAATCCACATGGAAACTGAGCTGCCTGTTGACTACATCTGAGCAGGAGGTCTAGATCCTCTCCATGCATGGTCCTTGGTTGGTGCATCATTCTCTGCAGGGACTCCTGGGCTCAGATTTTTTTTAATTTAATTTTATTTTTTATTAATTAAAGTTTATTCACTTTGAATCCCAGCTGTAGCCCTCTTCCGTATCCCCTCCTAATCTGACCCTCCCTCCCTTTTCTTCTCTCATGCGCCTCCCCCATGGGCTCAGATTTTTTTAGCTCATCCCAAGTGAGGTAACCCAGAACCAGAAAGACACACTTGGTATAAACTCACTTATAAGCAGATATTAGCCATATAATATAGGATAACCATACTGATATCTACAGATCTAAAGAAGTAAACAACAATGAGGACCCTAGGGAAGATGTTTAAATCTCATTCAGAGGGGCTGGAGAGATGGCTTAGAGGTTAAGAGCAATGGCTCTTCTTCCAAAGGTCCTAAGTTCAAATCCCAGCAACAACATGGTGGCTCATAACTATCTGTAGTGAGATCTCATGCCCTCTTTTGTTGTGCAGGCACACATGCAGGCAGAGCACTGTAGGAATAATATATAAATAAAACTAAAAAATATTTTAAAAAGTCTCATTCAGAATGGCAAACAGGATAGACACCAGAAGCAGTAGAATAGGGAACAGGATGGGAGCCTACCATAGAGGTCCTCTGAAAGGCTCCACCCAACAGGGGACCTCACTTCGGGCAGAGCACAGGAGTCTTATGTGAGAAGGGGAGGATAGAGGGATCCAGAGGGGGCAGGAGCTCCACAAGGAGACCAACAAAGCTAAAAAATCTGAGTGTCATAATCTTTTAGGACTTATTGTTCTAGGCTTTTCTTTCTTTCAATATAGTCACTGAGAAATCAGCTGTTATTCTATGGGTTTTCCTTTATATGTGGTTTGTATTTCTGTTGTAGCCTTCAACACACTTTTTTGTTTGTGTATATTCAGTGTTCTAATTGTGATATGCTGTGGGGATTTTCTTTTCCAGTCTTGTCTATTTCATGTTGTGTGTGCTTCTTCTATGATCCCCATGAAGATGTGGTTGATGTCATTGACTTGGGATTATTTTCTGTCACCTATGCCTATAACTTGGAGATTTTTTTGATTTGTTTTTTTTTGTTGTTGTTTTTTCATGGTGTCATTCATATCCTTTATGTTTGCTTCCTGTGTTTTTTAAAGTTATATTTCTTGCTTAATTGGTCTAGATCATCAGTCTTCAAGTCCTGATATTCTAGCTTCTGTTGGATTCATTCTACTTGTAAGACTTCCGTTTGAGTGTGCTAGTTGAGTTATTGGATTTTTCAATTTCATCGTTTTTTCAGCTTGAGTCCTCTTCAATGTCTTTATTTCCCTATTGAATTCTATTCTCAAGTCCTGGATTGTCTTTGCCATTTCCATCATTTGAGTTTTCTTGGGCATCACTCAGGCATTTATTCTCCTTAAGTTATTTCTCTGTAATTTTATTGAGCTGTTTCTTTTTGTCTTCTTTTAGCTCTTTGGATTCTTTGGTAAAGTTTATGATTGTTCTTTTAACTTCTGTGACCTGAGGTTTATCTAGGTCATTATCAATGCAAACATTTCCACAGGGTAGATAGGTTTTAGGGAAAAGATCCTGGCTTGATCTTTCATATTGTTGATATTTTTGCAATGAAATATTCACATGTGGACCCATTTAGTTAGTTCTAACTATGATACAGACAGATCAGGTATGGGCAGAATAGAGAGTGTGTGAGTGTATGGCCATATTGAGTCTCATGGTTGGAAATGGCTTGCCCGGAATGACATCAGGTGGACAGAGGGACTGGGCTGATGTATAGCATGTGCCTTTGTCCAAGCTTGGATGTAGAGGGTAGATATGGCAATAAGCAAAGTTTGAATGTGGTATGAGAGGGCCCAGTGTTTTGGTGTATAAGTGGAGGGGAGCCTGGCATAAGCCTAGAGATTAGTATGGCTCTGGCTTGGGTATTCAGATTAGACCAAAGGCATTGGATATTGGACCTGGTCTAGATCTGTTGTGTTGAAAAGTGTTTATGGAATGGGTCAGGGAAACTCACTGGGGTAGACCCTGGAGAAGGATATGACCGATTGATTGACTAGAGAGGTTGGAGTAGCACAGATGGAACCTCTATTTTATATATAATATGTATATATAATTTTAAACATATTTAACTTAAATTCATTTAGAAATCAAACTGCTAACCACTATAGTTAGGTATATTTTCAGTTTTAAATATGGTACAGTGATTTGTATCTATAGCTGTGGTTCTTAGAGCAAGGCAAGAATAATTTTTTCTTATAGTTTGTGTTAAGTGTTTCTTATTATGTTTTGGTTTTATGAACAATAATTGATATTATTGTCATGGTTAAGGCCAATTGAATTCTATTACTACATGCAAGCATTAAATGAATTCAAGTTGTTAGTTTATTCTGTCAGTAAAAATTCCTCTAAGTGGTAAGATCGCAAAACTGATTTTGTATGTGACTACAGTTAATTAACTCCAAGTTACAGTTAATCTTTACATATAAAAGTTTGAATTATGTTTCTGGGATATCTCAGGATGATCTTTTGTAGTTCCCACCATTTGCCTAAAAATTTCATGATTTCCGTGTTTTTAATTGATGATTAGTATTCCATTGTGTAAATGTACCACAATTTCTGTATCCATTCCTCCAATGAGGGACATCTGGGTTGTTTCCAGGTTTTGGCTCTTACGAATAAAGCTGCTATGAACATGGTTAAACAAATGTCCTCGTTGTGTACTTAAGCATATTTTGGATATATGCCTAGGAGTGGTAAGTTGGATCTTGAGGAAGAGCTATTCCAATTTGTCTGAGAAGTTGCCAAATTGATTTCCAGAGTGGTTGTACAAGTTTTCATCCCACCAGCAATGGAGGAGAGTTCCCCTTTCTCCACATCCTCTTCAGCATGTCACTTGAGTTTTTGATCTTGGCCATTCTGATGGGTATAAGGTGAAATCTCAGGGTCGTTTTGATTTGCATCTCCCTGATGGCTAAGGATGTTGAGCATTTCTTTAAGTGTTTTTCTGCCATTCTACAGTCCTCTACAGAGAGTTCTCTGTTTAGCTGTATACCCCATTTTTTAATTAGATTACTTGGTTTGTTGCTTTTTAACTTCTTGAGTTCTTTATATATACTGGATATTAGCCCTCTGTCAGATATAGGGTTGGTGAAGATCCTTTCCTAGTCTATAGGCAGTCGCTTTGTTTTGATGATGGTGTCTTTTGCTTTACAGAATTTTTTCAGTTTCATGAGGTCCCATTTATTGATTGTTGCTCTTAGAGCCTGTGCTGTTGGTGTTCTGTTCAGGAAGTAGTCTCCTGTGCCGATGAGTTCTAGGGTCTTTCCCACTTTTTCTTCTAACTGATTTAATGTGTCTGGTGTTATGTTGAGGTCTTTGATCCACTTGGACTTTAGTTTTGTGCAGGGTAATAAATATGGATCGATTTTCATTTTTCTACGTGTAGGCATCAAGGTAGACCAGCACCATTTGTTGAAGATGCTGTCTTTTCCCCCATTGTATGGTTTTGGCTTCTTTGTCAAAAATCAAGTATCCATAGGTGTGTGGGTTTATTTCTGGGTCTTCAATTCGATTCCATTGATCCACCATTCTCTTTCTATGCCAGTACCATGCAGTTTTTATTATTATTGCTCTGTAGTAAAGCTTGAGATCAGGGATGGCAATTCTGGGTTTTTTGTTCTTCCATCTAAAGCTGAGAATTGTTCTTTCAAGGTATGTAAATAATTGTGTTTTGATGGGAATTGCATTGAATCTGTAGATTGCTTTTGGCAGGATGGCCATTTTCACTATGTTAATCCTGCCAAGCCAAGAGCACGGGAGATCTTTCATCTTCTGATATCTTCTTCAATTTCTTTCTTCAGAGACTTGAAGTTTTTTTTCAAACAGGTCTTTTACTTGCTTGGTTAGAGTCACACCAAGGTACTTTATGTTATTAGTGGCTATTGTGAAGGGTGTTGTTTCCCTAATTTCTTTCTTAGCCCTTTTGTCTTTGGTGTACAGGAGGGCTTCTGATTTTTTGAGTTGATTTTGTATCCAGCCACTTTGCTGAAGGTGTTTATCAGTTGAAGGAGTTCTCTGTTTGAATTTTTGGGGTCACTCATGTATATTATCATATCATCTGCAAATAGTGATACTTTGACTTCTTCCTTTCCGATTTGTATCCCTTTGATCTCCTTTAGTTGTCTTATTGCTCTAGCTAGGACTTGAAGTGCTGTGTTGAAGAGATAGGGAGAGAGTGAGCAGGCTTGCCTTGCCCCTGATCTCAGTGGGATTGATTCTCTCCATTTAGTTTGATGTTGGCTATAGGCTTGCTGTATATTGTCATTACTATGCTTAGGTATGTGCCTTGTATCCCTGATCTCTCCAAGACTTTAAACATGAATAAGTGTTGGATTTTGTCAAATGCTTTTTCCGAATCTAAGGAGATGATCATGTGGTTTTTCCTCCTTCAGTTTGTTTATATGGTGGATTACATTGATGGATTTCTGTATATTAAACCACCCCTGCCTGGGATGAAGTGTGCTTGGCCACAGTGGATGATATCTTTTATATGTTCTTTGATTTGGTTTGCCAATATTTTATTGAATACTTTTGCACCAATGTTCATAAGAGAGATAGGTCTGAAGTTCTCTTTTTTGGTTGGGTCTTTGTGTGGTTTAGGTATCAAGGTGACTGTGGCTTCATAGAATGAGTTTGGTAATGTTTCTTCTCTTTCTATTTTTGTGGAATAGTTTGAGGAGAATTGGAGTTAGCACTTCTTTGAAGGTCTGGTAGAATTTTGTGCTGAAACCATCTGGCCCTCGGCTTTTTTTTTTTTTTTTTAGTGCTATGAATTTTCCTCTTAGCATTGATTTCATTGTGTCCCATAAGTTTTGGTATGTTGTGCCTTCATTTTCATTGAATTCCAGGAAGTCTTTAATTTCTCTCTTTATTTCTTCTTTAACCCAGCTGTCATTGAATAGCAAGTTGTTCAGTTTCCATGTGTGTGTAGGCTTTATGTTATTTTTATTGTTGTTGAGGTCCAGCTTGAGTCCAAGGTGGTCAGATAGAATACAAGGGATTATTTCAATCTTCTTGTATTCTGTTGAGGTTTGCTTTGTGACCAACTATATGGTCTATTTTGTAGAAGGTTTCATGAAGTGCTGAAAAGAAGGTGTACTCTTGAATTTGGGTGAAAAGTTCTGTAGACATCTATTACGTCCATTTGATTTAGAACCTCTGTAAATGCCCTTATTTTTCTATTTAGCTTCTGTATAGATGATCTCTCAGTGAGAGTAGAATGTTGAAGTCTCCCACTATTAAGGTGTTGGGATCATAATGTGATTTAAGCTTTAATAATGTTTCATTTACAAATGTAGGCTCTCTTGTATTTGGAGCATAGATGTTCAGAATTGTGATGTTCTCCTGGTGGATTTTTCCTTTGATGAGAATGAAGTGCCCCTCCTTATCTTTTTTGATTAATTTTGGTTAATCAAACTACCCCAGCTTGTTTTCTGGGTCCATTTGCTTGAAAACATTTTTCCAGCCCTTTACTCTGAGGTAGTGTTTATCTTCGTTGCAGAGATGTGTTTCTTGAATGCAGCAGAATGTTGGATTCTGTTTCTGCAACCATTCTGTTAGTCTGTGGCTTTTTATTGAAGAGTTGAGTCCATTGATGTTGAAAGGTAATAGTGACCAATAAATTTTAGTTCCTTTTCTTGTGGAGTTGGTGTTGTTACTATGATTCATTGCTTTCTTTTAATTTTTGTTGTGAAAGTTATCTGTGTCCTATGTTTTCTTGGGTGTAGTTGTTTTCATTGGATTGGAGTTTTCCTTCAAGTATCTTATGTAAGGCTGGGTTGCTGTGTAGCTATTGTTTAAATTTAGGTTTGTCATGGAATATTTTGCTTTCTCCATCTATGTTGATTGAAAGCTTTGCTGGATAGAGTTCAGGTTGGCATATGTGGACCTTTAAGGTCTGCATGACATCTGCCCAGGCTCTTCTGGCTTTCATTGTTTCTGTTGAGAAATCTGGTGTGATTCTGATAGGTCTACCTTTATATGTTACTTGGCCTTTTTCCCTTGCTGCCTTTAATGTTTTTTCTTTGTTCTGTAGGTTTAGTGTTTTTACTATGATGTGACATGAAGAGTTTCTTTTCTTGTCTAGTCTATTTGGTGTTCTGTAGGCTTCTTGTATGTTTCTGGATATCTCTTTCTTTAAGTTTGGAAATTTTTCTTCTATGATTTTCCTGAAGATATTTTCTGGAACCTGGAGCCTGAAATCTTCTTTTTCATCAGTTCCTATTATTCTTAGGTTTCATCTTTTCATGGCGTCCTTGATTTCTTGGAAGTTTTGTGTTTAGGACTTTTCCGATTTTACTTTTTCTTTGAGAGAAGTATCAATTTCTGCAAGTGTATCTTCAGCACTCGAGATTCTCTCTTCCCTCTCTTGTATTCTGTTGGTGATGCTTACCTTTGTAGTTCCTGATCTTTTCTCTAAGTTCTCCAGCTTCAGGGTTTTCTCTGTTTGTGTTTTCTTTATTGATTCTAATTCTGTTTTCATGCCTTGCACCATTTCCTTCGTCTGTTTGAATGTGGATTCTTGTCCTTTTATGATGGCTTCTATTTTTTTGTTCATTTCCTCTCTATATGACACTAATTGTGCCTCTCCTTGTCTGTATTTCTTTGAGAGCTTTGTTCATTTCCTCTTTCTTTGCCTCTACTTGTGTGGCTATTTCCCTGAGAGCTTTGTTTGTTTGTTTCCTCTTTATTTGCCTCAACGTGTGAGGCTATTTCTCTAGGAGATTTGTTCATTTCCTCTTTATGTGCTTCTAATAACTGCATAAGCATAGCTGTAAAGTCATTTTCCTGTGTTTCTGCTGAATTAAAATATCCATTTATTTGGGGGTTGCTGGTGGAGTCATGATGTCCTGACTTTGGTTGGATGTGTTCTTATGCTGACCTCTGGCCATCTGCTTATCTATAACCTTCACTGTTTGTTCCTGGAGTGTGTACTTCAGACTGGGTCCGTCATTCTCTGGTGTCTGGAGTATTCTTCAGGAAGATGAGAGCGGTCCACTGGTTTGAGGGTGTGCACTGGTGTTTCAGCTGTACCTAGGGAGGAAGAGCCGCTGGCGCAGAATCGCAATAGGGGGGAGCAATTGTATGTGTGGAAGTGTGTCTTGAAGGAGAGAGTGCTAGAGAGTGTAGGTGCTTGGAATGTGATGGAGGGGAGCAGGCGCAGGATGTGGATGCTTGCACTGTTAGTGGGTACAGTTTGTGGGTGCAATGCGCTTGAACCGATTTCCTGAATACCTCAGTGGTGTACAATCCTGTCATACTATAGTTCTGTTATTCACATCTGTCTGGGCTCCAGGAGTTGTTTGCCTCGAATTCACTGGTAGACCCTCAGAGCAGGGGCTTCAATGTTGATAATGCTGTCCCAAGAATTCCTATGTTGCTGCAGAATCTGGGGCCTGGTGTTGAGGTCCACTGGGAGTCCAGCCACTGTGACAGAACTAGGAGGCCACTGGCACAGGTGCCTTCTGGAAGGCCCTGGGGAGCCACGGACCTGGTTGGCTGGGAGGAACCACCGGCGCTGCGCTCTGTGCTAGGAGCTGCAGACACTGCTGGCTGGACTCTGTGCTCGGTGGCAGATGCTGTGGGCCGCCTCTGCAGCCTCCGCCTCTGCCAAGGAGGGAGAATGGAAGCCTGTCGTAGGGAAATGCCAGGAGACTGAGGATTCTCTGTCCCAAATCTCAATCAGGCAGTGTTTCTTCTATTTTAATTTTGTGGAATAATTTGAGGAGTATTAGTGTTAATTCTTCTTTCAAAGTCTGGTAGAATTGTTTACTAAAATCATCTGGCATTTTGGTTGGGAGACTTTTGATAACTGCTTCATTTCATTAGGGTTAGGTCTGTTTAGATTGCTTATCTTGTCTTGATTTAACTTTGGCCAGTTGTACTATCAGGAAAATTATTCATGTCTGTTAGATTTTCCAATTTGTTGGAGTAATTTTTTTTAAAGTATGTCCATATGATTCTCTGGATTTCTTGGTGTCTGTTGTTATGTCCCCGTTTTGGTCTCTAATTTTGTTAATTTGGATCTTCTTCTTTCACCTATAATTAATTTGGCTATGGATTTGTCAATTTTATTTTCTCAAAAGAACTCTTTGTTTTATTAACTCTTTGTATTTTTGTTGTTGCTGTTTCTTTCTTTCTTTTTTATTTCAATCCTCAGTTTGATTATTCCTTGCCATCTACTCATTTGGGGAATTATTTCTTCTTTTTGGTCTAGAGTTTTTAGGTGTGACATTAAGTTACAAATACAAGGTCTTTCCAGTTTTTTTTTTTTTAATGTAGGTTTTTAGTACTATGAAATTGCCTCTTAGGACCTTCTTCATTGTGTCTTATAAGTTTGGTGGCCCCCAGGCTCCAAACTACACAGCTTTCCATTGCCACTAGTTGTCCACTGTAAAGGTCTATTTTAAGGTGCCAAAAATTGAACTATATTTGCCTAACAAACTACACTTCTAATTCTCTCCACATTTATGTTTTTGAAAACTAGTTTACATCATTTATGTTGTATATACATTAACAAATTATTGTAACTATAGCTTTTGATGTTTTTTTGTTTTAAGATTTGTGACTTTTTATATTTTAGGCAAAGAAAATGCTGATATGGTAAGCTATAATATTTAATGTACAAAAATTTGAATTGATATTTTTATTAATGAGTATTATTGTGCTATCTCTATGCCTGGACTCCTTTGATGAGTAGCTAATGATTTTATAGTGAGAAGTTTACATTAGAAAAATCTGACTTTTTTAAGTTATAGAAATAATTTGTACAGGGAAGATTAAATATAAAAATCTATGTTTTGCTTGGTTTATAATTAGGTTAACTTTCTATCTTTAAAATCTTCTATATTCTTATCTATTCTAAATAGAACTTTATGATATAAATTTTGCTAATTTAGTAATTTATCATTTGAAATTTATGAGTCAAGTAATTTATCTTTGTAATTATAAAAACTAACGATTAAATTAAATTATAAAATAGTTAAATAAATTTGTATGAAATAACTAAATTTATAGACATATAAAAGTGAAGGGCATAGTAAGTTACTTTAGAGAAAACATTAAAAGCTAAATTTACATAAAATCATTATGGTTTTAGCATCTTCTTTCCAAAAGGAAACCTTTGGATACAAGAAGCATGTTTTTGAAAATAGTAATTAAAGATAATGGTTGCAGCCTTGTATCAGAGTTAAATATTGTCATTTCTTATGGGTTTTGGTATTAGGTTCATAATATCATTAAAATACTTTGTGTCTTTATGTGTGCACATGTTGTGTATGTTCACATGATCATGAACGTGTTCATGTGTGTGATGATGTGTATGCATGTGTGTCACTGTCATGTGGAGGCCAGAAGTCAATTTCAGTTGTCTTTCTTAATTGCTCTCCACATTAGTATATTTTTTTCTCTGATTATTGATCACTGCTCTTGAAATATTGCCTTTTTAACCTTTGACTGAGGAAATTAACCCTTCATTGTCTGCTAAACCAGCAATGACTTTGTCTGAAGGAAATGGCAGCCAAGACAATATTGATGCCCTTCAGGGCCCACCAATAGTTACCTCTAGGCCTATAACCAGATTTAAGGCAAAGCAGGCTCTTGGAGCAGAGGTAGAAAGTGTAGTCCAGAGGGAGGTGCACTATACTACTAAAGAGTTTAATGAGTTTGCTGATGCACTCGAGCAGAGGTTTGGGGAATATGTATGTGAATGGATTTTCAGGGTGTGTGATAATGGCGGAAGAAACGTAAAACTGGATTGTCTGACTTTGTTGATACAGGCCCTCCGAGTGGAGATTCTAGGTTTAATATGGAAGCTGCACAGTTAAAAAAAAGTGTCAGAAGTTTGTTTGAATTGGTTGGCAGAAACATTTGCCAAAAGATGGCCTACTGGAAAGGAGTTGAGATGCCTGACATCTCTTGACTCATTAATGAAGGGTTTTAAAGGGAGTTTAAGGGAAATCGCAATACTGGAGTGAGTACACTGTGTGAAACCTAATCCTCTACAATGGGAAGGCCCATAAGGCATGCCCTTCACTAATGTTACAAGACAAAAAATGGTGAGGGGCACCAGCACATTTGAAGAGCTTTGTTGTCACCCTTTTCTTGTGTCAAACCTTAGGGTTGGCAATGTGTCTGCTTGGTTGGTTGGTTGAATTAAATGCAGTGGGTTTAACTGGGTTCTGACGTAGGCAGGGCCAGGTGGCAGCAAGGTGATCTTAGTTGTGGTCATAATGACCCAAACTGTAATGGTCAGCACAGGTAAAGTGAATTTTATGTTGTCATGGTTTTTAATGGACCTCTGGTACTAGCTAATCTTTCATGGCATTCCAGTCATGACATAGATAAGCTTATTGGATTTTTCTTTCATCTGTGTAAGCAGAAAAATTCTCAAACAAGTAAAGAAAAACTACATTGGATCATGGCAAAAGGAATCTTGGCTTGTGAAATCAATTTCCAGACTTGAGCCAGTTTGTAGACTCAGAATCCCTTGAATTAAGTGATGGCCAGGTTCCCCTGAGGAAGGACTTTAATAAAACACCTAAAATTTTTACTGTTAGCATTTCTCCAATCTTCACTACAGAGACCTGTGTATGTTCTTTTACAGTGTTAACTGTACACTGGGGGAAATTTGGGGTTTCTAGGGTTTATTGGATAGTGGTTCTGATTTGATGCTTGTTCTCAGAGCTCCCAAGAAACATTGTATCTCTTTAGTTAAAGTAGAAGCTTATGGAGGTCAGGTAATTGCTGGAGTTGGGTTGAAGTCCCATACTCCATACTCCAGTCACCCTGGAGTCATCCCATACCTATTTCCCCAGTCCCAGAATGTATAATTGGGATAAATATACTTAGAAGTTGGCAGAATTGGTTCCTTGATCTGTAGAGGCAGGGCTGTAGTGGGAAAGGCTGAATGGAAGCCTTCAGAGTTGCCTCTGTCAAGGAAAATAGTGAATCACAAACATTTATCCCATCCCTGGAGAAACTGCAGATATTCATGCCACCATCAAGGACTTGAAAGATGCAGGGATGGTGATTTCCATTACATCTTCCTTTAATTCCCTTTAATAGTGCAGGAGGCAAATGGACCATGGAGAATGACAGTTGACTATCAAAAATTTAATCAGGTAGTGACTCCGATTGCAGCTTCTTTATAAGATGTGGTGTCCATACTTGAGCAGATTAACACATAACATGGTATGCAGCAATTCATCTAGCAAATGCCTTTTCCTTGGGACTTGTTCACAAGGACCACCAGCAGCAATTGCTTTAGGCTGACAAGACCAACAGTATACCTTTATAGTTTTACCTTAAGGATATATTAACTCTCTGGCCCTGTTGAATTATTATTAATATTTAATATTGATTCATATAATTATTAATGTGGCAGCTCCTCCTTAACCCACTATTATATAAATAAGAGACACAGAAGAAACCTGTTAGATTTTTAATAAACCTTAATGTACTGGGGCTGGACAGATATTAACCCTCTAAGCTATCTTGTCTACTTCCCAGTCCAAAACCCTCATAAATACTTGCGCATGCTCCATTTGGACTGCTTCTCTCCATGATGCCAATCCTCAGAGGTAGGTCCTCCTGGCTTTATGTTTGTAGTTCACACTAACCCATGGCGACCTGCTCCTTGTTCCTTCTTCCTCCCTTTCCTTGTGGCGGTCCTTCTGCAACCCCAAAGCCTGAACACCTAGGCTCTTCCTACCTCTTTCCTTCCCAGCCCAAGTGTAGGCAACTTTATTTGCCAATCAGGGACAATTGGGAGGCAAGGTTTATACCACATCATTTTGGATATGTGAGAATTTGCTTGTAATGATTTTGGGGAGTGATACATAGTAGCTCCAGATCAACCCCAACAAGCTTGTGTCTTGTTCATCTGTCAAAGTATCACATTGATAGATTATATTGATGAAATTTTGCAGACTGGACCAGGTGATCAGGAGGCAGCAACCATTTTGAACTCATTTCTAACGCATATGTGCATAAGAGAATGGGAAATAAATCCAACCTAAATTCAAGGGCCTTCTACCTCGGTGAAATTTTAAGGAGTCCAGTATAGTAGAGATACTTCTTCTAAGATGAAGGATAAGTTATTGCACCTGGCCCCTCCTTCCACCAAAAAGAAGCACAGTTTAGTGGGCCTTTTTGGATCCTGGAGACAGTACATTCCTCACTTGGATGTGTTACTCAGACCCCTATTCCAAGTGACTGAGAAAGATGCCAGCTTTGTGTGGGGTCTGGAAGATGAGGAAGTTCTTCAGCAGGTCCAGGCTGCTCTACCACCTGGACCCTATGATCCAGTAGACCCAATGGTACTTGGGGTATCAGTGGCAGACAGGGATGCTGTTTGGAACCTTTGACAGGCCCCCGTAGGTGAATCACAGAAGAGACCTTTGGGGTTTTGGAGCAAGGCTCAACCATCATCTCCCTTTGAAAGACATCTGTTTGCCTGCTATTTGGGCCTTAGTTGAAACTGAATGTTTAACAGTAGACCACCAAGTTTCCATGTGACTTGAACATCATCATAATCTGGGTGTTATTAGGCCCATCAAGTCATAAATTGCACAGCAGCAATCCATTATCAGATGGAAGTGGAATATCAGTGATCAGGTCCGAGCACATCCTAAGTACACCAGCAAGTTATTTGAAGAAGTTGCCCAAATGCCAATGGCTTCTACTCCCATTACAATGCTCCCAAGTAGGCACCTATAGCCTCATGGAGTTTCTCCTGTGATTGCTTGACTGAGGGAAAAAAGAGTAGGGCCTGGTTTATGCAGGCACTACCCAGCTGTGGCACTTTCTGAACAACCCTGAAAGACACCCGTACTGGCTGGTTTTGCGTTTCAACTTGACACAAACTAGAGTCATAGAGAGGAAAGAGCCTCAGTTGAGAAAATGTCTCCAGAGATCCAGCTGTAAGGCATTTTTTACTTTTTATTTTTTCCAATGGAAACATTTTATTTTTATATTATTTCTTTTTAAAATTGTTTTATTTTTTATTACAATTTATTCATTTTGTATCCTACCTGTAGCCCCCTCTGTCATCTCTTCCCAGTCCCATCCTCCCTCTCAATTCTCCCCCTATGCCCCTCCCCTAGTCCACTGATAGTGGAGGTCTTCCTCCCCTAGTATCTGACCCTACCCTATCAGGTCTCATCAACAGAGCAAAAAAAGTCTGGACCCAGGGGACCCTGCAGAGACCATTGCACCAACCAAGGACCATGAATGGAAAGTACCTAGACCCCCTCCTCAGATGTAGCCCATGGCAGCTCAGTCTCCATGTGGGTTCTCTAGTAAGACCTGTCTCTGACCTGGACTCAGTGGCCAACTCTTTGATTACCTCCCCCTGAGGGGGCCAGCCTTGCCAGGCCACAAAGGAAGAGGATGCAGCCATTCCTGAAAGGCATTTTTAAAATTAGTTATCAGTGGGAGAGAACCCAGCCCATTGTGGGTGGTGCCATCCCTGGGCTGGTGATCCTGGGCTTTATAAGAAAGCAAGTTGGGCAAGCCATGAGGAAGCTGTAATCAGCACTCCTCCATAGCCTCTGTATCAGCTCCTGCCTCCAGGATCCTGCCTGTTTTGACTTCCTTCAGTGATGAACAGCAATGTGGAGTGTAATCCAAATAAACCCTTTCTTCCCCAGCTTGCTTTTTTGTCATAGTACTTCATTACAGCAATAGAAACCCTAATTAAGACAACACTAGTGAAGGAAAAATCTTCACGGTGGGCAGTGTAAATGGTCATACATTATGTTTGAAAGGAGAACTGGCCAGATATGTGATTGTTCATGGGCTTAGCCAATGAATTGGCTGGATGATCAAGGACTTAGAAAACAGATGGTTGGAAAGTTGGTGAGAAAGACATCTGGGGAAAAAGTATGTAGCTGAATCTCTCCAAATGGACAAAGGATGTGATACTTGTGTCCCATGTAAATGCTCATCAAAAGCTGAGAAGTACTAGGTTCAGTAATCAGGTAGATAAGATGACCGATTCTACAGACGGTAAACTTCTTTACCCAGTCATTCCTGATATTGCCCAATGGAACAAAGTGCCCATGGTGGCAGAGAGGGGTTATGCATGGGCTTGACAACATAAACTCCCACTCACCAAGGTAACGTGCTTATAGCTGCTGCTAAGTACCAGATCTGCCACAACAGAGACCAACACTGAACACCAGATATGGCACCATTCCCCAGGGTGACCAGCCAGCATCCTGGTGGCTGGTTGACTACATTGGACCTCTTCCTCTGTGGAAAGGATAATACTTTGTCCTTAATGGAATAGATACTTATTCTAATTATGGATTTGCCTTTCCTGCATGTAATGCTTTTGCAAAAACCACCAGAATGCCTTATATACTGTCATGGTATACCACACAGTATTGCTTCTGACCAAGAAATCCACTTCACAGCCAGAGAGGTACAATAGTGGGCCCATGATCATAGAACCCACTGGTCTTACCATGCTTCCCAACATGCTGAAGCAGCTGGCCTGATAGAAAGATGGAATAGCATTTTGAAGACACAGTTACAGTGCTAATTATGTGGCAGCAGCCTGGAGTGCTGCAGCAGGGTTCTCCAGAAGGCAGCACTTCCTTTGAATCAGTGCCCAATATATAATACGGTTTTTCCCATAGCCAGGATCTACAGTTCCAGGATTCAAGGGGTGGGAAGTGAGCAGTCTCATTCACTATTACCCTTAGAAACCCCTAGGAAAATGTTCGCTTCTTGTTCCTGCAGTTTTAAGTTCTGCTGCCCTAGAAATTTTGGTTCCAGTCAGGGAGTGCTTCTGCCAAGAGCCACAACAAACATTCCATTGAACTGGAAGCTCAGTCTTACTCCACCTGGCTACTTTGAGCTTGTAGTACCCTTAAACCAGAAACCTTTATTAGGTTGCTGGCCACCTAATAAAACTCTCTATAGGCTTAAACTACTATAGCCTAACCTGGGCAGAATGACAAAGGGTACGGACCTTTCAGTAGTGGAGTTATGGGCCACATCTCCAGGAAAAGAGCCAAGACATGCTGAGGAGGAGAAAATACAGAATGGTTATAGGGGAAGCGTTATAAATATCAGCTAAGGCCACCATGACCAGAAAAGAGGATTATAGTTGACATGAGTGTTTCTGCCATATTTTGTTAAGAATGTGTTTGTACATTGTGTTTTCTTTCCTCAATTTCTTTACCATGCTATGTAACATCAATTAGGAGAATTTCAATGGTTATCATATTCAAGTTTAAGGTGCTAAAATAGTGTCCCTTCAGATAGCTATTTAGCACCTATGTTAAATTTATAATGCACTTGCAGTTGTATGAGGGATAGTTACATCACACTTAGGCAGAATTATGATTTGGTTATTGTTTATTTGGAATTTAATCATGACACAAGGAGATATGGCTGTGTGTTAAGTTGACAAGGGGTAGACTTGTGGTGGCTATTCTTGGTTGTCAACTTGACTACATCTGGAACTAAAACCCAAAACGGAAGGCGCATCTGGGAGAAATTTTTGCTTAATTTGAAGTAGGAAGATCCACTTCTAATGTGGAACTTGGAGGTAGGAAGACATGCTTTTAATCCAGATCTTCTGAACTGGGGAAAAAATATGTTCTCCCAGATGTGCCTTCCATTTTGGGTTTTAGCTTTTCAGCTTGTTGCCAAGATATTTGATATTATTTGAGGTTATTATGAAAGGCATTGTTTCCCTGATTTCTTTCTCATTAGGTTTGTCATTTGTATATAGAAAGGTTACTGGTTTTTGCATGTTAATTTTGTGTTCTGCTACTTTGCTGAAAGTGTTTATCAGCTGTAGAAGTTTCCTGGTGATATTCTTATATCTTTTATCTATAAAGCTATATCATCTGCAAATAAAGAATCTGTCTTCTTCCTTTTCAATTTGTACCATCTTGATCTCCTTTAGTTGTCTTATTGTGTTAGCTAAGACTTCAAGTACTATATTGAATAAATGTGGAGAGAGTGGACAGCCTTGTCTTGTTCCTGTTTTTAGTGGAATTGCGTTGAGTGTTCTCCAGTTAAGAAGCTGTTGCCTGTGGCCTTGCTGTAAATTGCTTTATTGTGTTTAGGTGTGTCCCTTGTATTCCTAATCTCTCTGGGGCTTTTATTATGAATTTTGTCAAATTCTGCGTCTAATAAGACGATCACATGCATTTTGTCATTCAGTCTCCTTATGTAGTGGATTACATTCATTTATGAATGTTGAGCCATCCCTGCATCACTGGGATGAAACATGCTTGATCATGGTGGATGTTCTTTTTGATGAGTTCTTGATTCATTTTGTAGTTATTTATTGAGAACTTTTACATCTCTGTTCACGAGGTAAGTTGGTCTATAATTTTCTTTCTTGGCTGAGTCTTTATGTGGTTTGGGTGTCAGAGTAATTTGCTTCATTAAATGAATTGGGCAGTTTTCCTTTTGTTTTTATTTTGTGGATTAATTTGAGGAGTCTGCACTAAAACTATCTGTTTCTGGGCTTTTACTGAATGTTACTATTTCATTTGAGAATATAGGTCTCTTTAAATTGCTTATTTATTCTTGAAATAACTTTGGCAAGTGGAATGTATCAAGGTAACTATCCCATTTCTTTTGTAATTTCCAGTTTGTAAAGTGTTGGTTTTTAAAGCATGTTATTATAATTCTTTGTATTTCTTCTATGTCTGTAGTCATGTTCTCCTTTTCATTTATAATTTTGTTAATTTGGATATTCTATCTCTGCCTTTTAGTTAATTTGTATAAGGGCTTGCCATTCTTAATTGATTTTTTGATCAAAGAATCAACTGGTTTAATTAATTCTTTGTTGTTGTGATATTTATTAGCCCTGAGTTGATTATTTCTTGGTATCTACTTCTTTTGGTGTGTTTGCTTTTTGTTCTAGAGTTTTTGGGTATGCTGTTAAATTGCTAGTATGAAATAGCTCCTTTTTTTTAAATGTAGGCACTTGGTGTTATCAACTTTTCACCTTCATTGTATCCCAAAGGGTTATATTTATATTTTCATTCAATTATAGAAAGTCTTTAACTTTTCTTAGTTTTTGTCTTGATCCATTTTTCATTCATTAGTGAGTTGTTCAGTTTTCATGAGTTTGTAAGCTTTCTGTTGTTTCTGTTGTTGAAATCTGGCTTTAATCTGTTGTGGTCAGATAGGATATAGGGTGTTACTTAAATTTTCTCCTGTTTGTTGAGACTTGCTTTCTGTCCAAGTATGTGGTCAATTTTGGACAAAATTCTAAGAGATGCTGAGAAGAAAGTATATTCTTTTGTGTTTGGGTGAAATGTTCTGTAGATATCTATTAGCTATATTGGTTTCTAATTCCAATTGGCTTCACCATTTCCCTGTTGTTTTAAATTTGTGTGTGTGTGTGTGTGTGTGTGTGTGTGTTTTCAGATGACCTGTCTGTTGGTGAGAATGTGATACTGAAGCCTTGGACTATCAGTGTGTGAGGGTCAATATGTGATTTAAACTATGGTATTGTTTCTTTTATGAGCTTGTGTTTGTGGAATAGATGTTAAGAATTGCAATGTCCTTTTGGTGGATTTTTGCTATGTAGTATCCTTCCCTATTTGTTCTGAATAGTTTTGTTTGAAGTCTGTTTTTTCAGCTATAAAAATGGACACACCAGCTTGCTTCTTAGGTCCATTTGTTTGAAATATCTTTTTTCCACCCTTTTTCTCCAAGGTGATGTCTATCCTTAATGTTACAGTGTGTTTTTTTAAAGCAGCAAAATGATGGATCCTGTTTTTTAATTCAACCTGTTTGTGTCTTCTTATTAGGGAATTTAGATCATTGTTGTTGAGAAATATTGAGAGTAGTATTTGCTAATTCCTGGTATTTTGTTGTTGTTGGTTTTGGTGGTGGCGGTGGTGGTGTGTGTCCTCATCTGATTTGTTGATCTGGGATTATTTATTCCTTTTGTTTTCTGAGCATAGTTAACCTTTTTAGGTTGGAGTTTTCCTTTTAGTACCTTTAGTAGGGCTGGATTTGTATATAGATATTGCTTAAACTTGGGTTAATCATGGAATTTCTTATTTTCTTCATCTATTATGATTGAAACTTTTGCTAGGAATAGTAGTCTCAACTGGAATCTGTAGTCCCTTAGAGTTTTTTGTAGCATATATGTCAGACCCTTCTGGATTTTTGACTCTCCATTCAGAAGTGATGTTCTGAGACTGATACTCCAACCAAGGACCATGCATCGAGATAACCTAGAACCCTGCATCGATGTAGCCCATGGCAGCTCAGTCTCCAAATGGGTTCCCTAGCAAGGGGAACAGGGACTGTCTCTGACATGAACTCAGTGGCTGGCTCTTTGATCACCACTGATCAAAGGCTGAGGGCGGAGCAGCCTTGCCAGGCCACAGAGGAATGTAGCCAATCCTGATGAGACATGATAGGCTAGGGTCAGATGGAAAGGAAGAGGACCTACCCTATCAGTGGACTGGGGGAGGGGCATGGGAGTAAAAGAGGGGACAAAAGAGGAGGCTACAGCTGGGATTCAAAATTAATGAATTGTAAAGACTGTTTGAAAAAAAAGTCAAGTCTCTGAAGAGGGAGATAGAAGATATCAGAAGATGGAAAGATCTCCTATGTTCATGGCTTGGCAGGATTAACATACTGAAAATGGCCATCCTGCCAAAAGCAATCTACAGATTCAATGCAATTCCCATTAAATTACCAAGATAATTCTTTACAGATCTTGAAAGAAAAACTCAACTTCATACGGAATAACAAGAAACTCAGAATCTCTAAAACATTCCTCTACAATAAAGATCTTCTGGAGGTATCTCAATCCCTGATCTCAAGCTATACTATAGAGCAACAGTAATAAAAACTGCATAGTGCTGGCATAGAAACAAAATGGTGGATCAATGGAATCAAATAGAAGACCTATAAATAAACCCACACACTTATGGACACCTGATTTTTGATAAAGATGCCAAAACCATACAATAGAAAAAAGATAGCATCATCAATGAATGGTGCTGGACTAACTAGATAGCTACATGTAGAAAAATGCAAATAGATCCATTCTTATCACCCTGCACAAAACTAAAGTCCAAGTGGATCAAAGACCTCAACATAAAACCAGACACACTAAACCTATTAGAAGAAAAAGTGGAGAAGATCCTTGAACTCATTGGCACAGGAGACAACTTCCTCGACAGAACACCAACAGCACAGGCTCTAAGATCAACAATCAATAAATGGAACCTCACGAAACTGAAAAGCTTCTGTAAAGCAAAGGACACTGTCATCAGAACAAAACGACAGCCTACAGAGTGGGAAAGGATCTTCACCAACCCTATATCTGACAGATGGCTAATATCCAGAATATATTAAGAGCTAAAGAAGTTCAATAGCAACAAATCAAGTAATCCAATTGCAAACTGTATAGAGCTAAACAGAGAATTCTCAACAGAGGAATATTGAATGGTAGAGAAACACTTAAAGAAATGTTCAACATCCTTAGGTCATCAGGGAAATGCAAATCAAAACAACCCTGAGATTTCACCTTACACCCACCAGAATGGCTAAGATCAAAAACAAAGTGACAATATATGCTGGAGAGGATGTGGAGAAAGGGGAACCCTCCTCCATTGCTGGTGGGAATGTAAACTTGTACAATTACTTTGGAAATCCATCTGGCACTTTCTCAAACAATTAGGAATAGTGCTTCCTCAAGATCCAGCTATAGCACTAATAGGCATATATCCAAAATACGCTCAAGTATACAACAAAGACATTTGCTCAACCATGTTTGTAGCAGCTTTATTCGAAATAGCCAGAATCTGGAAACAACCAAGATGTCCCTCATCTGAAGAATGGGTACAGAAGTTGTACATTTACACAATGGAATACTACTCAGCAATTAAAAACAAGGAAATCATGAAATTTGCAGACAAATGGTAGGAACTAGAAATGATTATCCTAAGGGAGGTATTCCAGAAGCAGAAACACAGACATAACATATACTAACTTATAAGTGCATTGTTGTTGATTATTAATATTTACTATTAATTTATCTTCTAGTTAAGCAGCAGTTATTCCTAAATCAGCTGTATACCCAAATCACCACACAAGATTTATCATATTAGCCTAGAGCACAATGCTGGACAATAGTTACTCCATCCTAAACCTCCAAGCCTGCATAGTTTTCTACCATTCAGATTTCACCCATTATACTTGCTTTTAGTCATATCTCAGGTCCAGTTCATCTCCCCTCCTGGTTCCAAGGCCTGTCCTGGCAATCTCTTCCTACCTCCCACTCACTTCCTTCTCCTCCCCTCTGGACCAGGATGTCCCACCCCACTCTCACCATTGCTCAGCACTGGCTGGTTGTTTTATTGACAACACAGAGAACAAATGGTGGCATGATTTACACAAACTTGAGACAGGTGATACTTAGAATAAACATCACAATGCAATGTCAGAATTGAAACTAGATACTGGGGTAGAGAAATCAGCATTTGAATGAACATGGGTAAATTGTATACATTCCACAAGACCATTATACCAACATACCTTTAAGTCCAATAAAAGGCTTCTTTTCTTTCAATACAATAATAATTATAAAAGGTTTGAAAACTATTAGGTAAGATTTACACGTGTAATGTCCAGTTTATATGCATTTGGCAATTTAGGAGAAAGTATTTGATTATCCTATCTAGACAAGTTTAGAGTTCTATACCTAAATTAACTTTTATCATTATTGGTATTACCTATATGAAAACATTTTCTTAAACTCTAAACAACGTAAGCTTATTGTGGAACTGTAACTATTTGGTCTTGAACCCCACCAGAGACTTGAGGAGGAATAATGTTAATTACTGGAGTAAATAGGAAGTGCATGTTAGCAGCTTCCAAAAAAAAAAAATTGACAGAGACAGTTTGCTGCCTGAACAGTCATCCATAACTCTCTATAATATTGGAGCATCATCTTCAGCCTTTGGCTCAGAATATTTTACAGACATATATGTGAAGCAGGAATTCTTTCGGACTTGCTTACCCTGTCTTAGCAGAGTTTGGTAGTCGACTTGTCCTGCGTTTCAGCTTGCCCATTTTTGGCAGAATCCTGTCTGTCATGAAATGAGGGCTTCTTTTGCCCAGGTGGCTCATTTGCCACATTTGAAGCCATCTCCATATAGAGGTTCTTCGATGCTCATCATCTTATTTGAGGTAGCCAGGGTACTGCTAGGAGATGACCTATCTCATTGTCAAAGAATCTTTAAAATAATAAAAACATTTTAAAATGCCATATTCTATAGGTCTCTGAAGTTTTTAAAGACTTAGCTATCTTTATGTAATTAACCTGTCTACAAAAGCATATCTATCTGTTAAACCTAGGATGTATACTCCTGTGATAAATTAGACTAGTGTCTGATATGACTGTGTTGATTAACTAGCAATTAACTTGCATTCCCTAATACCCTAAACAGTTTGTAATAGCAGTTTAAAAGTATTGGAAGTAACCTTCAATTTGTATTACTATACTAAAGTTTACCAATGTATTAAAAATAGGCTTATTTTTGCATCAATATACAAAATCCTAAACCAGAGTTAAAACTAACCTATTATTTGAGACTAGCAAATAAGCCTCAAGTTGAGTAGATTCAATAATCTACCCTTTGTCTTATTATTCTTGTAAGATATCCCTGTATTCACCTTTCATTTTTTTCAATCCCTTTTCTCCTCATCTAAGAAAGAAAGAGAAAAGAAAAAAGAAAAGAAAATCCCTGAGTCTAACGTTGTTTTCTCTCTGAATAAGACCATAATAATTTATACTGTCTCCCAATGATGGTAAACATTCATAGCCACAGAAAACAACCAAAAACCTACCCAACCCCCCTTAAAGGAAATTGTGTGTCATTCTCTTGAATTTCTTCTAGGTGACATTTTGGATATACAGAAATCCTATTAGGGGACCCAAAGGAAATTGGGAAAAATCGTTAATTAAGCAAGTATTAACATTTATGGTTGTCTTTGTTGAGAAATTTCAGGCTTAATAGAAGTCCTGTTTGGAACAATCTAAAATACTGGACCAATTGAGATTAGTAGCTTTCTTCAAAGCTCTTTTGTGAGCAGGCTTTGATGAGAAATAGCAATTGAAGCAGGAATAACCAAAGTGCTGAAACATGCAAGATTCTGGAACAGGTGTGTCAATGTCTCAGCATGCTAGAAGGATGAATTCTGTCAGGTTTGATCCAATGTCTCTGGTGTCCAGTTTCGGAGTTGTTCCCATGTAAAGGGATCGGCAATATAAGTTACCATTATTTTTGAACATACAATCATTATCATGTTGAAATCAAAACAAGATTGTATAGATCAAAATATTTGGGGGAGGGGCTTTTGGGCACCTGTTGTATTAGGCCAAGCTGTTACCTATCTCCCGAGAAAAGGCCTTCCATTAGAGACAAGCTGGTTGCCTTGAGTAATAAAAACTTTATATAAACTTCTTTTTAATTTAGAGGTTAAGCATACCTTAAGCATCTTGGATCAGTTTAGAGGTTTAGGCCTAGGTTTTTATATATGTTGTAGCTATTTTTGTTTTGTCCCCTTTTGTACATTGAATGGGCAGTTATGCCTTTATAGCCAAACTTTATATAAACTCCCTTTTACCTTTAGCATTTAAGCATACTTTAGGCATCTTGTACCTGGAGTTTTACATTGGTTATGGCTATTCTTTGGCTTGCCCCTTTTTTGATATGGGATGGATGGTTCAGCCTTTTAAACATATAAATTGTAATATTTGAGTTTCTAGGACTTAAATAGGCTGCATGTACTTTGTCACCTGTAAGCCCCTGTGTCTTTTTGCATCAGGCATGAATGACATTTTCCCCCTCTGAAAATGTCTCACATTTGAAAAGATAAGCAGGCTTCCAGAGCAGTGTGACACCTTTATCTAGTCAGCATTTTAAAAGTTTTTGATGTGGGAGGCATGCAGTTTGCATATTTGTCTCCCAGACTAATTTTGAGTCCTTACATTGACAAAGAGAGCATATTTCTTAGGCCAAAATGCTCTTTTGTACCAGTTCTGTGGAAGTACCAGTTCTTGAGATTGGCCGGCCTTTTTAGAGCAATGTGACATCATTTCTCCTTACGGAAACCTAAAACTGATGTGGATCCAACCTTTAGATCAGTAAGGACATAACATCTATTATTAAGAAAAGAGAACTTACATAGCAACCTTAAGGAAAATTTTGTCATTTTGAATCTTAGACTATCTCTGCAAGTGGCTAAACAGCTAGAGTTGCCACCCTGGCTTTTATTAAATTAGACTAATCTGGAAACTAGTAAATTAGGCTGATCTGGAACTCAGAGATCTGCCTGTTTCTTTTTACTTTGTGTTGGGGTTAAAGGCATGTGCCTTTACCAACTTAAGAATTTTTTTTTCTCAAATCCATATCACTGTAACTCAAAGCATTTAAATGAAAATCAAGCAAAGAGACAAGAAAATTTTAAGTTTTGGGTCACTTGTGCCAATTTAGGCTGTAACAAGCAAAGCCCAGTTGGTTATTTTTTTGGAATATAGTTGTTGTTACAGTGAATCAGCAGACCCTTACCAGAAAGAGCTGGCAAGTATCTTGCAGCCAGAGAGCTTTGAATTTTAGCCACTATTAATCTAATTTTTATTAGGAAGAGTGCCCTTTCTATTGTCTGTAACTTAGTATTCCATTCCTTTGAACTTTCTTGGAGAAGGCATGGAGAAGAGCCATCACCATTAAACATATTGCAACCAGATCCATGACTATGACAGCCAAAACAAAGCCAAAAGGGCTTAAAACACCCTCTGCCATGGTATTTTTTATTTTCGATGCAGTTTTAAGCCACACTCTGTCTAGAGGTCTGTCTGCCTCCAGTTCCTTTCTTTCCAGCCATGGATGCTGCTGTTGTTCTGAGCTGAGCTGAGCCAGCCACAGTATAAGGAAGCCATGCTTGTGTCCCCCTCCTGTTAGACTGTTAAGTCTCAGGTCAGCCCACAGTAGGCTGTCTTTTGCTCCTAGGCCTGTTTAAGAGTCTCTGTTAAAGAGACAGTAATTGACCTGGGAGTTTATAGGTTTTAAATTTGGGTTGTATTGCTGGGAGCTTGTTCCCCCCACCAAATTATGATTTAAAGGGTGTGGATACTTAGATTAGTTGGGTGCCATTTGTTGTGGGTATTAATATTCACTATTGATTTATCTTTTGGTTAAGCACTCACTCCCACTTACTTCCTTCTCTTCCCCTCTGGACCAGGATGTCCCATCCTACTCTCACCATTGCTCAGCACTGGCTGGTTGTTTTATTGACAAATGGTGGCATGTTTACACAAACTTGAGACAGGTGATGCTTAGAGTAAACACCACAATGCAATGTCAGGATTGAAACTAGATACTGGGGTAGAGAAATCAGCATTTGAATGAACATGGGTAAATTGTATACATTCCAAAAGACCATTATGCCTACAGTGGATATTAGACATATAATATAAGATAAACATACTAAAATCTGTATACCTAAAGAAGTTAAGCAAGAAGGAGGACCCTGGATAAGATGCTCAATCCTGATTCAGAAAGGTAAATGGGATGGACATCAAAAGAAGGAGAAAATAGGGACCAGGACAGGAGGCTACCATAAAGGGCTTCTGAAAGACTTTACTCTGCTGGGTATCGAAGCAGATGCTGAGACCCATAGCTAAACTTTGGGCAGAGTGCAGGGAATCTTATGAAAGAAGGGGGAGATAGAAAGACCTGGAGGGGACAGGAGCTCCACAAGGAGAGCAACAGAACCAATATATATCTGGACCCAGGGGTCTTTTCTGAGACTGATACTCCAACCAAGGACCATGCATCAAGATAACCCTTGCACAAATGTAGCCCATGACAGCTCAGTGTCCAAATGGGTGCCCTAGTAAGGGGAACAGGGGCTGTCTCTGGCATGATCTCAGTGGCTGGCTCTTTGATCACCTCCCCATGAGCGGTGGACATCCTTACCAGACCACAGAGAAAGATAATGCAGACAGTCCTGATGAGACCTGATAGTCTAGGGTCAGAAGGAAGAGGAGGAGGACCTCCCCTATCAGTGGGAGGGACATGGGAGGAGATGAGGGGAGGAAGAGTGGGGATGGGAGGGGATGAGGGAGCTATAGCTGGGATACAAAGTGAACAGTTCGTAATTAATAAAAAAAATTAATAATAAGAAATGAATAAATTGTAATTAATAAAAAATAAATCAATAAAAAAGAAGTGATGTGTTATACTAGTAGGTCTGCCTTTATATGTTACTTGGTGTTTTCCATTGCAGCTTTTAATATTCCTTCTTTGTTGTGTACATTTAGTATCAGGTGTCAAGGGGAATTTCCTTTCTTGTCCAGTCTGTTTGGTGTTCTGTATGCTTCTTATACCTGTCATTCTTTAGGTTAGGGAAATTTTCTTCTCTGATATTGTTGAAAATATTTTCTGTGCCTTTGACCCATGTTTCTTCTCCTTCCTTTCTTCCTATTGTTAGATGTGGTGTATTTAGAGTGTTTCAGATTTCCTGGGCGTTTTGTACCAGAAGGGTTTTATTTATTTGTTTGTATGTTTGATTAGAGTTGGTATTTTCTTTATTTGAGGCATATCCGTTGTATATACATGTCTTCAGTATCTGAGATTCTCTCTTGCCTTTCTTGTATTCTGTGGTGAGGCTGGCCTGGAGACTCTGATGGGGATAATTTAAATAATGACCATTAGGCACACGACAGATCTTATATGAAAGAGGTTTATTAGATGGAGATGAAGAGAGGGAGAGGGGAGAGCAGGATGTGATAGGGGGAAAGAGAGAGGGAGCACCCCGACAGAGAAAGGGGAGAGGGCAGAGAGCCAAGAGAGGCCAAGAGAAGGAGCAAGAGAGGGGCCATGTGTCAGGATGTTCCCTTTAAGAGGTAAGGTAACCACACCTTCCAGGTATGGCCACCTGGCCTTGAAACATGATGACATCATAGGTTCCTAGGCAACCCAGAAGCAGGTTTGGTTCCAAAACACTAACAGACTAACAGACTCCCATTTGAATTCCTTAGTCTCCCATTTCCAGATCCCTCAAAATAAGTTTTCTTCATTGATTTTATTTCCACTTTCGGGTCTTGAGTTGTTTTATTCATTTCCTTCCACTATTTGCTTGTGTTTTTAAAGATTTCTTTAGGGTTCATTCATTTTTTCTTTAAGGACTTCTATGATATCCACATAGGTTATGTTAAGGTATTTTTCTTGTGCCTAAGGTATGTTGAAATACTCAGAGCCTGCTGCGGCAGGGTTCCTGGGCTCTAGTAGAGGCATACTGTCCAGGCTGTTACTGGGTTTGTTTTTATGCTGGCATCTAAGTTTCTGGGTTTGGGACGATTTTAATCCCATTTGATGACTGGGTGTTGTGTTTTTCTGTTTCTGTAGCCCTCTCTGGTTCTTAGGAGAGGGTGGTGGCGGTGTGACCACTGTAAAAAATTCGTTTGAGATCCTTATCAGGCCACTGTGGCCACTGTGGGTTCAAAGTAAAATGTGTTTTTATGTATTTGGAACTGACACTTAGGCCTGGGATGGGCTAGAGTGAGGGTCGGGGTTGTGCGGATCCACAGGAGGAGAGAGACAGGGCCTTTCACCAAGATCTTCTTAGTTCCCTGCCATGGGGACGGAGAGTACAGAGAGGTCCTAACAGAAGGTCTGCTGTAGAACTGGTGATATAATAGGGGATGCTCTGCAGTTAGCTTACCTGCTTTGTTGGTTGGAGTGTCCTGCAGATTCCTAAGGAGTGCTTGCTAGCTATGGGTGCTGGGATAAAGCAATAAATGGGCTGAAAGAAATCAGGATGGGAAGATCTGTGTGATCTACTGGAAAAAGAGCAGAGAGGATGGAACACCTTCAGCAGGCTGTGTCCCACACAGCTGGAGATGAGATGGCGGGATTAGGTTTGGGGGAGTGGAGAAAGGTGCACCTAGCCTACCTGCTTCCCCTGCTGGTGAGGGCTGTGGCTTCCCAGAGAATAACTGCTGAGTTTGGGGGCCCACAATAAAGTAATAAGTTGGGGGGATGTGTGGAGGGGAAGATCTATGTGATCGACTGGAGATAGGGGTGAAACTGGAGAAGGCGAGGCTGCCGCAGATGGTCTATGACAGAGCCAGGGATGAGACTGGGTTTTGGATTTGGAGGAGCAGAGGGCGAGGTGAGAATATTTGTGTCTGTGTTCTTCACGGAAATTGGTCTGTAAATTCCCTTTCATGTATGTGTTGTGTCTACGGTATGTTTCCCATTTTTTAGTGCCTTTTCTATCTCTTCACAAATTCAGAGTTTTCATTGTAGAGTTCCTTCACTTCCTTGGTTAAGTTTATTCTCTAGACATTTTATTTTCTTTGAGGCTTCTGTGAATGGGAATATTCCTGTTCAGCATGCTTGTCAGTTTGCTAAGCTGATTTTCTGGGGGGTGGGGGGTGGGGAGTGGGAATTTGTTTTTGAGACAAGGTTTCTCTGTGTAGCCCTGGCTCTCTTGTAACCCACCCTGTAGACCAAAGTAGCCTAAAACTCACAGAGCTCTGTCTGCCTCAGCCTCCCAAGTGCTGGGATTAAAGGTATCCTCACCATTGCCCATGGATTTTTTTTTTTTTGCCACTTTGCTGAAATAGTTGATCATTTCTAGAAATTTCCTGGTGGAATTATTAGGATCTCATGTATAATATTTAAAAATTTCTTTTCTGACCTTATCTCCAGCTAGTGATTCAAGCTTTATATTGAAAAAAGATTTGGGGAGAGCATACACCCCTAGCTATTCCCGACTTTAATGGGATTGCTTTATGTCTTTCTTCACTTACGGTGAAGGGGGCTGTGGATTTATCTTCATTTCAAATCTCTTAAGAGTTTGCTTTGTCAGTGGTCTTTTCTGCATCTAAATTGAGATGATACTGTGATTTCTGTCCACCAGGCCATTTATATGATAAATTATATTTGCTTATTTATATGTTGACTTTCACTGGTATCTGTTGTAACGTTTTCCCTTTCATCTCTAATTTTATTATTTCAACATTTCTCTCATTTTGTTTTGGTTAATAGTTTATCAGTTTTGTCTTTAAGAAAACCAACTCATTGTTTCATTGATTCTTTTTATTTTTTAAAAGTTGTTTCATTAATTTCTGCCCTAAATTTAGTTATTTCTTTCATGTGATAACTTTCAATTGGACTTGATTTTGTTTTCCAGTGCCTTGAGGTACACCATTAAGTAATTAATTTGCTATCTGTGATTTTTGTAATGTAGGCAATTGCCGCTATAAATTTCCCCTCAGTACTGCTCTCATTATGTCTCTTAGGTTTTGATTTGTTTGTTTCAATTCTAGGAATTCTTATTTCCTTGTTGATTTCTTCAGTGGACCTTTCATCATTCAGTAATGTCAGTGTGTTGTTTAATCTCTGAGTTTGTATTTCCTGGTTTGCTGTGAGAATACAGAAAATTGTTTATGTTTCCTGTACTCGTTGAGGCTTTTTTTTTCCTACTTGACATTCCTTTATTTCTTATAATGTTTTTTTTTCAATTCAGTCTTTTTTATTTATTAAAATTTATTTACTTTGTATCCCATCTGTAGTCCCCTCCCTTGTCTGCTCCCAAACCCACACTCCCTCTTCTCCTCGAATGACCCTCCACTGATAGGGGAGATCCTCCTCCCCTTCCCTCTGATCCTAGCCTATCAGGTCTCATCAGGACTGGCTGCATTGTCTTCCTCTGTGGCCTGACAAAACTGTTCCCTGCTCAGGGGGAGGTGATCAAAGAGCCAGCACTGAGTTCATGCCAGAGACAGTCCCTGTTCCCCTTACTAGGGAACCCATTTGGACACTGAGCTGTCATGGGCTACATTTGTGCAGGGGTTCTAGGTTATCTCGATGCATGGTCCTTGGTTGAAGTATCAGTCTCAGAAAAGACCCCTGGGCCAGATATTTTGGTTCTGTTGCTCTCCTTGTGGAGCTCCTGTCCCCTCCAGGTCCCCCTTCTTTCATAAGATTCCCTGCACTCTGCCCAAAGTTTAGCTATGGGTCTCAGCATCTGCTTCAATATCCTGCAGGGTAGTCTTTCAGAAGCCCTCTATGGTAGCCTCCTGTCCTGGTCCCTATTTTCTCCCTCTTCCAATGTCTTTCCTATTTGCCTTTCTGAATGAGGATTGAGCATCTTATCCAGGGTCCTCCTTCTTGCTTAGCTTCTTTAGGAGTACAGATTTTAGTATGTTTATCCTATATTATATGTCTAATATCCACTTATAAGTGAGTATATACTTTGGGTATTTTTCTGCTTCTGGGATACCTCACTCAGGATGATCTTTTCTAGTTCCCACTTCATGATTTCCTTGTTTTTAATTGCTGCATAGTATTCCATTGTGTAAATGTACAAGTTCTGTATCTTTTCCCATTGATGCTTTCTTTATAAATATCTTTGTGTTCTATTTTTTATTAAATTCATGGACTGCCAACAGGAATTTTTTCCATATCATTTCAGTGGAATGTACAGGTGATATCTATTAAGCCCATTTTCTCATGTAACTCCAGTGTTTCTCTGTTTTTGTCTGGATGGCCTATGCTTTGGCAAAAGTGGGACATGGAAGCCACCTACTATTACCATGTTAGAGTAATTGGCTTAATGCTACTATAATTTGTTTTAAAAAATGAAGTATGCCCAAGTTTAGTGGGTTTAAAATTAAAATATCCACTCAGTGGATTGCTCTGCTAATCATGGTGAAGCAACTTTATTTATCAAATCTGATTTGGCTTGAATTATGTTTTTTCCTATATTAAACCAGTGACACGTGTTTATTTATTCATCCCATTTTCCTGGAATGCTTTTTTTTTTCCTTTCGTTCATTCTAAGGTAGAATCTGCCCTTGAAAGTGAGATGTATTTTTGTAGACAACAAACAGATCGTATTTTCTAATCCCGTTAGCTAGCCTTTGTCTTTCGATCAGGCAGTTGATGCCAGTAACATTTAGAAATCTTATTAAAATATGTGTACCACTCACTTGTCGAGGTTTTTTTTTGGTACTTGTTTTCTTAGTCCTACTTTCTAAAAACATTTTCCTCGCACCATATATTTTTCTCTGTCACATCTTGGATTGATGTACTATCCTTAAGTTCAGATAGTCCTATAAGTTCAGCATTTCCTATAAGGCAGCCTTGTAGTCTTACATTCCTTTAATATATTTTGCTTGTGGAAGATTTTCCTTTCTCATTCAATTATGAAAGAGATTTTTTTTCCAAGTAAAGTAACCTAGGTTAGCGCTTTCCTTTTCTCTGTATCTGTGTGTTAACTATAATATAGAATGGTGTTCTGGCTCTCTCTGTTTGGTGTTCTGTGTGCCTCTTTTATATGAATAAACATCTCTTTCCATAGCTTTGAGAAAGTTTTTTCTATGATTCGATTGAAAATATGTGCCTTTGGCCTGGAATCCTTCTATATCCACACTTCATAGATTTGGACTCTTCTTGATGTCCCAGATATCCTAAATATTCTGTTCATGTGTTTTTAAAAATTATTTTATTTTTTGATTAATAAACTTCCTCTGTCTTGTTGTCGAGCCCTGTTACTCTGTCTTCTATATGATCCTTTCTGTTAGTGAACCTTACAATTAAGCTCTTTATCAGGCTTACTGAATTCTTCCTCGTCATGTTCATTTACGTTTTCTTCAGTATTTCTATCTCTTTATTGAAGTCTTTTTTCCTATTGTTTTAGTTATGGTTACTGTTGCTGTGATGAAACTCCACTACCAAAAGCAAGTGGGGAAGGAAAAGGGTTATTTCACTCACAGCTCCATAGAACACGTTGTCATCATCAAAGGCAGTGAGGGCAGGAACTCAAACTCCAGGCAAACTCAAACTGGAGGCAGGAGCTGATGCAGAAGACATGGAGGGATGCTGTTTACTGGCTTGTTCTTCATGGCTCACTCTGCCTGCTTTCTTGTAGAACACAGGACCACCAGCCCAGGGATGGCCCCACCTACAATGGGCTGGGCCCTCCCCCACCAGTCACTAATTAAGAAAAGTCTTATAGCTGGATCTCATGGAGGCATTTCCTCAGTTGACACCAGCTTGTATCAAGTTGACATAAACTAGCTAGTACACACATTGTGGACTTTCCTTATCTCATGCAAGTGTTTGTGTTGTGAGGGCATGGGTCAATCAGGAATTTATCCTTCTCTTCTTTAAGTTTGTTAAAGTCTTTATTTGTGTCCTCTTTGAATTCTCTGAACTCTTTCAATATTGATAATTTTTTTGAATTCTTATTGGAGACAAACTATGGAATTGGTGGTTTGGTGGGATAGCATGCTGCCTTAGTTGATTTTAGCTTTAGTTTTGTGTTTTGTGTGTTTTTGTTGTGAGACTTAGGCTTCTGGAGTCAGAGTGTGGCTTATGTCTTTTGATATGACTTTTGGCTCAGCAGACCAGATGGTGATTTGATGAGTTCCAGGATCATGGTGATGAGGGCTGGATGACAGTCCTCATGAAGAGAGCAAGGAGGAACGGAGTGACAGTTCTTAACCAGCTGCATGGAACCACTCTCTGCAAAGTCTACAAATGGCGGCAGGTGGCAGAGAGTGGGATGAGTCTGGAGGGCGGGGCTTAGGGAAGCAGAGAGGGGCAGGAGGAGGGGCTGGAGGAGGGGCTGGAGGAGGAGCAGGGAGAGGATCAGGAAGAAGGGCAGGGGGAAAAGGTTCTTACTGTACCAAGTTGTGTGGCTCAAGAGTCTCTGGAAAACCGTTGATGACAGGCAGGACTTAGGATGAAAGTCCCAACAGGGTAGACATAAACATTTTTGTTGATAAACTTTCTAATATACAGTTATAACAAATTACAAAATTCAGGTATGTTGGATAAATATGAACTATAGTCATCAAATTTGTCAATTTCAATGGTTTTCTGAAGTCTGAATTTTGTATCATACGATTTTTGTGTTAATAAACTAGTTTAGTTTATTCATCAGACAATGCACATTATCTATGGTGTATTTCCAAGGCCCCATGACATGTGATATTATGCATCATTATCAACTGCACTCAGGCAGTTGATAATTTTTTTTTTTTTTGCAGTTGATCATTTTAAGAAGCCAAGAATTTAGCACTACACACCTGTAAGCTTAGAACTTTGAAGGCTAAGGCTGTAGGCATCCCGAGTGGCATAGTAAATGCCAAATCATCTAGGCTACATAGCAAAGCTGTCTCAAAACAGTCAATACTATTGTTCTTTATTTTTCCAAGTTAAAAAAAAAAGGTCATATTAAGCCTGACACATGGCACATGCCTGTAATTCCAGCACTCCGGGAGGCAGAGGCAGGTGGATCTCTGTGAGTTTGAGACCAGTCTGGTCTACAGGATGAGTTCCAGGACAGGCAAGGCTATACAGAAAAACCCTGTTTCAAACAAACAAACAACGCTCATATTGCTTTCAAAACATAAGCTCAGGGGGCTAGAGGTGAAGCTCAGTGGTACAGTGTGCATGTCTGGTCTATACTGGGCCGTGGGTTCAATGCCTAGTACCCACTTTCCCCTCCAAACAAACAAATACCACAAACAGCAAAGTGAGAGTTTGCACTGAGCATAAGTGGCTTCCAGAAAAATCTGTGCAGCAATGGCAACACTACCTTTTATTTAAATCTGAAGACAGGACATGGCTCAGTGGAAGCAGTGATTTTCTAGCAGGCGAGAGCCCCATGTTCAGTCCTCAGCACAGCGTCAGCCTAGTGTGGTGGCTCATGCCTCTTACTCCAGCACTAGGAATGTAGAGGAAGGAGGATCAGAAGTTCAAGGTAATGAGTTCAAAGCCACCTGGCAACACAAAACCTTGTCTCAAAAAATATTATTTGTACATCACCTACTGTTGGAATCTGAATCCTTTGTATGATTTTGCACAAGTAAAACTTTTAAAAGATTGCACATATTTGCTCATGTATGTAGACAACATGGACATAATAACATGGATCCTATAAATGTCTGTCACATTCTTTTTTTCAAAAACTAACATGACCAATGTCTTAACTGTAGGAAAAGAAGAGAAGGCGCCTGGAACGTTTTGGACTTCTGTGACTCACTTCTGAAGACCCAAATTAAAGATTTCGTTTTATTTTTATCATCAATTCTTTAATATTTTCAATAACATTGATTTTTACATATAATGGCTCTACTGTAATTTATAAATAAAAGCAGTCATCCATATTTACTATATACAAGAACAGAATAGAGTTGCTTTTTTTTGCTCAGAACATTTTAATATGTTTTAATATATTAAATGTAAAAGTGTTTTTTAAAACATTTATGTAAGTTACATTTATGGTGTTCACAAAATTTGGTTGTTTTGTCATGCTTGAGATGAGTGATTGTTGATAATTTATTATTAAAATATTGAATTTCTTCATGGTGCCCTTGATTTAAATATGTGTGGCTAGGGGTTTACTGAAATACTCTGTCAAAACAAATAGAAGCTCAAACTTTACTCATATTTTTGGTTTAAGTATAGTGAAGTTGATACAGCTCTTACTTCATTATTTTGATGCCCTTTGCAGTGAATTTGATATAGAACATTTGCTAAAGATACCATTTTTTATGGAAAACATCTGGGGCAATTATAATTAGTTCAGGATCTGTAGTGGTTGTTTTAAAAGCTGTTGAATTTGTGGAGAAAGAAGCGTCTTTTACTTAATGACTAGAATAATCAAGATTAATATGGAAACCATTTATGGTACTAGTAGCTGCGTGGCTTACAGGATAATTTTAGAGTATTCCAAAAGGAAATGAGGGGTAACTCCTGCGTCCAGTGCCAGATTGGCACGTTACACCTGTCAGTGTGCATCGTTTGGAACAGCTGTGTCTTTTATTGTCAGTAAACAGATGCAGAACATACTGGAATGTTTTAAAGCGATATGTTAATCCTGCCTTCCCCTACTGACCGTCTCACAGGATAGTGATTAAATATTGGCTGTGCAGCTGTTACCTACAATTATAGCATTGCTTAGTTAATTTCTTCTTCCCAGGCCCAACTGTTTTAAAATTTGAGGAAATATGTTTAACCTTTAAGTGTTTTATAATATAATTTATTTAATACAAATTGATTTCTAAAGATAAGTTACTTGAATATCATGAAGAATTCATGCATGTGAAATTCTTACAAATATGTTTGTAAATTACTGTTCTTGGTAGGATAAGAAATGTTTAAAGGTGCTTTTTAATTTTTCTTCATTTGTATATGAATGAAAAATGAGTTTTAATATAATAACTTGAAATTTATTCTTGAAAATTTCCATCAAGAAGCTGAATAGGAAATGAGTCTTAAGTATTTTTGAATTGAAGTATATAGCATTTCCTTAGGACAGTGGCTTCACTCATTGTTTTAAGTATACTACATAACTTTTTAATTTATAATAACCTGCTTGTAACTTAATTTTGCTTTAATTCTTATTATTTCACCTTGTCAGAGAATATATTTTAAAGATTACTTAATTATTCACTTTACATACAACTTTGAAGATCAATTATATTGGCTAAAATTATAAATTCTTTATTATTTTTAATATATGAAACTTACTTTATAAAACAGGTTAATTGCATTATAATATTCTTGGCTTTATTTTGTAGTTGAGGAATTTCAAGCTTAGAGACACGAAGTAAGTTGGCTAGCACTCATCGATTTTTTTTATATTAATCACAGGTTATGTACTTTATATCCCAGCCATAGCCCCCTCCTGCATTCCTTCCTACTCTCCCCATTCCTCCCTCATCTCCTCCCTGCCCCTTTCCAAGTCCACTGATAGGGAGTACCTCCTCCCCTTCCATCTGACCCTAGCTTATCAGGTCTCTTCAGGGCTCCTGCAATGTCCTCTTCTGGGGTCTAGCAAGGCTGCTCCACCCTAGGGGGGGGGAGGGTCAAAGAGCCAGCCATTGAGTTCATGACAGAAATAGTCACTGTTCCCCTTACTAGGGTACCCGCTTGGATACTGAGCTCCCATGGGCTATATCCGAGCAGGGGTTCTAGGTTATATCCATACATGGTTCTTGGTTGGAGAAACAGTCTCATAAAAGACCCCTGTGCCCTGATCTATTTGGTCTTTGTGGAGCTCCTGTCCTCTCCAAGTCTTACTAATTCCCCCTTCTTCCATATGATTCCCTGCACTCTGCTGAAGGTTTGGTTGTGAGTCTTAATATCTGCTTTGATACATTGCTAGGTAGAATCTTTCAGAGGCCCTCTGTGGTAGGCTCCTGTCCTGTTGCTTGTTTTCTCCTACATTCAATGAGCTTCATTTAACCAAGGCATTTTCACCCTTAGACTTTGTGTTCTGCCTTTCCCATCTAGTATTAGCAATACAGCATAGAAATTATGTACAAAATAAATGTTAGCAGTGTCCCGGTTTTAGCCACTCTCTGCATCCCAGCATCATTATTACATTGTTTAGATAACATGGCTAAAAATAAAGTCCACGCAACATACATGATGCGATAAGACCCCCAGCACTGTGTCTCCCAACACAGCTATTTGTTAGCCTATCAGAATTGGCGCAGCACAGGAGCCCGTAGAGAGAACCCTGAAATCACCTGCAGAGGCTCTTGCCGGTACTCTGATTGAGGTGTTTGTTGAGGTGACTCCATGATCCTCTGTTCTTTGCCTTCAAAATGAGCTTTCTTTGCTTCAAGAGATCTTAAAGAGGCAGTGGCAGTTTTACTGATGTCATTACTTGACTTATGCATTCACTTAGTTACTTTTGAAATTTGTTCTATGAGATGATTGTCTTTCTACAGGTATTAGTGCCAACTGCATCAATATTCCTGTTTTCTTATGTGTGAAATATGAAAAGAACTGAGAGTCAGCAGTAAGTAAGCTAATTGAAGATCACTCTGCCATATAAAGTTTGTGTGTACTTGATTTTTTTCCTTCAAAAAGCAAAACCAGACAAAAACCCAAAGTAAGAATTTAGGACTGTCTAGATAATCATTCTTGTTCCTCCAAGATGTCCATCTCAGACAGATGCTCAGTGCCACATAGGTTCCCTGACACTGATGAGAATGCTCATAAGATTAACTGGGATCAACAATGTTGTGAAGTATTGCTGGAGGAAATTTAATACAAGTCCATTAGGAGGCACTACTTTGGAGGCAAAATGGTCTTACACACAAGCTGCATGAAACATCTTATTTGCATGAAATATTGTGAAAATTTTAAATTTTATACTATTTTAAAATAAAAGCAGTTCCATAATATTTTTGCCAAAGTTTTTCAGCAATCCTATAGTTCTTTAGCATTACTTTATTTTATTGTGTGTATATGTGTTGATATTTGTGTGGATGAGTTTGTGTGTGTCTCTGGAAGTCAGAGGTCAGTACTGGGTGTCTTCTGTCAACTCTCTACTTCATTTAAGAAATGAGGAGATTGAGGGGCTACAGCCAGGATACAAAGAGATAAACAGTAACAAACAAACAAATAATTAAATAAGAGTGCCAACTCCAATCTACCCTAGCATAGGAATCACAGAATAATAGAAATGACATAAGTGGTCTGCATATCAAAATAGTGCCTCAAATGTGAAAATAAATACCCAAGATCAAAAATGCAAAAAATTAAAAAAAAGAGAGAGGATGCCAAACCATCCTCAGAGAGGGGTGTGGCTTCAAAAGACTCCCTTACCTGTCCTAGGATGTGGCTGGCCTGATCTGCTTCAAGTCCACCTCACTTTGGAAAAAGGGTCTCTCACTGAGTCTGCAGCTCCCCAATTTGCCTAGACTGACTGGCCAGCACCCAGGGATCCTCCTTTCTCAGCCTCCTCAACCCCGAGCCCTGCAGAGGCTCTTGCCGGTACTCTGATTGAGGTTTTATTCCAGTATTTTGCTTCCAATTCTGAGAACTGTAGCTTTTCCGTTTTTCTTTTGTTCCAATTTTGAGACAGTCTTGCATTTACAATTCTCCTGATTCAGCTGTCTCAGCACTACATTATAGACATGTCATGTTACACCCTCAAATTATTTTTGATAGTGTCTCCATCAAAACACACAGAATATAAAACAATAAAATGCCTTTGTATTATCTACTACAACATTTCCAGGGAAAATAATTTTGCTTTTGTTTTATACTTTTGAAGACTTTTGAAAAGTGAAACTTTTAATTTTGAAACAATTTATATACACACCCAACTGTAAGGAATTCAGGGAAATCCCCTGTGCCTTCTACCCGGTCCCCCTCAGTGATGTAGACTTGACACAGTAGCAGAGCCAGCCTACAACAGAGGCCAAAAGGCTCTCCTTCCTCTCTCTCTCCCTTCCTCCCTCTTTTCCTTTCTCCCTCTCTGTCTTTCTGTCTTGTGTGTGCATGTGTGTGTGTGTCCTGTGTGTGTGTGTGTGTGTGTGTGTGTCTTTCTTTTCTGGGGAATATTATATGGATTTCCTGTTAACCTTCAGGTTTTTTTGGTAAAAATCACACAAGCTATATGTGTTTGGAAAGATTTCAGCAATTAGTTTATTTTTCTTATTTGCAGACTGTTCAAATCACATATTTTGTAATGATTGAGCTATGGGTCTGTCGACACACATTGATATCTGCAGGATTGGCAGATTTGCCCATATCCCACTCATGCTATTAGCAATTTATGATTTTTGTACTTATCAGTTTTCCTTATCATATATTTCCAAATCTTGCTGTAGATTTGTTGATTTCATTGATATTTTGAAATAGGCAACATTTACTTTATCACTATTCTATACAGTTTTTTTTCAATTTAATTTTAACTTTTGTCTTTGGGGCTTTTAAAATAATCTAGGATTCTCAAAGGGTAACAGATTTTAGGGTGAGCCCTTGCCATAAGATTTCTCAAGGGTACATTTACCTCCTCTGAAGTAGATGCATTTAACTGTAAAAACTAACCTGTTGGCATTCTTGTTGGCCCTGTGTGTTCTGATGGATCATACTCTTTCACTTGGTTTAATACACTTGAGTGATTGTTTGTTTGTAACTTTTCTTGTTTTTTTTGTTGTTGTTTCCTAGTTTGGTTATATCTGAAGAACACACTATACATAAGTTTGTTTCTTTTAAAGTTTGTGAGGTTTTTACAGCCTAAGATAGGGTCTGTTTTTACATAGACTCTGGGACCACGTGGATAGGGTATATTTTTTTATATAGAAAAGAGTGTACCATATAAGGTCTTGTTAGTCATCAACAAACCACAGAATCAGTGCAGGTTCCTGCAAGATTGCATCATCTAGTGACATAGTAGGCCTCTTAATCAGTGATGTTCATTCAGCAAGCTACAAAATTGCAGAGTAAAACATTTCTCAAAACAAATCCTCATCATTGGTGTGGCTGTGTGTGGAGTAGATTCTGCTCATTCTGTTTTTCAAATACTGCCCAGTTGTGGAGGTTTGGTCTGGTGCTTTTCAATGGTTGAGAGTTTTTAAGTCTCTGATTATAATTGTCATTTGTCTTTTTCTTTCAGCTATGAAATTTTTTGCCTTCAATACATTGAAGTCCTTTTGCTATACAGGCTTTTTAGATTACCATGTGGTCTTTGTGGTTTCACTTTTTAAATCATAATTTAATTTCTTTTGTTTTCTTTGCTCTGAAGTTTTTCGTTTTAATGTAACTGCCTGCCATCTTTTTATTTGTGTTGTCCCGATGCATTTTTATAGCCTTTCGTTTTTCAACATTCCTGTTCATTATATTTTAGGTTGGGCTTCCTATAGACATCATACAATTGAATCATGACTTTGCTTCACTTTTCCTTTGAGATGTGCTGTTCCTGTGTTGCCTATGCTGATGTCTAACCATGAGACTGAGTGATCCTTCTGTGTCTGTCGCTGGAATGGCTGGCACTGCAGGCTTGTGCCATCCCACCTTGCTTTTATTTATTATTTTTAAGTGGTAGAAAATTATATGTACTTGTGAGGCACATTTGTTGTTTTTATATAAACGCATATTGTGTAATGGCTGAATCAATATAATTAATATCTTATTCTGGGACCAATCAAAGCCATTTCTTCCATAGGTTTTGTGCTATACCATGTCTTATTAATTGTAGCAATTACGTGCAGCCCAATGCCAGAACTTATCCTTTCTTGCTATTTGTAATTTTTTACCTTTAATCTTTATCATCCATTTCTTTTTCATGATCTATGGTAACTTCTGTTCTTTTGACTTATATGAGACTATTTTAGATTACTTGAGTATAGTATTTGCCCTTCCATTTCTGTTTATTTCACTGAACATAGTGACTTCCAAGTTTATGCATGTTGTTGCAAATTTCAGGTTCCTTTTTTTTTTTTTTTTGAGGCAGGGTTTTCCTGTGTAGCCTGCAAGTTCCATTTTTTACAGCTGAATGGTAATCATATTGCATATGCACACTACATTATTGTTTGTATTATTTATGTATTGTATACATATAATGAATCTCCATTCATCTCATGATGAACTTGACATGAATCTTAGTTATTTGTAATAGTGTTCCATTAAACAGTACAGTCAGATATTTTCATCATACTGTTTACATGTCCTTTGGAAATTTACCCGTGGTAAAACCGATAGATCACACCATAGTTACTTTTTTTTTTAATTTCTTGAGGACTTTTCGTACTATTTTTTCATACCGGCATCCTAATTTCCATTCCTACCAACAGTGTGTAAGGGTTTCATTTGTCTACATCCTGGTCAGTGTTTGTTATCTTGTCTTTTGATAAGGTAATAATTTCATTGTGGCTTGATCTGCATTCTCTGATTAGGAATGTTGGATATTCGTACAGTAATAGCTGGTCTTTTGCTCTCTTTTCTCTATTCATTTTTTTCTGCTTATTTTTAAATCAGGTTATTTAATGTTTTGCTTTTGAGTTGTTTGATTTTTTTAAGTATATCCTTTACATAGTGACCCATTGTCAAATAACGTAAGTTGAAGATATAGATGCATGCAAGAAGTAGACAAAGTCATAGAAACACAATCAAAGTTATGAAGAAATCCAAATCTGGAAATATCCATAAAAACCTATAATCCTGTTCTAAAGAAAAACACAGCTGCTGCAGCTATGATGTTGGGTGTCACCAACGTTGCAGGTTTTAAAGGTTTGACACCCAGGAGGACACTAGCGGGAGCAGGTAAAACCTTGGTGAGGCTGTATTTGCCAGGTGTTTGGAGAGCAGAGATCATTGGGGGAGGAGGGGAAGGAGCTGACTTTTCTTCTTTGCCTCTGGGCTTGCTCTTACTCATACTCCCTTCCATTTCTATCCGGATCTCTCCTGCAGGCCAAGTCAGTGTGTCCGCTCAACCTTCAATTGAAATTTTCAAAACTAGGAGCCAATATAAATTTCTTAATAAGATGGCAGTCCTAGATAGTTCATTATCATGTCAGAAGGCTAACACACAGAACAATTTTGCCAATAAATTGTATCGTATATTAAAATAATTCTCTTCAGTCCTCCTCAAACACTCATAGGACAGAAAAGGAAGAAATGCTTCTAACTAAATACGGTCATCACTACCTTGATGTCTTTTAAAACACTACAGGCAGGATGAATATATGCAAAAATTCTCATTTACATACAAGAAAAAAAATCCAGTCATTTTTGTTTCATTTTTAAGAAGACCCAGGGCTAGGCTAACATTATATGCTAAAGGCCACCATTTAGTGCAGTGCTGGTCTCGGATGCACAAAGCCCTTGTTCAATCCACAGCACTGCATAAATTTGACCGGGTGGACAAACCTACATTTTTGGAACTTGGGAGGCAGTGACCAGATGATCAGAAATGCAAGTTCATCCTCAGTTCATAACTAATTATAAGGCAGTCTGGAACTTGTCTCAAGGAAAGAGCTAGAGATCTTGCTCAAGGACAAAAAATAAAAAGACAATGACTAAGCATTATTGGTAAGTGGAATTGATGACATCACTGTGGTGAGTCAACGTAAAATGCAGCTGGGGCAACAGGACACCCAGGAGATGCTTAGTGAGTAACATGCTTGCTGTCCAAGTGTGGGGACCTGAATCTGAATTCCCAAAGTCACATAAAGCTGATCATACATACATACATGTAACATACATGTAACATGCATCTGTGCTCTGAGCACGCCAGCCACTTTCTCCTTTGCAGGCAGGTATCCAGGAGAGTTTTTGTTTGTTTCTTTTGTTGTTTGTTTTTTGAGACAGGGTTTCGCTGTGTAACCTTGGCTGTCCTGGACTTGCTTTGTAGACCAGGCTGGCCTTGAACTCACAGAGATCTGCCTGCCTCTCCCTTCCTGAGTGCTAGTATTACAGGCATGTGCCATGGCACCCAGCTAAAACAAATACTTTTTTTCTTCTGGTGGTTTGGGAATTGAATTTAGGGACTTGTGCATGCTAGACAAGTGCTGTACCAATGAGTTATGTGCGCAGTAGAAACATACACTTAAAAAAAATGTACTGGAAAAGGGACAAGGAGGAGATGAGGGGGGGAGGGTAGAATTGGGAGGGAATGTGGGAGGGGCTACAGCTGGGATACAAAGTAAATAATTGTGATTAATATTAAATAAAAATTAATATAAAAAAGAAAACAATGTACTGGAACTACAAAGATGGCTCAGCAGGTAAGGGTGCTTGCTGCTGTCACAAAGGACTGGAGGTGGATGGTCAGCGTCCGTGTGAGTGGGCTCACAACCATTTCTAACACCAGCTCCAGGGGACCCACCATATTTTCTGGCCTACAACTACACCAGCACAGGCACAACATGCACACAGACACATATACACATAAATTAAAAAATGAAAAATTGATGACTAGCAGCTAACAGGGAGCTATCCCTGTATTTCCCTTCAGAATCTAACTTTGTAGTAATTCTACATCCATGTGTCTTATAGAACATAATTATTGCCAGTAACAAGAGACTTGAAAATAAATGTTAAAAGATAAGGAATGAATGAAGGGTGAGGAGCATTCCAGAGATCTTAGAAACAGTCTATAGACTGGAAAGCCGGGAAGATGCGCATTATTAAAGCCTTTATCTGAGGAAGGAAGGCACTGTCTCTGCTTTCAAACATTCTTAAGAGATTAAGGTGAAGAAAGTTTATTGTGTTTGATGAAAGCCACTTTTTTTTAGTTCATTCTGAGCATAGTTTCAGAGAATTTTGGTAGAAACTTGATTATAAGGAATTAAGTAGTTTTTAACTGAGAAAATTCTGATTTGAAATTAATACAATTAATATGTTTATATTAATATATATCATATAATTAATATAATTCTTTTCAAATTTTGTATTAAACTTTTGTTGGTGATATTATTTTTTAGGCAGAGTTTAGTTGTCCTTAAACTCAGAATTCTCCCATGAGAGCACATGCCACCCAGAAAGGTTAAACAACGTTATTCATCACTGCCACTTCATCACATTTGCAGAACATTAGGTGTTTTTTTTCTTGGTTATTTTTCTAGGGATGAGCACGCGAGAGCGCATCCTCCGTGGAGCTTTCCATTGCACCCTAATGATGATGGTATGGTTTCTCTTCTCCTTAGGGAGAAAAAGAAAAAGAAAAACATAACTTGTTGTTTATGTTTTTCTTAGTCGTCCTACCTTCTCAACAGCTGGTCTGTTTTTAAATATTCGGTATGTGTGCTTCACTACAAACTATAAAAGCTTTGGGTATCTTTAGTGTATTACATACTTTGGATCACACAGTGATTGCTTTGTTTATAAAATGATGGAGTTTTTCCTTATAAAAATAAAATTCAGGGCTGGAGAGATGACTCGGTGATTAAACATTGTTCTTCTAGAAGAGCTGAATTTGATTGCCAGCACACACATGGTGCCTTCCAACTGACCATAACTCCAGTTCCAGGGGATTCAATAATTTTTTTCTGATCTCTGCGGTTACCAGGCAAGCAAATGCAATAAAAGTTTTTAAACACATATAAAAGTTTTAAAAAATCAAATTAGTAGTTGAACATTCACACTGTGATAACAAAGTGAAAAATATAGTAATGAGTATATACTTCATTAATGTCTTTAAATTTGTAAAGAAATTTTGGTGAGACTAGCATTGAAGTGTTAGTGGGTTTTTTTCTCTCTCTCTTACAACTTTAATTTCATTTTTAATAGAAAAAGGTTACAAAAATAATTCAGAAAAGTTTCTATATGTGTCATTCATGTTCTTCAAAAGTCAATGTTTTGTCACAATGGCATTATTGTTGCCCTTCCTTTAAATGGTACGGTTAAAGTGTTTAAGTTACATAATGTCCCTTAGTGTCTAAAATTGTCAGCATGCGTTTCCTAAAGTCAGGATTTAACGTCAACATGGTACCCTTGCCTGTTCACTCTGTAAACCAGTGCCATCCATCACCATGGCTGTAGCCGCATGTGGTATTTGAACTAAGGAGATGAAATAGAGATTCTGTCCTTCACATATGTTAGCTATGTTTCAAGTACCACATAATCCAGTGATGCTTCTATTCTAGAGCACACTTACAAAATAGGTCTATGCTATAGACATGATCTAGACATTCAAATCATAACAGTGTTCAAAAAAGATGTATTGCAAGATCACATTACAATTAGTTAAGCTGTCTCTTTTAAAAAGTTTTTTAGAATCTTATTAGTTTTAGAGTCAAAGGCCAGTTCTGTCATGAAGCGTCCCTCATGGGATTGGAGTTTATCTTGGAATACTTCACGAATGCTTTAGTGCTGTGCAATCACTGCTGTGCCCTCTACCAAGCATCCCATGTGAAGGCCCGTGAAAGACTTTTCCCAGTTACTCTCACTGTTAAATTCCATCACTATCATTACTTCTTCTGTTGCCATATTATCCCAGGTTTGATCACTGAGAACCTACTAATTTGTTGTTTATAGTCAGACTGAACATGTCACCTGATACAAATGGAACAATATTACTTTGCTGGTTTTAGTAGGAATATGTTTCCTCCTATAATCCCAACACATGGAATGGAGAGGCAAGAAGATTAGGAGTAATCCTCAGCTACATAGAGACTTCAAGGCTCATCCTGGTACAGAGACTCCATTTTAAATTAAAAGTTGAAAGAATCATTCTTTGTCATTCCTTAAACGCTATTATTGAAAATAGTCAAATAATTATTTGCAATTCAAAAAAGCAAAAAATCACTTGCTATGTGATTGTGTATCGCAGAATATCTTATATCCCATGCCAATTACCGAGAATAAGATCTCGTCGTAGATACCTGGGATCAAATTCCAGTGCTTTGTGCCGGCCAGGTAAGCTCTCTGTCACAGAGCTGTCTCCAGCTCTCAGAACTCTTTCATTACGTCCACTTTGTTTTCATTCATTGTGGGTGCACATTCGCTATTTCTTCATTTTTCATTTTTGAAATAATACTGTCACTGTGTTTTTAACTGCTGTTACTGACAGAAAAATTCCAGTAATGTCAGTGCAAAGGTAGGGATGTGAACAGCACCAGAAAAATGCAAACTGTCATAACATTGCAGGATTAGGGCTCAGTAGATATTTGTTGAATGAATAACTAAGGATCAAGGCAGAGCTCACCACTCTACTATATTTTCAAATCCCTTTAGTGTATTGTTTACTTAGTCATGTTTCACACGTGCACTCTGTTTACTTATTTTTTTCTTTTTTTACTTTTGATAGTAATGTCTGAATATTTATAGCTATCAAAACATTTCCAAGTTGTCGTCTGTGGAAAAATGGCAAGATTAAAATTTTCAAAATGAAGAGGGAGTCTCATGTACAAAAATCAAGTTGTAGTTTTCTTTGTTCCATCATTATAGAATATTCAATGTGTCATGTGTACACTGTGACCTTTTTACAGTGGAGATGGAGAATACTCAGCAGTTTAAAACTTACTTAATGATAACCCCCTTTCTTTGAGTTTCTAAGGGGCCATGCAGCAACATGGAAGTTGCTAATTTCCCATATCTGGAAGTTGCTAATTTTCTTGAGGGTTATTTCTTTGTTATTATTTTTCAGTTTTTTAAAATCTATTCAACATTCAAAGTGACTCTCCTTTCCCACGAAGGTAGATGGCTTCTACTCAGCTAAATATCATACACCCTAAGATGTTCATTGATTTCTCAGAAAGCTGAGCTCATGAATTAGAAATGACCCCAAGAAGATTACTCATCTAAGCATTTGTCACACGCTTATCAAGTGTATTTAATATAGTTTCTCTACAATCTCTAAATTCTTGGCGATCCACTCTGTGTCTCCTGGTAGATGTTTCATAATCTACTAGAAAAAGTAATTGGAATTTCAAACATTCGGAGAATGTTGAGTCAGTCTCTTAATGACAGAGTTGTACAGAGTAAGAAAGATGTCCGTAGAAATAGAACCAGGAGGAATCTATATAAATAGCAGTGTGAAGAAGAGTGAATTCCTTTTTAGCTGTAACATCACATTTTTTGCATGTTGCACACATTGTTTAGCCATTTCTAAACACATTTCCATTTACGTCATTTGTGAAAAACTTCCTAGGCTCATATCCTGGAAAACTGACAGAGCTGTAATGAACAGATGCGGATTCCATGATTGTAACTGGCGTTTACTCTGATTTTCTGCTCATGCATCGTTACTCATTGCTGGGTTTTCACATTTGCCTTGTGCATCTGAAGAGCTCTCTACCTGAGTAAAGCCTCTGTGGACGAGCTCAGAAGGACTCATCCATCATGCCGTGGAGATTTACCAACACCTCTATTCAGACCTAGAATTGTTAAGTGTCACTTTAATATTTCTGTTGATTTTTAACATTTAAAGTGTTTTAGCTTTGATTTTTCATTTTCCATGTGTATTTCCTTGTTTTATTTTTCCTATTGCCAATAATTTCTTGTTTTAAAAATACATCATAAAAGATATATGTTACAATTCATGTCTTTCTAAAAAGACCTCAAACACTAACAAAAGATATATTTTCATGTTTTAGTTATTTTAGTCTGGTAAGATTTTCTAGGCAGGCATTCTGTCACTCAACTATGTCTTAAGCCCGACTGGTTAGATTTTCTGACAAAATCTTTCAAATAACTATCACATTCCAAAGTAGGACAAATGTAGGTGAGCCTCTAACTGGTTTCAAAGGACCAAATACTTTGACCCCATGCATATTACATGTGTATTTTCAGTTGACATGAAACAGAACTGAGAAAACTCTAATCTGTGACCAACTCCAATGAAGAGTATAATATTTACTAATGGAGGAATTATTTTTAATTTTTTTCTTGAATTGGACCTTTTCATTGAAATACAGACCAAGTATCTGTGTTTTATTGTTTGTTGTAAGGAAAATTTAATAATTCATTATAGAATATTAATTTAAAGAGAAGTCACTTAGAGTTCAAATAGATATTTAGAACTGGTGTGTGTGAGAAAATACAAAATGAATCAAGAAATTCTAGGAAATAGATTATTAAAATAAAAAGTATAATTTTTTACAGTGTAAATGTGGATTTATTCTTTTCTAAGATTTTAAAATTATAATCGATTACAGTTTATTCAATTTGTATCCTGGCTGTGTCTCCCTCCCTCATCTCCTTCCAGTACCATCCTCCCTCCCTCTTCTTCCCCTGTGCCCATTCCCTAGTCCACTGATAGGGGAGGTCCTCCTTCCCTTCTATTTGATCCTAACCTATCAGGTCTCATCAGGACTGGTTCCATTGTCTTCCTCTGTGGCCTTGCAAGGCTGCACTCCCCCCCCCCCCCCATGGGGGGAGGTGATCAGAGAGCCTGTCACTGAGTTCATGCCAGAGAAAGCCCCTGCTTTCTTTATTAGGGAACCCAGGTGGAGACTGAGTCTATGAGCTACATCGGAGGAGGGGCAGTGTTAGGTTCGCTCCATGCATTGCCTTTGGTTGGGGTATTCATCTTGTCTCTGCAGGTCCCTTAGGGCTCAATTTTTTGGCTCTGTTGGTCTCCATTTGGAGCTCCTGTCCCCTCCAAGTCTTTGTATCACCCAGTTCTTTACTAAGATTCCCTGAACTTTGCCCAAAGTTTGGCTACGAGTCTCAGCTTCTGCTTCGATACTTCGAGCAGTAGTCTTTCAGAGGCCATCTGTGGTAGGCTCCTATCCTGTTCCCTGTCTTCTCCTGCTTCCAGTGTCTATCCCATTTCTACTCAGCTTTTAAAAACAAGGAAATTACGAAATTTGCAGGAAAATGGTGGCAACTAGAAGAGGTCATCTTGAGTGAGGTAACCCAGAAGCAGAAAGACACATATGATATATACTCACTCATAAGTGGATATTAGCCATTTAATATAGGATAAAGATACTAAAATCTACACTCCTAAAGAAGCTAAACAACAAGGAAGACCCTAGGGAAGATGATCAGTTCTCATTCAGATGGACAAATGCGAAGTCTCATTTTTAAGGTATGTGAACAAGAGATTTAAATATTCTTTTTATTTTAAGATTTTTAGTTAATCTTAAGTAGCAACTTAATTGACATTAAATCAGTAAAATTATGAAATTTAATTTAGAATAAAAATTGCATAATATAATTAAATAAGTGTCTTGGAAGTTCAAAATGGCTTAAGCAGTTACATGACTGCAGCTTAAACAGCCAGCTTTAGCAATAAAATGCTACTGTGACAGCTCATAATAAAGGTTTGAAATTTATAGCAAACTCATTTCCACTGAATTTGAAAATGTCTTAGTTTTTTTTTCAAAAGAAGAGAAAGTCTTTGTGTTCCAGCTCCCTATGTAGTAAGTCTTAGCTGTTGACTGAAGCTGGAGGCACCAAAAACCAGAGCTCCGTAGTCCACGACATGCATTTGCAGTCTCTGGTGAACTCTTCCCCATCCCATGACCTCTTGGTCTTTTTGATCACATGCGCAAAGATAACCATTTGCTAATCTCAGGTAAACACTCGTCCATCCCCATGAGAAGGAAGAACAATAAATTGGTCATTTATGTTAAACATTTGCTCTTTTGAAAAAGGTGTATGGGAAGGTTGGAGGGAGGAAAGGGAAGTGGGAGACAACGTAAGTATAGTCTCAAAAAATTAAAGAAACAATTTAAAATTATATTTGTGGTTTAGTGATACAGTGCAAAGCACTACCTAGCAAGAAAAAGAAATAATTGACTACAGTACACAGCAGACACGCCTCTTGGGGAGGTCATCCTACCGAGAGAAACTCACACAGAAGCTGTATGTTGTTTAACTGCAATTGCAAGTTCTAGAACACACAAGGTAGTTAACACTCAGGTGTGGTTACCAGGAACTGGGAGGGGAAGGTGGTGAAGACATCCAAAGGAACAGTTTGGGTGGTGGAAACAGTGTGGTATGCGGTTGAAATAATGGTTATGCAAAGGTTTATGGATTTGTTGGTTTGCTGTGTCTTGCTTACCTGCCTTTTGGCTTTTTGATGTACTGAATTTGAGAAAGCCGGCTGATGTGTTGTAAGGACACTCAGGGAGCTTTAAGGCAAGATCTGTATAGCCAGGAATCAAAGGACTATTGTCAAGAGCCAGGACAGAGCAGGGGCCTTCTTCCAATAGGAAGAGAGTGAGCTGTCTCACTGCTAATCCTCAGCCTGGGTGTGGCTTTCACATGACTTGGGCCGTAGCTCAGTGTTACCCAACTAGGCTGTCACTGAGTTCTATAATCATAGAAACTGATTATAATTAGGCCATTATGCCTCTTGACCTCAATATAATATTTTTATATTCATCAATAACCCTCTGAGTCTATATGTTCATGGGTGCATGCACAGACTGTAACACATTTGTGATTAACTCAGTTACCAATGATGCATCAGTGTCATATTAAAGAAAGAAATGAAAGAACTTCCCCTTGGAGACATTTACCAAGACTGAATACAGATTTGGATTTTCTATTCTATGCTCGCAGTGTCTTCTGTCCTCTGTCTGTTGACTGAGTCTGAATCTATGCCTACCTGAAGGATTTCTTGTAAATCTGCTGGTCCCCATGTCTGTGTGTCTATCCCTATGTGTCTGTTCATTGTATGAGCTGTGAGTGATGTGGTCTGCCTATCTGTGAGTGGCACGGCTGTCTTTCCCTAACAAAGGACTTCACTCTGTATTTATTGTACAGTACAAAAAGCATCACATGGGGAGGGAACGAGATATTTTACAGAAGTCTTTAACAGAGTTTTATGAGGGATTAGGAAACTGGCTCCCACTGATCCAAATAACAAATCTTTATCAACCAATAACTATAAATGGTCCCTTTCAACCCTTATGGTAGATTTTAGGAAGTTACTTTCAACTTCTGTATTTGCTGCTTTCAGCAAATGGTTTACATGCATTACTCTGGGTCAGGGGCATGGGAGAGTACATGACTTCAAATTGCAGCTATGTATTAGTTAAGGTTGTAAAAGTTCATCACATGGGGCATCTGAGGCAAGGAAAGTTGGTTGTTACATTGTCCTCTTAAAGGCAAATCGAGTAGTTTTGAGTACACAGTAGTTTTGAATACACAGTTGTAAATCTTAAGTGACTTCAAGGTGTATTAAGTACCTTGCCTGTGACATCCAGCAAAAATCTTAGTCTCTTAGACTGTAAAGGATATTTTCAGAATAGTGCACCGCCACAGGTGTGGGTCCTTCCATTGGAGCATGGACAGCCTGCCAGCAGCTTCTTCCCACAAAAGTGACTCTCCTACCTCAGCAGCTATCAGTGCCAAGGTTTCCTCAGCTAAGGGTGGGTCACCTCCCCCAACCTTCTGGAATTTAGACTGGCTTGATCTTGTGCTGATCTTGTATGGGTAGCAGTGTGAGTTAACACATGTGACAGCCATGTAATGTCAAGAAATTAACTTGTCACAGCTCTCACATTCTCTGTCTTCTTCTTCTGTGCTTCCTGAGCCTTTTATATGGGGAAACTGATACAGACAACTCATGCAGAGCCTAGCACTTGAAATTATTTGCAGTGAGCATTTGATCAGTTATGAGTGTCTTCATTAGCCCCAACCAACTGCCAAAAAGAAGCTTCTCTGAGCAAAGTTGAGTGCAGCATAAATTTACAGCTATAGACATAAAAACTTTGAAGGCAGTTGACAGTACAAGCATAATGTTTTTGAGATTTGTTTCTACTATTATGTGACATTTTAAAGCCAGGAACCAAAAGCTCCATAAACTGTTAAAATGAGTGTCCTTTAGTTTATTGCCTAAAAACTATATCATAATAAGGTATATTTTAAAAATTATTGAGAGCTCTTAACTAGGATAACATGTAAAATATACTACAAGTTACAAATCAGTAACCAAATATATCATTAATAGCATTAAAGTTCTTCGCAAGAGTCCTTACACTGTACAGAGGGCAGCTAAAAATTGGTACTTGTGCTGTAGGACATTTTAAAAAATAATTTATTTATCTTTATGTGAAATGGTGTTTTGACTGCATATGTCTGTGTGAACATATCAGATCTCTTGGAACAGGTGTTACAGATGCTTGTGAGCTGTCATATGGATGTTGGGAATAAAACCTGGGCCCTCTGGAAGAATAGCCAGTGCTCTTAACCACTGAGCCATCTTTCCAGCCCTCTGCATTAGGAGATTTTTGCTGGAGTTGTACTTGACCAGCGGACAGTCAGGGTAAATATTAAGTTGTCATGCATTCATGAATATACTTGCACATGGGGGCTTGGGAAATGGCTCATTCAGTTCTTTCTGAATGAGAAAGTGCTTTCTTTGAAAGCAAGAAGATCTGAGTTTCATCCCTGGAGCCCATCAGAACCCACATGAAAAAAAAAAGTAAAGAATAGATGTTGGCCAATATGTAAAAATTACTTTATTAAAACTGACTTAATTACCATGAGCTGAGAGAACTAAAATATTATTACATGATTAACGCTGGTAAGTACTATCAAATGGCACATTGAAAGTTAATGGAGAATAAATTAGTCCACAGTTATTGTTAAAAAATCTTGTTACAGAATCTGAAAAATATAAGCTTTGATTTTTGTCATAGGTTAGGGAACAGAAGTCTGTATAAAAATATCTATTTTCTGTTGCATAAAATGTTTTAGGATGGAAGTTTGAGACGGGGTGTCATTTTGTACCTCTAGCTGTCCTGGACCTGGCTTTACAGAAATTTGTCTGCCTCTGCCTTCCAAGTGCTAGAACTAAAGATGTACACCACCATGCCAGGCACATTGAATGTTTAACTCCAAACTTAAAGAAAGGTCTACCACTTCAGAGCTGTGTGCTGGTCTCTCTGCCCTTAAAATAAACAATATTGGTACCTCTTTTGTAGATCTGTACTCACATTCAATGACTTCATTCATGCAAACCACCCAAACAGCACTTAGCACATACATTTTATTTTGAGTAGCAAAATTAGAGTGGTCATATTTGTCTGAAGAGCAGAGTACAGTGATCAGTGGAGATTGGGGTGTCTTCTCCCCACTGTGAAGCTCCTGTTGATTGGCTGGCTGTCCCTCTGCTGTAATAATCCTCTGGCACCGGGGATACAGGCACACACCTAAACATAGTAGAGAAAATAGACAGCAAGCCTATAGCCAACATCAAACTAAACGGAGAGAAACGTAAATCAATACCACTAAAATCAGGGACAAGGAAAGGCTACACACTCTCTCCATATCTTTTCAACATAGTTATTGAAGTCCTTGTTAGAGCAGTAAGACAATTAAAGGAGATCAAGGGGATAAAAACTGGAAAGGAAGAAGTCAAAGTATCACTATTTGCAGATGATATGATAGTATACCTGAGTGACTCCAAAAATTCTGCCAGAGAACTCCTACAGCTGATAAATGCCTTCAGCAAAGTGTCTGGATACAAAATTAACTAAAAAAAAAAATCAGAAATCCTCCTGTATACAAAAGACAAATGGGCTAAGAAAGAAATTAGGGAAACAATAACCTTCACAATAGCCATAAAGGACATAAAGTACCTTGGTGTGACCCTAACCAAGCAAGTCAAAGACTTGTATAAAAAACCAGTAAGTCTCTGAAGAAAGACATAGAAGAAAATATCAGAAGATGGAAAGATCTCTCATGTGCATGACTTGGCAGGATTAACATAGTGAAAATGGCCATCCTGCCAAAAACAATCTACAGATTCAAGCAATTCCCATTAAATTACCAAGACAATTCTTTACAGACCTTGAAAAAAAATCTCAACTTCATATGGAATAACAAGAAACTCAGAATCTCTAAAACATTCCTCTACAATAAAAGATCTTCTGGAGGTATCTCAATCCCTGATCTCAAGCTGTACTATAGAGCAACAGCAATAAAAACTGCATAGTACTGGCATAGAAACAGGTTGGTGGATCAATGGAGTAAAATAGAAGACCTAGAAATAAACTCACACACTTATGGACACCTGATTATTGATAAAGATGCCAAAACCATACAATAGAAAAAAGATAGCATCATCAATGAATGGTGCTGGACTAACTAGATAGCTACATGTAGAAAAATACAAATAGATCCATACTTATCACCCTGCACAAAACTAAAGTCCAAGTGGATCAAAGACCTCAACATAAAACCAAATACTCCAAACATATTAGAAGGAAAAGTTGGGAAGATCCTTGAACTCATTGGAACAAGAGACAACTTCCTGAACAGAACACCAACAGCACGGGCTCTAAGATCAACAATCAATAAATGGGACCTCATGAAACTGAAAACTTTCTGTAAAGCAAAGGACACTATTGTCAGGACAAAACGAAAGCCTACAGGCTGGGAAAGGATCTTCACCAACCCTGTATCTGACAGAGGGCTAATATCCAGAATATATAGGGAACTTAAGAAGTTAAACAGCAACAAACCAAGTAATCCAATTAAAAACTGGGGTACAGAGCTAAACAGAATTCTCAACAGAGAAATATTGAATGGCAGAGAAACACTTAAAGAAATGCTCAACATCCTTAGTCATCAGGGAAATGCAAATTAAAACGACCCTGAGATTTCACCTTACATGCACCAGAATGACTAAGATCACAACAACACACTCTGGAGAGGATGTGGAGAAAGGGGAACCCTCCTCCATTGCTGGTGGGAATGTAAACTTGTACAGCCACTTTGGAAATCAATCTGGCACTTTCTCAGACAATTAGGAATAGCGCTTCCTCAAGATCCAGCTATAGCACTCCTAGGCATATATCCAAAATATGCTCAAGTATACAACAAGGGCATTCACTCAACCATGGTCATAGTAGCTTTATTCGTAATAGCCAGAAGCTGGAAACAACCCAAATGTCCCTCAGTTGAGAAATGGATACAGAAATTGTGCTACATCTACACAATTAAAACGAAGGAAATCATGAAATTTGTAGGCAAATGGTGGGAAATAGAAAAGATCATCCTGAGTCAGGTATCCCAGAAGCAGAAAGACACCCATAGTGTATACTCACTCATAAGTGGATATTAGACATATAATATAGGATAAACATACTAAAAGCTGTACAGCTAAATAAGTTAAGCAAGAAGGAGGACCCTGGGTAAGATGCTCAATCCTTATTCAGAAAGGCAATCAGGATAGACATCAGAAGATGGAGAAAACAGGGAACAGAACCAGTGCCTACCATAGAGGGACTTTGAAAGACTCTACCCATCAGGGCATTAAAGCAGATTCTGAGACTCAGCCAAACTTTGGGCAGAGTTCAGGGAATCTCATGAAAGAACGGGGAGATAGTAAGACCTGGAGAGGACAGGATCTCCACAAGGAGAGCAACAGAACAAAAACTCTGGGCCTAGGGGTCTTTTCTGAGACTGATACTCCAACCAAGGACCATGCATGGAGATAACCTAGAACCCCTGTGCAGGTGTAGCCCATGGCAGTTCAGTCTCCAAGTGGGTTCCCTTGTAAGGGAACAGGGACTGACTCTGACATGAACTCAGTGGCTGCCTCTTTGATCACCTCCCCCTGAGAGGAGGTCAGCCTTAGCAGGGCACAGAGGAAGACAATGCAGCTAGTCCTGATGAGACCTGATAGGTTAGGGTCAGAGGGAAGGGGAGGAGGACCTCCCCTATCAGTGGACTTGGAGAGGGGTGTGGGAGGAGAACAGGGAGGGAGGGTGAGATTGGGAGGGGACAAGAGAGGGGGCTACAGCTGAGATGCAAAGTGAATAAATTGTAATAAATAAAATGGAAAATATTTTTGAAAAATCCTCTGGCAGCCACACTAAGGATGGAATTCTCCATTGTCATTCCACTCCCAGGGGTGAAAGTGTAGGATTCCTGAAGACTTTTCTGGGTCTTCCTGTAGTTTCTTGTAGACAAAGTAAGCTCAAGGGAAATGTGTTTTCTTCTCCCTCTCCTGACATCTTTTGCTTGGTCAGTATTAGGCTGCTCCTTGGCTTCAGTAAAGGACACCTTAATTTAATTTTCTCAATTTTCATTTGTCATTATCTCCATAGCACCATCTTTTCCTCCTCATTCCTTTTGTAAATAAATCCTTTAAATACTTTGAAAGCAAATTTAAGGAAACATGGATATATGATCTACCCAATAGATGTAACCTATAACCTATATTTTACTGTTTTGAAAATAGTTCACAAATACCCCTACAATGAAAAAAAGTCTAAAGACCTTTGTTCTTCCTATTTTAGTCTTGGATATATGCAAACAATTGAACTAAAATGAACTTTATCTTCCATTATATTTCCGAGCATTTTTGTATAATTCACTGTGTCTGGCAGGTCTTTTCTCTTGTCATATTTCTACAATGTATCGTTCTTTGTTTTAAAATACAAACCATTTACAGGAAGGCAAAGCCACAGAAGTCTTTTGAAATGTAATATTGTACACATATGAGATGTTATTGCTCTTTGAGTAAAATTAATGGGAAACCTACCAAGCAAAAAAAAAAAAAAAAACATGAATTAATGAATTTGTGTTTTACTGTGCCAAAGTGGTTCTGAAGATATTCTCTACATTCAATCTTTGAGTCTGTATCCCTCTACAGCACCCATGTAAGTTTCCCCATTACACATGATAAAGCAATCTGTAATAAAATAATAATAAAATAAAATAAAAACAAAATACAGATAAGCCTAACCAGCTTATAGAAGCCTTTCATTTTTCTTATAAGGAAAATATTAAATAAAGCCTGTATGCTTTTTTTGCTAAATGTCTGTTAGCTGTATTATATGGCTTAGCCACAAAACCCAACAGAGTAAAAGAAAGGTGTTCCTACCCTGCAGAAACAAGGACTTTAAAAGGTTCGTTTCTCTCCCCACTGTAAGATAGTCAGCAATGCCCCAGAGAGCTGGGGCTCACCTCCTACAAGGCAGACCCCTTTAGAGTTTTAAAATGTAGTTTTTGTTGTTGTTTTCTTGATTGAGCACTTAGACCACAGGAATCAATATTATTCTGTGGAGAACTGATTCTTTATTCTAGGCCACTGATATTTAGGTTTTGAGGTTTTACCTACCCTCCTACATGAATTAAATCATAGCCTTCAGTATCCACAGATGCACCTTACAGCGTCATTTTTGAAAAGGTACTCCACTAACAAGGGATATGGAGATTTAAGCAATCACACCTAGGTTTATTTTAAAGATATTTAACTTGTTTTTTTTGTCATAATCTTTACAATTTGCATATGAAGTCTGAGGATACCTCTGTTTCATTATTGGCTATTTACTTGATTCTTATGTAACTACAATAATCAACAGCATTCACTATAAATACTTTCCTCCTGCTGTGCCAATTTAGGACTTGAAAACTGTAAACTGTAGAGATCGAACAGGGGCAGGAGTCAAGGTAAAATTAATTTTGAGATAAAGGATACGGTTATGATCGGAGCGTTGGAGTCAGCAGGTGAGTGTCTCGCTGTCTGTCCAGAACCAGTGAAGCACACTTTTCTCATGGTTAAACTTTAACATTTTTTTCTATTTTTTTTTTTTTGTGACAGCTTTTATGGCAAGATATATTTTGTTCTCGGACAGTTTTAGATAATGGGATAGGAAAAAGTGGGGACAAGTTACATCCATAAAGGCTTTTTCAAAAGCCTTGTATTGTTCACTGATATAATCCAAATATATATTAGAATGCCTGGTACTCTAATAATAATGCTGGTACTAAAAGCGGCTGGTACTTATGATTCCTACCACATATGGAACATGTTACAAGACTTTACATGGACTTGCTAATTGATTTATTGATTGATTCATTTATTGGTACACTCATTTCTGAGGTGAGGAAGGTCTCAGAACTACGGAACCACTATATAAACGGAAGCCAGCTGGCCTTTGAGTCTAGCTCTTAACCATTAGGTGTTTGTTTGCATAGTGCTGAGAGAATGAATGAATCTACACAAATTGTCAAAAGTAAACATTGCCAGCAGGGTAGAAAGAATTCACAGTGATAGTTGAGCAATAAATGTCAGGTGAAGAGATAGGGATAAGAGGAGTATCAAGGTTATAGCTCAAGACAAGGAGGTTGAAAGAAAAAAGATCTCATGAGCCCAGGGGATTATTTAAACAACAAGCTTTCCCTGTAAATTTTTTTGGCTTTTCTCCTTGGGAACATGTTACAAGAGGCACACCGACTTCATCAATGTGTGCTTTCTCATAAGAAGATCACTTCACACACACACACACACACACACACACACGTAGTCATATGTCATCATATGCTCACATACTAGTGACCAGTGATGTGAATTTATAGCAGCTGTTTTAAAATTAAGAGATCAGAACACACATTGTTATCATGTTTGTTTTATGATTTGTTGATGTGTTTATAAAAGAAAACTTAAAATATGTAAACATTAAATCACATTTTATTAGAATGTAAAATGTGTATATGTATGTTAGAAATAACACCTTCTACATTATTTTTATTCTACGTGACACACAATTTTCTCTTTAACAAGTATTGATATAATTCAGCAGAATTGGGATGTCATAGTTTTTGAATATCACTACTTTTCTGGAACTCAAATATCATATACAAAAAAAGAGTTGCACTCTTTTTTTTCTCTCTTTTTTAAATTTATTTATTTTTATATCAATCACAGGTTAGGTACTTTGAATCCCAGGCGTAGCCCCCTCCCTCATTCCCTCCTACCCTCCCACTCCCTCCCTCATCTCCCTCCTCCCCGCCCCCTCCAAGTCCACTAACAGGGGAGGACCTCTTTCCCTTCCATCCAACCCCAGCTTATCCTGTCTCCTCAGGGCTGGCTGCAATGTTGCACTCTTTTCTTAAAGTTAGAGTTGCCGGTTATGCTTTTGTATATTTATTAATGTTGTTTGAGTGATTATAGTCTGTGTCATTCATGTACGTCTTTGACCATTAGGACATTCCTCTTTAATCTATCCAGCTTGAAATTCTCAATGGGATATGATTTAAGAACATAAAATTTAGCAGAGACATCATCCTCTGAGAAAGCAGGAGGAGAGGTTTCAAATAGATTTTATATCTTTGCTAAATTATTCCATTGGGGAATCTTTTTTAAAAAACTGAATCTCTTAAAGTTAAAATACCTCAGGAAGTCAGTGAAGAGCTGACCAAGTGGCGGGGTCTGTGGGAACTTTGTGTCATCACTACTGTTTGCTTTTCAGTTCTTTTGTTTCCATGAGAAATAATCTGTGTTCAAAATGTGCACATATGATATTCACATGTGATCCTAGTTCTGATACATTCTGCTCTGCATTTTAGAAATTACAGTATCAATAGTTCATCTAAAGATTCTCTAAAAGTCCTCCAGATGAATGGAGCATTTTCACCTGCTTGTAATAACCATCTGTAAAAATTCAAATCTTTCAAGCAGATGTCACAAAGTAAGTCTGTGCTAAACTCTAGGGAAAAAAATCACAGATTTCAGACCATATATAAATTAAGACATATTAATATGTTTACCATACTTTTTATTCATATTGAAGAGCATAACAAAGGTAATCCGTGTTCATGTTGTAGTGTTCACATCCTCCAGAAAGGGCTAGCTGTGGAAAGTTAGGAAATAAGGATCAACTGGGCGGTGGTGGCACATGCCATTAGTCCCAACACTCAGGTGGCAGATCTCCGTGAGTTTGAGGCCAGCCTCGCCGAAGAGGGAGTTCCAGGACAGCCAGGTCTGCTACAAAGAGAAACCCTGTCTCAAAAAAGTCTCCTTCTCTTCCACACCTTCTTCTATTTCACAGACATTTTCTATGCATTTGCAACTTGTGGTAAACAGAAGGCACAAACTTCATCTGTTATTAACTCAACTGTGATGAAAGGGTCCTTTACAAGCATCTTCTCTAGTGATTTCTAACAGCTAAGTGGTCACTTATAGAAAAGCTTTTTAAAAAAATGTGCCTTTGCAGTGATTGATAATCCAGCAATTAAGTTATTAGCTATCAGAAACCCTATCATGAAGTAGCTGTTCGCCTCAGTCATAATTTCTTCAGATGTCATCTAATAAAACGATGTTATTCTGGAACCATATTGCCCCATTCTAACTAAGGTATATGATTTTAGTTCTTACAGCAAGACTTCCTCATATCTGATAACAGCTATGAAAATCATTTTGAATAAAGAAAAGTTAACTAGGTCACCTTGAAACTAGCAATACTTATCCATCAGAAGATAGAAGGGTTAAAAGACTAGCCACTAGGAAGAGGTATCCATAACACATCACCAGCACCACTAGCAGTGGATTATTGTCCAAAACATTTAAAGACCTCGTAAGAAGAGAAGACAACAGCTGGGCTGGGCATGGTGACACACGCCTGTAATCCCAACACATGGGTAGTCATAGGCAGGCAGATCTCTGTGAGTCTGAGGCTAGCCTAATCTACAAATCGAGTCCAGGACATCCAAGGCTATACAGAGAAACCTTGTCTCGAAAAAAAGAAAAAGAAAGGAAAAAGAAAAAACAATATCACAGGAAAATTTGCAAAAAAATTTGAACAGTTCACTAATACTGGAGGTTTTAGGAAAAACTGTAAATTCACTAAATGCCACCAACAGAATGGATAAACACACTGTAATGGTTTTACACATAAAATTAAAACACACAAATTATTGCTGTATACAAGAACTTGTGGTGTGTGTCTTAACAATGTCATATTGAATAAAAGTGAGAGAATATCTATAGTATTTTTTCCCTAATACTAATTGAGGAATGCTCAAAACTAGCAATAGGTTGATTAGGGATGTCACTTATTATGGTATAACCCCAAGGAAAATCACAAAATCAAAATTTTTAAAAAATTGAGAAAAAAAGTAGTCATCTCTGTGGGACAGATGAAAGGTGCAGGAATAAGGAAGTATTTAAGGCTTCCACAGTCAGGTTTTTCCCCCCATAAACTGGGTGGTGTTGTATAAATGTTCTTTTATTATTCTTTACATGACACTTAAAGATTTCAAGCATAATTATATAAAAGAAAGTGTAAACTTAGCAGAATAATTTAACTTGCATAATTTAAGACCTACAATGAGTTTTTAATATGGGGGTTTCCTCCTCTGAGATAGGAGTTACTTTTCCTCTAGATCATGAGGAACAAGCAGGATAGGCAGCCCCTCATTATATAAACGTGTGGCTGCTTCCAGAATAAAAAAAAAAAACTAGACTTTTAGTTAACAGCTCAAGTTTTTTTTTGACGGCATTCTTTAATAATTTTTGACTTACTGATTTCTTTTAAACAACTAAACATTTGTACATCTTTTATGAGAGGTCCCAAGTTTAGTCTAAGTCATTTCTTAACAAAATATTTGGAAACTGCCCTTGCTAAATACAGATGTTTGTAAAAGTGGGTGCTATTATTGACATATTCTTAGACATGCTGGGTAAAACTGTTCTGTCCTAGGGAGCGTCTCAGCCACCTGCAACTGTTTGTCATTTGCTTGGTTTGAGAACACCAGTAGTAATTGTAAACTTAGGAATGTGTGACAAGCTAGCAGCCAGCTGTGCTCAGCCTGACTTTTTCCAGGTGTTAAAATAAATATGACCGTTTGGGTTACTTGTAACTGAACAAAATGTTTCATGATTCATTATCTTAAAACCCATTTATAATGTTTTTGGAGCAGATAATGTTACAGTCACTAAAATGAAAAACTATATACCCAGAAATACATATGCTATCATTACTTATCATATTGATCATTTCATAAAACACAAAAGATTGTAACACTATGTAGTTTTTTAAATACTCTTTTGTTGTAGAAAAGATAACAGTATCTCAATTCTGCTTGTATACCAAAAGAGAAGAACTGAGTTCCAAATTGGTCTTACATTACCTTGGTACTGTCTTTGAAACATGCCATAAGCTGATAATACTGTGATAGTAATATAATTTGCTGAATGTCTGTTGTCAAGTGTTAGCTCAGGAGACATGGATGCCTAAATCTTGCCTTGAGCAAACCACTAATTCATTTAACGTTCCTTGGTTAGAAAAAAAATTCAAATCCATTTTATTATTAGATTATCATGTGCCTGAATTTTTAAACACAGAGTCAGCAGGTAAAGTGGAATGGAATATGTGTCTTAAACAGTCTTGTCTTCCCTGAAGTAAGTCTTCCCGGAAGAGTGGATTTAGTAGTGGGAGCTGACAGAAAATGTTACTAGGTCCTTTACCCCTTGCATCACACACATTATTACTTTGTAACCTGCAAGTCCAAATTAGAAACCCACAGTAAATAGGAGCCAAGCATGAAAGAAAGAAAAAGAGTGAAATGGGAGAGAAGATTCATCCCTACTCCTCCCCTCAAAAAAAACAGGGGGGCTCTGTAGTGGCTGTTTTGTGTCAACTTGTCACAAGCTACATACAGTCATCAGAGAGGAAGGAGCCTCAGTTGAGTAAATGTCTCCAGAAGATCCAGCTGTAAGGCATTTTCTCAATTAGTGATCATTGTGGGAGGGCCATTGTAGGCGATGTCATTCCTGGGTTGCTGGTCCAGCAAAGCAAAGCAGACTGAGCAAGCCCTGAAGAAGCAAGCCTTAATGAAATAGTACCCTCTACGGCCTTTGCATCAGCTTCTCCTTCCAGGTTCCTGCCCTGTTTGAGTTCCTGTCCTGACTTCCTTTGGTGACAAACAGCAATGTGGAACTATAACCTGAATAAACCCTTTCCTCCCCAACTTGCTCTTTGGTCGTGGTGTTTAGATGTGCCAATAGACTAAGGTACGAGTGAAATATCATAAAGGGTCAAGTTCCTGGACATCAGCTGAGCCTCGTTAACCTGTTTACCTGTCATGGTACCTGACATGGATGTGGCCAGTGCTCGTCTTGAAGAAAGCACGTCACTTGGTTAGCCAGAGAGTTGAGGGCAGGTATCACACTCATCTGTACCCTTGTTATATATAGCTTCCCTTTGTGAAGCTATACCAGGGAGAACCACACAGGTGGCTTTTTGAAGTCAAATGTAGGGGCTTATTGGTTAAAATCCAACTGCAGACTGGATAAAAAAGTTCTCACCCAGAACTCAGCCTGGGGATGATATCTTCCCCAATAATCTCTAATTGAGAAAATGCCATACAGCTGGATCTCATGGAGGCTTTTCCTCAACTGAAGCTCTTTCCTCTCTGATGACTCTAGCTTGGGTCAAGTTGACAGAAAACCAGCCAGCACATCCAGCCATCATACTCTTCATTTTTCATACACCTTAAATCATCTCCTCGGATCCTCACAACTTTCATAAACCTATGTTTCTTTCCATTCTGAAAGCATCCAGCCATCTTACCCCTAAAGTTTACTTCTCCCTGTTGTCTGGAAACATCCAATCACTTTAATCTTTATTAGAACTTAATTTTTGAGAGTAGTCACTGAAAAACCAAGTCCTTTTAAATCATCATTGGAGCATAAAGATAGAGTAAAATCTATTTAGCTATTGAGAACAAGGATGCCATGAAATTTGCAGACAAATGGATGAACCTGGAAAAGATCATCCTGAGTGAGTTAACCCAGACCCAGAAAGACACACATAATATATACTCACTTATGAGTGAATATTAGCTATATAATACAGGATAACCATACTACAATACACAGACCTAAAGAAGCTAAGTAACAGGGAGGACTCTAGGGAGGATGCTTAATTCTTATTCAGAAGGGCAAATAAATTAAACACCGGACGTGGTTGAAGAGAGGCAACAGGTCAGGAGCCTACCATAGATGTCCTCTGAAAGACTCCACCCAGCAGGGGATTGAAGCAGGTGCCGAGATTCACAGTCAAACTTTGGGCAGAGCACAGGGAGTCTTGTGTAAGAGTTAGGGGATAGAAAGACCCGAAGGGGGCAGGAGCTCCGCAAGAAGACCATCAGAGCCAAAAAATCTGGGCCTGGGGAGGGGAGTGCTGCAGAGACTGATGCATCAACTAAGAACCATGCATGGAGAGGACCTAGGCCCTCTGTTCAGATGTAACAGATAGGCATCTCAGTCTTCATGTGGGTTCCCTAGTATGGAGAGCAGGGGCTATTGCTAACACAGATTCTGTTGCCTGCTCCTCCATCACTTTCCCCTAGCGAGACAGCCTTGCCAGGCCACAGAGGAAAAGAATGGAGGCAGTCCTGATGAGACTTGATAGGCTGGGGTCAATTGGTAGGGGAGTAGGGTTCCCTTTTCTGAGGACTAGGGGAAGGGGAGAAGGGGGAAGAGAGAGGAAGGGGGCTATAATTGGGATGTAAAGTGAATAAAATTTTTTTAAAAATTTAAAAGATTAAAAAAAACTCCAACCAAGGACCGTGCATGGAGATAACTTAGAACCCCTGCACAGATGTAGTCCATGGCAGCTCAGTGTCCAAGTGGGTTCCCTAGTAAGGGGAACAGGAACTGTCTTTGACATGAACTCAGTGGCTGGCTCTTTGATTACCTCCCCCTGAGTGGTGGGGAGCAACCTTGCCAGGCCACAGAGGAACACAATGCAGCCAGTCCTCATAAGATCTGATAGGCTAGGGTCAGAGGGAAGGAGAGGAGGACTTCCTCTATCAGAGGAGAGAGGCATGGGAGGAGGTGAGGGAGGGAGGGGGCTACAGCTGGGATACAAGGTGAATAAACTGTAATTAATATATATAATTAAAATTAAAAAAGAAAATAAATAGTAAAAGGAAAAAATTTTAAATATTTATTTATTACATTTACAGTGTTCTGCCTGAACTCCAGAAGAGGGAACCAGATCACATTATAGATGGTTGTGAAGCATCATGTGGTTGCTGGGAATTGAACTCAAGACCTCTGGAAGGGCAGCCAGTGCTCTTAACCACTGAGCCATCTTTCTAGCTGGTAAAAGATAATTTTTAAGCCAGTCACAGTAGCACGGTAATTTTGAGTTTGTTTTTTCAGTGAAAGCTGTTTGTCACTACCTATCTCTGCAGGAAGCCTGTTAGCCCTAGAGGAAATCAAGGTCTGACTTTACACTTGAAAGCAGTATGGGGTGATCATGTAACTAAATCTCAGTTTCAAAGCTTTTTCCACTTAAGGGACTTGTGTAATTGAAACTTTCTTTTAATGCTCTTCAGTTTGTACCATCAGCAAGCAACATGTCTATCACTTACACTCAAAGTTATTTGTAAAGCCAGGTGTTTTAAAGGTGAAAGCAGACTTTCTAGATGTGAATGGACTGACCTGGCATTGCAGCCTCTGGGGAGGAGTTCACTGATTTCGCTGCTGTATCAGCAGGTGGAAGGGCTACCAAATTGTCTGATGAAGACAGGCCAGTAGCTGGGACTCAGAGTAGCTAAAAGTTAAGCTTGGAGGAGCCAAGAGGAGAAGAAGGGTAAGTAAGTGGCCTGGCCTTTTCAGCAGTCATCATGAACATTTCCTGAAACTATATTGTTAGTAGGAGGCTGTTGGTAAAGGGGCAGAACCAAGGAAGCTGAGAGAGGAATTTCCATCCATGAACCATGTCAGAACATGACAAAATGAACCCGGGAAGTTGTGGATTTTTACAGGTATGGGCTTCAAGTGATGTTAGACAGGAATGGGTGAGGCAATAGTCTTGGGAGGAATACAGCAGTATTGAGAGGACCATAGGAATCAAGTGAGATACCAGGATTTTCCGTCAAGGTGGTGTGGTGAAGCTTAGAAGGGGACAAAGTAGAGAGGCCTGTGTGATGGATGTGGTACTTTGAAAAATAATGGTCTCCATAGGATCATATATTTGAAGGCTCGGTCACCAAAGAGTAGAATTGTTCCAAAGGATTAGACGAATTAGGAGGTGTGGCCTGGTTGGGGGATGGGCTTTGAGGTTTTAAAAACCCATGCCATTCCAGTCTCTCTCTCAGTCTCTCTCTGTCTCTGTCTTTTTCTCTGCCTACAGATTAGAATAAATTCCTCCTCTACAGCTCTAGCACCCACCTGAATGTTGCCATGCTCACCATCATGATAATAATGATTAGATGCCTGAGATTCTAAGTCCCTGGCTAAAGGTTTGCTTTGATAAGAGTTGCTTTGGTTATGGCGTCTTGTCACAGCAATAGAACAGTGACTAAAGAAGGCTATCCTTGAGCCGTTTTGGAGAGAGGACAAAGAGAGGGTGATCAAAGATGAGTTTAGAAGCTTCCTTGCCAACCGAAAGACCAATGCTAGCACCCATAAGCAAAATTGAAATCCCCTGTTATATCTAGCTATTTGGAAAGATAGGCAATGGAGGCAGAGCTGGGTCCTCCATTTGTCCCCAAGCACCAGTAGTATACAGTAGTATACAGAATAAGGGTTGATAAATGTCTGGAAGAGCCAAGAACCCATAGGAATATGTTTTTGAGGCAAGAGACAGCAGGCATGACAGGCTTAGGATGGTTTAGAGGCTCAGTTAGAGGTCCCTTAACTGCTTCATAGAGGAGACGAGCAAGAAGAGCAAAGCTAGGAATCCAGGTACTGAGTTTTCTTGTCAGGCCAAGGCAGGAGAGACTCTCTTTAGTGGTGGGAGGAATGGGGGACCACAGGTACTGTCTATGAACAAGAGTGAATTCATAGCTGTTGGAGAATAACAGAAATCTTAGACACTTGACCTGAAGGACAGAAAGTTGAGCTTTTGAAGGGCAGGCTGTGTATCCTTTACTTCCTAGAAGTTAGGAAGTTGATCAATATGTTGCTGTGACAGTGAGAGCAATGGTCTAGATAGAGGCAGGCCATCTACATAGCACTCTAAGCAGCTGAGACACAGGTCAGGGGAGAGGTGGTCAGTGGCCAAAGCCTGACTGAAAAACTGGGGATTATTCAGAACCCCTAGAAGACAGTCCAAGTAAGCTGAGCTACTGTTTCAGTGCCAGGGTCCTCCCCACTCAAGACAAAGAGGTCATGTGACTGTGGGTATAAAAGAATAGTGAGTTCTAGAATAGCAAAATGAGATGTGGAAGAGGGAGTATGAGAAAGTAGAGTGTAAGCATTAGGTACCACTAGGTGAATAGAAAGGACTACCACATTAAGAACCCTGGACCAGGTGATGGAACTCATCAGGCTGTAATACAGTCAAAAGATAGAGGTGTTATAGAACAAGTGGAATACCTTTATTAAAAAGGCACTGTATAATAGGCTTTACGACTTGTTTCTGTTTTAAAGAGATATGTTATTGAGAGCAACAGTGGTAGGAGGTAGGGTCTGGGAGTAGGACCCTAATGGGAGGATTATGGGAGGTCTCTAAATGAGAGGAGTTATCCCATACTTTTAGGTCAACGAGGGATTATGTAAGAAGATACGGTGAAACATTGGCATCAGCCGGAGGGCAAAGAAGCTTGTCAGAAGCTAGAAGGAGAGAGAAAATTCTGGAAGGAGTTGGATGAAAAGAAAAGGAAACATGTCATTTAGCAACGTTCTCTCTGTCCAATAACAATGTTGGGAAACTAGGCCTAATGAGGAAGGAGTAACCAGTCATGTGGCCCAGAGGGAACAGAGGAGAGGGCCTGAAGCTTTCAGACAATGGGGCACCCACCACAGAAATCTGAGAATGAGTGCCAGAGTAAGTGGGAAGTATAAACCAAGTTGCTCCCAAATCTATTAAAAATGACAGAGACTTTCCTGCTACCTGGGCAGTCACCCTAGGCTCCTCTGTGGCAATCTCAGTTGTTGAGGGCAGAAGTCCCAGGCCAATATATCAGTCTCTGGCTGCCAGACCCAGAAGACTTGAAAGATTTTTTTTTTTCTTTGGAGGAGGAACTTGGGGGAAGGACCGACCTTGGTAATACATGGAAGGACGGTGGACCCTCCATTTCTCTGACTATCCATGGCTTGGGCAGGTCCTAGTGGCAAGTGAAGTGTAGGTCAGTTCTTCACTCAATGACCAGTGCTGGCACACTGGAAGCAAGCTCAAAGTAGAGTCTGTTGGTGCACCATGTTTGCAAGTGGCTGCTGCCAGATGCTGTTCTTTTTGTCTTTCAGGGGAATCCCTTTCCATCCTTTCCTGCTCTTCCCTTCTATTAAACACCTTAAACGCCACCTTCAGCAGATCTCTCTGAGGAGTTTAAGGACCATCATTTACTCTCATAACTTTTAACATACCTAATTTTGAATATTATTTTATTTTAAACAAGTTCAAATTTGCTTTAAATTTGTTTTTAGTTACTGGCTTTAGGATTAATCTTGACAGCGTATACAGAATGCTATATAAATTGGTCTCTTCCTCCAAAGCTTGCCCATGTAAATGAATTACATTTGTACTTAGTATGACTAGAAGCATAGCTTTAAGCACAATAAATAATTTGACCATTTATAATGTGACTGATTACTAAGTTGCATGTCTTAATTATCTTTAACAGTTTACAACAAATAAGTAACTTTTATGAGATTAGAATTTCATAATTTAAAAAAATTATGTCAAAATACTTTCTTCTTATTTATTTATTTATTACAGTTTATTCATTTTGTATCCAAACTGTGGCCCTCTCCCTTATCCCCTCCCAAACCCACCCTCCCTCTGTCTTCTCCTCCCATGTCCCTTCCCCAGTCCACTTATAGGGGAGGTTCTCCTCCCCTTCCATCTGATCCTGGCCTATCAGGTCTCATCAGGATTGACTACATTGTCTTCTTCTGTGGCCTGGTACAGCTTCATTCCCCCCAGGGGGAGATGATAAAAGAGCCAGCCACTGAGTTCATATCAGAGACAGTCCCTGTTCCCCTTACAAGGGAACCCACTTGGACACTGAGCTGCCATGGGCTACATCTGTGCAGGGGTTCTAGGTTATATCCATGCCTGGTCCTTGGTTGGAGTAGCAGTCTATGAAAAGACCCTGGGGCCCAGAGTTTTTGGTTCTGTTGCTCTCCTTGTGGAGCTCCTGTCCCTTCCAGGTCTTTCTATCTCCCCCTTCTTTTATAAGATTCCCTGAACTCTGCCCAAAGTTTAGCTATGGATCTCAGCATCTGCTTTAATACCCTGATGGATAAAGTCTTTCAGAGGACCTCTGTGGTATGCTCCTCTCCTGTTCCCTGTTTTCTCCATCTTTCAAGGTCTAACCTGTTTGCCTTTCTGAATAAGGATTGAGCATCTTATCCAAGGTCCTCCTTCTTGCTTAGCTTCTTTAGGTGTACAGATTTTAGTATGTTTACCCTATATTATATGTCTAATATCCACTTATAAGTGAGTATACACTATGGGTGTCTTTCTGCTTCTGGGATACCTGACTCAGGATGATCTTTTCTAGTTCCCACCATTTGCCTGCAAATTTCCTAGTTTTAAATTGCTGAGTAGTATTCCATTGTGTAGATGTAGCACAATTTCTGTATCCATTCCTCAATGGAGGGACATCTGGGTTGTTTCCAGATTCTGGCTATTACAAATAAAGCTGCAATCTACAGATTCAATGCAATTCCATTGCATTACCAACAATCAAATTAATTACCAACAAATTCCATCAAATTACCAACACAATTCTTTACAGACCTTGAAAGAAAGATTCTCAACTTCACAATAAAAGGTCTTCTGGAGGTATCTCTATCCCTGATCTCAAGCTGTACTATACAGCAACAGTTATAAAAACTGTATGGTATTGACATAGAAACAGACTGGTGAATTAATGGAATCGAATAGAAGACCCAGAAATAAGCCCACACATTTATGGACACCTGATTTTGACAAAGATGCCAAAAACAATCAATGGAAAAAAGACTGCATCTTCAACAAATGGTGCTGGTCCAACTGGATGTCTACATGTAGAAAAATGCAAATAGATCCATACTTATCACCCTGCACAAAACTAAAGTCCAAGTGGATCAAAGACCTCAACATAAAATCAAACACACTAAACCTGCTAGAAGAAAAAGTGGGGAAGAGCTTGAACTCATTGGTACAGGAGACAACTTCCTGAACAGAACACCAATAGCACAGGCTCTAATATCAACAATCAATAAGTGTGACCTCATGAAACTGAAAAGCTTCTGTAAAGCAAAGGACACTGTCATCAGAACAAAATGACAGCCTACAGACTGGGAGAGGATCTTCACCAACCCTATATCTGATAGAGGGCTAATATCCAGAATATATAAAGAACTCAAGAAGTTAAATAGCAACAAACCAAGTAATCCAATTAAAAACTGGGGTACAGAGCTAAATAGAGAATTCTCAACAGAGGAATATTGAATGGCAGAGAAACAAAGAAATGCTCGACATCTTTAGTCATCAGGGAAATGCAGATCAAAATGACCCTGAGATTTCACCTTCCACCTATCAGAATGGCTAAGATAAAAACTCAAGTAACAACACATGCTGGAGAGGATGTGGAGAAAGGGGAACCCTCCTCCATTGCTGGTGAGAATGTGAACTTGTACAAGCACTTTGGAACTCAATCTGGCGTTTTCTCAGACAATTAGAAATAGTGCTTCCTCAAGATCCAGCTATACCACTCCTAGGCGTATATCCAAAATATGCTCAAGTACACAACAAGGATTTCATAAATTTTATCCCTGTTAAGTTTGAGTCTTAAAATTTATAGTTTTTAATTGAAAATCATTTAGTATCAGAATAAACTTAACCCATAAATATAATTACCAGAAAGACTGAATCTAATTTTTCTGATTCTCTTATAGCATGTTTTTATATGACTAAGTTTTACTAAAAACTAAATCTGAACTGAATCTTTTTATTTATTTATTTTTAATTTTTATTAATTACAGTTTATTCCCTTTGTATCCCCCCTGTACCTCCCTCCCTCCTCCCCTCCCAATCTCACCCTCCCTCTTCCCCACCAGTGTCCCTCTCCCAGTCCACTGATGAGGGAGGTCCTCCTCCCCTTCCCTCTGCCCCTAATCTATCAGGTCTCATCAGGAGTAGATGCATTGTCTTCCTCTGTGGCCTGGCAAGGCTGCTCCCCTCTTAGGGGGAGGTGATCAAAGAGCAGGCCAATCAGTTCCTGTCAGAGACAGTCCCTGTCCCCATTACTCTGGAGCCCACTTGGATATTGAACTGCCATAGGCTACCTCTGTGCAGGGGTTTCAGGTCATCTCTATGAGTGGTCCTTGACTAGGGTATCAGCCTCATAAGAGACCCCTGTGCCCAGACTTTTTGGATCTGTTGCTCTCCTTGTGGAGCTCCTGTCCTCTCCAGGTCTTAATATCTCCCACTTATTTCATAAGATTCCCTGCACTCTACCCAAAGTTTGGCTATAAGTCTCAGCATCTGCCTCAATATCCTGAAGGGTAGAGCCTTTCAGAGGCCCTCTGTGGTAGGTTCCTGTCCTGTTCCCTGTTTTTTTCTTCCTGAACTCCAATGTCCATCCACTTTGCCTTTCTGAATGGGGATTGAGCATCTTAGCCAGAGTCCTCCTTCCTGATTAGCTTCCTTAGGTTTACAGATTTTAGTATGTTTATCCTATATTATATGTCTAATATCTACTTATAAGTGAGTATATACCCTGTGTGTCTTTCTGTTTCTGGGGTACCTCATTCAGGACAATCTTTTCCAATTCCCACCATTTACCTGCAAATTTCATGGTTTCCTTGCTTTTTATTGCTGAGTAATATTCCATTGTGTAGATGTACCACAATTTCTGTATCCATTCCTCAACTGAGGGGCATCTAGGCTGTTTCCAGCTTCTGGCTATTACAAATAAACCTGCTACAAACATGGTTGAGCAGATGTCCTTGTTGAATACTTGAGGATATATGCCTAGGAGTGATATAGCTGGATCTTGAGGAAGTGCTATTCCTAATTGTCTGAGAAAACGCCAGATTGAGTTTCAAAGTGGTTGTACAAGTTTACATTCCCACCAGCAATAGAGCATGTGTTGTCACTTGAGTTTTTATCTTAGCCATTCTGATGGGTGGAAGGTGAAATCTCAGGGTTGTTTTGATTTGCATTTCCCTGATGACTAAGGACATTGACTATTTCAAGTGTTTCTCTGCCATTCGATATTCCTCTATTGAGAATTCTGTTTAGTTCTGTACCCCAGTTTTTAATTGGATTACTTAGTTTGATGGTATTTTACTTCTTGAATTTTTTTTATATATACTCTGAACTAATTCTTAACCACTCCATCAGATCCTATGTGGTTAGACATACAACTTTAGTTATGTCAGTTTCTGTTAACTTCACTACACCTTCGGGATTTTTAAACCTCAATAATCAAACATATGTTGTTATTTATCCAAAATATATTAGAATCGTGGTGTTTTCTTTTTAGTCTAGGGAATATAAACTGAAACAAACCATCTCGGGGGGGGGGCTTCCGTCGCCTCCTTATACTAATAGAAATACAATTTTCTGAACAGAAGTTGAATCCAAGTTACATGTATGCCATACTGTAACAAATTAAGATTATCTACACTAGATTTTAAACTATCACCACTTTTGTTACAAGTTTAAGGTAACTTTTTTGATTGGAAGTTTACAGATTTTTAAAGCTAAACCCTAGTACTCTTATAAATCCTGAGATAGAGAAAGTTTACATTTCAGCAAAAAGTTCAAGGATAGTAAGCAAAATGAAAAGGGAGGGGGAGTTAGGAGCCAAACATCTGTGATACTGCTTAGATAATAGTAACCTCTACTGGAAACAGTTTACCTCTTAGTTGTTTGGGGGTACATAGAATCTTTTTCCTGGGCTGTTCTGTTTTGTTATCCTTCCTCCTGTCACAGAGCCAGGTGGCCAGCCTGACCTTGGGCAGAGGCTTTGGAGGACGAAAGTGTTTAAATAAAATATGCTTGAGTCTAGAACGGACAGGCTAACTTCTAGCTCCAGAGCCAGCTTTTTCAGTAGAGTAAAACAGCATATGACAATATTTTAATAGTACACATGCCTAAAAGATGTTTGAGTCTCTGTAATACTGAACCTAGTGATCAGAGGGAAGGTTCTAGAGCAAGCAGTGAGCAAAGAAGGAATAGAGATAAGATATTTGCAAGAGCAGAGAGTACAGAAAGCTTAAAGATAATGGAATGTTTTAAAAAATAATTTCCTTGTGTGGTGGCAGAAGTTGTCATAATCTGTAAGAATTTGAAAATCTAACGTGCCATTTTCTGGCCATTAAGACTGATTACCTAGTTCATACTGAGGTCAAGCCATTTGTAGTAAGACATCACGGCTTAGTGGAATCTCTGTGTCTAAGAATGGAAATAGATTAGAGAAAGCAGGCAAGAAGAGCTGACAAGTTTAATAAGAGCCAATGTTAGTTTATGTTCCAGAGAACTAGTGAGAGAGACAGAGCACGCAGAAGGGGCATGCCCAGGAGCTGAGCAAAGTAGAGGTGGAGAGACTTAGAAAAGAGGCCATAAATAGGAATTCTTCCGAGAGGATCCCAGTAGCACAGAAACAGAGACACAAGGAGAGTGACATGGTAAGAGAAAGAGTCACAAACTGAGGACATCTGCAAAGGAAAAGAGACGCATCAGAGAGATTCCCTGAATCACAAAGTAGATGCATCCCTTTCCACATGATGGATATAGAGAGTTTGCCTGATACATCATCATGACTATTGCTGACCAAGTTCCAGCAAGACACAGAGAGAAATGGAACAGGCAGTCACTGCCAAGGGAATACATAACAATGCATGCTAGCTGAAGGAGAGAAATAAAGTGATTAGAAAAATACTTAGTAAATCTCAAAATACATAAGAAAAAATATAGGATAGGCAGGACAAATGGAATATGAAAATTAGACGATAAATAAAATTTCTGGATTATAATGTAAATAGACTGAATGTTTCAATAAAAATAAAACAGTCTAGAGGTGTCCAATTCATATATCCATCTCAGACAAGAGGTGCAGAGTGAAAGAGTTCGCAAGGATAAAGCATGCAGATCCGGGCTCTCCTCAAGGCCTCAGGGTAAAGCCTTTCAGATGAAAGTATTATCACATTTGGGGGTTTTCTGTCCAATTTTTAAAAATTCAGAAAAGGTCAGTTAAATCTTTATAATTTAAATGTTTTAAGAAAGTTTATTATATACATTATATATTATTATACATTTTTCTTGCTACACAATTACCATTAGGGTCAAAGAGTATGAATATATTTAAAGCTTTTGAAGCCAATTGCACGGATATCATAACAAACTCACATGCAATTGTGTCATAAAGGCAACATGATTTACATTTTTACTTCCTTGCTCACACTCTACTATGAGCTCAATGTTTGTGTATCTTCCAAATTCATGCATTGAAACTTAACCCCAATGTGGTAGTCTTAAAAGGTCAGCCTTTGGGAGATGCTAGGTGTTGAGAGTGGAGCCTCATGATTAGGATTAGTGTCCTAATAAAAGAGGTCCCGGAGAGCTGCCTTGTCCTTATGCCATGTAATGGCAGATGACTAGAGCTATGAAAGAAGCAGTCTCTCACTGATGCTACATCTGCATCTTGGTCTTAGACTTCCAAGCCTCTGGAGTTGTGAAGAATTCATTTCTGGTTTTTGTAAGCTACCCAGTCTATGGTATTTTTTGAATGCAGCCTGAACAAACTAAGATATGCTTTACCTTCCTTCAATGTGTCAGCACTTCACAGCCTCAATTCCCCTTTCTTCTTTCCCTTCTCCCTTCCTCCACATACCAACGCTTCTCTCTGTTTCACATGTAAACATTTAAATCCAGATTCCTCAGGTGAGTGAAAACATGCGTTATTTGACAATCTGAGCCTAGCTTACTTCACTTAACATAATGCCCTCCAGTTCTATTCATTCTTTCAGAAATGGCACCATTTTATTCTTCATTACTGAGTAGAAATCTATGATGCAAATGTGTCACATTTTCTTTATCCACTCATCTGTTGGTGGACTTCCAGATTGCTTACAGAATTTAGCTGTTGTGAATAGTGCCACAATAAATATAGAAGCCAACTTACATTTCTTCAGTTTTTACCCAGGAGGGCTATAGTTTTTTTTGCGGGGGGGGCTTTAAGAAAACCCAACACTCTTTTCTATAGTAGTGACAGTAGTTTACATTCCCACCAAATATTTTCAAGAGTTTCTCCATACCTATGTTCTCATCAGCGTTTGTTGTCATTTGTTTTCTTGATGATGGCTGTTCTGACTTTGGTAAGCTGGGATATCAACTCAATTTTAATTTACATTCCTCTGGTACAAAGATGTTGTGTACTTGTTCATATATTTCATGGCCATTTGTATTTCTTTTTTTGAAACCTGACAGTTTCACTTCTTTGCTTATTTATTGACTGAATGATATGAGTAGGGTCTTTTTGGTAAAACCGTGTGAATTTTTTTCTGTATTATAGTCTCCATGTGCCTTCTATTCTGTTAGAACCTACTACACTATTGCATAGAGAGTTCTCAATGCTATATCTTCCTGTATATTTTCTCTAACTTTGTATCTGTTGGCAAGGTGGCAATATTTTGCATATTTTTTAAAACTTATTATAAATGGAATATAAATGTAGTTATTTTTCTGCAACTTGCCTTTTTTTTCTCCAAGTTTTATATGCGCTGCATGTGTATTTAAATGGTAAACTATAGATGGAAGGGGAGGAGGACCTCCCCATCAGTGGACTTGGAAAAGGGCAGGGAGGAGATAAGGGAGGGAGGGTGGATTGGGAGGGAATGAAGCAGGGGGCTACAGCTGGGATACAAAGTAAATAACCTATAATTAATATAAAAAATAAAAATTGTAAAAAAGAAAAAATGGTAAACTATTTTATTTTAATTTCTAAGTAATAGTTTATTCATGGTATTTATATGCTATTTCAACTTAGTGATCTATTCCTTTGATAATAGCCATTTAATTTATCCTAAATCTCTATTTTAGATAATAATGCTATGGATATCTCTAACTATCAATATGAGTAACTATCAATGGTAGCCAACTGCATGGAATCTGAGAGTGATGTCTAAGAGCTGAGAGAAGACTCTAAATGGTAGGCAGCAGGAAAAGAGGTACTTTGGCCTTACAACTTCAAGAACCAGCTTTACACCAATAAGAGGATGTTCTAGTAATTACCTTCTTCTCCAGACCTTCTGAGAAGAACTTAATGTGGGTGATGACATCATTTTAGACTCTGAGATGAGAACCCCTGCATGTTATAACCTACTTGTGGCTTAAAGAACTCTGAAATAATGAATGAAAGTCATTTCAAGATACTCAACTTGTAGGAATTTGTTATACAGATATAGAAATTAATATAAAAGTACAATGACAAACATGCAGATACTGCTAAACATTTGCATAAAATAAACTAACAATTATTTAATTTGAAATATTTTCAATAAGGTAAAGGGTGACATTGTTTTTTCATTATTTTCAAGAAAATATAAGGTTACAGAGAGATAGAACCTTTCTGCACAGTGGGAATAAATGTAAGTTGATATAGCTGATATGTAAATCAGTGTGAAAGTTCCTAAAAAACAAAACTAAGACATAATCCATCTATACAACTCCCTGCTATATACATGGTGGTGTATATAAGTCAGCATAATCCAAGCATATAGCATGGATTACAGCCCTATTCTCCCTAACCGAGTTAGTCTACGTGCCAACGAGCAAATGAATGAATACAGAAAATGTAGTCGATATACACAATGCAGCTTTATTCAGCCATAAAGAAAAACAAAATTATGTCAGTTGCCAGGAAATGAGTAGAACATAACATCATTAGGTTAAGTGAAATAAGTCAAACTCAGAGAAATGGCACACATTTCTCTCATAAGCAGAATACAGATTAAAAAAAAAGACACAAAAGAAGAGGGGGAACTGTTTGGAAAGAGAAAGGGAATCAGTGGGAACAGGTAGAATCAAGAGAGGATAATGAGTGTGTATGTGATTATACATGCATGAAATGTCATAATAAAACTCACCATTTTGTATAATTAATATATACTAATGAAATAAATACAAAAAGGTAAAAGAGAAATTCTAAGGTAAAATACTTAAGTTGAACAGAAAATAACTGTGTTTACTGTATTATAAGATTCATATCTTTAGAGATCGGGGATTTGTCTCTGAATATTAGCTTCTATCCTTGAATAAATGCTGCTCAGAGACTATACTTTTCTAGTCTTGCGTGGCTAACTGTGGCCTTTGGAGCATTCCCATCTGTTTTGAGTGATTCCTTTCCTAGACTTATTTTCTTTTCTGATGTTTGGAAGTGGGTGACATCATCACATTTGACCCTACAAATGCAACTCCCAGGATCTGACGGTGGGAGAAGAATGTGTCCCTGAATGACTAAGTGGGTGACAGCCATGTGCCTGATTGCATAGTTTGGGAGTGTTGCAACAGTTAGAAATTCATGTTATTTAACCCTTTGTATTTTTAGCTCTCTTCATTAGAATATTAGTCCTAACCTTAACTAAATCAGTCCCTGAAACTGGAGTACCACAACCACAGACACTAAAATACAGAGCATTTGGCTTAGCAGAATTTAGGACTTACTTAGTGGTGAGGCCGTGGATCTGTGTTGTTTGAGATGTAGAAGCAGTTGGCTTTTCTAAGCTGTGAAGCTCAAATTTCTGGATTCTCTATCCCCTTCCTTCTCTGCTTGCAAATTGGCATATTTTTGCCTTAGCTCATCTTTTTCTTATAATACCTTGCTAAAAGCATCAAGAGCAGCCAACACATACTTGATGTTGCTTTTAGTAATGCATGATAAGAAGTAGCACAAGCTATGGTTCTGCCTTAAAACCTTTTCTAAAGCTTGAGGAAGTCAATTATTTGAAAATGATCAAATTAAACACATTTTCTTCCATTTGCTGTTGTTTTAGATATGTTTAATTCAGTCATCACCATTAAAATGAAAAAGAAGAAGGAATCCAAGACGCCTAAAAAAGGCCAAGCATAGAAAGTGGCCATAAAGTTCCCTGTCATTATTAGTAGTCAGGAATTAAATACAGCAAACACCTACTAGAGCACTTTGGGAATTATATCGCAGGCAAACTTGTAAGCCAGCTATTAAAGTATTCATTATTCCAAGTTTAAGTGATCAAAGTGCTACTGAAAATCTGATATGGCTGCTACCTAAAAGTATGAACAAGGAACAAATTTAAAAAAATAATTCCACAGTTGAAAGGGGAAATTTATCTAAGATACTAAAGCAGGGTGCAACCAAGGCATCCTGTCTAGTGCCAGGTCAATGAACTATTGGTAATCTTACCCAGTATGACTTTCAGTACATGTGGATATGTGACTATTCTACATCTTCCATTCTTCATTTATAAAAGTTTTCCATCATTGTCAATTAAGAGTCAAGCTATAGTTATTAGTATATTGTTCATGGAGCTGTATTGAGTCTCATATGGGACTGAATAGTGTGAACACTGTATCCTTTAGATTTCTGGGTTTAGGTTTAAATGAAATCTTAAATTATAGTTCATAAAGGAGGTCAAGTCCTTTCTTTGTGAGTGATGAAAGTCTGCATAGAGAATTAGATAATCAGCCTTCCAGTTATACCAAAAGATCCATTTTTTTCTCTCTAGGTGGTACCAGCAAATGACAGCTTTTCCCATTGTCATAACAGTATTGCCACATGACTAACTTCTTTCTGTTGAGTATAAACTCGATGTATAACTTCTACTTCGTTGGTTTGTAAGAAAATAGAGTGTACAAGTTTTTTTCCACTACATGTGGAATATACATGTAGTAGGAGTCTACTTTTGATAACACAGATGGATGGTTTTTAGTTTCTTGGTTTAGGTCCATGCTTTCTTCTAAAGAGAATTTCAGCCTTGTATTCTCATGTTTCCTGCCCTTTGGCTCCCTCATCTGGGGGACTTCCATTGTGTGTATGTTACCAAGTTATCAAAGATAGTCACCTCTTATTCTGTGTTTTTTTTTCTGATTTCAGACTGTGTAATTTCTTTTGGTCCATCAGTAAGTTTTCTGTGTTTTGTTCCCACTCCTTTCTCTGTTTTGGTACATCGGTGAGCCCACATAGTAAATTTTAGTTGTTCTACTCTGAAATTATAGAGTTTCTATTTGCTTCTTTGCAAAGAGAAAGAGAGAGAAGAAAGAAAGAGAATAAAGAAGAGAGAAAGGAAGAAAATCCCCATTTTTCCTTAGAGTTCCTTTTTGTTAATTCTTTATTTAACTTCAATTCTTTGTACATGGCTTTATGGCTTTCCTAAGTTCTTTGAACATATATATATATATATATATATATATATATATACATACATATATATACACACACATATACGTTTGTGTATGTATACATATACACTGCTTTAAAGTCTTTGTGTCTTAGGTTCTTCCTCTGTTACCATAGCAAAACAACAAAGCAACTCAATGGAGAACAGTGTTATTTTAGCTCACAGTTCAGGTACAATGGCTGGAAGTCAAAGTATCAAGAGCTAGAAATAGTTGGTAACATCATAGCCACAGTCAGGAAACCAAGGAGCGGGTGAAAATGTATTTTTACACTATAACATGGGCATGAGCCTATGATGATAAGGGATAGGAAGTTATAGCTTAAAGGTAAGGGATTTGTGTGTCCACTTGACAAGGGATACAACTGTGGTGGTTAATAGACTCTAGAATCCAATATATGCTAGAACTTCCTGCAGCCTTGATTTTCCTGCCATGGTGGACCAAGCCTTGAATTGTGAGCCATAGCAAACCCTTTCTGCTTTAGGTTGCTTTTGTCAGAGTATTTTACCACAGAAATAGGAAAAGAACTGAAATTTTGCTTAATAGAGTAAGAGATGGGCTTCTGGGCATGCCTGTGGGGGTTATCTTAATGGAGATGAGAAGACTCACTGCTGTGGGAGGAACCATTCCCTAGGTGGGATCCTGGAAAAAGAGGCTTGAGCAGCATATGTGTGTGTATGTTCGTTTTTCTCTACCTCTTGGCTGTAGTTGGAGTTGTAATGTGACCTCAAGTTCCTGCAGCCTTGATTTTCCTGCCATGGTGGATTAAACCTTGCTTATGGAAGTTTCTAGGTTTTGTTTTTGTTTTTGTTTTCCTTGAAAGGATTCCGTGCTTCTTAGGTCCTTTGATTCCTAGGTAGTTCCTAGGGAGTTTTTATTAAAAGAACATTTTTTCTTAATACACAAGAACATTTTAGGACTTTGTATGTTTCTCTTACACATGGGATTTTTAAATTTCATTGTTTTCTTCTCTCATATATTACATCCTGGTCGCAGTTTCCCCTCACTCCTTTTCTCCCCGTCCCTCCCACTGACCTCCCCTCTCCCCATGCCCTACTTCTCTGTTTCCTTGCTCTCTTCCTCGGGATTTCTGAGCTGTACATAATGTTTGGCTGTGGGTCTCTGCATCTGCTCCCATCAGTTGCTGGACAAAGCCTCTCTAATGATGATTATGCTAGGCTCTGGTCTATGAGTATAGCAGAATATCATTAGGGATAATTTTATTGCCTTTTTTGTTGTTGTTTCTGCCAGTTGTTTTCAGTTCTATCCTGTGTTTCTAGGCTGTCCTGCGTCTGGTTCTTGGCCCTCCAAGCAGGGTCAGGTGTGGGTTCCCAACCAAATAGACTCTACTTTTCTCTTGGTACAAAGGGAAAATGTGTGTATTTGAAGAGAACTTTCCGTATAATTGGTTATTTGGATTTCTTCTTTTACTATTTTTCTATTCATATCCACTTCCCATTTAAATTGGTGTTCTTTTTACAAATTCTTCCTATAGCATAGACTCCAGTTCATTTAGTCAGTTTCCAGGAAAATTTGACTTCCCCAATTGCTAAATTTGTTTAATATATCATTCCATTAATGCTTGCATTTTAGCTTTATCTTTTGTTTGTTTGTTTGGCAGATTTCTTTTCCAGACAGGGTTTCTCCATGTAGCCTTGGCCATTCTGGAACTCACTCTGTAGTTCAGGGTGACCTTGAACTCAGAGATCCACCTGCCTCTGCCTCCAAGTGCTGGGATTAAAGGCATGGCCACCACACTGGGTGTTTTGCTTTATCTTAAACAGAGCACTTCCACGAATCTTCATTGTGTTAGTCAGCTCTCCACTGCTGAACACTCCTGGGGAGAAGCAGATCTGAGGAGGATAGGCTTATTCTGGCTCTGTGGTTGAGGTGTTTCAGGACTGTTACTTCTGGGTGTGTGACAAGGCATGGAACCATGGTATGAGCGTGAAACAGAAGAAACTGCTCAGTTCAGCAGCTGAGAGGAGTGAGGGTGGGAAGGAGACCCAGGGTCCAGGTTTCTGATATACCTTTCAAAACATAACTCGCCATCACCTCATTCTTCTGACTGGACCCCACAGCTGAAAGCTGCTGCTGCCTCTCAGTAGCATGGCCTGGGGAGCAAGCCTTTAACACGCAGTCTCCTGGGGAAAACTTCAAATCTGAACTGTAGCATTTATCACACTGCTTCTTTTTAACATTTAGATATTTAATAAATCTTCGCTTTAAGTTTCTCTATGATGTGACATCAGAGTCCGTATTTATTTTTTCACCTGAATGGCCATGTATCTCAAATAAACCAGTGCAATGTGGCACCATGTTGTCATGACATAAACTCAGTTTAATTTCTGAGTTGTTCTCTTTAGCTGAGCTATTTTTACTTTTCTTAATTTTAAGTGGGCGACTCAGTAACAGCCTATTCACAGTTGGACAACTGTTAATACCACCCATTTTCAGAATGTGTTCATCTTCCCACACCCTTTACCCATTAAACATCACCTTCCTATCTCTGCTGCCTCTAGACTCTGCTTTACTTTTTCTGTCCGTGAATTGAGCACTTTAGGTACCTCACAGGCATGAGATCATGCAGTATTTACCCTTTGTTATGGCCTATTTCACTTAGTACAATGCTTTTAAGGTTGATTCATTTACCATGCGTTAGACTCTCTCTGTGTGTCTGTCTCTCTCTCTCTCTCTCTCTCTCTCTCTCTCTCTCTCTCTCTCTCTCTCTCTCTCTCTCTCTCTCTCTCTCTGTGTGTGTGTGTGTGTGTGTGTGTGTGTGTGTGTGTGTGTGTGTGTTAGATCTACTCTATTATCCATTCACCTTCAATGGACTTTTGAGTCAGTTCCAGTTTTTAGCTTTTGTAGATTGTTCTGTTATAAGAATGATTTGGGGAAACATCTGTTAAGCCTCTGTTTTCAATTACCTTTTTTTGACATTTGCTAAAGAACTGAAATAATTTATCGATTTCTGTGTTGATACCATACTGATTTTTAAGTGTTTTGTAGACTTTGTTTCTAATGAAAGGCATGGTTTTGTTTTTTGCCTTTTTGTCATTAGAAACTGCTATTAATTCTATATATTTGATTCATTTAATAAACACACTAAATTCTTGTATTTCCAACAGATTTTTATTACACTTCTATTTTCTTGGGCTTTCTATGTTGTATTTCCTAATATTTTAGAAACACAATGGTTCTAGAGTTACTCTAACCTCATGAAATAGTCAGAGGAATTTCTCAAGATTAGCTATTATCATGAGATTATAGTCTTGTAGATTATAGTGGGTGATTATAGTCATCCCTGAAAAAAGAACTTACGACTAGTTGCAAGGAATTTAGTTAGCCGATAGCTTCAGGTATAAGTGTTTTAGAATCTTCTCGACTTTTTCTGAGGCCATAGTGTTTCTAGAAGGCCACAGCCAATGACTTAGCATGATGCTCAGTCTAGGGCCTGTTTATTTCCACTTAACTCCCCATGAGCAATATTGAGTAAGTGAAACTGTCAGGTCTGCATGTCAAAGCTACCTGTCAGTTCTGCCCAATTTTGCCTCTTTTTAAAATTCTTTTTTGGTGTTATTCCTCAATAAACATTTGCATTCTCTAAGTGAGAGAACTACCTGCTGTTCAAGATTATGCATGATATGCAAAAGGTGCATTTGGATTATCAATAAACAGATAGACATTTAAATAGATAAAAGTCTACTGAAATATAAAGGAAAAATTCTCATTATTATAAAAATGATGTTCCCTGCGTAGAAGGTGTAAGAGTACATGAACCAATGAACTGATTCATATCCTGACATTTTCTATGTATTTTAATTCTACTTATATCTTTATATGAGCGTGTATGTGTATGCGTACATACCTTTCATTTCTTTAGTGTGTGTTTGTTTGTGAGCACACACACGCCACAGCACACAAGGTGAGAGGGCAGCTTTCAGGAGTCAGCTTTCTTCTGCCATGTAAGTCCGAGGGCTCAGGTCACGGATATAGCAAGCACCTTTACCAAACGGAACCATCTTGTTGGCCCTAATTAATATCTTAGCTGATTCCTATTACCCTTTGCATCCTCTGAACAGTGGAAGTAACTGTTTCTTACATTCATTAACGTACTTTAGCATTTTGGTAAACAAGAGGTAAAGCAGTTATTGCACATTTAAAAAACATAATCAAATATGGATCCTGCCATTCACTGCCAGGCAGCTTTGAGAGGTTGTTAAACCCCTGCTGAAATGTGCACGAAGCAGAGCATTCATCCTGCAGGTTTGTTTGCAAAAGGTCCAGGACAGTGGCCAGCAAACAGTGGGCCCTGAAGCCTTAGCTATTTCTGCCTGTATCTTAAGTGAAATTTCTTGAGGTCTGTCATAGACCTGCTTTCTTGTCTCTGGTCTGAGCTCTTTCTTTATTCTGCTGCTTCATTAAGGTGAGGAAAAAGAGAGTCAGATTGGCGTGGCTGATTGAGGGACTCCTGAGGACAGAGGACAGGCCTTCATATGTCCTGCCGAGAGTGCAAGGCTGTGCTTCTCCTTGCCTAACAGCTCAGAAGCGACAAATGGTCCCAACACGTTTTCATGTACACTGATACTTGAGCAGCTGGTTAAGTCACTTATGTTTACATATGATATACATCGATCCTCCTCTTAATGATTATGTCTACTATTGTACAAAATTGTAATGTACTTCTAACAACTGATTCTGTGCTTCTTAACTAGTTTATTCCAAGATAAAGACTAGCTTTGGTTAGATGTCATGGCACATCAATAGAGTGAGTGTGGTGGTCTTCCAGAGCCTCATTTGCCAGGAATAGTATAGGAACATGGAACAACTTTTACTAAAACAAATAAAATGAACTACAGTATATAGGAGTCAAGTCTACAAACTGTAAGAGGAATGTGAGACTTTGATAAAGCATATGCTTATGTCATGATCTTTACAGTAATACTGTGGGTTTAATTATTCTGAAAAAAAATCTTTTTTGTTTCTATTCCAACTTCTTTTTGTTATAAGGTCAAATATTTAATGTTTTTTAATAGAACAATCATTTTTGTTTTAAGTGGAACATCTTACTAGAAAATTAAGGGAAAAGAAAGCTGCTTAGAAGCCTTTTGGGGCATCAACAGAATCCTCCATGATGCATTTACACCCTGAAGGTAATCTATATTATTTCCCAATCTATGTTTAAATAGTATGATGTAAAGATAGAGTAGTTGGCTTACCACGTTTTCTAATTGAGTCATCATAACTACATCTTTTAGTGTTTTCTGATATACTGTCACAACTCCATCAAAATAAGGGGAAAATAGTAATTTTTTTCCTCCATACCAGTTTCCCTTAACCTATAGATCTTTACACATTGCTGCCTCATTAAGTTCATCACGTCCTCCAGGGGGCACTAGATACAATAGTGAGTGAGTGCAGGTTCAAAGAACAGGTGTGGAGAAGAACATGAAGGGCAGCATTCCAAGTGCATTGGTAATAATACTAGAATCGATCACTGTAGAGTCATACAAATGAGGGTATTTTGAGGATGTGAACATAAACCAAGCAGTTTACATGGGATTCTCTTTGAGTCTCTTTTTAAGGGAGACCTACAAGATAAGGTTAGCAGGGCTAGTATACATTTATTTTCCAGGGAGCACAGTTCATTCTCCTACATACAAAGAAGCAGACAAAGTTATGCTTATGTATAGCACAGATTCCTGTGGTACTAACCCGAATTGGGAAGCCTAGGCTGCCTGGCTTTGAGGTATGCCACTGGAGACTAGTACACACTTGCCATTTGCACAAAGCAGGATCCAGCCTAGACCTAAACACTTCACCTTATCCAGGCTTGTCTTCGGTCAACTGTCACCTCCATGGTGGCCAATGAGTCCTATATACTATTCTAAAATATCAGATTCTAGTCCAGGAGAGACTTCATAATTCAGCCCTTTATTAACTGTGACTCATAATGTCTTTTTCTGAGACAGGATCTGATGGTGTAGCACTGACTGGCCTGGAATTCACTGTGTAGACCAGGCTGACCTTGACATGAAAGAGATTCTCCTGCCTCTGCCTCCCAGTTACTTGGATTAGAAGTGTGTGCCACTATACATGGCAGATCTATATATCTCCTGTCTCGTTATCTGTGTCTTAATCTCTAGTTCTCTTTCTGTCTACACACACCACAAAGGCAATCTTTATTCAGTTTCTCAGAAATATAAGTTATTGTTAGGCCTGCAATGTGTTCCTGTTTAATTTCATTTAACTTTATTTTGGCATCATTATCTGTCTCATTGCATAAGTTGAGATATAGTCTTTAGCCAAACATCCACACATATACATAGAAACTGTACATACACAGGCACTATACATACACAAACATACACACACACAAATACCATACATACTCTATACACACACACCACACACACTATACACCATGCACACAAACATACACTCACAAACACCACACACACTGTACATATACACCACACACTATACACACACAAATGTACACATACACAATATACATACATACACATACATACATACACACAAATGATGTTCATACATATTGACCTGATACGATGTCATGCAAATAAGATTTGTTCACATTATATATATATATATATATATATATATATATATATATATATATATATATATCATTATGGGTCAAGCTCTTATATTAAGAGAAAAAGTGAGCCTCTCTAACCCACATGTCCTCTTGATCTCTAGAATGTCTTGCTACCCTATTGGTTACTTTCTTTTAATTCAACTCATTTGTCAACACAGTTTGCCTATGCTAGGCAGACATGGGCATTGCTTTTCCTTCTTACAACAGTATGTTGCAGTGATGCATGAACTTAAGAGCTTCCTCTGCTGCAGGGACTGGCAAACTATGCCCATGGAAGCCATCCACAAATCCATCTAACTCATCCAAATCCTCTTCTTTCCCCATTTTTAGTTGTGTGTGACAGAGACAGTTCATGGCTTAGAAAACATAAAATATTTACCAAGTATTCTTTATAGAAAAAGTCTGAAATCTCCTACTTGCCTAGGAAGTGTTTGTATCTATCAGAGCAGTGTAGTTCAAGGGAAACAGCAGCCATGTCAGATGTCAATACAGAAGAACTGAATATAGGAGAAAATTGTTAGAATACTAAAAAGTAGGGGGAATATGCAGAGAAAATTTGTTAATCCTCCACAGCCCTCAAACTGTTGACCTTGCAAGAATGAGGAGCCACCCTTCTCCATTGTAGCTGCCAGAATAAACAGGAAGTCTGGCTCCTACTTTCTTCCTACCTTCCAGTCTCATATGGGTGCCTACAACTGACCAAATCTAACCAGAATCTCTATGGTAAAAGAGCCAAAGAAATTTATTGTTTAAGCTTCTAGACCTCAGGATAGAAATGGGCTGTGGAAGCTGATGTAATGGTGAAAGCCTATAGTCTCAGTCTATGTGAGGTAGAGGCACAAGAATGATGAGTGGAGGTTAGCATAGCAAATTCTAGTCCAGCCTGGGCTCATTGTGAAACCTTGTGTCAGGAAAAAAAAAACAGACAAACAACAAAAGAGAAATGTGAGTATATAGAAACTGAGTGTCAAGTTGGGAAGAGCCTTGAACTCTTTGGCACAGGAGATAACTTCCTCATCAGAACACCAACAACACAGGCTCTAAGATCAACAATCAATAAATGGGACCTCATGAAACTGAAAGCCTTCTGTAAAGCAAAGGACATTATTGTCAGAACAAAATGAGAGCCTACAGACTGGGAAAGGATCTTCACTAACTCTATATCTAACAGAGGACTAATATATATATATATATATAAGGAACTCAAGAAGTTAAACAGCAACAAACCAAGTGATCCAATTAAAAACTGGGATACAGAGCTAAACAGAGAATTCTCAATAGAGGAATATTGAATGGCAGAGGAACACTTAAAGAAATGTTCAACATCTTTAGTCATCAGAGAAATGCAAATCAAAATGACCCTGAGATTTCACCTTACCCCCCATCAGAATGGCTAAGATAAAAAACTCAAGTGACAACACATGCTGGAGAGGATGTGGAGAAAGGGGAACCCTCCTACATTGCTGGTGGGAATGTAAACTTGTACAATCACTTTGGAAATCCATCTGGCACTTTCTCAGACAATTAAGAATAGTGCTTCTTCAAGATCCAGCTATAGCACTCCTAGGCATATATACAAAATATGCTCAAGTACACAACAAGAACATTTGCTCAACCATGTTCTTAGCAGCTTTATTCACAATAGCCAGAATCTGGAAACAACCCAGATATCCCTCAGTTGAGGAATGGATACAGAAATTGTGGTACATCTACACAATGGAATATTACTCAGCAATTAAAAACAAAGAAATCATGAAATTTGTAGGCAAATGGTGGGAACTAGAAAAGATCATCCTGAGTCAGGTATCCCAGATGCAGAAAGACACCCATAGTGTATACTCACTTATAAGTGGATATTAGACATATAAGATAGGCTAGCATACTAAAATCAGTACACCTAAAGAAGCTAAGCAAGATGGAGGATCCTGGGTAAGATGATCAATCCTCACTCAGAAAGGCAAACAGGATGGGCATTGGAAGATGGAGAAAACAGGGAACAGGACAGGAGCCTACCACAAAGGGCCTTTGAAAGACTCTACCTAGCAGGGTGTCAAAGCAGATGCTAAAACTGACAACCAAACTTTGGGCAGAGTTCAGGGAATCTCATGAAAGAAGGGAGAGATAGAAAGACCTGGAAGGGACAGGAGCTCCACAAGGAGAGCAACAGAACCAAAAACTCTGGGCCCCAGGGTCTTTTCTGAGACTGATACTTCAACCAAGGACCATGCATGGAGGTAACCGAAGAAACCCTGCGCAGGTGTAGCCCATGGCAGCTCAGTGTCCAAGTGGGCTTCCTAGTAAGGGGAACAGGGACTGTCTTTGATACGAACTCAGTGGCTGGCTCTTTGATCACCTCCTCCTGAGCCCGGAGCAGCCTTACCAGGCCACAGAGGAAGACAATGCAGCCAGTCCTGATGAGACCTGATAGGCTAGGGTCAGATGGAAGGGGAGGAAGATCTTCCCTATCAGTGGATTTGGGGAGGGGCATGGGAGGAAATGAGGAGGGATGGGTAGGGGTTTAGAGAGGGGGCTACTGCTGAGATACAAAGTGAATAAACTGTAATTTATTTAAAAAATCAATTTAAAAAAAAACCGAAGAAACTGGGTGTCAATGGGCAATATCTGGCACCCAGGTGTGGAATTATACTTGGTAGGTGCTTAGTGAAGGTTGTTGAATTGAATCAAATTAACGTTCTGGAGTACTTTGCATATAGAACTTTACAGAATTCCTTGCCTCTAGCAGATCCTCTTCTAGGCCAGGAGACTGAAATACAAAGGAGTCTTGAAACATGCCATATCTTGAATAGAGATCATGGAGAAAATGTTGAGAGAGTACAGCAGGTAGAACAGGTGGAATGTGGAGGAAGGAATTGAGTTGAGACACCATACACTTGAGATGTTTGGAAAGGGCTTTGGAATCCAGAGAAAACTAAAAGCAACCTTCCTTGATTAAACAGTATGTGCGAGCCGCAGCACTGACAAGGGAAAGTTAGTGGTGTTTGGGGGAATTATACAGGCAAGCTGGGTTTTTCTTTTATTAATATTAAACTATAAGAGTTTTAAAAATAGGATGAATTTATTCTTTCATAATCACATTAGTTTGCATAACATACCCCTTCTTTTTTTATATAACAAATACCTCGAATTATATATTTCAATCTAACCTGACTCCAAAATTTCATGATTAGAATTTAAGAGCAGTTTCTTTGCTTGTACTAAAAACAAATCCTTAACTTGATCCTTGAGAAGATAACTTACCTTAGCATTAACTTTATCCTCAATACCACTTGTTGAAAGGTAATTAATATTTTTTGCCCCCTAACCTTTGCCCTTCACCCCACATACCGTATTATGTTCCAAATCCAAGCCTGGAACACGCATGTGCAATGGCAACCTCAGAGGGCCTTTGTCCTGGCGATCAAGGTTCAACTGACTGATTTTTCTCTCCTGTTTCACATGCTATATGCGCCTATCATCTTTTGTAGATGGAAGAGTGTGTATTAACATGGCATGTTAGTCAATATTTAGTTTTCATTTAAGCAGGAGACATTTTAAAACTGATTTTAGATGACATCCTTATTTTTAAATTAAGTGACATGCATAAGTCTGCCACAATTAACACCCAAAATGCAGTGTGACCTTCATGGCAGCTGCTGATATTCTAATATTTCGGAGTAGTGCGGGAAAGGTGAAAGGGCATATCGCCTTTCAATGTGCATATATAATTGCAGTAAGTATTAATAGGAGGACATACTTGTGGATAATGCTGGAATGTTTATCTATATTTATAATTAGGAACAGCTATGTGAATTTGATATAAATGTCTGTCATCAGTGCTTGATTATCAATTTTGCTGGTACATTTTGCAAGCACTGTAAGTGTATGATAACCTACCATACTTGGGTTTTATGACAAGTAGTAGTAATGTGTTTAAAATGGTTCTACATTCTTTCATGTATAACAATAATTATTCAGAAATTATAAGTATAAAGGTACTTTTAAATTTTATTTTGTCTTATGAAAGCAGGCCCAGCTTTGTAGAATTTCAAAATATCATATGCAAAGCTCAATCTTAAACTCTTGGCTTTATTTGTTTTTGAGTCAAGTTTTCCTGTAGTATAAGCTAGTCTTAAACTCACCAGCATCTTATGGCAACTTCTCAGTTAATGGAACTACAAGTGTGGGCCACAATTTTTATGACTCTAAAAGAAACCCTAAGAATAAAAGATAATGTTTTTTATGGTCAGCTCCCTGCATAGATTTAGTTTCTGGCTTCCCTTATTTTCTGTTCTCACTTAGCTTTTGTTGTACTCACGCCATGCCATGTGCTGAAGATGTGAGATATCTTTATATGTTTCTTTATAAGTTTTATGTTTTAAAATTAAAATATAATAACATAACTTCCCCCTTTCTTCCCTCCAACCCCTCTCATGTACCAGTGTAGCCCTTAACCCGCAGTCTCTCAAAGTCATGGCCTATCGTCCCTTTTTCTTTAGTTTTGGTTACACCCCCTTCCCACCCTCCCTCTCTCTCTTTTATATATGTAAATACAGTCTGCTCAGTCTAAATATTGTTACTTGTATGTGTGTTTCTCTTGAAACTCCAAAACAATCACTGCATTTATCAGGAGGGAATGTGAATGTGTGTGTACACATGTGGATTTATCACACAGGAATGCAAATATATGTGTGTGGACACATATGTGCATCCATCACAAAGGGATGTGTGTTCGCTTGCACATGTGCATTTACTGTGAATGTGTGTGCATACATATGTGCATTTATTACAAAGGAATGTATGTGTGCATGCATATGTGCACACATGCTAAGCAAGGGCTTTTCTGTGACATCCCAAACCCATGAAATAAATCAGTATTAATGTTTCAAGAACTTAATGGGCCCAGCTAGTCATATTCTTAATGAGAAGCCTTGTTTTCCTATGACCAGATTAATTTTCAAATAACTTGGTTTAATTTGTTCATAGTGTTCATCCTACAAAATGTTATGACACAATTTGTTGGATTTTAGGAAGTTCTTTTTTGTTTTTTGTTTTTTGTCAGATGAAATAAGTTTTTTCCCCATGGTTGGACACCATGAAAGCAGGAGCCATACCTGTTCTCTCTGCCAGTGCTCTCCAGATTTTTGTTGTTGGAAAGTACTTGTTGCATTATTTAACCAGAAGGTTATACTTACAAACCAATTTTAGAAAGTCATCAACAGAAAAATAGGCAAGTGGTTATTGCCATGAAGTGTTTATTATCTACACACAACACAATGCAGTCTGTCACTTCACAAAGAAAACAAGAATAAATGTCCAATAATATGGATGGTGATTAACCTCTGTATGAATCAGATAAAATTGACAGAAAAAGAAAAATCAAAGCACTATCTTATCCTCAGCTGTGGCAAGGGACTAAAGAAAATGGGCCTTTTCATTCTATTCCTATAGAAGCAATGGTTATTTTGATTCACCCAGAAAGCGACTTGGGAAGATATATACATCAAATCTGAAAGATATAGACTATTGATCCAACAATTCCAGGAAATAACTGGGTATAGTTTCCATGCACCTATTAAACACTCTAGATATATATTTGTTAATTTAGAAAAGTATAAAAGATGTATTGTTGCAAGGAGAAGCAAGTTATTTTTTTAATGTAATTTATTTATTTTTATATCAATCACAGGTTAGGTACTTTGCATCCCAGGCGTAGCCCCCTCCCTCATTCCCTCCCACTCTCCCCATCCCTCCCTCATCTCCTCCCTGCCCCCTCCAAGTCCACCAACGGGGGAGGACCTCCTCCCCTTCCATCCGACCCCAGTTCATCTTGTCTCCTCAGGGCTGGCTGCAATGTCCTCCCCTGGGATCTAGCTAGGCTGTTACTCCCTGGCGTGTATGGGGGAGGGTCAAAGAGCCAGCCATCGAGTTCATGACTGAAATAGTCCCTGTTCCCCTTCCTAGGGTCTTCAGTTGGACACCGAGCTACCATGGGCCACATCTGAGCGGGGGTTCTAGGCCATATCCATACATGGTCCTTGGTTGGAGAAACTGTCTCGTAAAAGACCCCTGTGCCCTGCTCAGTTTGGTCTTTGTGGAGCTCTTGAGAGAAGCAAGTTATAATGTATTTAGAATGAGTCCGTATGTCACATGTTGCGTTTTGCTGTGTGTGGTCAGGTTATGCGCACAGCCCGTGTTCCTTCTCATCTCTCCCACTGAAGTGCACCAGGTCAGGGTAGCCAGACAGCATGGCTGTGTTTTCAGAACTCTCATGCAGAAACAGAAAGTCATGTTTTGCTGTCCCTCATTCCACACAGAAAACTGGTGTAGTTGTTTGGCTGGGTCTCAATGGGAAAGGACTGTCTTTACAAAAGGTTGCTCACCTGTGGATCCTAGTCAATGGCTTCTTTGACTAGGAGACTCAATCTAAGTTTTGCTTACTGCCTTACATTTTTTTCTGTAGCATCTAATTGTTACGGACAATAACAGTAGTCATAAAAACTATTACGACATTCAGTCTGCCTACTCTTCATAAAGACAGTTCAAGAAAACAGCATTCTGAGTGCACTGAAGTATCTCATGGCAAATATGTGTCTATCTGGGAGAAAAATATCTGAATATAGTTTGGTTTTCAGAATTACTACATCCCTGTATTGTTCATATAAATTTCTTCTTGTCTTTTCTGTGTTTTGTTTTGGTTTTGAGGCAGGACTCTCAAAATTATGAATCTCTGGCTTTCTTGGTATTTAGCATGAACCAGAGGCTGGCTTCAAACTCATAACCACTTTCCTGCCTCAGTCTCCCAAGTCAAGATTGTAATCTGTTTGTACCAGGCTTTTGTATAGCTCTCCCCTAATCTATAATGTATACAATTGCCAAATTTACATATATGTATATATATAAGTCTATTACCTGTATTTTCTAAATCTAAAAATAATCCAAATAAACCTGCATATACATTTCTTTCTTAATCTTCCCGTTTTCATGTCTTCCAGCTCTCTGGTGTTTCTTATTTCCTTAGTACACTTGTCCATCAAGTGTTCATTCCTACTTTTTTTTTTTTTACTGTTATCTTCCTTAAGACACTAATGGGTGTGTGTGGCACCTCCAGCGCCGCCTGAACACGCACTTGATGGATAACTAGAAATTTCACTTAATTTCACACGCATTTGCAGCACTCAGCTCTCCATAGCTACCTTCAGTGCTTTATGTAGGCTTTCTATTTCTAACTAATTGATCCTATACATCTGCCAGATGTAGCACAATATGTAGCTTTGTGAAGGGAGCTTTCCAGTTCTGCTTGGTGCCCTCTGGTTGTATATTTGAAAAAGTGGATATATAAAAGAATAGAAGCAGTCATACCTTCCTTATGTAGGCAAGACAAGGAGGCCCCCTGATTGACTAACTTGTAGCAGAAAGAAAATGGTGTAGGTGCAGTCTAGGGTTTTGAAAAATCCAGATGAACAATGTTCAGTAATGGATGAGTCTTGGAGAAATGGAGAACAGTGCTCATCATGAGAACACAGTCTTCTGGTTTGTATAGAAAGGAAAATGACTACATTTGTCTCTTGCTGTGGAGGACTGTCACCATCTGTTGAGGGACAGAAGCTGAGGACTTACTAGTCTAAGAGAATGATGGGAAGTTAGGGAAACAGAAAATTAAGGAAAGCCCAGAGATGTGGAAATAGTCACTATTTTCTGGGAATTGTGAATAGTCTCATATAGAGTGTAGAGTAGGAAAGGGAAATAGAGTGAGCATGGACAGGTAAAGGAATCCTGGCGGTGACAGAGCCTCAGTGCCTTCCTGATTCACTAACCTTACCTTGTAACTCAACTGTTCTCAGACATTCACACTCATAGAGCTGGTGAAATTTTGTAGATCTTTGATACATCAACATAAAATTGCCTGCTTTTATTTCATGAGATATGAAGGGGTAAAATAACCCATTATCTTACTTAACATATGAGAGGTTTCTTAAAATACTTTATTTTGTACTTAAATGGCACAAAATAAATTCTAGACTCGATATAGAAATTCTTATAGTTGTCAGAAGTTTGCTTCTTAATTAATGAAGAATTACTGAAAATTGGTAAATACTAAACTCCATTGCTTAGAGGAGCTTGGGAGCTACTTACTCGACTCCAGCACCTGAGACAAACAGCCACAAATCACCAGTCAAGTGGAAAGCTTCAGCAATGAGGAACAGCCGCGGCAGCACTGCCGAGCCTTACCATAGGATAACACGCCTGGAAGGCTTGGCAATGGCTGCACTTGCAGTGTCCTGGAGAGAATAATGATTTATGTTTAGTAAACATGACAGACGTCAGCTCTGCCTTTTAAAACTTCTATTTTCTAACGAATTGCTGGGAAAGAATTTTCAACGTGTACGTCAGTTTTTGAGTTATACAATTTATAGTTTATGATGCTCATTTCTAAAAATTAGTGTTTGGTGTGTATTGGTGTGGAAGGGAGTACAAACATTTCATCCGTGTTTTTAAATATCCGTCAATGCTCTGGCAATTGTATATATTGAATGCAGTAATCTAAATTTACCAAATATTCTCTCACTCTTCTGCAACATTAGCTGTCATTTTCCTTCATATTTTATTGTTCATAATTTTCTGTTAAGGAAATATTGAAGATGGAATGGTAGGTATTTCCTCACTTGTAAGAATTGAACATTTACAGGAATTTCAAGAATTGTACCGTTATTGACCCAACTCTAAATTATATTATAAAGGAAACTGAAGAAGATATAAATCATGCCAAAAATACTTAGGATTGGGAGGGCAGGATGCCTCAGGGAATTGGTAATTTGACCCAAAGCCTGTCACCTGTTAAAATTTATCCCGGGTCAGAAGTGACTGAAACCATCAGCGCCGAACAGGTGTTGAGGATCGTGTGTAAACGGAATAGCCTCAGGACCGTCCCTGCTTGACACGTGTGTGCACTGCTGAACCTGCCCCAGCATTAATTGATAACTATGCTGGCAATCTTGATTGAGCTGCCAAGGACTAACTGGCCTGAACTCTCTTCACCCCTTCTAATGTGCTTTTAAAATAGGTTCAAGAGTGCTGTGCAGGAGGAAACTGTGTGTGCTGTTCCTTCAACTAGGTTACTCTGAAATCTGCACTTCTCTCTCTTTTTTGAGTAGAACCCCTCTTTATAACACCAGCATTTCCCCTGGAGTGTCTATTGAATTATCAAATAATAAACAGTGTTAAGTAGTGGCTTCTTATGCACAGAGATATGCTGAAAGAATTACTTTTTGACTTTGTCGATAGTCTTACTGAAAAGAAATAAAATCCCATTGCTTTATGTACTAGAGAGCCAGAAATGAAGTTAAAACAATCCTCACTTGTTGGTAGAGGGTAACAAAGAGAAAGAGAAGAATTGGTCCTTATTGCTGTCCTGTACTTAGAAGAACATCAGTTTTTTAAAATCACTTTAGGGTCGTGACAGCATTCACATCTGTAAACACGAATTGATCCCATCTGTGGAGGCAATTCGTTTTTTTCCAGGTAAGGGAAGGTGTCCCTTAAACATAGCATAGCAGCTTTGCGAAGTGCGTGTGCCCCAACTTCTGTACCTCAGGCAGAATGTGGTCATGGTGTTTACAAGACAACTGGTTAGTAAATGTGTGGGTTTTTCAAACTACACTCTCTGTTTCTCAAACTTCTCCCAGAAAGGTAGGAAGAGAGGCTGGTAAGAAGCTGAAGAGTGTCTGTAAGATATGTGAAAAATAATGATGGCATTTAAATCAGTAAAAGCAGCAGACATGCAGAGTTTTGCCTTGTGGTTAACAAATGCATTTGCCAATATTGGTGTGAGTTATGGGCCTAACTTGTAACCGTGGACAAGTCTGGTTTATCTGTTCACAGGAATCATTTTAGAGTTCAGAAGCAAGATGTATTTATAAACCGAGCACTTCAGAGTGTATAGCGCAGGTCTGTAGATTACAAATGAACCACTGAGCTTTACTTCAGTGTTTTTGTACAGCCAGTCTAGGCATTACCAACTTGTCTGTATTCTGCCTTTAGGTCCTTCCTCATGTGCACTTAGCTCCATGGCATCCTTTCTTTCTCTTCTTTACCCCTTCTTTTAGTCACTTCTTTTTATTGGCTGGGTCAATTTTTGAGACAGGGTTTCTTTGTGTAATAGAGCCCTTGCTGTCCTGGACTCACTTTGTAGACTATGCTGGCCTCGAACTCAACAGAGATCTGCCTGCCTCTGCTTCCTGAGTGCTGAGATTAAAGGTGACTGCCACCACACCTGGCTGGCTGTGAACACAACTTTCTATTCCTGGAGCATCTGCAGATTCTTACTGATTCCTTGCACCCATATCCGCTCTCTATCCTAGACCATACTGCTAGTGTTTCTAAACACGTAGCAGCGCTGCTGTGGCTGCTGGTCTGTACTCACTAGCTACTTAAGGGGAAGTTTTGGTGTTTTCAACATGTTTTAGGGTTTGGGAGATGTTTAATGAGTTAATACCCGAATAATTCATTTCAGCTTCCTTCTTTTTGTTTTACTATGGTTATATAAATAAGTAAATGTGCCAAATAAGTTCTAAAAATCCCTAGACAAACATCTATAAATTCTTTTAAATATATTTTGCTTCTAATGAGCTTGATTTTTATTAAGTCCTGAAGATAATATTATCAACTGTGCACTTTTGTTTTATTAGCATATAACAACTATACATAATAATTGGCATTTTCAAACATGTGAATATTAGTTCCTCCTGTCTGTCCGTCTTCCTTGTGGCCCATGAGTTTCATTGGGATGTTTTCAAAAGCATGTGTGAGGCTTATTTACAGGCCCATAGGCACCTTACCAATTGTTGCACCACTGAAGAAAAGGTTTCTCACTCTCCCAGCAACCATTAACTGCCTTATAAGCCCCTCCCTTCTGTATGTCAGGATGACGAGACGTCTGTCAAATTTTGTTCTTGTACACACAATCACAGCTGCTGTGAGTTCAAGAGAATAATGGCATGCAGCCCCCAAAGAACAGTTTTACCTCCTCCACCGCCTTCCAAGTTCTTTCCGCCTCCTCTTCTGCAAAATTCTCTGAGCTTTGGATGGGGGGTGTAGCTGTCTCATTTATAGTTAAATATTCAAGTCACTCATTCTCATCACTTTGATCAGCTATGGAATTCTGCAGTTACTGCTACCCTCTGGGAAAAAAAAAAGTTTCTTTGACCAAAGCTGACAACAGCATTTGTCTATGGGCACAAACACAAATATAAATAATGTGATGGGACACACTTAGCAAAATAATAGTAGTACATTCTCTACTTGAGCCTATGACCTCCCCAACATATTTTTCTTTCTTCTGCTCCTCCTCTTTTTATTTTGTCCTCCTCCTTCTCCTCCTCCTCTTCTTCTTCTAATCGCTGAGTCCATTTGATGTTGCCAATATGGGCACAGTGTGGGGCCATTCACAAGAGCAGAGGCAACGTTCCTGTGGTCACATCCCCAAAGAGAAATGACTCTTCTAGATCATCTGTCAGTTGTCCATAGCTCCACATCCTGTGATCTGTCTGCATCCATTCATGCTGGAATTTTATCTGGCTCGATCTTATGTAGTCCCTATGCAGGTAACCACAGTCACTGTGCATTTATCAGAGCAATGGCCACGTCACTTCCAAAAGACAGTATTTCATAGCACTCCTCTTTATCCATGAGCTCTCATATTCTTCCCACCTCCTCTCTCATGATGCTTGGGGCGGGAGGTTATATATCTCTTTTAGGAATGGACATTCCCACTCTCTTATCCAGCACTTTGACCAATTTGAGTCTCCATATTAAGTGTTGCTCACTGGGGAAAAAAAAGTTTCTCTGACCAAGTCTGAGAGAAAGACAAAACCCTGAGAACAAACATAAATACCGAGGAGGCATTTTGATAGCATGATCATTCAGCAAAACAATAATGACCTTCACAGCCATGAATCTTTGACCAGTTTTATCCTACCAGACACAAGAACCCTTTCCATGGAGCAGTCCTCAAATCTGGTCGGAAGGCAGTTGGCTATCTCCAAAGAGCCATGGGGCTGCTGCAGTACTGTATGACTGTGCATGATGAAGGCACACCTTGCCTACAGGCATGGCACACAGAGCCCAGTGCCAAGGAAGACCATTTATATCTTTTCTTCTGTGGCAGCATGCACAGCACCTGCTGACGCCATGTGAGGAAGCCAGCGAGCAGGAAGTTTCTCTGCCCACCGACTTGCTTCTGTTCCTAGAGTTCAGATGTTTCTGGAATGTCATTTAATAAATGAGTTCAAATAGCATATATCTTCTTTTGTATTAATTCTACTTTTCAATTTTTTTCTGAGACTCATCCATGGTATTATGTGTATTATTAAAAAGATCATTCCTTTAAAATATGTTCAGTTGTATTGTGTTTTGTAGGAACCTCACAATTTATTCAACATGTGCTAGATATTTAGACAGAATTTACATTGTTTCCTGCTGGCAATATTATAAGTGAAATAATTCTGAACATTTGAAAACATTTTATTTTAGACGGATGTGCTTAGATGAATATGAATACCTAGATATAGACTTGCTAGGTCATATGATGAATGTGTTTATTTTTTACAATAAATGGCCAAACTCTTTCTCAAAATTGTATACAATTTCAGTAAAAAGTTCTTTACACTCTATGTAAATCTTTGTACTAATAAAAATTTACTTCAATACGTTTAAGTTTGTGCTACTAATAAATCTTTGTTCTAAAGTGCTTGGTTATTTTTATTACTCAAAGTAGTAAGATTCACTGAGGCAACTATCAAGACATCTTGCTACTTTTTTCTGGCAAGATCTTGGCTAGAGTTCTCTTGGACAGACGGTTATGTAGCCCTGCCAACTATGTGCTCCCCAAATCTCGAAGTGGCAATGGGCCACGGCACAGTGTAGCTGACTCAATCTTTGCAGCATGTTTGGATTTAGGAAAGTCAAGGCTTAAATCAGCCTGTGCCTTACAAGATTGCAGATCCCAGTAGATGCACTTGTTTTTCCTGATTAAATTTAACTCTCACAGAACACATGAGATTGTGTGTAGGGACTTGAAATGCCCTGAGAGAAAGGGCATAAGGATGAGTGAGTAGGGAGGTGGGGAGTATCTGTGAGGTGTTGGTGGAGGGGAAGATATAATCAAAGGATACTGTACGAAAAATTTAAAGAAAAAGAAAAAGAAGCAAATGTAAAAGTATTATAACTGTTAAATATTATGGAAAAGAATTAAAAAAGTGGCATCCTAGGAATATCATCCATTAACCTAAGTGAAATAATATGATTAAGTAATGCTACTATAGACTTAGCTTGCTTAAATTTTGTTTTATTAATTGATGACAAAAGAATTATTGAATTGGGGTTGTAATGAATTTTGTGGAAAGAAAAATATGAAATGCTTAGTTAGGTGTAAGTTTCAAAAGAATAATATAAATCAATAATCCTGTTGTAACTTCCTTTTGTGTAATGATTTTAATCAGTTTTGAAAAATATGTGTTTGTAGTGATTGTTTTTAGAGAATATGTAAATTTTGGCAGTGAGGCAATCATTTTTCTTACATAGAGAATTTTGTCTTAGGTGCTATTAAAAAGGCTAAGAAAAATAAAGTTGCTGGAACTTATTGGAAAAAATATGATTAAGTAACAAAATTACAGTTTTGACAATATGTTTTTACTCATAATTTTAAGAGGTCTTGATTTTAATTTGGTAGTATGTTTTCGATTATACTAGAAAATGAAAGGTGTTTTCTTAGTTGTTTCATATAATGTAGATGTGTACACTATAACAATTCTCTTTCTAGTACTATGACTCGAGTGTCACAATGGGGCCCTGTTTAGATAGTCAGCATGCCTCTTAAGCAGAACAGAGGAGACTCAGAGTACTGGATCAAGCAGATCAAGTAATCGAAGGCCAAGAATACAACTATCTTTAAGCAAGGTGCAAGTACTGTTTGGATATGTAGTATAAATGAATAGAAACTACTCTGTGCACTAGTAAGTAAATTCTGGCAAGTTATGAAAAATATTTATTTTACCATATCTGAAATTTGTAAACCTAATAAACTATAAATTAAGAAATCTAAAGTCTCATTTTATTATAAAAATAACCAAATGGCTTCTTGATAGTAAAGACCTGGCAAGAAGGTACAGAGATAACATCCTTGAAATCTTCCTCTGGGGCTTGGTTTCTTTTAGTTTTATAAAAACCTGAACTAATCTTTGCCATAGCTAACCAGATTGAAAGATGGACACAGTCCCATAAGAAATACTCATTTGTACCAAATACTGTAGCCATTCAGAACCTACCTAAGAAGCCTGACAGTTTAAATACAGCCTGCATCTACATAACAGGTTGATCATAATCCTAGGAAGCCACACTCTCCTGAGGCCAGGGCCAGAAACTTGGGGAAGAAATGCTGTACAGAGTCCAAAGATGGACATCTTCACTTTCTTTCTAAATTTTCAAGTATCAGAACTTTCAGAAAGGAAGGCATAAACAACTCAGATCCTAAAAGGCAGTGACCTGGAATGTATTTCAAGAACAAATTCCATAGCCAGGATAGAAAGAGTACCTCTAGCTTGTAACTTGAAAGTCAAGAACAGTTGAAAGGAACTGTGAAGACTATAGTTATCTTTGCAAGGGACACAGCTCAGCCACCGTCTACTTTGCCTGGAGCCAGAGCTGAAGACTCTTCTTTAGGATCCACGGTGCTAACCCACTTCTACCAGAATGAGCTGGGATCCCAGACTAGCCAATGAAATAGAGATTTTGTTATTTCCTTTAAGCAGATCCCATCTTACTTTTAAAATTCTTTCTCTTATGAGCTTTCTCATAAAAAATGATCTGTATGACAAGTAAAATCATAGGTGGAAGAGTTCTAGAGACTTATTACACCACAATATGAATGAAAGTAACATTGCTGATACATTTAAAATCACTGAATGGTAAACTTTGTTGTTTAATTTTACTTCAATTAAAAATAAATTAGAGGTTTTAAGTGTTTTGACTAATATCTCCCAGAAGTCCTGCCTTCACTCCCATCTGGAGCAGAGAGGATGACTAATTCTTATAGCCTTTTAAGCAGTTCTCTGGCCCTTCCTGGCTTCTTGTTGCTTGGAATCCAGGTAATGGCATTTTCATGTGCATGTGTTGTTATGCTTTAATTTGTTCCCATCTCACTGCTCTTCCACATCCTCCAATGAGGATAAGAAATAGAAACTGGTTAGATACATTTAGGGACAGAAACCCTCAAATAATAGATTCTATTTTGACTTTGGCCAGAATCAGGGAATGTTCTTGTTTCTGTTCCTGGCCAGATGCCAGGAATGCTGGAATGGAACTCCTGTTTCTCATACGGGCACCCTTGTCTGGAGGCCATGTGAGGCTGTGTCAAAAACTCTAGTCCACACACAATGCCCTTCTGCTGAGCAGCTTTGGAACTGGATCTCTAGAATCTCATCATGGAATGGGTTGTATCTAGTCTCCAATTCCAGCCCAGTTTCTAAACGATTTTAGGCTCTCCACTCTTTAGGTAGAAATGTTACGGGATCCTTAAAGGCCATTGAGGATGGAGGCTCCGCCTCTTGGACACCTCCTCTTATTTCTTTGCTAACACCAGAAAGGTAAACAACAACTTTGCCTGTCCTTAAGTCTTTCTCAAAATGCCTCTGGCCCTGGAAGGAGACATGGCATTTTAATCAGCTCTAAATATTAGAGAGTCATATACTATTATCTTCTTTCTAAGGAGTTAATCCAGCTGGGTCTATCAACCATTTATCCAAGAAAGCAACCCCTAGAAAGATTGATTTGCTTAATGCCTGGTGAAGGAGATGGGAAGAAAAATTATCCCCTTAATGAGGTGATACATGTTTCCTTCCCAGAATCCCTGCACTCAATGCTGTTACTTGAAGATACACTGCCATGTGGCCTACCCTTCTGTCCGAGTTACTCAGAAAGCATACCAACATTCTTCTGTATTTTAATTTCCTTTGAATATTGTCATATCTGAAGCCTGGACACACCTTCCCTGGTTCTAGGCTTTCTCTGAAGTTCTCCCTTCCTTTTGCTATGTACCTGTTTGCCAGAGCCACTGCTGAGCTGGTTTGCAATCTTGGCCTTTTCTTCTTCCTCTCCCTCCTTTTGGCAGCCATTGAGATTTCAATTTGCCTGCTCAGTTGTTTTTGCTTTTAAACTCTAGGCATATTGTGTTCAAGCTTCCTGTTGAGTCCACTTTAAATTCCTTTTATTAATGAGACTAAGAACCCAAAGAAGGGACCCCAGATTCCTCAATAGCATGTGGAACCCAACATAGCACTCCTCTGGTCATGCTCTCGGCTCCTATTGCTCATCTACAAGTGATAAAGTCTTCTGCTTTCATGTCAGGTGGATCCATTTCTTGATTCTAACTCTTTCTCCCTTAAGACCTTTCTTCTTTTCATGGCCTCATTCACAGTTCCACACGTGAAGCTAGACACAGGTCTCATATATTAGAAAAAAATACATTTTTTTTCTTTCTGCATCTGGCTCATTTAATTTAACATAAGGATTTCCAGTTCCATCCATTTTGGCACCTACTTTCGATGACCAATCTGCTGCCTGAATCTATATCCCTGCATTTCAGGATCCACAGCTAAGCCTAGCAGGCAATAAAGCAGCATACCCAACAACCTACCTTGCCTCTCCTCTTAGATCCTCTTTGAAACCATTGAGAGTTCAGGATCCAGGGGGATGCCCTTGGCCTAGGAATCTACTCATCTCTTTGCTACCCAGTCACTCTGGCACCATATGAGGTGCAGAATCGAGTGAAGAGTTTTCTTAGAGCCTCTGAGTCTGTGTGGCACCGGAGTCAGAGCATGAGTTCTGGTATTCTTGGCTGCTCTCAGTTAGCTTGACTTTTCTGCCTACTTACCTCCCTCAAGCCAACTTTGATCTCCCCCACTCAAAATCAAAAGTCATCAAGAACACAGAACGTTATCTTTTACTTCTTCATTGCCCTTTTCAAATGTAATAGAAACGATCATCATAACCTACCATCCTAAAAGGTCTTTTCTCCTTTTATCTGTAAAGGTTATAAGCTTTTGTCCAATGGGTATTTTTTTCTGTTAAAAATATTTGTATTAGTTCTTTAAGAATGTTGTACATATTTTTATTATATTCACATACCCCTACCTTTCCTCAGAGCCCTTCCCTTCCCATCCAACTTTGTGTCTTTTCTTGAAATCCATCAAATTCAATAGTGCTGTTTAAGTATTTTTGGGTGTGTGGGACCTTCATCCAAGAAAGGTTAAAGCACCATATTAAATGTAAATTTCAGAAGCGTGTCCATTAACCATACTGCTTTCTCCTTTAAATGATTCTCTGGCTCTCATTGCTGTTTGCTTTAGGAAAGGCTTGCCCCACGTAACTATGCACCAACTCTTCCAAATCACCCACTGCCCAAATCCCTATCCCTCTAGCTTCTGGTAATTAATTCCTCTCAGGACCAGGGAGGTACGCTGCTCTCTCTGCCTGTTTTCATATATGTGTTTGTTTTGCAACTCCCTCTTTTTTCTTTCCATTTTCTCTTTGTCTTTACTCACCCATAATATGTGAACTCATCATTACAGACATTGCTACAACCACACCCTCTCTCGAGCATCCCCAGCTGCTGCAATGTGTAGATCTATACACATACAATGTGTATAAATTTAAGTTTGAATGTTAAAAATCCTTTATAATGATTTCTCTATATTTGGAATATGTTAGTTCCAATTTTTAAAATAATATATAATAGCTAGAGGTATGGCTCAGCAGTTAAGAACACTGGCTGCTCCTGGGGAAGACCCAGGGTTGAGTCCCAGCACCCAAACGGAAGACCCAGGGTTGAGTCCCAGTACCCAAACGGCAGCTCACAGTCATCTGTTAACCGAAGTCCCGGGGCCTGCAGCTTCTTCTGGCCTTTTGGTGCATAGATACACATGCAGGCGAAAACACTCACACAAAATAACAAGGAAAACATAAAAATAATGCGTAACTATGGTTGTAGATCTAAATGTTTTTATTTGCTTTTTTTCACATAACATTTTAGAAGCAAAATCAAGAGGAAGACCAACTTTGGACAAACAACAGAATTTAGCACATCAGGCAGGTTTCAGAACCAAAGAGGGTAAGAGAGCTGTGAATGTGGGAGGAGGTATTTACAAATAGGATCAGGAAGTGACATACAGGGGCCTTGATTGGTCCCAGTTCTGTCTTTACAGCATCTGTGCATGGTCTGATCAGTTAGCACCACTGGCTACGAGATATACCCCTGAACTAGGCCTTTCATTCCTTAACATCCTAAGTTAAGGTTCAGTTTAATTACATGGAGACACCAGAATCAGCCTCAGGCAAAATTTTGCTTAATTTAACATTACAGATTGGAAGCATCTGTCTGGTCGGGGTCTTTCTATAAACAGTGCATAGAGTTTTCATTTCTAATCATCCTTAGAAATAGCACTAGCTATTAACATCACATTTTAATGCATTTTAAAAATATCATTTGCATTTTTATTATTAGTAAAAATTAACAATGTTGATTGTTAGATTATTTTTCCAGGGAGTCCTTGTCTAACCAGAATCATAAAGGAAAAAACAACAACAAACAAACCAAAAATAGATCAAGTGTTTAGCTTTTAACTTTAAGCTTCAGCTTAGTAACTAAATATAAAGAGATGATAAATAGATTGAGTTAGAAAGTACCTCATTGCCATCTTTTCATGTAAAGATATCATGAGCTGATCACAGCTGAGAATTTGTAGGAAGATGCTTCAGACATCAGTAGTATTTTCTTATACTCAACACAGAGGCTAAGCTGGATGTTAGGAAAGCAAACACACTGTACATTTTCTTTAGATCAGGGTATTTGAGATTGCAAAATTGTACCACAACAGTTATATTTGCATTTCTTCTGCCATGTTTACACCTCCTGAGTTGGTCACTGTCACCTTTTAGTCATGACTGTTTTTGAGTTTCAACTTCCTCATTTTGAACATGGAGATAATATGTATTTCTCCTTTGAGTTCACTTACCTCTATCTTGCCCAAGACTGTATCTATCAGCTTATTTCTGCCAAGTTGAAGAAGGTACACGAGTCCCAAGCACACTAATGAGATAATACAGCAGACAAGGCTGTGTCTGACATATGGTTAAATTTCAGTCTCTGTCACAAGTCCTTCCCTGAACTGACCCTGTTTTGTTTTGTTTGGTCCAGGACCAGAACTTTTGGTCAAACATCTGTGTAAGCTGGAAAGAGCTGACTGTTGAGTGCACACATCTCTGTGAAGGAGGCAGCTTTGCTGGCCCTTCAGCAGCAGGACTGTGCTCGTGTTAGTCTCCTGGTAGGGACAGTTTGCTTTGATGCTGGCGTACACCATTGCCTGTGAGTGGGCGGCAATGTAGCTAGCCGCCTGTGCAGCTTATCTTGGACTCCGACTCTGGAGCTCCAAGGCGTTTGCTCACTGTAAGTCACAGCTCTTGGTACATTCTAGACTAGGGAACAATTTCACTGGCTGCCAAGACAAAGCAGCAAGCAGGAGGTGGGGCACTGCCCTTCCTTGTTATCCTTTATAGGTTATGACACCTGGCCAGGTTCAAGCCCCAGATAGCTTGGGATTTCCCAGTGTCATCTTTCCATGAAGGTGCAGCGGCCATATAACTCACTCCATTTCTTGAAGTACTGCAGAAGTATGCAGCTTTTCAAGAAGGCCTTCTTGGGGCACAACGCCAGACAGTTGCTTCAGTAACCTTCTAAGTGTTTTCACTAACAATGAAGCTTTTTCTCCCAAAACCTTTACAGCCTATTCAAAATACTTGTGGTTTCTGTTTGAGTCTTGCCTTCTTCATTCAGTGACAGTATTGTCAGGGTCTGATGACATCATGTAGTCACATTTTCCTGTGTTGATAAGTTGTTTTGGGGGGTTTAAGGTAATACCCGAATCCAGAGTTCTCTGGGAACAGAGCCAAGAGACATTTAGTGGCTTAGCCAGAGTTAATGTCCGTGGGAGCAGATCTGGAAAATACTGTGGAGGATCTGTGGCCAAAACCACATAATCAAACTGTGTCGTGAATAAGGCCTCGAAACATTAAGAAAACACAACATAAGGCATGTGGAGAGTGTGTTACAGAATAATCTTGAGCGGTTAGGAAAAGTTAACTTTTTAAAATTTTGGTTCAAAGTTACTTATAAAATTAATCAAATTGGCTAATTGCTTTACTCAATAGAACTTTCAATATATCTCTTTAGGATACAAATCTGAGACTAAGTTGTTTCTAATGAATACTATTAGCTTATCTTGTGGACATAGAATTAATACACGGAAAATGTACTGATGTCAGTTTTTAAGGAAAGTGTGGATATTCTATGAGCGCACTTAAAAACTCACCCTATTTACAAATGAATTTGTACTGTTAAAGCCATGAAAATCTGGGAACAATGAAGCAAATAGTGTGTGTGTGCGCTCTGTTACAAGCTGGGCACGTCTGTAGCGAGAATCCTTAGTGTAATGTTAAGGCTGGTGTGAACTATTAAACCTTTGCCTGTTGTCACACACATTATATGTCTGTCAGATAAACTGGGAAGCTTCATTAAAAAATACTACAGTCAAGAACATCTTGTATTTTTCAGAGATATAATCACTGAAAATTTGATATGTAATGCAATAAATTACATGTCAACATTCTACCTAGTTAGAGTTTTAAGGGGTAACAAATATAAATTGGCCAAAAGCCATCCATTCTAATACACTTTTCCCAAAAAGTTTGCAAAACACCATCTAGATCCAAATAAACTAAATTCAATACCATTGTTACTGCTTGACAACTCCCTTCATTCAAGGATGAAGAAAATGAGTGGCATTTTCCTTTGATGTTTTACACTATGTATCTTAGATCTCAATAGACATGTAAATGAGATTTCAACTTATGTCACATTCCAGGCAAACCCAACTGGCCTATAACCACTTAAAGCTTGATTTTCTAGTCATCAAATTGGTAGTTATTCTGTCTTCTGTTTTAAGAACGGACCTTCAATTATTTTTAATGGATTTTTATCATGTCACAATTTTAATAATTGCATTAGGATGAATGATAAAGCAGGTATAATGTGTTGGAACCTGGATTTCTATTTCTTATGCATTAAGATACATATAGAAATTATTAAAATTGTATCTGTGTTAATTATGAATTATTCACTCAGAAATAGTAGCACAATAAAATCTTAATAACTTCACTATTAGCCTTAACTGCATGGCCAAAAGCTTAAACTGATGAAGATGGGAGAACAATTGCTTCAAGCATAGTCCTGCACAATGGTACGCAAGGGTTTCTAGGTAACGTAAAGTCACTTTGCTATTTAATTTGGAGATTTGTGCCCAGAGTGCTCAGAAACATGTGCCAGCCTCCTTAGGGGTTAGAGAGGAAGGCTTCAGTGGAATGTGTAACCCTAGGACTATGTAACACTGCCAACTGCAATGCTTTTGAAATCGAGTCTATGAAATAGATAGATTTTAGGTCAACATACAGAGAAATGGAACAGAAGACACTAGGCTTTGCTTTTGTATATACAAAGCAAATTCATTGGGAATTTCACTCAGAACTCGAGTAAACATGTCTTAAGTTCCTAAATCAAACTTTTGTACCAAGCCATTAAACTTTTGTAATAAAGTAAAAAACCCACAATTAATCATTATAACATAAAACTGGGATGCCTTTCAAAAATGTGAAAACACTTTAATATAATTTATAATTTCTACACATTTTATGTAAGAAATAATTTCATTTAGCTATAAGAACAATACATTTGATTAAGAAAATTCCAGTTTACAAAATTGAAGTAAATAAATGCAGAAACATATTCATTGTTAAATTATAAAAGTAGCTGTTCTTATGAGACACCATATTGGTTTTTCTTTAAATACTGGAGTTAATCATTTTGTTGTGTTTGGTAATGCTTACAATATTTAAAGTAGTGTGGCATTGAGCTTTAAATACGATGACAAGAAGCCACTGAAACTTCACATTCACAAATACAGCCACCATGAATCCATAAGTGAATGTTGATATTGTAAAAAAATATAAAATGATTGTAATATAACCATCTAACCTTAACATACAGAGTTTTAAGATCACTATTAAATCAGCTAATTCAATTTGAAATAGAAGCAGTCACTTTTAGGTGATATGTGACATGTCTTTGCACCTTAATGACTTGAAATTTCATTAGTGTAAAAATATACCAAAGTAAATATAAAAGGAGACACTTATTTACAAAACAATATTGTATACATATTATATAAATGGCATTGTTTCAGAGTCTTTATACAATATTGATAAGCGTCAGTCATTTCCGTTATCATACCACAAAACTGCAATGTGACAAAGGCTGTGATTTTGAAATGTTGATAGAAATGAATAGTATTTGGCTGATTTTTAAGATAGTGCAGTTTCCCCCACTGTGCTAGAGAATTGAAAACTGACCTCTAGAAAAAATATTCTTTTTTTTTTTTTTTTAAAGAAAATGCATTCTACACTTAGTGCTGTGTGCAGATGCACCTGAGGGAGGGAGAATCTCATTTTACAGAGCTTGTTCTGTTTGAGAAGCCAGGAATAGCCATTCAGCCAATTGCACTACACCGTTCGCATGGATTGTCCAGTAATAATAGGGATGGAAACGTATGTATGAGGTACCATTCCTATTTTGTGGAATTTTATACCAAGTATACAATACAAATATAAATGTACATGACTGTTTTTAAATGACAACAACCCTGCACTTTACCAAGGCTACAAATAGTTTGTTCTGTAAATATTAAGTAAAACTGTTAAGAAATAAGACTTTACCTTTAGTCATGCCCCTTTAATTCAGCAGCCCACAGGAAGAAATGCTTTCATTTCCTTGCCTAGATTGTACTTGTGATATATATATATATATATATAAACATAAATATAATTTAATCTCCTTCTAGTTCAAAAACTCTGGAAATCATAAAACATCCTATCATATGGTTTATTTTGATGGTTAAATGCCAACCATTGCATATATTCTCTCTTTTAGTTCATACACTGTAGCTTGTGCTTAAGTTACTATAGCATACTCAAGGCCTACAGCTTGTGGTAGATAAATTCACAGTTTCGAAATTGAGAGGAAGACCTTCCATGATTGAGGAAGTTTTGAACTTAACGCAAAGCTCATGAGCACCCGCACCGGTCTACTACCATGGCTGGAATTTTTCCATATATTATTTGTTCTTTGCCATTAAAATATAGCATATTAATGGGAGACATTTTGGTAGGAGTGCAGCAAGGGCCTGCTGAGCCTCTGGGGTTTGCTTGGTGCACAAGATGAGTATGAGGATATTTTTGTAAAAACACAAATTCACACTCTCCAGAGCAGTAATTGGCCTTATATCTTTTGGGTGCAATAATCCAATCCCATCCAAATGCTTCAAAATCCACCGTGAGGGGGTAACGGCAGCACCGGGTCTCTGTGGAGTGCTCATCACAGTCAAGACCAAAGTCTCTCCGGGACCTTTTGGGTGTGTCTGTTACTTTGACCTCTAAAAAGGGATTCTGTGTGAAAAGGAAAGAGCAATTGTATTAATAGAGCCTGGAATACTTCCTGCCTTAAAAAATCATTATTAGAAAAAAAACACATTATTTTATGCTATTTTTAAAAGAAGTGCAGTGCTAAAGAATTTTTATTCACACTAGGCTTCATTTTTCCTTTTCTGGCCTCAAAGAATATAACAGCAGCAGACTTTTTCCTGTGGTCACTCACTCTATGCTTTTAACATTTTGTTTCTTTTCATATTATTACCAGACATAATAGCACATAATAGCATCACAGATGCTTTAAGAATACGTGTAAGAGAAGAAAGGGTAGGAGGGAGGCTAAGAGGAATGAGCATCCTCTTTTCTTCGTGGTTGGTTACAGAGCAGCTGCAGGTGTCTTGGATGACTCTTGGAAGCAAGGGCACTCAGCTGAGCTCTCTTCCCCTAAGTCTTTTGTCAAAGAAATGTGCGTATTAAAGGCAAAGCAGAATAGCTACTTCTGAGCTATGGATTACAGTGGGGGGGGTGGGGGGAGGAAATGGGGATGACAAAACTAGTTGTATGTATATCGTGTTGAAAGAAAATCCCTAAAGGAACAAAGAGGAAATTCATAAGAAGTGATGAGCTGGGTGGAAATGGAAATGTAGCTAGTGCAAGAGGGTTTGCCCCTCATGTGCAAGGGTTGATGGTCAGGGCCTCAGCAGCTGCAGCAGCAGCAGCAGGAGGAGAATTTGCTTGCATGGTGACAGCCTCAGTCTTCCAGTGCATTTGAGACCATTTCCTTTTAGAGGGAAAACTCTAAGGAATATCATATTAGCCACCTTTTAAATAATTAAAACCTAAACCATTAGCAACACTGATAACTAAAGTACTATCTTTGAAAGAGAACATTCTTAAATAGTTGATAGAAATGTATCTTGTATCATGAAATTAACCTGAGTATTTTCAAAGAGAGCATCACTTGAATAGTGTAGCATATGTTTAAGTAGCATATATAAAGAAAATACATCATTGAGGAAATTGTAGCACGTCAAACAATATTTCACTGATCCAATTTCCAGACTATATATTTCCGAGATCAATCAAAAGAGTAAAAAGGATGATCATATTTATTATTTATAGGTACTATATTTGGTGTAAATTATGAAAATGGATGAAAATAAAAATATTTTCACATTAAGGTTAAAAGCAGAAGTAAAAAAGTCTAGTAAGACACAATAGTAACTTATGATTATGGGGATATTCAAATGTCTTTATTAATTTTTATAGTGTATGAGGCCTGTCATATCATTGACTTGTTAGATTCTTGTACAAGTATGCTAAAGGGGTTCAGAAATAAGCTAGGATGCAAAGGTTAGCTGTGTTAGAAATGACAGTTTCATTGGCAATGTTCCACAAATAATCTATACACATACCATGGCTTCCACATTCTGTAAGTACTAAACATATTTATTAGGAAGTGTTGAGTAAAATATATTAAATTAAGTATATCTATACATAAAAGGCATTTAATTAGAATTTTAATATTTTTTTACTTAAGGTGAAGCCAACATTTTTCAATGCAAAAATGGTAAAGAAGCAAATAAAATGGGAGAGAAAAGGTTTTAATTTATTGGTTAGATAGTGGTATCTGCAAAGTTACATAGAGATTTCAGAATTTTATGCATATATTATATATCCTACAATGAAAGGGACGTTATATCCATTCCCGATAAGGAACTCCTTATGAAATTAAGAACCATGATGCAATTGTTTTTCAGTCTTCATGCAAAGTAAGAGCATCAAGGAGTGCCTCATGGGACATGAGACTGTCACCTACCCTTTTGGTTACAGACCTAGCTTTGGAGTAAGATACTTTGTCTGGCTTATGAGTACAGAAAATAGTAGTTATTTTTTTACTATTCTCATTCATATCAGGAATAAAAATGTAGCACGGTTGTTCGGATGTTATTTTCAGTTCTCACTTACCAGCCCGTCTTCACCCGGTCCTGGGAAGGTTACAGCAAGATCATGCCCACTCTCATCCACAGCTTTGATTTCAATGCCTAAGTTGGATTCAGGCTGTTTGAGCCAGTTTTGCAACACTGTCTTCACATCAATACTCTGCCAAATGCCAGTGCCTGGGCTCATGTCAAGTTTCAGAGATCGGATTCCAGTATACCTTGTACCGTCTTTCATGGGTTTGATGAGTCTCAGGATTTGCACAAACACTGTTGTGGGGGTCTTGACGGGTCTTAGATGTATCCACAATTGGGCTTTCACTACTTTGTTGTACTGTATTTTCGAGCTAAATTTAAAAAAGCAGCATTTGGGTTTTCCATCCACTTGTGTTAGAAAGTCCGCTACAAAGGAATAAGAAAAGAATGACTGACATTAGGTCCTGTCAAAACAAATAAAATCACTCCTTAATGGTAGCTGCTGGGATAGTGAGCACATGCGTGGTCATTTAAAACGAATCTTATATGAAACCTCATTCATGATTCAGAAGAAATGTCAGAGAAAATAACCGCTCTAACTTTTCAGAATTTCTTAGATACCGTAGTTTCACCTGTTTATCAGGAATCTACCCTTTTCCCACAGAATTATGTTGTAAGGGATATGTTACGAAGGAATGAACAGCATATGAGAATGGCGAGCGATGATGATTAGAGAGAACAAGAGACTGTGGAGGAGCGTCCACTTAGAATTCCTTGGGAATCTGAGTAGTTACGCTCACTGAGCAGCTGCAGCAGTCAGTCTGGAGGCAGAAACCCTTCCCCCAAGCCTCAGTTACCTGAGGACTAGAGACAGGGGGCGATTTAACCTCAGAAATGACAACACAGTACATCTGTGACACTTAGGCTCTGGAATGGCCTTCAAAGGAACACCACAAAGCTGCTAACTAACACAAAAACTCAGATGTCGTGTTAAAGCTATCTTAAAAGTCAGAAAGCGTAGGAGCAGCCTCTCCCTGCAAGTTGCTTTTCTTTTGAGTTTTCCAAGCCGCATGTAAATAAGGGAGGCCTGCTCCTGAGCTGTTTGATCCAAGAGTCATAAATGAAAATTATCTGCTGTACCGTAACCTGATTACTTTAGTAAAGGGCTGCTTTGAAACCGTGTCATGTCTGGTTTTAAGTGTTTAAAGCATGGTATTAAAGCAAGATCTCAGACACATGGCACAAGAATCTTTCTTGTCCTGCCGGCTGTGTCAAGCTACCTGTCTTCCTCTTGAGAGAACAGAAAAGAGAGCTGCCTGAAATGTTTATCTCCCAGAAGCAATGCTGTAGTTCTAGGTAGCCTCCCCCTCACAAAGAATAATATCCTCTAGAACGGTGTCAGTCCCTATTCCTGCCTGGAAGGAATAGGCACTCTCAGCCCGGGAGCACAGCAGCGCTCATGGCAAACCGCCCAATTATAATGCTTATTTCCTGAGCATTTTCTGATACGAGGTCATGAGTATTATTTTGCTGTATCTGCTTCATCATTGCTCTTGTGAAGGCACTGAATACTTAACTTCTTTAACTCTTCAGTGTAACAGCCTTCACAGTTAAATATTCTAATTTGTAAAGAGCATAAAAGCTCTATGCCAGTTTTAAATAACAGAAAGCACTCTAAGTGTGGAACAGTGTTCGAATAAACACCCAGCAAATTTCTTCCTTCAGTGTTAGTGGGGTGGGGGGGAAACTAATGCATGTTTTAGATAGACAAATGTAGTTGTAAATGTCATGTTTTAACATTGCTTATAGAATTTCACAGTCCTTGCTTTAGTAATGTCAGGTTCTGCACACACAAGCATTCTACATTTTCCACATAAAATTAAATACTATTAAAGCCGGGCCAGCACACTAACGTTGAGCTATTTGGCACTACGGGGTAACAAGAAAGGCAGATTTCACTGTTGGTATGTTTCTCAGGAAATCTTGAAGAAAAAAAAAAAAATCTCATTTCTCCCCTACTTACACACAAGCCAACAGCTTGTTAAAAGCCTGAAAATAGATCTGTTTCTCACAAACACTAGGCCAGCAGTCAGCGGAGCTGTTGGTACTCTACCAGCTACTTACACTCCGTAGGCATGGTAATGACTGTTTCCGTGGTGGCGTGGTAGTCGTCATCTTCCAAGGAGCCGTCGCTGCTGCCGTCCCTCTGAACGTCGTACTCATCGATCAGCTCCCGGAGCGGAGGCGCTCTGGGCAGAAGTTGTCTGATAGCATCTTTGCTGATGTTAGGAGCTGTTTCCAGGCGGAGTTTACTGAGGATTTGGATTTTTATGGCTTCTATTCTGGAGTACCTCGTGTTTTGTCTCCACGCACATGCATTACACAGCCCCTCTTTTTCTACGTTTTCTTCTCGCTCACTGCCCTCATTTAGATCCACTGGGCCAGCAGCAATCAGCATGAACAGGTAAATATAAACATACATCTGCAGTTTTTGCATCATTTTAAAATCAGCACAGTCTTTTTTTCCCTTGTTCTTATTTCTTCCTTTTGCTTTTGAGTAATGCCAAGCAAAATCTTAGTGCGTGTCTGGAAGACAACCTGCCATGCCAGTGAGTCCTGTATACTGTATTCCAAGTGGCTTTTTATATTCCAACTCCGATGAGACAAGTGTCGTCAGGATCTATGATTGGCTCCTGCTGCACAATGAATCTCGCTGTCAGAGGTTAAAACCCGTCTGTCACAAGTCACCAAGCAGGATTTTGTTACAGTCGAGGGCAAGCTGATTCATTTGACTACTTCATAAATGAAATAAATCCCCAAATCATGAAACATACATGTGATGTTTGATGAATTAAAGTCTTTGTAATAATATAAACTATACTTAAAGCTTATTAATCTCTGTAAAACTCTTGTTGTAGTTTAAGTTAGCAAATTTTAATTTATACTTCATGTTTAAAATATAAAATGTTAATCCTTTAAAAGCTGGAGTGCTATTTTGTTATTAAAGCAAATGTTTGAGGTAAAAAAAAACTGCAGTAAGTGCTGAGTAATTAGAGAAGTAATAATTAGGAAGAGATGACTAAATTAAAAGAAAAACTAAGCTTGTGACCGTGGTAAAAAGTTGCATCAGTAATTTGAGAAGCTTGTTTTCATGGCTTATTTGTTAGTACATATTAAAAACCAGTATTATTATGTTTCAGTGTACATGAACTTAATTTTGATAGCTTAATGCCTTTTACTGACATGAAAACTGTGCTTGATTTCAGCTATTAGTAATGATATTTTTTTACCACAAAGATACAGATTAAACCATGAGTGTTTCTCTGTCATTTTTTACCAACAGGCTAATGTCAGCTGGAAGACCAGTCTCTGCACTCAGAATCAGTAGGTAGTGAGGTCTGGAAGCTTCAGTGGAGACTTTCAATTCCACTCAGACTTCTAATGCTGAGAGTAACTGTGCAATCTGCGTTCTCTGTGAATGATGTCAGATCCTGGATGCACACAAAGGGAAAGTAACATGTAGAGGGGTGCCCTTTGTTGCGTCCCAACACTGTCATAGGTTAGCACCCCTTTGCCAGGGTCTCATTTTGACCAGAGGGCAGACACCTGGCAGGGATCTGGGTTAGAGTCTGGGGCAGAGAATAGTGCTTTTTGTTTTCTGAGTTTAAGTGGCCTCTATAGGGATCAAACTCTTACCCTTGGCTACAGGAGCCACAAGATCGAATGGGGTGAACTGCTAAAGAGCTGAAAAATGCAGCAGTAGAGGAACAGAGAACATTTCCGGGCCACAAATTACCTCGTGCTTTGTGGGAAGGCGAGGAGCCTTTAGAGTTTTAATCCATTACCCCCTCTGCCCCAAGAGAATATAGTGGCTTATATCAAATATTTATTTTTAGGTCACCGCCATTCTTGCACAGTGCACACCCATTTACTGCCTCGGTGCACTAAAATGCAATTCAATAGCTTGAAAAGTTAATGCATTTTCATCAGATTCTTAAGAGGCATTTATATCTCTTGAGGAAAAAAGTGGCCTTCCATAATGCCCTGGATTTGCCCATCATTAAAGATTCAGGAAAACCAGACACAAAGCAGATGCCCTGAGGTGTTTGGGTCAGGCTTGTACAAGACAATATTAGAGCAGGTTCACAAAGCCAGATTTGACTGGGAAATTCATTTCTCAGTATAAAATTCCTTGTGATGATTATCATAGCGCATACTGCTGTATTCTTCTGTGTAAAACCATCCTGTCTTTTAACTGCACTGCTGTGGTGAGCTCACACTGTGGGGTCTGATAAACCTGAGTTCAGATCTCAGTGTTGCCTCTTCTAACTCTGACCAAGATGACAGTACTTAATTTCTGTTATCTTTAGTTTCCTTGTAGAGGTTTGAGGCACATAATTTAGCAATATAAATAGCTAAGTGGGCTATTTAATACCTGAAACAGCAGTGTTTGCTCTCTGTTTCATGCCCTTTACTTCACATTATCCTTAAGTGCTTCAGGCTAAGGAAGGGGGTACCAGCTCTCAGGGTATCCTGCCAGGCCTTGGCAGCAAGCTCACATACATACATTTATTTGTATTACCTGGAATAATGCAAACCAAGGTTGTCATATGCCATACAGTTGCTTCTCATTATTTGCAGATCCAATTTTTTTCCCGTTTGTCTGCTTACTTACTTTATTTCTAAAAGCTAATGCTCTCAGTGCCTTTAAATTATCCATTGCCATTCACTAAGCAGCAAAGTAATAAAGACAATGACAGAAGCTTCTGCCAGCTCCACAGAGTCCCACCTGAGGCTGGACAGTGCAGGCTTCTGTCATTCACTCAGCTCTCACACTATGAAAAAGTGCCTTTTTTATTTTCATGTTGTTTACTTTTCTGTGTCTTTAACTGTCTTCACTGTCTGCAGCTTCCTGATAACAGCACTAAAATTCTGGGGCAGCATCTTCAAGCACAGAAGTCTAGGTGGGTAGGGAAGCAGAATGGTGGTCCCCTGGGGCGGGGTTTGGGTACTTACCGCTTAATAGTTACAGGCGTGCAATTTAGGAGAAGAAAACATCCAGATAGATGGTAGGGAGGTGAGCAACATTCTGCGTACACTGAAATGCACTCAACCTAGAATTTTAAAGGGATTAAAACAGCAGTATCTTTTACATTAGAGTTCATAACCATTTTTGAGAGCTCTGGTATGTTTCATAGAAAGAAAACATTCCTCATGAGACACATGTTAGGCAAACCACTCAGGCCTGAGTTTGTTATTTCTGTCTGTGACTTCAGTGGTGATGAATGAACTCTGTCTGTTGAGTGTTTCTGCCTTTCCACAGAAACACACACACACATACGGCAGTGCATTCATCAGAAGAGGAACAATGAGGCTATCCATGGCCCACCTTTTCTGCACGTTCTCTAGGAACAGCACTTGTGAATTCAATCGGCAGTGTTGGTACACACCGAGAGCAACTAATTAAACTTTCTGATACCTCAAAGCATGGGTTAGTCAATTTCAAGAACATCTGTTTCTTCTCTGGTGGTGACAATTGCCAGCTTCCCGACACAGGGAAGTATGACACAGGGGGCTCATTACTGTGACCCGAGATGGTAGGCTGCTCTCACAATTGAGACAGAGAGGTAAAACACTGGGATGAGTAAAGAGACAAGAAGTTCTTCCACCTGCCCAGGAGAACTTGGGCTCTCAGCTTGGTGGCCTTGTACTACCCTTTGAAAGGAGTTTCTTTTGGGGGTCAGAAGGTGGGAAGCAAGCATGTGCCACAGGGTTTCTATTAGTCTCTGTGTAGGTGGGCTATTGTGGGCCTGGAATTTTTGTTCTCATCAGTAAGGTGGCAGGCGTACATCTCTGACCCCCAGTCAACCTCCTACGAATTATCTCCTAACACATTGGAGACTATAAAACGTATTTGCCAAAATAGTTTATGATTTTACTCTTTCCAAATTCTGGGAACGACTCACCTGAAAAAAACTTTAATGATGAGGTCCAAAATTAGAGGGAGAGGAGGTTAGGAATTTATATGAGGATGCTTCAAGAAAAATTCAACTGTTTTGAGAAAACACTCAGCAAGCTGTGTTTTATTTGGCTGCTTACCATTTCCTTCAGATGATGTTCAGTAGTGCTCTCTGGTGGTTATTCTCACAATCAAACCCAAACCTACAGAGTGTACAAACCATATCATGAGAAAGTAGGATCCCACCTTGAGGACAACTGGCTGTCAGTGCTTTCATGCATTACAAGACAAAAATTAACCAAAAGTGCTATGGCACTAAGGAATGGAAAAGAAGACAGGAGCTTTGGGTTTGCAACTCCTACTTTATGTAATCTCAGGTAAGTCAATTAGCAAAGCCTTCATTTGTGAATATATCTTTGGATTCAAGAATTTATCATTTTATGAAATGTTTGAATGCCGACTATGTCCTTGGTGCTAATGTTTGATTATGAAGATAAAACACTGAACCAAATACAATCACTTTTCATGAACCCTGATGTCTACTTCCCTCCTATAAAATTTGAGTAGGTGTGCATGTCATTTCAACTAGGATTTATCCACTAAGTTACTGATCCTCAAAAATTCTCATTCTCACAGTGTCTTCACATTCTTAAAATTATTAAGGGTTCCACAAATCTTTTGTATGTACAGATTATATTGATGAATATTCAATGTAAGTCAAAACTGGAACTCAGCGTAGAGGCATACGCAGATATATGCTGCATTTGCTGACAGTTTTTTTTATTTTTCTAATATTTGTAATTATTTTATGCCTATGTATTTGTGTGTGCGTGTCAGAGAGAGAGAGTGTATGTACATCACATGCGTTCCAGTGCCCACCGAGGCCGGAGGATGTCAGATCCCCTGAAACTGGAATTTCAGGCGTTCTGAGCTGCCTGATATGAGCACTAGGAACTGAACCTAGATCTTTGGCAAGATCAGTCAGTGCTCTAAACCACTGCTCCATCTCTCCAACCCCCTGATTTTTCTTTTTTGTACTGTTGTGTATTAGTTGCAGGCTTCATGACAATGTCCTGTTGTGTACTTCGATCACAGTCAACCGTCTGCAGCCCTCTCCTGACATACTTCCTCCTCCTCTTCCACACATCTGAAGTCTCCTTTCCACCACATGAGCAGCATTACCTTGAGATGTGGATCCTCTTGGAAGAACTCCATTGTATAAAAAATAGATAATGATGGAGTAAGAAGAAACGATGTGAGAATTGTTGTGGCGGTGGTTTTAACGGCATGGGCTCTCTGGAAGTGTTTCTGGAAGCAGGTAGAGCACAGAGCCCTAACGTGGTTTTAGCTGCTGCAATTGGGTGCTCTCCTGCAAACTACCCCTCCTCCCAAATTCTTTGACTTCTCAGTTATTATCAAATATAGCTCTCCTTAGGTGTCACAGCTATTTTCTAGTACATAATTGTTCTCAACAGATGAAACAGAAACTCTGTGGCACTAGAATTGCCAGCTATGAGTAGGCAAACTAGAGAACTCTGGAAGAAAGACTGTAGTTTTAAAGGATTTCCTGTGGATAGTCTGAGGTGAGAACATTTATACTGTGGGAAGGAGGGTTTCAGAGCTGTCCAGGATCATACAGGATTTGAATGAAGCTCAAGAAAGGGTGAGTATGGTATGTGTAGGGGGGGGGGTGGAAAATAGTTGTAATGAAACCCATTACTTTGTAGAACCAATATACACGCGCAAGACAAGAACCATCCTGTCCAGTGCTTCATAAGAGAGGTGACAAATTTATTCCTTTGTCACTAAGGGGGGAAAAAAGGACAAGGCTCAAAGATAGTGCTCTACTGTGTTGACTGTGCCTCTTCTATTACAGGTCTCATGTGTCTATTTCTTTCCTTACTTGTCCCTGCTTCCCAGGTAGACTTGGAGCTCACTGAGAGAAGGGGTTTTGCCCTCTTTTAGTCTAGTACCTGGCATATAATTAAATGGGCAAGGTAGTGCTTACTGACGAGTGAACTAGTGGGTGAGTTACCTTTCTAAATAGTGGAAGCTTCTAGACTTTCCAAGTGATGTCAGTTGTATTTACAATTTTCTTTAACAGTGGTTTATGTGTCTACTGTACTCACATATCCACAGTTGCCCTGCTGGCTGTGACTGCAAATTAAGATGACCCATCCCCTAACCTGTAAATATTTATTTCAAACTATGAACTGATTGCCTGAGGTAATTTTCTTCTTTTCAATAAAGTATTGCATATTTTTAGTGATCTTTCCCACCCTAATTTTTTCCCGTACCAACAGGAAGGAACATTTAAGGCTTAACCCTAAGACTTAGGCTTTCCAAGCAGAGATGAACCAGCTGCCAACCTGTTTTTTAAAATTTATTCTCCCCCTCCTCTCTCCTTTTCCCTCTTGTACTCCAGTCAATTTCATGAGCAATTTCTTCAAACTCAGATCTTTAAATGTATTTTGGATTGGCTACATAGCCACCTAACATCTGGCCCTTCAGAGTCCGCTTTCCACCATGTCTGTAAATTCAGTGCTCATAGTTGGGGTTTTGACAGTCCTCAAGCTGGCATCCTGTGCCATCTGATGCCAGAGAGGGTGACTTTCACTCAGTTCACAATTCCCTCCTTTTTCCACCTTTAAACAAAAGCATCCGCATTACTCACACTTAAATGGATGGTTCAAGTAGTATTTATTATTTTTTAAAGACAGGGTCTCCTTATTCAGGTCAAATTGGACCGGGACTCACTAGTAAGCCAGACTAGACTCTCTCTAGTCTGCCTCCACTTCCCCAATGGTTGGATCACAGGCACGTGACACCACAGCCAGCTTCCAAAGACTGTTTAATCCCATCAAAAGCCACTGAAGTCCTTTGCCCTAAGGCCTCGGCCTGTGTACGATTAAAATCGATGACTCCTTTATTTGGCCCCTTTGAGTGGACTTAAAATTTTTGTTTATATTGACTGTTCAGGAGGGTGAGATGGCATGCAAAAACATTTGAAACTGCCTCACATAAATGACACCAGGCTCTATTTGGCCACAGACTTGCATGGTCTTATTGCTGCTGTCAGTCGCTATGAGACTGCACTGTTGGCCACATTCCTGGACTACGACAGCATAAATTTCCACCTGGAGCCGTAAATTTTCTGTATGAAACTTAATGAAGTTCAGCTTCAGAAGTCCCGAAATGAAAAACTAGTATACTGAGTCTGTTTTTATTGTATTTGATGACCAGTTTCCCTCATGAACAAGTACAGGGCTACAGAGCAGACGACAAAGATGGAAATGGCAAAGACATGCTTTAGTTTTCCTATCTCAACCCTTACTATTCTTAAGGATTAACTCTTGAAAATGCTTTCAAGTCTTAAAGTTTTATTTTTAGAAACTTTGGATCCCATTCATCTAATAACAGAATATGTTTCTACAAATAAATGTTTTTAAGTTTTCTATTTCTGAAGACAGGGTTTCTCTGTGTGGCCTTGGCTGTCCTGGACTAGCTTTGTAGACCAGGCTGGCATTGAACTCACAGAGATTCACCTGCCTCTGCCTCCCTGGTGCTGGATTTTTTTAAATTAAAATATAATTACATGATTTTCCTCCTTCCCTTACTCCCTGTCATCCTTCCCATGTGCTTCCTCTTGCTCTCTCTTTCTCTCCAATTCTTTCTCTCAAATTGCTCTCTCTTTCTCATAAATTTCTTTGTGTTAATATTTTAAAATATTCTAGAATTAGCGAGGTGCCCACTTTCCCAGGTTATTGACACAGATGATATGTGTTCCTGGACCCGGGTCACAGCTCTGACTTGACAGTTGAAGACCCAATGGCTTGCTGGGGCAATTAGGAAAAGGAGTGTAGTATCTACTGACCATAGCTACTTTGGGAGCCCATTTGCTTAGATATTGAGGTAGGGGGAAGTCAGTCTTTGTATTATAGAACATCACCATTAGCTCATTTTTTAATATTTCAAATTATATTTATCACATTCTTTTAGCTTAAAATTAGTGCACCTGTTCTTTTATCTTTATTTATTAATTATTTATTACAATTTTTTCACTTTTTATGCTGGCTGTGACCCCCTCCCTCATCTCCTCCTGTTCCCACCCACTTTTGTTTTTCCCCCACTTTGTCCCTCCCCTAGTCCACTAATAGGGGAGGTCCTCCTCCCCTACTACCTGAATCTAGCCTATCAGGTCTCATCAGGACTGTCTGGATCCTATTTCTCTGTGGCCTACTAAGGCTACATCACCAAGGGGAGATGATCAAAGAGAGGGCAACCAAGCTCATGTCAGTGACTATTCTTGTTCCCCTTACTAAGTGACCCCCATAAAGGCTGAGTTGTCCATGGGTTACATTTGTTCAGGAGGTCTAGGTCCACTCCTTGCATGGTCCTTAGTTGATTCATCAGTCTCTGAAGGCCTCCCTAGACCCAGATATTTTTACTTTTGCTCTTTGTGGTGCTCCTGTCCACTCCACATCTTTCTATCTCCCCCTTCTTCCATAAGATTCCTTGCACTCTGCCCAAAGTTTGGCTATGAGTCTCAATATCTTCTTCAATACCCTGATGGGTAGGGTCTTTCAGAGGTCCTCTGTAGAAGACTCCTGTCTTGTTCCTTGGCTTCTCCTACTTTCCATGTCTATCCTGTTTGCCTTCTGAATGAGGATTAGGCATCTCCCTTAGGGTCTTCCTTGTTGTTTAGCTTCTTTAGGACTATAGATTTTAGTATGTTTATCCTGTATCATATATCTAATATCCACTTGTAAGTGAGTATATGCCATGTGCATCTTTCTGCTTCTGGGATACCTCACTCAGGATGATCTTTTCTAGTTCCATCTCTTTGCCTGCAAATTTTACGATAAGGTTAAAACTGACACAGTCTTATAATTAGATTTCACATGGACGTTCTGCCCTCTGCTGGGAACTGTGAGAGCTGCAGGGTGTGCTTTGTCTAAAAGCATTAGAACTTTGGTTTCAACTTAAATCCAGCCCCAGAAACCCCCCTTTCCCGTCAGACACTGCATTTATTAAACGAAATCTGTAGCTAAGGCACCACAGTAGTAAACTCTAAACTTAAAGTAGATATTGGACATTTCTACATGATACATGAAATTAAATTTCTAGTAACATAAAATTTTGTTCTTCAAATGTTTTAAGTGTGTATAAATCTATTTTTAAAATTTACATCCAGAAGTCAGTAGGATAAACAGGTGATATTCATATGCTTGGTATAGTGTGGCATGGTAAAGACTTGGTAGAATTTCATCTTATCCAATACTTATTAACTCTCTTTGTCTAGTATGGGTTAAGCCCTGAATATGTTTACGTAAAATAACCCAGAATAGGCCAGGTGCCTTTTATAAAAGAACATTGCAGCAAACCATAAATTATGGTATGGAGTTTGGATTTCCCTAGAATATGCCAACTTTCTTAGCTGTGGCTGATATTATTGAGGAGTGGGCAGTGGAGGACAGAGAGAATGGAAACTGGATTATACAGCCTTCCCACTCTAACCCCAGGCAGACGTTTGTCCAGGCAGCCTCTTAGAGCTCTCTGACTTGGAACAAAGTAGTTTACAGTTAGCTTCACATTTGCAAAATGGAAAAATCAGCAAGGCTGTGAAGACTAAATGAGATGATAAAGCGCTTGGTATAGAGTAGGACCTTCATAAACATTACATATCAAAGTGTCAATATGTTATAGTAGTAATAATAGGTTACTACCTTTCCATTGTAAATATTCACTTGTATTATAAGCCTTTACAACATTGAAGATTTTAGAAGTTGAATTTTTGTTGACCGTAGGATTGTCACATGTGATATACAAAACAGGGGAATATAAAAATAAAATGGTCAGAAAAGTAGAAGAAAAGTGAGTGGAAAAGACACATCAGTTAAATTCTTACAGAAAGAAAACTGGGGTCCGATCATTAGAATTCGATTTGAGATAGTGATACAAAACAAGACAAAGGAAGCGATGTTGTTTTAATAAGAGGAAGCAGCCTGCAGGGAGTATATTCCTCTCTAACGCTGCCAAGCATATCATGTCAAAACGAAAATAAGAAAAATTGAGAAACTACAGGAAAAAATTATAACCAACAAAACGCTAACAACAGCATTCTCTTCAGGAAAATCAGCAAAGATGATGTATATTTGACCAATAAAATCAGTGAAGTTGGGGTTGGAGAGATGGCTCAGAGGTTAAAAACACTGATTGCTCTTCCAAAAGTCCTGAGTTCAATTCCCAGCAACCGAATGGCGGCTCATGACCATCTATAGCAAGATCTGGTGCCCTATCCTAGTATGCAGACATACATGAAGGCAGAATGCTATATAAACAATAAATAAATCTTTAAAAAATTTTTAAAAAGTTGTTTAAAAAATCAGTGAAGTTGATGAGCAGAATAAGCATTGAACTCTATACTCTTGGTATGGAAAATAAACCTGTTCTTAGAAACCCATGAAATAATTTGCTAACATTGATTAAATATTTGTGGATCCAATATTTAGATTGGTGGATCCATAGATTGGAAGGGCTGAGACCAGAGTCTACAAATCCAGTGCAGTGAAGCAAGAGTGAATGACTGAAATAGAATCCAATATTCCGTCTATTACTTGCAAATACGAGGCCTTTGCTACAGAGAGAAAACAAAACTGATCCTATGGAATGTTAAAAAATAACTAAAATGTTACAAACTGAAACCAGTAGAACAAATGCCATTGTGTCAATAGATAGCTTAGTTTCAAATGTGTATCCAGAGAAGATAGTTTGAAAGTGATCTGTTATTTAGCTAAAAATGTTAAAAAGTGAACTGTGGGAGAGATTACAAACTAAATTTAAAACAGAAGAGATAAAATTATCTGGTAAGTCAAACACAGAGAAGTAATGGGCCTGGTGAGAAAAATCTGTGGTATTTCTCACAGAAGAAAAGTCCTTGCTTAATTAACCACTATAAAAGAGGGGAAATATTCCAAATTAGGAAAAAGAAATTATGTATAGACATTGTGGGGGAAACAAATAAAAGATTTAAAAGGCAAAAGTATTATGCAACTAAATCTGAAAATCTGTCTGAAATTAAGATATGTAGATTTTCTGCGTCTCTCTGAAAAATTCTCTTCCAGATTGCACCACATCTTCCAAGGACAATAACTTAAAACTTGGGGCCAGGTGTAGTGGCACACATCGTACTCCCAGCACTTAGAAGGTGGGGGCCGGAGTTCAGGTTCATCCTCCGCTGCATAGGAAGTTAGAGGACCTGGATTACATGTGACTGTCAGGAAATATTGAACAGAGTAGACCAAGCAGGCCCACAGACTAAAGACAAACACAATGTGAGATTTTTGCAAAAGAAGCTGTGTTTCTTTCCATGGCCACAATTGAAAGTTCCGTGAAATCACGGCTTCAGAGGGAAAGGAAATTAAAAGAGGTTCAGCTGTACAGGGTGGGTGGCATTGGGTCCTGCTTGGCAGAATGAAGACCAAACCAGCCAATGGTTGTTTTAAAAGCATTCCCTTAATCCGTTCATCTTTTGGATCACTGTTGTTATTTGTTTTTCTTGCCATTGGCCCTTTGGGCATTGTGAGTCCAGAAACTTATTTTTTTCCACCCTAAATGACAAGACCAGTAATCTTTTAGGCACCTTGTATTGATGCCTTCAAGCTTCTTCAGGGTTGTTTCAGTTACTGTCTAGGGGTCTGGATTGGGTTCATTTTCTCTGCCAGTTAGACTCTGATTCTTTTATCGAACGGCTCACTGCCAATGTGGGGATTGTCTTCTGACATGACATTATGACCAACTTTAATAAGAACCATGAGAAACTTTGATATAGTAAAACTCAACAAAGATTACTGAAGCAAAAATTTTAAACATTTCATTGTTGAGAAGTCAGGGATCAAATAGGGAAGAAAATACTGATTATTACTCAGAAATGTGATTTCCCAAGAGTGAAGGTTAATCTCTGCAAAGAGTTTGTTTCATAAAGATGATGACCTTGGTAGAGTCAGCGAAGGCAGCTGCTGCCGCAATGCCCTCTGGGGCTCTTGTGTCCAGCTTTTGGAGTATCTGGCCCCCACCATAGCAAAAGCCACTGTGCATGGCATGCACATGCCCCTTACTCCTCTCCAGCTTTAAGGACACTCAGGATCCTCCTGAGAATTTTTTAAAATTAATTTACTTTTTATTAATTACAGTTTATTCATCTTGTATCCCAGCTGTAGCCCCCTCCGGCGACCCACCCTCCATTCCTCATCTCCTCCCATGCCCCTCTCCAAGTCCACTGGTAGAGGAGGTCCTCCTTCCCTTCCATCTGACCCTAGCCTATCAGGTCTCATCAGGACTGGCTGCATTATCTTCCCTATGGCCTGATAAGGCTGCTCCGGGCTCAGGAGGAGGTGATCAAAGAGCCAGCCACTGAGTTCATGTCAAAGATAGCCCCTGCTTCTATTACTAGGGAACCTACTTGGACACTGAACTGCCATGGGCTACATCTGTGCAGGGGTTCTAGGCTATCTCCATGCGTGGTCCTTGGTTGGAGTATCAGTCTCACAAAAGACCCCTGGGCCCAGAATTTTTGGTTCTGTTGCTCTCTTTGTGGAGCTCCTGTCCCCTCCAGGTCTTTCTATCTCCCCCTTCTTTCATAAGGTTCCCTGCACTCTGTACAAAGTTTGGCTATGAGTCTCAGCATCTGCTTTGATACCCTGCAGGGCAGAGTCTTTCAAAGTCCCTCCTCCTGTGAATTTTAAGTTATCTCATGAAACTGATGACCCCAATAGCCAATAAGGAGAAAAAAGACGCAGTCGCTACATTAATTCACATGCTTTCACCCACTTAGTTTGGTGACTACCTCTGCCCTACAATACTGGAAAAACCAGTGAATTGTAAATCAAATGAAAACCAAATTAAATGCTAAACATGAATACAGAAATTGATGCCAAAACTAACTACTATAACAACAGTGATAAATTTTGATGTTGAGAGCAAAAAGGAAGGTTGATTTCAACTTTAAAATTCTAACAACTAGATCTCTGCAACATTTAAAGAACTACATAGTTAACAAGATTAGCCATTCCAGTTATAGAAATATGCTTCAGGATTCAAAACCTATTAATAACATGTAACATAGTATGAGGTGAAAAGGAAGGAGAAACATTAACCAACTTAATGAATTTCTGTGATCTCTAATTAGCACTCTGTTATTTTTAAAAATCATAAACATGAGTAAATGTGCTTTCTTAAAGTGGTGTACCACCTCAGAGTTCAATGATGCAGTGTAGACACGCTCATTAAAATCACTAGGGTGCTAAGAATGTCCTCAGTCAAAACTGGTGTTTGTTTCTATGGAAATATTATTGAGAGTCTAAATAGTGAAACAAAGGCAGAAATACCGTAAAAGAAAGGGCAAATCTGCTGTTTGTGCAGATGGTGTCATTTTCTGCTTGTAATCGATAGAAGAGTCAGCTGGGAAGGTGAATGAAGCAAAGCAAGATGGGCTGTTACAGAAATCAATGCACTTGGCAATAATGGACTTTACCTTTGCAAAATGTGATTAGCTAGAAAATATAATGAAGAAAAAGATGTCATTTCAAAAGTGAACAAACCCAATCGACCATTCAAAGAACTCTCTAGGAAGTGTGCAGGGTCTCTGTTTGGAAATTTTGAGCCCTGCCTGGGGTTACTAAACAGGAAGGGCCTTTGCTCACCGGAGACCAGCTGCATCTTTAGAGATGACCAGGGCACCTGCCCCTTTGTAATCTAAGGGATCTTGTCCTCCAGAGGGTAAAGAACTACTTCTCCACATGAAGACAAGTACTTTGAAGCATGGCTTGTGATGGCCTCTCCAGAGATGATTCGAACATGAGGACTTTGACCTAAGGAATCCACTAACCCTTTGATGGACTATAACATCTTGGCATTATTTCAAAGTAGTGAAAGGTACAGCGTGGGCTCATATGGAAGAAGGGAGTGGGAGTGGGGTAAATTACTGGGGCTACTCAGCCTAATTTCTCCATGAATCCCATTAGGATGTGAACTTCTTCCTGAAACCGTAAGAGAAAGTAATTCTTCTCAGTAAGTGGTCCATTCAAATATTTTGGTGAACGTTATACAAGTAACACACAGCCATGAAAATACCACCATTACAGATGCACACATTCAGTCTAATCACATTGGAAAGACTCACCATCGCAGTGTGAATTAAACAAATATCTCAGCATTAGAAATGGGCCTCTTTGTGTCCCACAATATTACTTCATTTGGAAATCTGTCTTATTTGGTATTTTACATGTTTTGTATATAGAGGTGTTTTGCCTGCGTGTGTGCTTATACACCTTCCGAGTGCCTGTGGAGGTCAGAAGATAGCACTGGGCTCCCTGGAACTGTGGGTGCTGGGATCCAACCCAGGTCCTCCAGAAAAACAGCCATGTCCTACCCTGGACCTGTCACTTCAGCCCCACCTCAGCTGATGTTCATGCCTCCTCTCTAGTTTTCTTCAGACTTAGTCTGTGTGTCTTTTTCCATCCATTACTTACGTAACTATCCGTACCATACTATCATCCGTTTTATGATTTTATTTTCGAGTGGGTTCATTGAAATCAAATTAAGGCCTGCTTTTATACTAAGCCTGTTCACTCTGCCTTTTAATTAGTGCGTAGACTATTAAAATGTGACTATTAAAAATTGTTTTAAGTCTAGTGCATTATTTGTTTTGTACTCGTTTCCACCTGTTCTCTATTTTTCTTCCCTATCTTTTTTGGGGTTAAACATATCATTTCATTTAATATTTACTATTGATTTATTCAGTATGCATGATCGCTTTTATTTATGTGTCTGTTGTTCTAAAGTTTATAAGTATAAAACTATAACTACAATCCACTTCCAAATGATTTTGCTTCGTTGACAATATAAGACCCTGGATCAGTCCATTTCCAGCCCTCCATTCCTGTTCTCTCTGTGCCTGCTGGCACACACTTCATGTCTACCCCCTAACAATCATCTAACATATTATTATTTTAACATAAACATTTTTATTAGAAATAGGTCATAGCTATGAAAGTTTAGACTTTTCCATGTTCTTTACCGTCTTGTGTAATTAGAATCTCTCAACCTCAGTACTAAGGACTGGAGAGTTGGCTCAGTGGCAAAATGTGTATGCTGCTCCTGTAGAGGACGAGAGGTTGGCTCCCAGCACCCACACTGGGTAGTTCACACGCACCTGGAACTTCAGATCCACAAGATCCAGTCCTGTCGTCTGGCTCTGTGGACACTGCACTCACATATACAAACCCATACACTGACACACATACATACTTGCATCTAGAAAAACCCATGGAAATGCCTTCAAACATTGGCAATTGTTCTCTAGGAAGTAAACTGTCCATGGTTGAGAATCACATCCCCTTAGGCCCAAAAAGTATCCTTTAGCATTTTACTTAGGTCCCCTCCTCCATCATCTCCTCCTTCTTCCTCCAGTGCGAGGGATGGAACCAAAAGACTCACATATACTAAGCACTTTGCAGTATGTCTCAGCATTTTTGTGATGTACTCTAATGCCAATACATTTTTGTTTGGGGATTCTTTGAGCTTTCTAGATTTAAAGGTGTTTAATTTACATAAAATTTAGAAAATTGTTATCCATTTTTCACACATTTTCTCTCTACATTCTTTTCTAGAATTATGATGGTAGACAGTTTAACCATATCATACAGACTATATGCTTTGCCCTTGTTACTTTTCAGACCTGTTTCCTGTGTTGGTTTTGATACTACCCAGTGCTATGCCTTCTGGTACACTAACTTTTTCTGTAATATTTCTCACTATTATTGTTGCGGTTCAAATATGAAATGACCTCCACAGATTCATGCACTTGAATAGTCGCACCCCCCTCCAGGTTTGGGGAACTCTCAGAAATTTTGGAGCAAGTGGCAAGACTGAAGTTGGATCCCCTGGGCAGGCCATCGAGGGTTAGAGGGAAGCTTTGTCCCAGCCCGAGCTTTCTCCTCCCTGCTTCTTAAAACAAGAGATGTGAACAAGCTGCACCACAAGTTCCCATGGCCACAGACAAAGCCTCCCAAAACCATGTCTTCCCCTTCATGACGGATTGCCACCCCTCTTTCCTCCCCTAAGTCCCATCAGCTCTGTTGTCATAGAAATAGGAAAGTAATGCAAGCCTCATCAGGTGGGTGTCCTCACGTCAGCTGGTGGGATTTTTATTCCTCTAAAATCTACCTCTTATGTTTTCTTTTTCTTGTCATGTTCATGCATTCTGGTAAAATGATAAACATTTTTATAATTGTGTGGGTTTTTTTTTGTTTTGGTCCATTTGTTAACACTTATGATTTATTTTGTTTATCAGTTATTATCAACTGTTTTCCCTGATGATAAGTCACATTTTCTTGGTCCATGAAGTCTCACTCTCCACGTCATGTACAGTCTGCTTCCTACCCTAGCAGACCCCACAGATTCCCAGTCATTGTGCGCCTTGCTCCCTTTCTCAGACTCTTCCCCGCAATGTGTAGTTATCTCTCTATTTATTTGATTTAGCAAGATTGATGTAGTCTGCCTGGTTTCTTCGTCTTTGACTCAAGGCCAAAAATGTGCCTCTAAAACAACTCTCACACCACAGCACTTTGTTTGTTTGTTTTGTTTTGTTTTGTTTTCCGTCTCTTAGGCATCATAGGATTATGCTCTAGTGGCTAATTTCTTGATATAGCTCTCCTTTAATAGTGTATTCTGTTCTCCATTCACAGCAGCAAGGCTAGTACAGCACCAGCGCATCAAACCCAGCCTCAAACAGAAGTTCCTGAACATCCCAACACAGCAAGGGGTAGGGAAGAGGAGAAGGAGAGAAGACGAGGTTTTGTCTTGCCTTTAAATGAGCACTCTCAAAAATAATACTCAACCGTGTTCAACCTCATAATCAAATACGGGCATGACGAAATTATCAGGGAAACAAGTTTCTGACTGAAGGGAGGGAGTGGGAAGACAACAGTCTTTCTCCAGGCTGCGCTGTGGTCAAAATATGTCTCCATCTGGCGCTGGGGTTGGAACACACATTTCCACATGGTGCTGTGTGACTTGGAACATGCGTTTCCACATGATATGTTGTCTGGTCGGGTGCCAAAGCAATGGGCCACCTGATCTTGAACTGGACCATCTAGAATGTGTGATGGTCAGAGGTCAACTTTTGTTGCCACTCTTCCTTCATCATTCCCCACAGGGTCTCCCATAGATCCTGGAACTTACCGTGTCAGCTAGACTGCCAGGCCCGAGCGGCCTTTGGCTCTGTGTCCACCCTCTAACATTAAGTTTCAGTCAGATAGCTTGCTGCCACGCTTGGCTTTTATGTGGGTGCTGAAGATCTGAACTCGGGCCCTTGTGTTTGCAGAGCAAGCACTTTATTCACTGAGTCATCTTTCCAGCTCTTGATGCTTATGACCTTTAACCCAGAAAGATCTATTTTTTTCAGGGAGAAAAGGAGAATTTTACCATTTGGTCAGATATTGAAGACCATCAAAGACCTACGCAAAGCATGTAATGGAGAATGTTGGAAATGATCTACATGTCCCACAAATGGGATCAATTAAAATAACATACTTCTAGGCAAATTTATGTGTACTAGTGTAAAAAAAAAGATAAATGTAGTGAATGAAACTTGGAAGCAGAAACTTTAATATCAAATGTTATTTCTTAAAAGAAGTCACACCTCATGGTAGCTAGGAGGGGAAGGGAGGGGAACCCAGGACACCTTGAGAAGCAAGTTTCCAATGCCCTACCTCTTGATTGTACCATAGGCTGGTAAACGAATCTAAGCGCACATTTAAGATCAACTCTACCGCAGACCAGCAATGTGCAGTGTGATATCCTTGTAGAGCGGGGCAGCAACAGTGGCGACGAGTTACACGCAGATCCACCACCACGTCACAGAAGTAAACAACACTGCTCCGTGGGGTCCTGTTGCTAAGCTAGGCCACTCAGTAGGCCGTGTCCCATGTAATCTTGACTTATGTTACTTTTAATTGGCGGTGGATTCCTCAGGATGCCACCTTGCCGTAAGGAGAGGAGCATCTGTATTTAGTTGGATTTAGGGGTGGAAACGAGCTCAGCGCATATGTGTTTATGTAGAAACCTGCTCTATGGTTTGCTTTGTTGGAGCCTGTTGGGCCTGCCAGCATGTGGCTGCTGGGTAAAATAGATATTGTGAGAACATGAGTCTGGTTGCACAATAGACACTGGTGTGTGTGTGTGTGTGTGTGTGTGTGTTAGGCACCTCCTGGAAGCTGCTAGAAAGTGAAACTGGCATGTAAGAACACAGAGAACTCATTCTTTCTCAGTTGCATAATAATCGTTCTTCCTTGGTTATAGAAAAATATTAGCTGGCTTTACGTCTATAAGGATAAAGGTCTCTAAATAAATATTTTAAATGTGACTTGTACTTCAGTCAGCAAAACTACAAGATCGCTTTAAAAATAATCTTACTGGTTCCAAGTAAAGTCTCACTAACAAAAAAATTAATAAAGACATGATGACCTCACACTGCAGTGTGGAGACAGCCTGGTAAGCAGATATGCTCAAGTTGAGTGTGGTAAGGCTTCTTCTAAAGGTTGAGCAAAGAGCTGTCAGTGAAGAGGCACAGGGCCCTTTGCTGGAGACAGTCAAGAAGGTTTAGCAGAACAGGTGACATTTGAGCTAGATCTTGAAGGATGGACAGCAGTTTGCCAAGTGGATGAGGTGATCTCTATATACAGTGCCGAGTACAAGGCCAGGCACTTACTGAGACGCAGTAAATGTTAACATCTAGTTCCAGTCAAGGAAGTGTTCCTGGAAGAGGACACCGGTCAGTTCAGCTCAAGGAACACTTATTGAGTACCTTGTGTGTGTCAGGCACAGCTCCATGTTCCTCAGTCCTACTTGCCAGGCACATCCTGTGAAGACCGTAATTATACAAGGGCCCATGAGCCATGTTCAGATCTCCTATTTATAGCCTCAGTTCTCCAGATGGAGCAGGGATGTTTGGTTTAACACTGCTGATGCATTCCCTCTTGATTGCAAACCCCGTAACTACAGCCCCAACAGCCCCGAGAAGCAGAGAGCTCATGACACTTCGAGACTTGATTGGTGTGGCTACTCCTATCCCTATGCTCTGGGCTACCTTGGCCTACACTTGGACTCAGGTTCAGGCAACAGCTCTTCCTTACGACGGGGTGGGGCATGCCTGATGCTGAATCTGTCTGCAGCTCACTGACAGAATAAGCTCAGCTCCCCTTGGAACCTGCCTGCCCATAAAATTGTGATGCTTAAAAGTATGCTATTACACAGTAGACTATAAAAGAGTATAGGCACTACACTACTGTAAAATGTATTGTTATGAGCACATAGCCCACACATACTATACCTACCACAAAATGTTTATACCTACAAAGAATATCCCATAGCTATTGTGGAGCAGTTCCACTGGCCCAGCTGGGTTACAAACAATCAAGAAATGAGCCAAGTTCAGTGCAAATTTTTTGTTTGTTTGTGTAATGCTCATAAGTCACTAAGATGAGAATTATTCTAACCATTGTATTAAGAAACAAAAGAACAGAACATTTGATTCACCAAAGGCTGTAACAAAACTAATGAGTATGAAAGCTGGATCTCATGGCTCTCTAGGCCCACTCTCTCTCTCTGCTAATGTGGTCTGTATCCATGCTACCATTTATTATTTGTGTCACATGCCAAACACAACAAAAGATGTTCAAATATAGTGTCTTGCCTGATAAATGTTTCATAATACATTTTTGAGACTTATTCTTTAATGAACAAGTTAAAATTATATCTATAATTTATATGTATACATAGATAAAATGTTATATATGGTAGACAATACGAAGTTTCAAATATTATACATTTAGTAATGGCCAAATCATGGTAGTTAATAAATGATTTACTTCACACAACTATGTATGTGGTGAAAGCATGTACAATCTACTCTCTTCAAGCAAGGGATCTTTCTTGAAGAGTCACAAGGGCAGTAAGTTGCTGATCCCAACTTCAGGCCCAGGGCTGATGCTCTGATGCACATTAAAAAAAAAATCACACCAACGATGGGTGTGCATTAGAACAAAATGGGAAATTTTAAGAAGATATTTGTCCTCAGAGAGCCTAATGCAATTGTCCAGGAGGACACAAATGATTTTAAAAGCTTCCATGTGACTTTGATATGCCGTTTGTTTTGAGACCACTGCTCTCCAAAGTTAAAATTGATAGGAAGGCTATTTTTGTTTATTATAAGTTAGCTGGAAATGTCACTTGTGAACTATTCTTAAGTTGGCTATAGGGAGATGGAGAGCTGGCTCAGAGGTTACGAGCAATTGTTCCTCTTTCAGAGGCCCTGCGTTCAATTCCCAGCACCCATATTGTGATGCCACCAGGAACTCCAGCTCTGGGGCATCCTCCAACCTCTTCTGACCTCTCTGGACACCAGACACACGTGTAGTACACAGACATGCATGCAGGCAAAGCACTCATGATAAAATAGTAAAATTAATAAATTGAAAAAACTCCTAGCTAAGTGGGGTAGTGTGCACCTGTTATCTAGCACTTAGGAGGCAGAGACAAGGAGATTGTCATAAGTTCAAGGCTAGCCTATTATACACAGTGAGTTATAAAACAGCCTAGGCCTCACAGAAAGATCATGCCTTTAAATAAGTGATAATTTTCTAAATATTGAAGCTGTAAGAAACACAGAACATTGAGCTCTGGCTTTGACACTTCTTGCTGAGAGTCCTTGGCATTGCATAAAAATTATGAAAAGAAATAGTAGGTGCTGATAAAAAGACATTCTGCTTCTTTACAGATGGAGTAAATGCAACTTGACCTCTTGTTGAGGTCACTATACAAATGATGCCTTGGAAAGGCTTCAGGAGAAAAATATTCTCATTTTCTTAATTAACCTGATGTAAAGGCCATCTTCTGCCTCGTCTCCTGCTGCCAAACATTCTCCTGACCACTAACAGGCTTTCTCCTGAGAGCCGCTACCGGCTGATGCTTTAGTTGGGCGGGTCTGTTGACAGGTCTTAACTCTTAGTCACCCTTACTAAGCTCTGCTGCCTCTAATCTTCCGATAACTCTGATAACGGATATGGGCATGCTAAATGACGGATATTTTATATTTTGTGGGAACTTTTCTAATCACCCACTCTATCTCCCAAATGAGACAGAGATTAATATGATTTATTGATAAGCTTTAAGCATCATAACTGGGCAGACATCCATTTATACTAATCCTCTATGATAGTCTTGCTATTTCCCAGCCATGTGTCCCAATTTATTTGCCATATTGGTCCTGTCTGAGCTGCTTCTGCTCCACCAGGTCAGTTCTTAGTCACCATATCCTTCCTTCTTCTCTTGTGGTTCCTACCTGAGACCCTAATACTGAGAACAGAAGCTCCTCCTAGATCTTCTGCCCAGCTACAGGACGTCCAGCTTCTTTATTAACCAACAAGAGATAACTGGGAAGCAAAATTTACACAACATTGATCAATGTATAATGGCACTTCCTTTATCGGGACTACAAGCAGATCTTGGGGCCCAGAACTCAGTGTTTGAGTACAAACAGCACCAGATCAACTTCTAACATTTTTCACATTTTTGTCTAAATAAAAAGCTTCTTTCACTTACAATAATAAACTACATACAGTAAAAACAAATATGAAACTATTGTGAAAACTATCATGTAATAATTACATTCACAATGTCCAATACATTTATATTTGGCAACTTAAGAGAAAGTACTCTATTATCTATCCTATCTTGGTGAGCTCAGAGTTCTGTACCCAAATCATTTTTATCATAGTGTGCATTTAACAATCTAAAAGTTCTACTTAGACCTAAAAATATCTTGTTTTTAAATGTTTTTTTAATTTTTAAAACTTAAGCTTAATTGTGAGACTATAATTATCTAGTCTTCAACCTTGTCAGAGAGTTAAGAAGCAATAAATACTACCTGAGGATGCAGGAAGTACAGAAGAAGCAGCTTCCAGAATGCAGAAATGACAGAAACAACTGGCTGCCTAGACAGTCACCCAAATTTTCTTTGCAGCTTTGGGGCATCATCTTCAGACTTCTGGCCCAGTATATGATAGACCAGTTTGTGAAGCAGAAATTATAAAGGATTACCCTCCTTGTCTTGACAAAGCTCAATAAACAGCTTCTTTCATGTCCTGCTTGTTCACAGCTTGGGCAGCATACTGTTTGTAGTTGAAGCAAAGGCAGTTTCTTGTGTAATAGTTAGCTTGCCACAGCTGAAGCACACCCCATTAAAAGGTTCTTTTATGCCCATCACCTTTTTTGAGGTAGGCTGGGGTGTTGCCAGGAGCTGTCATGTCTCATTGTCAAAAGATCATTTTTTTTAAATCTTTAAATGCCATATTCCATGGATTTCCGAAGTTTTTGAAGACCATCTATATCTGAGTAGGCAAACATTGCTCGTTTCTAGCTATTTCTATCTGTCCAACTTAAGAAATATATTTCTGTAATTAACTAAACTAGTATCTAACATGACCATAAACTTGACTGATGCTAACTTACATTACTTAATTTTCCTAAACAGTTTGTAATAGCAACTTTCAAAAGGAGTAGCGCTTCACATTGCATTTTTAAAATAGTTGCATAAGTACAATAGCTTCTACAAGAGTTGAAATATGTGTGTGTGTGGTATGTGTGTCAAAAATAACTTTAAATTTGTATCAATATACAACAATCTAAACCAATGTAAAATATTTGAGATTAGTAGTTACTTTTAAGTTTGAAAGTAGACTTAATAATCTACCCCTTTATCTTATTACTTCTATATCTCCCATTTTTTCTTTTCACCCATACTGCCCCCCCCCTTTCCCTTTATCATTAGATAAAAGAAAACAAAAGATAGAGGAAAGAAAACAAAAGATAGCAATCCCTGAGTCTACCTTGTTTCCTCCCTGACAATTTGTAAGCAACCTCTTTTTAATTACGACGAACATCCCCCACCCAAAGAACAACCAAAAACCACCCACTCCTTTTGGGAAAATGGGGTGTCATTCTCTTAAATTTTCTTTCTTCTCTCTTGGGAGGAGGGGAGACATTTTTTGGTGAAGGGTAGACAAGGAAAGTGGGATATTAACCATTCTTAAGAAGGCTGGTTGTAACATTTGTTCAGTCTCTGTGTGCTGTGAAAGTGCAGGATTATTAGAAGACCTGACTGGGACAGTCTGTGATGCTAACAATTTAGATAGCCATTTTAAGTTGTTATGTATGCAGTTTTTTTGTTGTTGTTTTTTGTTTGGTTGGTTTTTTGTTGTTTTTGATTTTTGTTTTTTGAGAAAACAGCTACTAAGGCAGTCTGTGATTGGATCAGGCAGGATGCTGGAATAAACGTGTCTCAGAACATGAGCATCCTTCAGGATGAATTCTGTCAACTCTGCTCCAGCTCCACTGATTCTATAAACACACAAATCTTCACAGGTAAATGTACATTTTTGTAAAACATGTGTGTGGAGTGTGTTGTGTGTACAATTTAGATGAAAATAATTCTCTTCTCTTTGAGCAGGTGAAAGGCATCTGTCTTTTAGCCAGTCTGTGATACAAACTGAAATACAAATTTCATCTATGCCTTAGGAAAGGATGCATGATAAATCCTGAGGACTTTGTAGCCAACAAGCTTTATTATCATGTCTCGGCCATTTCCAGAGCTGTTCCCATGTTAGAGGAATCAGCAATGCATGTCACCTGTTTCGTTGTCCTTTTTGATTTCTTTCTTCCTGCTGTAGCCAAGATCTTCAGGAGGTCTCCCCCAGTCAAATATGACTTTTATTAATCTGGATGGCATCCACAGTTTCTCTGTTCCTGTTGAAACACAGACAAAGCCTCTTCTCCAACAGAACACATTTCCTCACCTCTGCTAGGAAGTTAAGCTATCCCTAGTATACACAGGTTGATTTAGTTCAGTAGTTTTTTTCTATAATCCGATGTCTCTCAGCAGCGGTAGCTTTTTTGTTTGTTAGCATTTAAAAATTTTTAAGTTAATAAATATGTAAAAACTATTTTATTTTATTAGAGACATAAGCTGGAGCATTGCCAGTCTTAATTTGTAAAGGTATTCCCATAATTGCCATAACTTTTAATAAATAGGTAATTGCAGAATCAGTCTTTTCAGAACTTAAAGGAATCATCAAAATCTTGAATGTGTGTCTATCTATAGTATGGTGCACATATTTCAGTTTACCAAACTCTACAAAATGAAACACATCCATTTGCCAAATTTCATTTCTTTGGCTAGCTTTACGGTTACTTCCTGCAGGTAATAAAGTTTAGTTATATAAAGAACAAATATGGCATTTTCTCATGATTTCCTTGGTTTGTTGCCAAGCAATGGAAAAATCATCCATGCAATGGTTAGTTGTGGAGTGAGGAAATTGCTCGCAAATTATTTCTAAGGGATGTTGTACAAAATATTGACACAAGGCAGGACTATTGATATTACTTTTTAATGTATTTAATTTTTATTAATTATAGTTTATTCATTTTGTATCCCAGCTGTAGCCCCCTTCCTCATCCCCTCCCAATCCTACTCTTCCTCCCCCATCTCCTCCCATGCTCCTCCCCAAGCCCACTGATGGCAGAGGTCCTCCTTCCCTTCCTAGCCTATCAGGACTCATCAGGAGTGGCTACATTGTCTTCCTCTGTGGCCTGGTAAGGCTGCTCCCTGCTCAGGAGGAGATGATCAAAGAGCCAGCCACTGAGTTCATGTCAGAGACAGTCCCTGTTCCCATTACTAGGGAACCCACTTGGAGACTGAGCTGCCATGGGCTACATGTGTGCAGGGGTTCTAGGTTTTCTCCATGCATGGTTCTTGGTTGGAGTATCACTCTCAGAAAAGACCCCTGTGCCCAGATTTTTTGGTTCTATTGCTCTCCTTGTGGAGCTCCTGTCCCCTCCAGGTCTTTTGAAAGACCTGGAGGTCTGTCTGCCTTCTTTCATAAGACTCCCTGTACTCTGTCCAAAGTTTATTCAACATTTCTTTTGGCAAGACCTTCTACTGGTATTTCTTAGTTGGTGTTTCATGGTTAAATGTGAGCATAACGAAAGCAAATCTTTGTCTTGTTTCTCAAGGGGTGTTTTAAAAAAGCAATCTTATAAACCAGTCACTACAATAGGCCATACCTTAGGTAAGGCAATGGGATTCCAGGCTGTAAAGAACCCGTTGTCCGAATGATTGCTCTCAGATCTGACAATACCCTCCATTTGCCGGGTTTCTTTTAATGACAAATATGGGGTTGAAGTTTCTGGTTTTTTAAAGACTCAGATGTTATGCTGGAGGCTGGCTCTTGAGAGGGCACATGATGTTTTCCTGTGATCTGTCTTGTGTGAGGGGCATGACTTTGGTCAGCTGAGGACATCCGTGGGGGGACTCAGAGGAGAGGAGATGTGTAGAAGCCTACAGACAGCAAGGCAAATGCCTTTTGGATGGGTATCACGGTGCTGCTCTTGGACCAGCTAGCTGTTCTAGTGCCTGTAATTTTTGTGTGTGTGTCATAGGCCATTGCTCAATCCAAACAAGGCTGGCCAGTCAGCCACCTTCCTGGTAAGACAGATGCTGTTTTAGCATCAGTGGCTCCTCCATATAAAGTTGAAGAATTAGTCTCTCTGCTGTATTATGTTTATGAACAGCCTGGACAGTTTGTAACTGTCTTTGATAACATTTCAAAATTTCTTTATCAGGAGAATCACCTATTTTATGGCTTGTCCTTAAAGCTGGAGAGATGCTAATCTGTGTTTCCCATTGTTGTAACTGAGGTCTTCCTCATAAATTTAGGCTCTATCGACCACATATGGCCTGCTGGATCTGCACTCAAGCCATTTTATACTTTGTTTTATCTGTGATAAAGTTATGACTTCTTGAACTTGGATATTTCTCCTGATAGGCCACTCTGGATGCCAAGATTTTGATGAGATAATAGTTACATTTACTCCTGGCTCTACCATTCCTTCAACTTCAATATTAATCATACATACCTTTATTTTTGGCCTCTGATCATCTATAGAAGTTTACCCCTTTTGGGTTTTCTTGGCCCCTTCTGGGTTTTTTGTTTTATCTATAGACGTTGCTCTAACTTTGATATCTGGGTTTTTAATTCTCCAGAGCAGTGCTGTTTAATTGTTTCTAGTTTATTTGAATTTGGTATTGTGGCCTGCAAGAGCTCCCCCGCCGGGCATTTTTTGATAAGGGATTACCTCACTTATCTGTTGTTGATCTACATTCATTAGTCCAATGTCCTATTTTGCCATAACTTTTGCATATTCCAGAAGGCATAGTCTTCTTTTTTTGGAACTAATTTGGTTTTCTTTGCAATTCTTTCTGAAATAACCTTGGTCACCACAATTAATACATTTGAGAGTTGGAATTTTCTCAAAACCTTTAAAGATCACTTCTCCTATTGAGGTCATATCATGTGAATGAAATCTAATATCGACCGTATTTCTAATCCATTCATCAATTGGTACTGAACTGGCTTTTAAGGGCCTGACCACCTCATTACATTCAGTGTTAGCATTTTCAAAAGCTGAAGCTTCAATTAGTGCCTTCCTAGCTAGTGGATCTGGTACCTTCCTATCTACATCTGAAGTCAATCTTTGTAAAAAGTCAGTGAATGTTTCTTTTGGACCTTGCATAATCTGAGTAAATGGTTCAAGTCTTTTTCTTGTTTCTTCAACCTTGTCCCAAGCATTTAAGGCTGCCATGTGACATAATGCCACGGTTTCTTTGTCATACACAACTTGCTTCTGTACCTCAGCATATTGACCTTCACCTAGCAGCTAAACTCTGGCCCTGTTTCTCTGTTCTATCTCCCAAGCCTCTTCTCTCCATCATGAACCAGGTTCTAATATTGCTCTTGTCATATCTTTCCAGTCTTGGGGCATTATTCTACTCTGGATTGTCCAAGAAATTAATATTTATTTTATGAAGAGTGAATGCATTCCAAAATTAGTGACACTTTCTTTACACTTTCTCAAATTCAACGCATCCACAAGCTGCCACGCATATTCTTCATAGCCTTGTGGGTGTCCAGTATCTGCTGGCATTTGCTGTACACTAACCAGATAAGCTAAGGTTTGTTTTCTAACAACCTTTGGTTGGCTTTCCTGATTTTCATCCTCTTAGTATTTTTTTCATTTTTATTTTTGTAATTTTTCTTCCAAGACCTGTGTCCATCTTCTGTACTTTCCTTTTTCTTGTATCCTTGCTATATTAGCATTTTCATCGTTCTGATTAATAAAATTTTGTATTTTTTCTTCTAAGGCTTACCTCCATATTTTATTATTCTCTTTTTGTTGTATCTCTGATGTCTTAGAACTTTCCTCATCCTGATTTATAAATTTTTGCATTTTTCCCCTAAATCATGAGCATCCCCTCCCAATCAGGAGTGTGGCTGGGCTCAGCTGGTCCCAGCTGTGTGTCCCCGGCGTGGTGGACTGGGCTGGTGGGACTGTACAGAGGAGCCCAGCACCCTGCTGAAGTAATGCAATTCGGGAGGGCGGTTGTCTTTCCAATTCCCTCTGAGCTTGGCCCTTGCTGAACTTCCTGCTGGAGTGGCATGGGAAACTCATCAGTTCCCCTGTCCCAACTACAGGGCAGCATGTGGTTGCCAAGAAGCTCCCCTGCCCCCGACAAAAGATGTTGGATGCCAAATGAAGTATATATATATTTTATTTTGGGGTGACCCTTTTAATCACTTACTCTAACTCCCACATAAATGTGACAGAAACATATGATTTATTAGTAAGTTTTAAGCACTGCAATTGGGAAGGTATCCATTTATACTAATCCTCTATACTAGTCTTGCTATTTTCCAGCCATGTACCCCAACTTACTTGCCATATTGTTCCTGTCTGGGCTGTTTCTTCTCCTTCAGGTCAGTTCTTAATCATCATGTCCTTTCTCCACCTCTTCTTTCTTCTCTCTCTCTCTCTCTCTCTCTCTCTCTCTCTCTCTCTCTCTCTCTCGTGGTCCCTACCATAGACACAGAGACTGGGAACAAAAGCTCCGCCTGCCTCTCTTCTGCCCAGCTACAGGCTGTCCAGCTCCTTTGTTAACCAATCAGAGATAATTAGAGAGCAAAGTTTACACAATATTGATCAGTGTCCTTGAATCAATGTCCTTGTCTGGACTGGAACCAGATCTCAGGGCCCGGAAGTCAGCATTTGAATACACAGAGCACCAGACCAACTGAATCCTCTGGCTTCTAGACAGTCTCCTTTCCCTCTGCTGTCTAGTATCAACCCTTTTTTACTTTATAATGAGGACCAATTGCTGACCATTGGTTTTAGTTGCATGGAGAGCATATGGCAAAGGGACAGCCTAGAATTTTTCTAGTGCTTCTTAGAATTATTCTTCACTTGGCTATAAAAGCACTGCATCATGGGATTGGAAACAAGAACTTGTGTATAAAAAGATAAACAAAACAAAACAAAAATAACAAAAAACCCCAACAACTTCTACATTTTGTCTCTTAGCTAAGTACTCCAGCTATGGAAACAGCATTATACATTAGTGGCTGCCTCACAGAGTCTATTATAACTGTGGGCAGCTTCACAGTCTCCTGTGACAATGTAAGTAAATGATAAATGCTTCATTCCACCACTGTATCATCTTTCATCTTTCTATAGTGATGAGACAGTCCCTTCAGATCCTTTTTAAATAATGCTCCTTAGATGGAAGCAGTGCTCTAAGAAGCCCCACAGTCCTTAGATCAGCCTGTCTCTTCATGGCTAGCAGTACCAAAGGAAACACTGCAGGTAAAGAAGGCAAATTATTTCTATAATTTTTCTCTTTGTGGTGATACAATTCTAGTGCAATCCATACGTCTCTGGCTGGCTGGCAAGGACTGTGAGTGACACCACCATGGGGACTTAGTGTTGTTTCTGTTGTTAGGAAAGTTGGGTACTCACCAGAGGTGGCACCACATCAGCCCTGGTGAAGGGAAGCCTGTCTTCTAAAGCCGTATGAAATAAACATACTTCCCCAGCCCCATATGTTCATGAACCAATTGTACAAGCACCGGGGTAGTTAAGGGGAAGAGCTAACTGACATCTGCAGGAATGGCCAGGTCAAGTGGCCTACTTGATTACTAGAAGTCTCATTCACAGTTGATGCCACGAGCGATGTTTATATGAGACAAAAATCTCCTGCATCCGAGAAGCCCCTCCTAAAACCCACCTTCAGACCTTCTTTATTTAGTTTCCCAAAGTACCTCTCCAGTTCTTCACTCATTCGGCAATCAAGTACTTGCTCACGAATGAATGCAGACCTCTCCTTGTGCCAGGTGCAGTGAGCACTCAGGTGCCCTCACTCACCCTTAGGCTTGCCACCTTCCTCAGGGGTGCTTGCCACCTTCCTCAGGGGTGCTTCACAGGATTGGCTGTCACAACAAAGCCAGAGAAACCTTGAGCGCCTTTCTAGTCTGAACATGACACACTTCTATCATGTCCTCTTCTCTGCTTTCCGAAAGACAAAAACATGATCTTTTCTATAAAACATAATAGCCTGTTAACTTCTGAGTTCCTTGCACACGCACGCACACACACACACACACACACACCCAGAAGAAAAAAGAAAAAGAAGCTAGGTGCATATGTGCACACTGAGAGAGGGTAATGGGATGGAAGTCCTCACTTCCACTATGCAAAGTAAGCACAAGCAGCATCGTTATCCCAGTTTTAAGTTGTGAAAACTCAGTGGGGGAGGCGTGTGTATGTGTCGTGAAACCGTCACCTTCTGGTGCTGAGACAGAGTGGAGAAACACACAAAACCAGGCCCATGATGTGTGTGGGGAACTCGGGTGTATGCAGTAGAGAGGGAGGAATGCTGGCAGCTGGAGTTCTCTCTGGGGGATGGGTGACCCCCGAGCACCGAGTACAAGGCAGGCGTCAGAATCAAGTGTGTCAGAATGCTTCAGGGCAGGACGGGCTGGCTCATTTCTTTTTTAGCCTTTTTTGTAGTACATCATCAGCATTGTTTAGGGACACCTAACTGAGAATGGGGTGATACTGCAGAGGACACTGAAGCGTTGTGCGAGGAGCGGCCAGTCAGTTTACTGTGAATTTCAGAAATCTTGCTTGGCCAACAGAGTCTTTGTGCTATAGATGTTTTGTAGAGACAGAAAAATTCTTGCTGAATTAAACACCCCCCATTGAACAGGGGTTTTTATAGTCTAGCAAGTGTGGCTGTGTGAGCTAAAGCAAGTCACAGAACCTGTCTATGAAATGAGCAATAGTAAGTGTTCTCTGAAGCTAATTCCAACTTTCAGATTCAGAGAGTGTATCAGGGAGCGTTGACTATGATCAAAACATAGGGTATGACATTCTGGAAGAATTGATCAAATGCTAGGTTTTAAGAAGATTTAATCATAATTTACACTGGCCCTCGTTTAACTTCTAGAGTTGAAGATAAGAAGGGCTCCAGTATTGTAATAAATAAATAAAAAATTATATTAAAAAAGAAGGGTTCCAGCAGGGGTCACTATAGTCACACTGGCTGTCTCGGGGCTGTGTCCAACAGGCTGACCAACTCTAACAAGGCCCCCATGTTCACCTCAAGGAACATATGTTCTTTGGAGGGATTGCGAAAACCCATGGCTGTCTTGTTCTGTTGTTCTCTAATCTTGCTTATTTACTCACTCTCTCAGTATGCCATCAGAGAACAGTTACCCCCACTGATTGTGGCACTCTGGGAGAGTTAATTTCACTTAACACACAATGTTCAATTTTTTTTTTTTTAACTTTGGAGAGTTATGATGAGCATATTTCTTTTACATAGAAGAAATGCTTTTTAAAGATACAAAGTTCAATTCTAACTTGACTTTCTTTTTTCTAAGATGTACCCCAATGTACTCTTTAGTTATATTATCCCTGAGAAATATACAATTCTTCAGTCTTGTTGATGTCTTAGACTCTCCATTGAAATCAGAAGCAGAAGAGATTGAAATGCAATAGCAGGCTGTGGATTCTCTGACGGTTCTAATTTCAGCATTCTATTCTATTTTGGCTCTAAAAATATAGTGACCAAACATACAACATAAGTTAGCAATCCTGTGCCTGTGATGCTGAAGGGCAGGCATCCAACAGCCTAACAGTGCACCCAGGAGATTCCAGGCTGCCCACAGTCTTGTATTAAGACAAAGGCTTATTCCTCAAGCCTTAAGTTCTTCAAACTGATGGTTCAGATTAAGACTACTCCAAAGAGACTCCCTCTACCCCAAATCCTTTCCAGAACTCCACGTGTTACTCAAAACCTTACAACGGTTCCATTGCATCGGGAGCCAAGGAAATTAATTCTTATACCATGAAGAGTAGCTTTCAGTCCTTTGGCCTGACGCATAGGGCACCCTATGACACTGGTTGGACCATAGTAGTTCTCTTAAAGTAGTTGTTATTTTTATTATTTTATATATGAAGGTGTTTTGTGCCATTTGTGTGCCTGTTGCCTCCAGAGGGCAGATCCCCTGAAACTGGAATTATAGGTGACTGTGAGCAGCCATGCATGCTGGGAATAGAAGTTGGGTCAGCTGGAAGAGCAGCCAGTGCCTTTAACTGCTGATCCATCTCTCCATGGCCCACAGTAGGAGTGAACAGTAAGGTGGCTTCAGTCTTGCCATCCATTTCCTTTCTCCTAATGCACACATGCTTACACTTTCCCACTCTTGCTATCCCATGCTATCTGGCAGCCTCAGTGTGGCTGCTGCCATCTCCTACATGACTGTAAGCTCAAGCTTTGACTCAGGATGGTAAACTGACTTCCTTTCAAGTTATTTAAAACAAAGAGGAAAACATTCAAGCCAACTGCCATGCTTTGGGAGCGCAGAGAAGCCTCCTGGCAGCAGCCGGTGCTTGCGCTGCAGCAGGTTGAATCCCAGGTGCTGGCAGACTCCTCTGGACCCGCCTTCTCTCCTCTCACTGTATAGAGACTCAACCCTATCAGAGCTGACTTTATCTTAAGGACACTCCTTTGGTCTGCACAGCTAACTAGTCACATTTTTCAGGGCTCTAACCTGCCAGGAGTGGCTCCCTGTTCAATCATTTGTGGCTGGGGTTGGAGGTAACAGCACAGACACGTTTGTGATGTGGAGTGCAAGGAACCTCCCAGGTAGAGGTGGATGCGCTGAAGAGGTCTTCCATGTGGGTTCTGGAGTGTCCCTCCCTCTTAGCCCTTCCCATTAGGACTTCTCTTATTGGAGTATTTACCATACTATACTATAACTGTCTGTACGTTCTCTTTTATAAGTCCATTCTATTCTATAGGCTCCTAAAAGGCTAGACTCTGACTTCTAGATATACTCCTAGCATCTAGCACAATGCCTGTAGGTATTAAAGTAGTAACAACAGAACAATAAAGGAAGATCCTGTATTAAAGTGTAACATTTATGAAAAGACTATGCTATATAATAGCATAGTTGCTACTATAGTCAGGAAAGGTCACACAGCCACCCACACAAATAGTGAACTTCACTACCTGTCAGTCAACATTCTGCAACATTAACAAGCACAGGAAATGCCTATGAAAGGTCAATAATGTATTGACTTAAAACAGAACTCTTTTAAAGCTGTCTGCATGGGACACCTCATCCAGGATGTCTGTCTGCTCTCAACGAGAGAAACAGAAGTTCATCCCATGCTTATTTTTAAAAGTGTGAGAAATTTGCTACCATAATTTCAGTTTCACATTTTAAATATGACCGTGTTTCAGAAAGTATGTCACCTCACAGAAATCCCAGCATTATGACATCGTGTTGTAATTCTAAGGAATGTGTTCAGTTTGTCCTGGGGTATATTTTGAATGGATTACTTTTCAAAGTATGAAAGTTTTTTCATTTTCTTTAAGAGGTCACTTTTTAGCAAAATAGAATTTATCCCTTTTATTTGGGGGGGGGCAATGGCTCAAATAAAACTAGTTTGAAAACAAAAGAAGCCATAATTACATTAGTGATTACAAAAGCTTAACTGATTTTATAAATTACAACTCAAATATCTAGAGTATCTAGGTTTGCACCAAAATATGCCTAAGATCACTTTAAGCAACAAAGTCTCATGATTCTATTTTAAGTGTGCATGTGTGTATTTTAAGTGATCCTGTGTGTGTGTGTGTGTGTGTGTGTGTGTGTGTGTGTGTGTGTGTGTGTGATTATACATAGAGAAGCCATTCAGGAGGCTGGGCCAGTACAGTGAGCTTCAGGTTGGCCTGAGAGATAGTGAGACCCTCTCTCAGAAATCAATCACACAAATCCCCCAAAACCTGTTTATAAAATAATTTTACTATTGATAAATTGTGGTTGTTTGGATTGTGCAGCAAAGTTACATGGTAGGTTCACAAATCACACCATGCGACTGGTTCCACGTGGAAGGTTTTATTAAGGGAATGGGGAGGGGTCACAGAGACCGTCTCTGGGCAGGGTAGAAAAGAGAGAGAAGGGAGGTGGTGTGAGTTCTCTTGTAAGCATGTACAGGTGGTTTCAGGTGCTCTGTAGGTGGCCTCACAGATGCCTGATACCCAGTTTGTCACGTCCCTTTGGAGTGGCCTCTAGTAGAGATGCCTGTTTACGGATCCCAACATTCCTCCCTTTTTGTTTTATTAAAAAGTGAGACGCCTTTCTGCTTCTGGGATACCTCACTTAGGATGATCTTTTCCAGTTCCCACCATTTGCCTACAAATTGCATGATTTTCTTGTTTTTTATTGTTGAGTAATATTCCATTCTGTAAATGTACCACAATTTCTGTATCCATTCCTCAACTGAGGGGCACCTGGGCTGTTTCCAGCTTCTGGCTATTACAAATAAAGCTGCTACAAACATGGTTAAGCAAATGTCCTTATTTTGTACTTGAGCATCTTTTGGATATATACCTACGGTATATACTCACTCATAAGTGAATATTAGACATATAATATAGGATAAACATACTAAAATCTGTACACTTAGGGGAGCTAATCAAGAAGGAGGAGTCTGGCTAAGATGCTCAATCCCCATTCAGAAAGGCAAAGAGGATGGAAATCAGAGAAGGGAGAAAACAGGGAACAGGACAGGAACATACCATGAGGGCCTCTGAAAGGCTCTACCTTGCAGGGTATCAAGGCAGATGCTGAGACTCATAGACAAACTTTGGTCAGAATGTAGGGAATCTTATGAAGAAGTGGGAGACAGTAAGACCTGGAGAGGACAGGAGCTCCACAAGGAGAGCAACAGACCCAAAAAGTCTGGGCACAGGGGTCTTTTCTGAGACTGATACTCCAGCCAAGGACCACTCATGGAGATAGCCTGGAACCCCTGTACAGAGGTAGCTTATGGCAGTTCAGTGTCCAAGTGGGTTCCATAGTAATGGGGACAGGGACTGTCTCTGACATGAACTGATTGACCTGCTCTTTGATCATCTCCCCCTGAGAGGGGAGCAGCCTTGCCAGGCCACAATGCTGCCACTCCTGATGAGACCAGATAGACTAGGATCAGAGGGAAGGAGAGGAGGACCTCCCTTATCAGTGGACTGGGGTAGGGACACGGGTGAAGAAAAGGGAGGGAAAGTGGTGTTGGGAGGGGAAGAGGAAGGGAGGTACAGAGGGGATACAAAAGTGAATAAACTAAAATAAATAAATAAAAAATAATAAAGTGAGGAGCCAGGAAGGGGGTGATGGTGGGGAGGGCATAGGGGCGACCTTTGCTCTTCAAGCTACTTCCTGCTGATTAGGGGCATTGTCATTCTCAGTCCCCACCATCAGGCTTGATTGGAAGGTCATTGTCATCTGGTTCTGTGGACAGAGGTTGATAATCCTGTAAGAGTAACTGATTAGTGGTTTGGCTAGAGATTTTTTGCATTTTTTTAGTTTGAGGAATGTAGAGAGGAAGTTAATAAAGCAGGGTATAAAAAGCAACTGCAGAAAGATGAGCAGAAGAGGTGTGAGGAAGGGCAGAATCCATTTCCATGTGGGGTTCTTGAAGGTCCAAGAGCTAGAGGCCTTGAGCTGTTCCCTTCACTTTTGTAGATTTGTCTGGAGTTGTTGGATTTTTGTCTTCACTGTACCTGACTTGTTGACATAAAAATAGCATTCCTTCTGGAGGAAGATGCAAAGGCCTCTTTCTTTAGCCGTGAGGAGATCCAATCCGTGTTGGTTTTGAAGTACTACTGCTGCCAGTGAATCAACCTGTCCCTGGAGAGTCAGATTGTCTGAGCCACTTGCTGGAGGTCCTGGATGAACTGATAAGAAAGCTGATAATACAAAGTTAGTGAGGTGGCTAGTCCTGCTGTCCCAGTCCCAACAGCTGCCATGATTCCTGCAACAGCTAAGAGGGGGAAGATTTGAATTGCCCTCCTATTCTGCTGGGCAGCTATTGAATCCATGACTGGGATTGGTAGGGGTGCCTTTTCATTTATCACCCCCGGCTTGGGGAAGAGGAGCATGAGCTTACAAACTCCTGACCAACCAGCAGGCAGATGGTTTCTTAAACCTTGACTCTCCATATGTAGGGATTACCTTGGGCAGAAACAGGCAAGAGGGAGAGAAGGAAAAACATATCCAATCCAGTAGGATCGAACACAACCACGGTAGTGAGGTCTCATTTCCTAGAACCAGAGACAAGGTGGTTGATCTTGGCGTCTTCTGGAGCTTGAGGGAGCAGGGTCCTGTTGGAGCTGATATGTAGGAAGGGGAATTATCTTGAAGAGAGAGGGGATAAAAGGCTTGAAGTGAGATAGATGAATCCAGTGAGGGAAGCCCTCAAGCTTAACAGCTATAGGGGTCACAATAATCACCTTGAAAGGGCCCTGCCATTTAGGAGAAAGAGATGGGAGACTTTGGTCTGGGAGGGAGAGAAGGACTTGGTCTCCATTGTTAATAGGAGATGGACAAGGGTTAGTGTGTGGTCATGGTAAACAGTGGTAAAGTTCCATTGAAGAGAATGGAGAGGACAGAGTAAGGGAGTAAGTCAGTGGTCAAGGAGAGGCAAGGATTTAGCTGAAAGACCAGAAATTAGAACTGGTCTTCCATACATGAGCTCAAAGGGCGAGATGGATAGAGATATTTTGGAGAGAGCTCGTAGCCTGAAAAGGGCCAGGGGGAGGAGTTTTACCCAATCGAGGTGAATCTCTTGTGATAGTTTAACAAGAGTATTTTTTAAGGATAGGTTAGTTTGTTTTATCTTTCCTGAGAACTGTGGATGGTATAGGATATGAAAATATCAAGGAATAGTAAGGGCTTTAGAGAAGGTCTGGGAAACCTGAAAAGTGAACTCAGGACCATTGTTCGACTGGAGGGAGAAAGGGATTCCAAAACAAGGGATTATCTCATGGAGAAGGAGATCAGAAACTGTCTGAACTCTTTGGTTAGTAGTGGGGAAAGCCTCCACCCATCCTAAGAACATGTCCACCAAGACCAGGAGGTACCGGACATGTTTGACCACTGGCATGTGGGTAAAATCAAGTTGCTGGTCAGTCCCGGGAGAGAGCCTCTAGCCTGGTGGGTAGGGAAAGGGGAGGGGGCTACAATATCCTGAGTTAGGATCTGAAGTCTGGCAAATCTTACAAGAGGCAGTAATAGTCTTTAGGAAATGTAAGTCCTCAGGGGTGGCTGCAGGTGGGTCTTGACAAAGTTAGACAAGGCTCGACTCTTAGGATGAAAGAGCTGGTGTAGATAGGACAGAATCTGACAAGTGTCAGGAGAGGGCAGGGGAGGTGTGGATGTCCTGTGGTGGATGAGACAAGTCTAGGCCTTTAAGGGCTGCAGCCTTAGCTGCCTCATCAACCCGGTTATTTCCTTTGGAAACTATGGAATCATCCATCCGGTGGGACCGGCAGTGGACTATTCCAATAGCTGAGGGAAGGTGGGAGGCTTCTAGTATGGCCATAATTTGGTTGGCATTTGTTATAGATCCTCCCTTTGCTGAAAGTAACCCACATTCTCCCAGATGGCAGCATGGGAGAGAAGAATATGAAAGGCATATTTAGAGTCTGTTAAGGGATTGTCCCTGGACCAATTGGAAGGCTTGGGTAAGAGCTATTAGTTCGGCCTGTTGATTAGTGGTGTGGGCAGGGAGGGCTTGTGCCTCAACCACCTCAGTATCTGACACTATGGCATAGCCTGCTTTTTGAGCTCCCTCGTGTACAAAGGAGCTGCCATCTGTATACCAGGTATAGATGGCCTGAGGCAATGTGCCTTCTTCTAGGTGTGAGGGGTGGGGCAATAGTTCCTCTAAGGTTTCAGTGCAAGAATGAGATGGGGAGTCAGAGTCAAGCCGAGGAAGAAGGTTTGAAATATTAAGAGGTGGGCATGGTTGGAAAGTAAGAGTAGAGACTTCTGTTAGCACCACCTGAAGGGAAAGAACTCTGGAGGGAGGTAGAGATTAAAAGTCTTTATATGTTAAAAAGTGAGGCAGATTGTGAGAAGAAAAGACATTAATAGATGACCCAAAAGTTAGTTTTTTGGACACTCGAACAAGGAGCTCCGCAGCCACTAAGGCACAAATGCAGGGTGCCCATCTTTGGATTGTCAGGTCTAATTTTTTGATAGGTATGCTACAGGTGCAAAGGAGGGTCCCAGATGGTGACCCAGGGCTCCAAGGGCATATCCCTCTTTTTCTGTTACATAGAGGGAGAAGGGACAGGTTAGGTCTGGGAGATATAGGGCTGGGGCCTCAAGAAGAGCCTATTGGAGCCTCCAAAAGGGCTTAGTAGCGGGCTTAAAAAAGGGTTCACTCAAGGGGCCTAAGGCTGCCTCATATAAGGGGCGGGCAAGAAGGGAAAAGGAAGGGACCCAGGAATGTAAGAAACCAGCCATTTCTAGAAACGATACAATTTCTTTTTTAGTAGAGGAAACTACTAGAGACTGTATTAGGTCTTTTCTGTCTAGGGTGATGCCCTTGTGGGTCGGGGTTATTGTTAGTCCCAGGTAAGTGACCTCAGAGGTGGACAATTGGACCTTGGAGGGTGAGACCCGATAGCCCCTGCTGGATAGGAAATTTAAAAGAGCAGAGGTGTTAGTCTGGCTAACTTGTAGGGATGGACTGCAGAGGAGAAGGTTACCTACATATTGTATAAGTTTATATTTAGGGAGAGATAATAGAGTAGATCAGAGGCTAGGGCTTGGCCACACCTTGAGATTCAGAACTGAAAACTGGGAGGTATCTGAGGAGATGGTGGAAAGGAGAGTATAGGGCTTAGCTACAACAGGGTGGAGGGGACAACTACAGACTTGAGAAACTAGAGGTCTTGAACCAGGTGATAGGTTCCATTGGGCTTTGTAACTGCAAGTTGTTAAAAGGAGAGGAAGTCAGGCAAAGGAGTTTTTTTCTTAGAAGGTCAGAGATAATAGGCTTAAGTCCCCTGAGGCTCTTGAGAGGAAGTGGGTATTGAGCTTGGTGACATACGGGGTGGAATCTTGTAGCTGAATGACCACAGGAGAATGGTTCCTAGTGACAGAAGGGTTTGGGGCATCCAGACATGGGGGTCCACTTGAGAGGCTGGTAAAGGAAGTGACATGTCACAACTGGTAGGTAGGGTAGCTAGTTGAAGGAGGAGAGAGGACACTGGCGAGCTTGGGGTCAGGCGAATGGGTGGAGTAAGGGAGATAGGGGATCCCACTTTGGCTAAGAAGTCCCTTCCTTGTGGCCTGGCAAGGAGACTGGACAGGTTGGCCTCACTAAAAAGGAATGAGTCAAGGGAACACCCCTGAAAATATAATGGAGTGATGGAGTCCGGCAAGGCTGGTAAGGCTGTCCCCCTACCCTGATGACAGGGGAACTAGAAGGAGAGGTTGGTCCCCAATACTCCCTCAGGACTGAATAGTGGCTCTGGTGTCCACAAGGAAGGAGATGGGCCTCCCCAATACCATGATAATGACTCTTGGCTTCCTGCTAGTGACAGCAGTTGTCGGGTCAAGGGAACCCGGGCACCTTCAGTCGTCCATAGCCAGGCCTAGGACAATCTGGGAGGGATTCGCCAAAGGGCGATCTAAGAGTGATGCCCCCATATCATGGGAGAAACGGTGGCAGTCAACACCTCAATGTCCCCCTTGGTGGAATTTTGGACATGGCCCTGGTGGCTTGTGGGAGTTAGGACAAAACTGGGCCCAGTGACCTTCTTGACCACATTTGAAATGGGGACCCCGTGGTCCTAGTGCCCTAGGAGGCAAGGGAGCCTGGGTAGTCACTGAGGCTGGTCGGATGATATTTTTGCTTGAGGCTTTCTCATCTCTCCCATGGTACACCTTACAGGCCAGGGCTAAGACTTCTGCCTGTAGAGTCACAGGTCCTCCTTCCAAGTATTTAAGTTTTGCCCTAATGTCGGGGTAACTCTGGGAGAAAAAAATATAGGTCATCAGGAGTTGTCCACCTCTGTAATTTCAGGGTCTAGATTAGTATGTTATAAGAGGGTCTTTGTAAGGTGCTCTAGGAATTGAGACAGGTTTTCATTCTTGTCCTGAAAGACCTCCTAGAGCTTCTCATAATTAACTGGCTTGAGGGCTGACTTGTGGACACCAGCCAGGAGGCACGTCGTGAATTGATCTCTAGTTAAAATGCCTTCTGGGGTATTATAATCCCAATGTGAGGCCCCGCCTCAGCCCCAACCAGGTGTGTTGTGTTTGTTTGGTGAACTTCATCTGCATGCGTTGTAGCCTGTTCCAAACTCGCCTGTTCTCCTCAGGTAATATATGTTAAGAATCATATATATATATTGGAAGGTAAGACTATAAGATTGAGTGAGATATTGAAATTCTTTAATGAAAGGAGAAGGATTAGAGGTATAGGATCCTAGTCTCTTTTCTATTGAGAAAATTCAGTTAATGAGAAGGGAATATGCACCCTAACTAAACTATCCACACCAGCCACCTCCCACAAGGGAAGAATTGTGGCTGGTTTATGCTGAGGAGAAGAAGAAAGGAGCTTGCTACAGAGCGAGAGCATATAGCGGGGTGGGGGGGGGGCTAATTGCTGTTGGTGGGGTGAAAGTGGGTGTCAAAGTAAGATGACTAGGATGGCCTGTTGCTGGGGAGGAGGCTGGAGATATGGATGAGGATGCTGGAGAAGCCAAAGAGGAAGAGGAGGAGGGTGAAGCCAGAGGTTGAGAGGAAGCTGGAGATTGAAAAGAAGCTGGAGGTTGAGAACCATGGGTTCAAAGCTAGAGAAATCTTGAGGTTGAGACTTTATAGCTAGAAGAAGTTGGGTAGGAGAACAAGAAGAACAGAGAGGAAGTTTAGAGCAGAAGAGAGAGAAAGCTTGAACATAAGATACCTCCTTCCATTTACCAGATTGCTGACAGTAATTAAAAAGATCTCGTAAAATACTGGGATTTAATGTGTCATTAATTGGCTAGTTTGAACCATTATCTAAGGAATATGTAGGCCAAGTTTTATTACAGAGGTGTATGAGCTTAAAGGCCTTCAACTCAGGCTCCATGTGTAGGGTTTCTAAATTCTCCAAAAGACATCCCAGTGGGGATGTTGGAGGAACAGATGAATAGCCAGTTCCCATTGGGAGGGTAGAAGTCAGTGACCTACCAGAAGCATCCCAAAGGCAAAGTTTGGCTCAGTAGAGTAGTATGATACTACCTGATCCAACAGCTCGTCAGCGTTGACCAGAAACCAAGGGCACAGTTATCCATAGCAGACATGGTTTACCTAGTGCTAGAATTTTTGTAGATGAGCGGAGTGGGGTCGGGTGGGGGGCGGGGGGGGTAGACCGTGCCAGCAGAAGGAAAAAAATCTCACCCAAGGGGAAAAGGAAGCCCTAAATGGAGGTCAGCTAAAAGGGTCAACCATAGCCAGTGAAGGCTGTGGTTGGGGGTTCCTCCATCTCAAAAGGTACCAGAAAGTTGCCAGAAGCTTAATAGTCAATCTTCCCCTACCAAGAGAGACGTTTATGCTGACCAACAAGGAGAACTCATCAATCCAGCTGGTGTTGCATATAGGAGGTAGCAATCTGGTTGCCGGAAAGTGAGTCATGGGCAGATTTGAAATGAAATAGGTTTCCAGCAGCTCCAGTGGCCATGCTGGTGCCAAAAGCAACCACCACTTGGCGTGACCACTGAAAGCACCTATCAAGCCAACGCACTAATGCTAGGATTGTGCATTAAGTTACCAATGCACCAGTGTTAGGATTGTGCAGCAAAGTTCCATGGCGTGTTCACAAATCGAGACATGTGACTGGTTCCATGGGGGAGGTTTATTAAGGGAAGGGGGAGGGGTCACAAAGACCATCTCTGGGCAGGGCAGGAGAAAGAGAGGGGAAGTGCGAGTTCTCTTATAAGATGACCTAGAGCATGCGCAGGTGGTTTCAGGTGGCCTGTGGGTGGTTTGTAGGTGGCCTCACAGATGACTGATATAGTTTGTCAGGTCCCTCGGAGCTGGCCATAGCAATACCTGTTTATGGATCCCAACAATGGTTAAAAAATAGTATGTATGTGCCAGAAGAATTAATAAATATAGAAAGTACAAAGACAAAACAAAAATCATTTCAAATACTTTTCCTCAGGAATAAGTTCTGTTTTATTTGTTTGTTTGTTTATTACAATTTATTCACTTTGTAACCTGGCTATATCCCCTTCCCTTGTCTCCTCCCAGTCCCACTGACCTCCCCCTCTTCTCCACCTATGCCCTTTCCTTAGTCTACTGATAGAGGAGGACCTCCTCCCCTTCTTATCTGACCCTAGATTATTAGGTCTCATCAGGGCTGGCTGTATCATCTTCCTCTGTGGCCTGGCAAGGCTGCACCCCCCAGGGGGAGGTGCTCAAAAAGCTGGCCACTGAGTTCATGTCAGAGACAGCCCCTGTATCCCTTACGAGGGTATCCACTGGAAACTGAGCAGCCTGTGTGCTACATCTGAGCAGGGGTCTAGGTCCTCTCCATGAATGGTCCTTGGTTGGAGTATCAGTCTCCACAGGTCCCCCTGGGCCCAGATTATTTTTGGCTCTGTTGCTCTCCTTGTGGAGCTCCTGTCTCCACCAGGTCTTTCTATCTCCCTCTTCTTCCACAAGATTTCCTGAGCTCTGCCCAAAGTTTGGCCATGAGTATCTCCTTTGATACCCTGGTGTGTGGAGTCTTTTCAGAAGTCCTCTGTGGAAGGCTCCCATCCTGTTCCCTGTCTTCTCCTACTTCCAATGTCTATCCTGTTGGCCCTTCTGAATGAGGATTGAGTATCTTCCCTAGGATCCTCCTTGTTGTTTAGCTTCTTTAGGACTATAGATTTTATTATGTTTATCCTGTATTATATGGTTAATATCCACATATAGGTGAGCTTCTGGGTTACCTCACTCAGGATGATCTTTTCTAGTTCCCTACATTTGCCTGTAAATTTCATGGTTTTCTTGTTTTTAATTGCTGAGTAGTATTCTACTGTGTAAATGTACCACAATTTCTGTGTCTATTCTTCAGTTGAGGGGCACCTGGGTTGTTTCCAGATTCTGGCTATTATGAATAAAGCTTCTATGAACATAGGCGAGCAAGGAATAAGTATTGTTAACATTCAGTCTTGTCTACTCAGTAAAAGACCAGACTTGGCTAATGAAAACACTTTTTTGCCATTAAATTTTTTATTCAATGACTTGGGAAATGTCCAGGACAGCATGGTATTTGGGGGTGGACAGAATCAAGATGCATTGTTTATATGTTGGAAGTTGTCAAAGAATTAATAAGAGATGCTTTAAAGTATTTTATATACTGTTAAGGACTATTGTTAATAATATTTGACAGTTTCTATAAGTAACATTCTATTTATAATATAGAACATTTATGTTCTTTCAAATTTTTGTTTCAATTATACTTCAAAATATATTCTTGATGATAAATATCTTTGTGGTTACACATATATTTTGAAACACACACATTTAATACACATATATTTTAAAAACTGAGCCACTTTTCCTAGTTAGCATTAAAAAACCATTAATATTGATTAGAAGTCAAACAGAAACATTGAAAATTGTTTATTTCCTCCCAAATACTTTCCAACCCACAGTAAAAATCCTTTAAAATATAATTGTCAAAAAGAAGAAAGAAAGAAAGAAAGAAAGAGAAGTAAAGAAAGAAAGGAGATGGAGGGAGAGAAGGAAGGAAGAAGGAAGAGAAGAAGGAAGGAGGAGAGAAAAGGGAGAAAGAGATCATTTTCCAATCAAGTGTCCTGGCACACATCTATAGTTCTATCCGTTAGGGAGGTAGAGGTGGGAGGATCAGGAGTTCAAAGTCCTTCTTGCTTACAAACTGAATTTGAGTTCAGCCTGGGTTACAGAGGACCCTCTCTCAAAAACAAACAAGCAAGCAAGCAAACAAACAAACAAAAAAAGAAAGAAAAACCCAAACGTATTGCCTGTCTAATTTCAGCACAGATGGAAAACTAGCTCCTAAACTCAGAATTCTGTTCAGTTCAACCTTCTGTGAATGGAGTTCTTCTTGCATTAGGCCCATTACTAAAAGCAGCAGAAAAAAAAGTACTAGAAATATTTTGTCAAAACGTTTCCATTTTTTAAGAATATAATAATGCATTAATAACATGAGGACTAAGTTCTCAAGGAAACTCAATTCCATAAGTAAAAAGTATACATGATACAGATATAAAGAACAGAGCAGTAGATACATATTTATAATAAAAATTATTAGATATTTGCTAAAACAGTGCCTGTGGCACGGAGCCAGTAGTTCAAGGTCGCTAACACAAAAATCATACCCCATAAGTTTTTAATCTGTTTATACTCTTGCCTCACATGGAAAAATATGCTTTCCTGCCATCTTTTCTTCAGCTTTAGTTTTCTTTTATTGTTGAATCTAAGTGAATTCTGCATTTCCAAAAAGTATTTGGTGCATAAGAGTCCTGTAGTGTTTTGTGGGAAATGTTGAACTAAGGCTTTTGGAGGCCCATAGGGAATGGCGGGTGACAGTCAATGACTCCTACTGCTCCTGGAGAGATCCTGATCCACTACACACAGTGTTGATCTACTACAGACTCCTAGTGTTTCGCCCAGATGTTAGGGTCTCCAAAGACCACCAGGAGCTGGACCATGTATGCAAGAACAAAGAGCTTTATTCAGGCTTAAGCTCAGTCTCTCCACCATCACCAACACAGTGGATCAGAGAGGAGAGCCCCAAGCAGCTGCATGGCAGGGTTTTTATTGGGGTTTGAGCAAAAAACAAGAATTTCCAGCTTAGCAGTTACACAATTGAATGATATTCAGCAAGGGCAAGTTTGTTACAAAGTGATTGGCTAACTAACATAACTAACATTGAGGGAGCTATCTATAGACCTCAGGAATGTTAGGTCCTTGACTGTCCAGCACAGATGCCCCACCCTGAGATAAGATACCTTCCCACTCTTGTGGTTACCTCCAGGCTATTCCTTGGGTAGGGAGTTTTATGGTCTTGTTCCTGGGATTGGAGACCTATGGCTTACTTCCTGGGACTGATGACTCTTTTGGTGGGAAGGAAGGCCTGGTCCTTTCACTAGCACGCTAGTGAAGTCTCAAAATGGATCTGAGGCTAGGGCAGTGACTTCTTCCCCCTTCTTTACAGAAGCCTCCTAAGGTGACCTGGTCTCCCTACATTTCTTTAAAAGTGCAACAACCTGATTGATTGTTATTAGTGCTTGTATCTAGCATGGGATGGTCTGATTGGCCTTTTAATCATTTAAAGGCTTTTACACTGGACAATAAAGTTAGATCTGCACCTTGAGCCTGGCCTCTGGGGTCTAATTACAGGGATTCTGTGTGGGCTCTGTCATCACTCACCCCTCTTTCCCCAGGTCCTGATCCCCACAGTGTTAAGGTCAAAGTTGGCCAGTGTATGGTTGTTTAATGTTTGCAAATTCCAAAACTGGTGTAAAATTGTTTGATGTGAGAGAGCCTGGCTAAAGAAGCCTGACCAAGTCCATGACAGGATTCATTTTCTTGCTAGACAGAACAGGCCTAAGAGTTGCAGGAAAAACTTTAGAAAAGGGGCAACCAATCAGAAACAGCCAAGACATCTGTCCTGGGGAAGATAAGATTGCTTAACTGCAGGTTTGAAAAGCACCTAAGTCCTGATCAGAGTCACATAACCTCCATGGGCACCAGCCAATCTCAATTAAATTTACATAGCCACTGTAGGAATTCCCCTCTCTGGCTTTAAAAGGGGCCTTCCAGCTCTTCTCTGAATCACTGATATGTTGGGAAGGGAAGGTGGTGACCCCAGCATGCTGGACTTCTGCAGAATAAACACCCCTGTTTTGCTTGCATGCTACTCAAGTCTGGGATCATTCTTTCAGCATGTTACCAAACCCTAACTGATGTTAACAGAGTCCCAATTCAACTGTCATTGTGTTTGTTTGCTTAAGTTTGTGGGAACTTAAGGTCCAGGTGAAAAATTAGTTAGAGAAAGTCGGGGAAAGCAGTGTAATCACTCATTTGACTCTTTGGCTCATGCCAAGAGAGTCTGCTCTCTCTGCCTTCCTGTTCTGAATCCATGCACTTGGAGCAGTTGATGAAGCAGAAGCTTTCTGTCTAGGCCCAGTGCCTGTCTTTTATGAAAAGGCCCTCATCCCTGCCAAGATCTTTATGTGTTCTGCCAGCAACAAAGCAGGTGAGCTCCTGTATTGCTTTAGTTTCTCCTCCAGAAAAGTTTAGTGTGTGTGTGTGGTGGGGGGTTGGGGGGGCATATGCATCCATGGGTATTATACAAGTCATTATTACAGTGAGGTGGTTTGGGGGGGGTCGCAGTTTTAAATGAACTAACAAAGGGAAAAATCTCCTCAGTGTCTGGTGGAACTAAATTTTGTATGCTATTGCTCATCTCTAGATTTACAAGCATCTGTCCCTGTGTTCCTGTCTGTATTTGAAGCATTATTTTATTTTTGAACCGTGTTTCTCAGCAGTCAAAGGATTTATTACTGCAGAATGTTTCCTGCCAGTGAAATCTACTGAGCTGAATTATATGTATTGTCTTGCTTTCTGTCACTGTTCATAATTTATTCATGGGTAGCTGTTTCCTAGTTAGAATTCCATCTAAGTGAAGCATTTTGAATTATTTCCTCAAGATCCTGAGAAGATATTGAGGAGAGATATGGAAAGGGGGTTTATAGATAGTTTTAAGTAGGAGGCAAATGATTACTATATCAGAAATATGATTGTAGTCCTGTTGGTTTAAGAAATAGCAGACAAAAGTAATCTGAGAAAATAAATAACCAGGTCAATAAACCATGAAAAACAGTAAATATAAGTGCTACACATCCCAGAAATTGGAAATAATACTGGATAATATGAGTGCAACAGATACATATTTATATCTCCACCTTCCCAAAGTATATGCAGAAGTCTTACTTTCCAGCATAATGGTACATGAGATTGACCATTGGCTTGAATGGCCTTCTTATGAAATGGATCCCAGAGAGCTGCACATCTCTTTCTAACATGTGAGAACCCCATTTTGATAAAAGGAGTCTGAAGCTTGCATCATTAGGGCACAGCCATGCTGACACCAGAGTTTTAATACCACAGTTATATTTAACTGCAGAAATAAATTTCTGTAGTTTATAAGCTACCTCATTTAACACAGTTTCCTACAGAAGCCAAGTGGGGTAGCAGTTCAGTGGACTATGACAGAAAGTCAGTTAAAAGTCAATCAGGGTGGGGCCAGAGAGTGCTCAGCAGTTAAGTGTCTGGTCTTACAGAAGACCTGACTTCAGTTCCCAGAACCAGCGTCTGGTAGCTCACAACCACTTATAACTCCAACTCTTGGGCACCCAAATCCTCTTCTGGCCTCCACGAACACACTCACAGCACAGACACACATAAACGTCATAATCAGTGCAAGGCTTTCATCTCTGATTCTGATCTTGGAGTTTGAAGTCCCAAAGCAGACAGTTGTGAAGAGAAGCAGAGGAAAGAAAATGGAATTTTAAAAAGATCAAATCAGGGAGGCATATATTGTCCAGTATCTTATTTATGAGCACAGGCATTCACGCGCGCACACACACTCAAACACACCTTAGTATGTACAAGGGAATCATTACAGGGATTTGATTTTATTTAATGTAACTGGGGAACCACTTAAGCAATCAGTTCAAGGCTGTCATCTCCGTGTATGATCTTGGAGTTTGAAGTCCCCCAGCAGATGGTTGTGAAGAGAAGCAGGGAAAGAAAGGTAGGTCTGAAATCCCATCTGAATCTCACCCCTCCTTTCTTCCTTCCCTCTCTCTAGACTGTTGTCTCCCTTATCCAAGGCCATTTCTCGCTCCTCTGCCTGTGGTTTCTGGAAATATTAGCTGCCAATAAACAATCTTTCCTCTCTACCACAACTCCAGTCTTTCTGTGTGGTGTCCTTCTCATCAATTGGCAATAGATCCTCAGGGAAACCCCCCCTTGGGGGTTGTTTGGGGACCAGCTTGATCAACCTTGTCTCTATATGCTTTTATATTGTAATTCCCTTGGCTGGGTTTTCCCTCTCCCCAGCTTAACTGATGGAACTCCTCAAAGTGGGCCTCAGTGTTTGTCTTTCTATCCTAACTGCAGGGAAGACTCTGCTTTCTTCTGGTTTACAGCTTTGAGGCTCTAATGCAAACAACCTGTGACTGTCTTGATGTCTCTGTTTGGATGTCTCCCTGGAGCCCTAAGTTGAACTTTTTCCAAACTGAATGCAAGGCAATTATCATTAAGTTTTCTCTCTCCCCTCTGTTCTGTCTTGCTAAATGGTCCTTAGCAAATACTCAAAACAAGCCTGCCAAATATCCAGTTACAAACTTTGACTCATTGCTGTCCTTTTGCCAAGTCAATTTGGGGATAGGGGCCATTAAATCTCTCTTAAACCCATTCATTTTTTACCCATTTCCTTTGGCATCATTTTGTTTCAAACACTAACATCCACCCCTGCACTTCTTCCCATGTCTACCCTGTTTGAGATCCAATGTTGTCTTTAGTATACGTTTTTTTAATGGAATTTAACTTTAAAATGTTTCCATATATGTCCATTTCTCCGAAGGCAAACCTAGATCTCTAATATGACCTGCATAATTCTTTGTATGCCAGCCTTGTCACACTTCTTTCTTCCTTCTCTTCTGACCCCTTTTTGGTCCTCTAAGTAGTTAGAAACCATAAATATACTATAAATGATTTTAAATGAGTACATTTTAAAAATAGATGTTCATATTTGTCATAATAAATCATGAAATTATATAAAACAGCCCTTAACTCTTTTGCCACAAACACAGAATTATATGATTAAAATTTAAGTTTATAAATTGAGCATGAAATCAAGAAAAAGTCCCTGTTGGGTTAGAATTAAAGAGGAAGATGAGTTCAAGCAGGATATTATGTCCATAAACTCATAGACTTTTTGCTTCCAGATTCCAGGCCTTAAAGTCTGAAGTGTATTCCAAAATCCTTCCTGGAAGGAAAGTCCAGATCCTAGAAGGAAAGCTTGGAGCAAGCTATTTAGATAAATCTGAGACTGGGAGGGGAGGAGGGAGGGAGGTTCAGGAGGGATACAAAATGAATAAACTGTAATTAATAAAAGTTTAAAAAATAATACAAAAAATCTAGGACTCAGAAAGGGTTGTACTGGCTTTGAAATGGAGACTAAGGGAATTCTGCCCATCACCTCAAGTAACCAACAACAAAAAAGTTTATTATTATACCAGATCCTGAACGAAAGCATATGACCTGCAGGAGATCAAACCCCTCATGGGCAATGTGCAGAGATGAGAGGGCTACAGTCACATTGCCTGGGTGGAGAGATTTGAAGCTGGAAAATCAATCTGGAAAAGGATCCAATTCTCTTACTCCAGTTGAGACAAGAGAAAAGTGCTGTGTAATCTCCTTCTTCACAGAGAACTCTCTTCTACTGAGTAGATGATACTCAAAACGGAAACTAATACCACAAAACAAACAGGCACATGTGAAAGTTGGTAGATGAAACCAGCAGGACCCAACACTTGGAAGAATAAAATCACCTGAAACAGATGTTTACAAATTCTATTCAGTAATTAAAAGAATGAGAGAGGGAACACAGGTCACAGATGAAAAAAAATAAAACCAATAGAGTGGAGACAAGAATTTGGGGGGACATCTAGTAAATCAGTGAGAAACGGAAGTTCTGTCTATCCAAGGCAAATGTCTGTCCACCCACGCCTTGCTGCTTCTGCTCACCAACCTCTGCATCCTTCCATCCAGCCTCATCCTGATGTAATTTCCTTGGTTATCTTTTGGCTAGGCTCTGAGAGGATACTAGTTTTCTTTGTTAGAAGTTCCTGTGATTCCTCCCTGCTTCTTTCCTGCAATGCTCAGCACAAGTCTTCTTTTCACAAATGTGCATCTTTGCTTCTGACTGGAGTGTGGGCAGCAGGTCTGCCTTGATTAGCACCTCATTTTCAGTGCCTTAATAAATGTCCAGCATATGGAATATTGACAGGGCAACTCTCTATGCTTGCCATTCCAGCTTACTTCTGCTGCCTTTGGTAATTATTTGTGCAGAAATTGAGTAATAAATGGTTTGAATGCTCTAAACACTTGCTGATAGATTGTTTTGCTAAAACAAAGTGCCTAGTTTGCTTTGTCTCTCCATTCCTGTTCGTCAGATCTCATAAAGACCTGGTTTTCTTTGACTTCCTCTTTCTTCCTTTTACACATTTCCTCCAGCCCTCATTTAGCCTTATTTCTTATCTACCTTGCTTAGAAGGAACTATTTCTTTTAAAACACTCAAGTACTCTTTTATACTATCTGTTTTCTTCCTTGAAACAAGGCTCTTGATTTTTCTTCCTCCTTTTCTTCTTCCTCCTCCTCTTCTTCTTCTTGATTTTTCAAGACAAATCTTCTCTGTGTAGCTCTAGATGTCCTGGAACTTGATCTATAGAGCAGGCTTGTCTCAAACTCATAGATTTCTATGTGCCTGTGCCTTTTGAATACTGGGATTAAAGGCAGTACACAGTACTCAGTACCTGGCTGATTTATTTTCCTCTTTAAATATATCTTGTGATGTCTTTGTTACAGCAGTAGACATATTGACACAGTTTCAATTTCATTGCTTTTAGCTTCAGCTGGGCCCTCTGGGGACCTTGTAATGGTCTGGTGCCATTCCTAATCTCACATCTCCTTATAGCTCAACATAGACTGCACTCCATCAGGGTTGTGCTTACACATCAGTTTCCCTATTAAACAGAATTCCTTGTGAGTTCTAGCTCTTTATTCCAATAGCATTTAGCAATAATTCAGACTGTGAAACAACTTTAGCATCTGACTTTAAAACTTTTACACATATACCTTATTCCTCTATTATGAAGTATGGCAGTAATTGAAACCATTGGTTCACTAAGAAAGAGCTTCTCTATATTTTTAATTTGTATTTAGTGGCTTTGTGTACCTTTCTGGTACTAAGGAGTCGCTGTGCCACACCCTTGTGATCCCCCCACTAGGTAGGCAGAGGCATGAGGATCATGTTGAAGGCCAGTATGAGCTTTCCTATAACACCCTCTCTCTCTCTCAGAAGACCTCATCATGGCCTTTGTGATAATTTTGTCACTTTAGGTTGTCAGTTTACACATTCCTACCTGTGTTCTTGGCCTTAGAAATGTCATTATAAGCAGGTTCTTCCTAACCCTGTCCTTTTGTCCCATCCCACCTCTGCTTACTAACTGGTTGACAAGTTCTTGGCCACTGAGGGGTTTTGGTTTTGATTTTTTTCGAGACTATGTAACAGAGCCCTGGCTGTCCTGGACTCACTTTGTAGACCAGGCTGGCCTTGAGCTCACAGAGATCTGCCTGCCCCTGCCTCCTGATGCCGGGATTTAAAGGCGTGCACCACCATGCCCAGGCCCAACCACTGATAGTTTTCCATCTTTCCTTCCACCTGATTCCTATTAGCTGATTCCTAGCTGATTCTCAATCTGGAAATCTGGGGCTTTTTTAATCTCTTTGATGTAGATGAATTCTTTTCTGTGTAAATTCTACTCACAACCCAACTGAGGCGTTGAACAGGAACAACAATTACCCAGAAAAATGTGACAGATTCAGCCCAATTTCTAAGAGGTTTTAATATTTGTCTCTAACTCAAGAATCTAAAAGGCCCAAAAGTCCCTAAGAGTACTTTCCCTTAAAATTTAGAGAGAAGAGCTATCAGCAAATGAAGAAATGCTGTTGCAATGCTAAGTGGATACATCACTGTGGAACAGCTTAAATTCACCCAACTGAGGAGATTCTATTCCTAGATCCTACAATTCTGCCAGCAAGAAACATAAGCTGGAGAGAAGAGCTGAAACTAGAGACTGCCAAGCAATCTTTGGCAACCATGTGGGCTCCATCTAGGTAGACCAAAAGAAGAGCCATATTTATAAGCAATAGGATTCTTCTTACTCAACAGTCCAGGCTGCTCTGCTTCTGTACCTCCTAAGTAAAATGCTCTATCTAAAATGTGAGGGTCAGGTGATGTAGTGAGAAGTGCCAGGCTTGTAATTTATTTTGATATTTAGCAGATGTGTGAGTTCTGGCAACTCACCAAATTAATCTGCATCCATTTCTTCATCTGTGACATGAGAAGAATACGTACTTCACCAAGTTAAGATAAAGCATAACACACAGTTAAAAGACCTGGACAGAACATCCAATACAAAATCAGTGTCACCGAAAGTGAGTTACATGAAAACTGCCAATCCATTCCTTTTTCCCTTCTTTTTTTTTTTTCACTTTTAAAAATGTATTTATATTTTTATAAATTACAGTTTATTTACTTTTATTCTTTTTCCCTTGTTTTATTTTCCTATTTCTTTACATACCCTGGGTGTCAGCACCTTTAATTGAAACCAAAGAAAAACATATTTTAAATTTTAGCTTAAAGATTATGGAAACGGGCTGCTTTGCCAATAGGAGTAGGCTATTTGCATGTATCTATTTGACTTCAGGATGATACCCAGCCTCATCCTTCAGTAGCTTGAGTACTGCTTATTCCCGAAGGGCACTGCTGAAAGAATGGCTTATAAAAATATTTGAGGGGAAAAAAATTGAATGGGCCAGAAGTGGTGAACCATACTGTGCTCCTAGTCAAACAACCAACATCTCCTAGGATTCCTCACAGGAAAGGATTTAGCAACATGGGATGTTCTCTGTGATTTGGCTTAGAATGGCTGATCTGCACAAGAGTGGTCTACTGGAAATTTAAAGTGTGAGAAGTTAGAATATGGAGCAGTGAATACGCTCTCCATCACCATATGATGGCAGTCTTAAAGAAATAGGAAAGGTATCTTGTAGCCTTAGCATTTGGGAGGCTGAGGCAGGAGGGTCATAGATTCAAGACTAGCCTGGGCTACATAGTAAGACTGCCTTTAAAAACCTGAGCAAATAAAAATAACATAGGACAGGAAAATATTTCCTTCTAAAATTTTAAACATGTTGTTAAAGATTGTGGAGGAAAACCAATAAAGCCTAATAGTTAAAATGAAAATTTGCATTTTCTCAAATCCTTTGTGGATATATATACCTAGCTGTACCTCTCAAAATTCTTTACTTTTTTATTATTTCAGAGGTTCTGGTTTGCAGTTTTATAAGAAAATGAAGAAATAATTTATATTAATAAAATGTATTTTTATAATATTCTTACCTCTGAAATGATATTTTTTGTCATTTGAATCTCATTGATTTTTAAATATTTTATTATAAGGCAAAGACGTTTGTACTATGAGATACAGGAAAACAGAGCAATGAAGAGAATTAAGTTAGGTCACTAAGCTATGGTAACATATTCGTGGGAATGAGGCTCTTTGGCAGGTGTGGATAGTAAGCGGTTGATGTTTACTTCTAATGCCAACATTACCATTGTTCTCAGCCCCAGCCTCCCTTCAGCATTAGTACTTATTTTTGGGTTTTTTTTTTTTCAGGGTTTCTGAGATCAAGAACTCTGCCGTGATAGTGACTTCAAAAAAAAAAAAAAATCCTCTACAGTCACACGATGCTACTCTGCCACCCCCCAGCCCCTAGGGAGGGGCCAGCTTTACTTGTCTACTTTATCTGGTCCAGGTAGGGACAGGATTTTCCCATTGTGCTCCAAAGCCTAAGTAGTGCCGAGAGAGAGAGAGAGAGAGAGAGAGAGAGAGAGAGAGAGAGAGAGAGAGAGAGAGAGAGAGAGAGAGAGAGAGAGAGAGAGAGAATATTCTCCAGTGGCTCGCAAAACCCAACATTGTCTTCAGATCCAATTGTTTCCATCTAGCGTTTGTTTCCAGGAAATGTCCATTTACTTCTGAAGAAGCCTGTCATCTCAAGACATGAACTTGCCCTCAATCCCCAAGGGGAACAGGACACATAGAGTAAAAGAAAATCATCCAGTACCAGAAAGCCTGGTTCACTTGGTCATCCACGGTGTCAGCTAGTGGGGTGTGACTGGCTTGGGGCAGTGGCTTTCTGGCTTTAGTGTACATCACAATCACTAGAATATTGAAGGGGAGCCTGCTGGACCCCAGCTTCAAAGCTTCTAACACAGTAGCTCTGGTTACTGGACTATGTGCACATTTTTAACAGACACAGCTGACTCTGGTGCTGCTGGACCAAGAGCCATATATATATATATATATATATATATATATATATATATATATATATATATATATATATATATATATATATATATTTTTTTTTTTTTTTTTTAAACAGTGGAAGGGTGTTGATGAGACCCAGAGAAAACAAGACAGAAGTCCAATGACAGTCTGTCTGATCCAGGTGTCCCATGGTGAGGGCGTGCTGGCCCGGGAGGGGAATGCTGCACTGTAGGAGGTGGCAAACTACTTTTATCTTATAAATCTGGCAGTGTTTCAGATAAAATATCACAGTATGAAATGACGCTCAGAATTGCCAAGAATTCCTATGGTATCAACTGAATTCAGATTTCCACAGAGAATAAAGAGTCTAGTTTGTCAGACCCGTCCAAAAGAGTGGCCTATGTGCCCTGTTTTCATACTATCTGCCCTTGGGACAATAGGGATGATGTTTTTCCTACAGTAACTTCTCCTGATGATGTATTTATTGCAGGTTCTGCTAAGATGAAAGTTATAATCAGAGCTATAATAAAGATATTGAACAGGAATGGTGCAAAATAAGCTGAATGACCATAGTGGACAAAAGATCAAAAAGGAAAATTAGCAAAACAAAATGGCATGTGGACCTCATCACCATCATCAGAACTTTGTTCCCCAAACTGTGAAGTTGTAAACCATGATCCCTAGGAAGATGGTGTTTGGAGCATGAATGTTTCTGTCTGTGTTGCTGCCTGTGGGTGTCCGCTACTAGATATTTTATTCCTGACAAGTAAGCCTACCAGGAGAAGGAGTTCAAGTCTCACTCCAAAGGGCAGAGTACTAACTCTCATAGCTATTCAAGGTCCAGAGGCAGAGGCGAGCTCAGACAATTTCTTCACATTGACATATCATTACTTTTATAAGTTTTTTTTTCTGTTTACTTGTTTATATGTGTATGCGTGTTTATATGTTGGTGCTGTGTGCATGCATGTGAGTGTGCTTGCATTAGTGTGTGTGTGTGTTCCTGTAGAGGCCAGTGTTGACACTGGTGTCCTCTTTTATCATTTTCCAGGTTATTTTTTGAGACAGGTCTCTCACTGAACCTGAAGCTAACCATTTCAGCTGAACTGGCTGGCCAGCAAGGTCTCAGGAGCCTCCTGTACTGTCCTCGGCGCTGGGAATACGGATACGCTCCACCGTGTTTAGCTTTTTATATAGGTGCTTGAGATCAGAACTCAGGTCTTCATGTTTGCACAGCAAACACTTTCTCACCAAGCAATTTCTTCAGCCTTGCGACATCTTTCTTAAGGGGATTTGTAGGCATATAAAGAACTCTATATAAGCCTCTAGAAAAGCAGAGAGCTACTTAGGAAATGATGAAAGTTTTGATTATAAATAAACTCCACAGATGGTTGGCAATGTTAAAGAGTTGACACAGAAATGAATGGTTACTGCACTGTGTCCCTGAAACCTCACTGAAATGCCTGCTTTCAAAACAAAACTTGAGTTTGAGTTTATCTATTGCTTTGCTATTTTCCACCTCAGAAATGAAATCAGATTCCTAGTCATGGCTGAGTCCCAATACTCGTAATCAAATTACTGAGTTGTACATCATCTCACAAGCCCGACCTCAGAGTGCCCAGTGTCCATTAGCCACTAGGGATACTGCATTAATAAGCTCGAGTGGAGGGATGACATGACACTGCAGACGCGTCTGCAGGAGCAGTGCTGTCATTCTAACCTAGCCCACATGCCAGCATCATCCACTCTCACCCTAGGGAAACTCAGCTAAGTATTTACACACTAAGCCTTTCTGGACCAGTCTAAGTTACCAGGCAAGGCACTGAAGTTAGTAATAAGCCTCTCTAGGTCTTTAATGTTTGTATTTAAAAATGAGACAGACAGATAACAGAGAAGCAGTATCCATGTGTGCACACAAACGAATACACACACACCTTAAGAGCACTATTATTTTTGTGTTCCTTTATGCATGTCTTACATAATTTGCTTCAGCTTAATCAGCATGTTTTAAACATTCCTTCTTGTTACATTTATGGTAGTGTATTTCCTTCCCACTTCAGCACATTAGAACATGGCATATTCCTCTAGGCCTTATTTAAAAGTTCTAGAAGGAGTTTACATTTTTCTTACATATGCATTTATGTGTGAGGTTATTTTCTATTGCTTTTACAGAACAGCCACAGCTGAGTAAAAGGAAAAGTGGTTTATCGAGTTTACAGTTTAGGAGGTTCAAGAACACAGCAGCAACACGGCACTCAGTGCCAGTGAAGGCCAGCTTGGCTACGTCACAAGGTAGAGGACACCGCAACAGGAGCACAAGCAAGAGGGAGAGATTACACATAAAAGAGGAGGCCAGAAAGACAGGGAGAGAGACAGTTTCGATGTTTATAACCACCCCCTCTTGAGAACTAACCAAAGCCCCATAAAGCTTCACTAATCTTCAGCAGGCCTGCGCCTCAGCGAGCTAACAACCTGCCAGTAGACTTCACCCCCTAAAGCTTCCAACACTTCTCCACACCACCATACTGGGGTGGGGGTGGGGCCACCAGACTCCCAACACATGGACCCTCAGAGTATATTTAATTATATTCAAAGCATAATAGTTACTAGTGTGAATAATCTGAGCTTCTAATTGTCACAAGTAGAAACACCATAGACTTCTGTGCTGCTCTCACATTTCTTATTACGTTGTTTATTTAGTTTGAGATTTACCTTATTGGCTAGGACTTAGTAGATTTCTGTCAACATTATCTATATCTCATTTAAAATTTATTTATTTATTACAATTTATTCACTTTGTATCCCAGCGATAGACCCCTCTCTTATCCCCTCCCAATCCTGTCCTCCCCACCTCTTCTCTTCCCATGCCCCTTCCCCAGTCCACTAATAAGGGAGGACCTCCTCCCCTTCCATCTGACCCTAGCCTATCAGGTCTCATCAGGGCTGGCTGCATTGTCTTCCTCTATGGCCTGGTAAGGCTGCTCCAATTTCAGGGGGAGGTGATCAAAGAGCAAGCCATTGAGTTCATGTCAGAGATAGTCCAATTAGGGAGCCCACCTGGACACTGAGCTGCCATGTGCTACATCTGTGCAGGGGTTCCTGGTTTTACCCATGAATGGTCCTTGGTTGGAGAATCAGTCTCAGAAAAGACCCCTAAGCCTAGATTTTTTGGTTCCATTCCTCTCCTTGTAGAACTCCAGGTCTTTCTATCACTCCCTTCTTCCATAAGATTCTGTGCACTCTGCCCAAAGTTTGGCTATGAGTCCCAGCACCTACTTTGATACACTGCTGGGCAGAGTCTTTCAGAGGCCATCTGTGGTAGGCTCCCGTCTTGTTCCTTGTTTTCACCCTCTTCTGATTTCTATCCTGTTTGCCTTTCTGAATGAGGATTGAGCATCTTACCCAGGGTCCTCCTTGCTTAGCTTCTTTAGGTGTACAGATTTTAGTATGACCTCTATCTCATTCTTAAAGGCTGTTTTGCTTGGGGTTTTTGTTGTTTTTGTTTTACCTGTCTTGGGGATTGACCCAGGGCCTTCTCATTCTAGGCAAGAGGTCTACCTCTCAGCAACCTTTTTAGCCCATTTCTTTTTGAAAATAACAAGTTAACATCTTTGTTCTAGTTTTCACTCATCTTTAACAACTTCAGATTTCCATATTTTTCTGAAATGTGGCCTGCATGAAGCTGTGTAATGTGTTAACTTATAGCAGTTCATAGTAATCTTTCATAATTAAAAATAATAATTAAAATTTTGTTTGAAGTTTAAAGGATAAAATTCTCCATTTCTTTAACTCATGAGTTGAGCTATTTATACTGATTGTCATTACTATGTATTGCTGTCATCTTTTTGGTCATCTGTTTGTTCCTGCCATTGTTTAAGCAACACATGTACATGCATGTATAATCTGACGACACCATCATATTTTGATTTGTAGGATCTCTTTATAAGCACGTCTTGGCATTCCTGCAAGACCTCTCCTAATAATGACATACAGGCAAACAAACCAAAAGTGATGAGAAATCAGACTCATTGTCCTTCTTAGGGTTACTATTGCTATGATGAAGCATCAGAACCAAAAGCAAGCTGGGGAGAAAAGGGTTTATTTGGCTTATACATCCTGAGTCACAGTCCACTGAGGGAAACCAAGGTAGGAACTCAAACCCGGCAAGAACCTAGAGGCAGGAGCTGATGCAGAGGCCTTGGAAGGTACTTTCCTCAGCTTGCTTTTCATCGTTTTCTACCACACCTCGGATGACCGATTTGTTTCCACTGTTGGTGTGGCCGGGCACCTTACACAAAACTGTTAAAGGAAGAAGGATTTGGTTCAGATTACCTTTTGACAGGGCGGGCTCCCCCTCTGTGAGAAAAGCATGCTGGGGTTCATGGTGGCTGGAGTTGCACCAGGAAGCTGAGGCAGCGGGTGCTGGTGCTTAGTGACTGTATGCTTTGTTTTGGTTAGGTTTGTTTGGGTTTTTTTTTTCTTCTGGAACACAGCCTATGGTCTAGTCACATTCAGTGTAGACTTTCCCTCTGAAAACTTCCTCAAAGACACCCCAGAAGGACACATCTCAAGTGATTTCAAATCTGATCAGGTGAACAATGAACATCAACTACCACAAGTCTGCACTTAAAAACACCACTTTTAGGCAATAACATTCTATCCTTGCTCCTCAAGGGTTCATGGCTATCTCAAAATGCAAAGACACTTACATTTCTTAAGAAATCTAACTTTGTTCAAAAGTCCAAGTTCAAAACCGATTCTAGGACTTCAAGTAATCTCTTACAAGCCTCTGTAAAATGTTTTTTAAACTAAATGCTTCCTATATATAATGCACAGAATAAAACATATCCATCACCAAAACCAAAAACCAGACCAAACCAAAACAGAAAAAGGAACTGGGAACATAACAATAAAAATGTATCAAAGCAAGATATAAGCGCAGCCGGACAAACACCCAGTCCTGTGCTTCCACAGCTGATACCTGGGTCTCTTGCTAGCATGGTTTTGGCTCTGATGACTTGGGAAGCACTGGCCCCTCCAGTTCTGCCTCCTGTCTCGTAGGTATTCTCTCTCTTGGCATCTCGGGGTCTCCACTGCAACTCGGGCTCCCCCATCATAGCTTCACACAGTGACTTCCCATGGCAACCCAACATTTAAAGCTCACTGGCTTCTCTGATCTCATAACTCTTACATCCTGCACAGCCTGTGGGCAATGCTGCCAGGTTCTGTCACCAGCCTGAAGTTTAGCCTGCCTCCTCCTCCTGTCACTGCTGTGGTGGTTCCTGTGCCCCTTGGTAGCTGAGTCTGGTAAGCTGCTTCTCTGGATATCTATTTTCATTATTATCATTATTTACAATGTATTTACTTTGCATCCTGGCTGTAGCCCTCCCTCATCTCCTCCTAGTCCCACCCTCCTTCCCTCTCCCCCACCTTTGACCCTCCCCTAGTCCACAGATAGGGTAGGTCCTTTTCCCCTATTATCTGACCCTAGCGTACCATGTCTCATCAGGACTATCTGGATCCTCTTTTTTTTTTTTTTTTTTTTTTTTTTTTTTGTGGCCTATTTAGGTCACCTTGCCAGGAGGAGGTGATCGAAGAGCCAGCCACTATGTCCATGTCAGAAACAGCTCTTGCTCCCCTTACTAGGGCACCCACATGGAGACTGAGCTGCCCCTGGGCTACATCTGAGTGGGGGTGGGGGATTGTCTATATTTATCAGTCTCTGCAGGAACCCTTGAGCCCAGCTGCTTTGGCTCTGTTGGTCTCCTTGTGGAGCTCCTGTCCCTGCCAGGTCTTTCTATCTCCATAAGATTCCCTGAAGTCTGCCCAAAGTTTGCCTACGAGTCTCAGCAACTGCTCAATACTCTTATGAGTAGAATCTTTCAGAGGCCCCCTGTGAATGTTCTTGTCCTGTTTCCTGTCTTCTCCCACTTCCAATGTCTATTCAGTTTGCCCTTCTGAATGCAGATTAAGCCTCTTCCTCAGGGTCCTCCTTGTCGTTTAGCTTCTTTAGGACTATAGATTTTATTATGTTTATCCAATATTATATGGCTAATATCTACATATAAGTGAGTATATGCCATGTGTATTTTTCTGCTTCTAGGTTACCTCACTCAGGATGATCTTTTTTAGCTCCCTCCATTTGCCTGCAAATTTAATGATTTCCTTGTTTTTAATTGCTGAGTAGTATTCCATTGTGTAAATGTACCACAACTTCTGTATCCATTCTTCAGTTGAGGGACATCTTGGTTGTTTCCAGATTCTGGCTATTATGAATAAAGCTGCTATGAACATAGGTGAGCAAATGTCTTTGTTGCATGGTTGAGCATCTTTTGGATACATGCCTAGGAGTGGTATAGCTGAATCTCGAGGTAGCACTATTCCTAATTGTCTGAGAAAGTGCCCCATTGAGTTCCAAAGAGGCTGTATAAGTTTGCACTCCCACCAGCAATGGAGGAGGGTTCTCCTTTCACCACATCCTCTACAGCATGTGTTGTCACTTGAGGATAGCTATTTTCAAGCAGAGAGCTTCTTCAGTCAAGGTCTTGCCTTTCAAAGTAATTTTCAAGTTGGAGCCCTCAAAGGGCAGAGCTTTGTTCTTTAGTTTCATTCCCCTCTCCTGCTCCCAGTAAAAGCCACTGCTGGGCTTTCTTTTTCACATTCTAATTTCTTTACCAGGTACAGCTTTTCTTCAGACCCACATTGTCTGTAACTTTGACTTTCCCAGCCTTCTTTCCTTGCGAAACTGCTCAGTTTTCATGTTTCTGCTTTCTCTCACTGTAGATCTAAGGGGGTAGGCAGCAACTGCCCCAAATCGGATGTCAAGCTGCCTTTAAATTTCCTCTGCAAACGGCTTAACTCATTGCTTTTTAATTCTACCTCTGCCAGATTTTTCAGGACACATGGTGAATACAGCAAGATTCTTTGCCAAAATGTAACACAACTGGCCCCCATTCCAACTCCTGATAGTCTCTATTCCTCCCTTCAGTCATCACTGTCTACCTGTTTATCAGCTTTATGGTCTTCTACATTTCCACCAGAGTGGTCCATTATTCTCTGGTTGCAGCATTCTAGAGTTTCTCTAACCCACAAATCCAAACTCTTTCACATTCCTTTCTCAAATCAGTTCCCAAGTCTACAAACCACATGACCAGGTTCATCACAGCAGCATGCTCACTTCTTCACTCCAAGCTTCTCTGTTAGTCACTTTTCTCACTGCTACGAAAAAAAAAAAAAAACAGTTGAAAAGGAATCACACATGAGAGGAAAGACTTTTCTGGGCCACAGGTTGCGAGGACAGTTTCCACGTGATGGGGAAGGTGCGTACGGGTTTTTGGTGTCAGGTGTGTGTGTGGCTGGGAGCCTCACATCTTGGTGGACTGTTAGGGTCCAGAAGATGCTGAAAGAACGACCCCAAAGTTGAGCAGCATACAAACAATGAAAGGTATTTACTCTGCAGAATAAACTGCTGGGGATACCACCTTCACAACATGGCGGAGGCCCCCAGGGGAGCTAAAGGCCTCACTTAAAGTCAGAGAGGGGATTCCTGCTGTGGCTACCTAACCTCAACTGGGATTGGCTGGTGCCCATGGAGGCTACATGACTGCTACATGCTATTATGTCATGATGAAGAAGGATCGTGGGCATTAATGAACAGAGATTGGCTTAAAGATCCAACTTTCATCACAGGAGAACCTATGTACCTACAATCTTTTTGTGTGAGAAGATTATGCAAAGATTTTATTGCTGATTTAATGTTTGAATGGTTTGTATATAGGACCTTTATACAATTATATAATGCTCATATACTTTTAGGACTACATATGGATGTATGTAGGGAACAGGATGCTGAGATACTGATAGAATGTATAAATTTATAAGTGATGTAAATCCCCAGCTTGCACGCTCAAGTGACACCTTTTATGTTGACTACATTTCAGGCATCAGGGGATGGAATGTTATGAGCATGTAAATGGTCTGCGTTCAAAAGGCATGTAAGCAGAACTGGAGTGTAGCCGTGTTTGCTGTGACGTGTGAAAACTAAAGTAGTATAGCTGAACTAGACTTGCTAGCAATATGATAGGTTAATAATCATTTTTAAATAGCTGCCAATAGAGCAGTAGGTACTATTAGAAGCCGACAGAGAAGCAGATGCTAATCTGAAAGTGACGTCAAACTAGCCCACAAAAAAAGAGTATAAAAATCCAGGATTTTGGAGCCTGAGCAGAGCGCGAGAAGCGGGGCACTCCAGCTTAACATCCGTCCCGGGGAACTCGAGTTGCCTAAAGAGCTCTTCAGACTCATAAAGCTCCGCTCTCCCACTGAAGACCTAACCCTCGCTTGAGCTGAACATCCGGCCCGGGAACTCAAGCGGTGGTCGCTGTCAGAGTTATCATCCATGGATCGGGAGTGTGGCCGACGCCCGAATCCGGACCAGTTTCATGGACAAGACCATCCAGAGGTGTCGCAGCAAGATCGCAGACCTGTGTGTCACGACGCCTTGGGTATAATTATGTGTGTGAAGTGTATACGTTTGGTGTGAATACATAAGCATTCAAAAATCGAACAGAGTGTCTGTGTGTTCTTACTGGGTTAGTGGGCCTTATGCTTTCCGCTTACCCTAAGGGGAAGATTGAGGAGCGCCTGACTCCTCACTCACTAATAATTTCCCAAATTCTCCCCTCGCGACAAACTGAAAGGTCCAAAGTTTAAAATTAGAGTCTTGAGGCAGCATGACTGAAGTCCTGGATAAAAGTTTAGACAAAGGACAAGGTTAATTAATACATTTCCAGCCCACTGCAGGGAGTAATCAGGCATAACCACATTCCTTCCTCCACCTGAGAGGTATCATTTTCTGGCAACCCACCCAGATGGCTCCTAGTTTATGACCACAGAGTGTGCTAATTGCTCTTCCCTAGCAACAGCTAATCAGCACATTCCAGGAATTATTCATGATCAAATACTCTCTAGACTGCCGGGCTGGAACCGTTTTATGGTCTTGGTGCCTAAAGTAGACCCCCTACCCAAAGCTTGGAGCCCCAACTTGTGGTTTTGCCCTTTAAAAACCTTGTTCCCCTAGACTTTGGCGCTGCATCTCTCTGTTTCTACAGGGAACTTGTAACCGGGGCTAGAGCTTATACTGAACAAACCCTCTTGTGTTTTGCAACGGATCCAACTCCTGGTGGTCTTTTGGGGTCTTGGGATGTGGGCACAACACAATCAGGACCTGGCCCATGCTTGTGAAAGCCCCGTGACTCTGATCAGGGCTTAAGGGCTTCTCAGACCAGTAGCTAAGCAGCCTTATCTTCCCCAGGCCAGATTTGTCTTGGCTATTTCTGATTAGTTGCCCTTTTTCTGTGTTTTTTTCCTGCAACTCTTAGGCCTATTCTGTCTAGCAAGACAATGAATATTTAACCAGACCCTCTCAGGACTAGGGAGCAGAAATAGAATGATGTGACATTCATCTCTCTTTCTCCTTTTTTCCGTTTTATTCAGTCCACGACTCCAACTTATAGTATAGTACCTTTAACATTCAGTCTTCCTTCTCTTACAATTCCCTAAAAACATGCCCAGATGGCAAACAAACAAACAAAACTTCCCTACAGCTGTGTCTCCTAGGTGAAACCTACTCTATTCAAATTGACAATGAAGATGAACTATAATACTGTCCTGGCTTTCTGGATGGCTACTCCTAGTTTACCAACCAGAAGGGAATGTCTTATGTACATCAACATTTTCCCAAAATAAACTGATAACTGTGATTGGCTGCTACACTTTCAATTGCATCTTTTGGCATTTTCATTCCAGGTGTGCCTGAAGTCCGAGCGAGGTTATTTGCACTAGATTATCATTTAGACGTTAATAAAAGTCCTCTGTTCTTTACTCATTTATCCTTCATGCTTCCACAGTCAGCTCTCCTTTTCCAAAAGTATATATAATTTCCATGGGATATAGTTTCAAAAAATACATGAAAAAATTTCTGAAATAGATTTCTCCTCATTTTTATATCAATTTAGCTATAAAAAAAGACCCTGAATATAAATGCATTTGCTTCCAAACCTTGAAAATCTGACTCCATTGTTTAATCCTAATTAGTATTTCTATTGAAAACGCTAATGCTTGATTCTTATTTTTACAATGTGCATTTAAAATTTTACATTATTTATTTATTATTTGGAGCCATAGCACCGGAGTATTCCAGGGCACATGTGTGAAGTCAGATGACAACTTTTAAAAAGGTCTGTTCTCTCTTCTACTGTGTGGGTCCCCAGGATGGAACTCAGGTTGCCAGATGTGGCCGGCACCTGCACCGCTGATCTTTTGGCCCTAAGTACCTTAAAAGATTATTTTCCCTCCTTTTCTTTCTTCTCCTTTCTTTTTCTCTTCTTTACCTCCCCCCTCTTCCCACATCTAAATGCTTTTAGAATTTTCTTGGTCTTTGATGTCATTAAATTACTTGACTCCATCTCTATTTCAAAATACTCCTGTTTCTTAGAGTGCTTACCATTCTTACATTAAGTTTATTATTTTTCCTTGGCACAAATAGCTGTTTTGCTTAATGACATTACCTAAAAGAGCAGGGAAAGCCTTTGCTTGTCTTTTTTATAGGAAATAAGAATGAACAAAATAGACTACATGGCAAGCCAGGGGACATGGGAGAGATGGCAAAGAGGTTAAGAGCACTGGCTGCTCTTTCAGAAGTCCTGAGTTCAATTCCCAGCAACCACATGGTGGCTCACAACCATCTATAATGAGATCTGGTGTGCAGGTGCACATGCAGTCAGAACACTGTATATATAATAAATACATCTTTAAAAATAAAAAAGACTATATGGGGCAGAGAACTAGCAAGCTGTTGCCAGTTTTACTTTCCCTTTTCAGGATCGACTTCTTGCTTGGTATACTCCCAAGACCCACTCACATCCCTGAGTAAATCACTACCACCTCCACCTCCATCAACTCCACTTCCACCACCACCACACAACTACCATCATCATCATCTCTGCCACCATCTCTACCACTACCACTTTGTGTGTGTGTGTGTGTGTGTGTGTGCATATATGTGTGCATGCACAGATGTGCTTGCTCCTGCAGGTTTATGTGGAGAGCACAGGTTGATACTTGAGTGTCTTTTATCTGACTGAACCTGAAGTACACTATTTTAGAATGCCTGACAAGCCAGAAAACCCCCTTGGATCCACGCCCCAGCACTGGGCTTCCAACTTGTGTGCTGTGTGTTCTGTGGATCTGAACTCAGGTCAAACCTGCACAGAAAGCATTTACCCACTGAGCCATCTCCCAAGACTAAGAAACATTGAAATGGTTCTCTGGGCTATTTTATATCACAGTAAACTAACATTTTATGTATTTTTCTGTATTTTATTCAGAATTTTTTTAAGTTTTAACAAAACTTGTTGGCTTACTTGTTTTACTCATTGATGAATTGTCATTTTCCCTTGTGTTGTTACTGGCTGCATATTGGTCTGCTCATATGACAACTGATTAAGTAAAAACTCAAGGTACTGAAGCAAGGAAAGTGACATCATTTGAGAAAACATTGACAGCAAATGTGAAAGACTATCATTCAAACTTAACGGTCTGTGGATGGTTTTTAATGGAAAGGCTCTTCAAGAAAATGGAAGGAAGTCATGCAATTAAAATCAAGAAATTATTTTTTTAGTTTTATGCCACAGGCACCATGGAGTCTGGCTGTCTTCAATCAATATTGTCCAGACCTTCTGGGTTACTACAGCTAGTTTCTGGTTATGTACGATACATGTACATCTTGAACTATGCACTAACAGACCACATATTTCCTCTCTACAGAAATTCATATTGTTAAAAAGAAATTAAGTTGTGAACACTGTGTTCCATGATGTCAATGGTGAGTTATGTAGTCTCAGCAAGACTAGAACCTCTAAGGCTAATGTTCGTTTGGAATTTGGAGTTATTGCTTTGCCAGAGTCCTTTGCTCACAAAATCATCTTCCTCTCCCACACTATGCAAAAGACATACATACAGGAAAAGACATACATACAGTCCTATAGGCCTGTTGGAGTAAATGAGAGGCAGCCTGTCAACACAGCCTATGTGACCTTCCATGTGTGTGATGAGAATATTTTCATTGGCTAGTGATGAACAAATGTCCATTATAATTAGATACTTAATTAATTACCAGAAGGTGATCATATAGCATAATATTTGCTGGGAATTATTTCAAAACTTTTACACAAAATTAAAAACCTATGTATTATTTATGGAAACATTGTTTCACTTTACCCAAAACACCCCAAAGACATCTATGGTGGGTAAACACTACATTTATGAGGACTTAGTGGGGTAAGTTTAAAAAGCATTGCACATGAGACACTATTTCACTTCTTTATTTCTTATGTCTATCTAGGTTTCCCTTTCAAAACAAGAAGTGTCAAGTTTAGGTAAAATATTTTCTATAAGCTTGTTTGCGAAATTATCCTTGAAGGTGAACTTTTCTAAAATTCAGAGCAGCAAGGTGGATTCTTACCTGGGGGTCTGAAACCCCAAGAAAAGAGAAAAGGAGAGTAGCAGTGTGTTCTTACCACCCACCTGTTGTCTCTTAAACTATCCATGTACCGATTCATAGTCTGTGATGAAGAGCTTTGTCCCGGGCTGCTCAGGAGCATCCCTGAGGAGCATGTAACTGTTGCTGCTCTTCAGAAGGATTGTGCCCGCTGAGGAAGCTTGGCAGGCTGATAGCAGAGAGAGGTGGCCTGTGTCACTTTTTGTCTCAAGGGATATTACAAGGGTAGAGCCAATGTTCTAAAGCAGTTGAGCCAAGACTGCAACCTAGTGGTGAATTTGTTCTTTCTAGGCCACTGGCAAATAGGACAGGGAAGAAGGGTGGTCATGAGCTGCCTGTGGTGTTGGAGCCCAGCTCAGGAGGGAGCGGTGCTGTCCCTGGATGCCTGGAGCTCCTACTTCTATGTGTGCTTTCCAGTGTCTTCAGTAACTTCTGCCCATGTCTCCCCACTTGCCTCTCAACATTACCACCTGGAGGAAAACCCTGGAGTTTATTTTCTCATGGTTTTGCTAACTTTATGAAACACATGCCACTCCGTGTCTGATTTTTATTCGCCTTTATTTTTATTACTGAAGTAATTCAGGTCATATTTTTCACTAACGTATGTCACTTTTTCATAGGGTGTGATTATAACACAATTCTCAATATTCTTTGGCTCAACAATAGTATTCAGCTTTTTAGAGTTTGAAGCAGCCTTGATTCCTTCCTTTGACTGTTTTTTTTTTCACATTATATTGTATCTATATGGCAAATTTTATTGACATGGAAATCCTCAGGCTTTATTTTTAACAGTCAATGTAGAATATTCAAGAAATACCTGTGAGCACAGGCTACAGTTCTAGTACGTGGGAAGGGAAACGAGGAGTGTTGCTCACTGGAGGACACCATGAGGTACGCATTAAGATCCTGTCTCAAAAACCTGTCAGCATAAAAATTTGAATCCCTTATTTAGCACATTTTAATCTTGTTTTTTAAAAATCGACTTGAACTTTACCCACATTTTCTGTTAATTCTTTGGGACACTGCGGTGAGTTGAATAGGTATGACCCCCATGGACTCACGTGTGTGAATGCTTGGCCCACAGGGAGCGGCACTAATAGGAGGTGTGGCCAGTCACAGATTTAGGGAGACAAAGGCGATTGGAAACGTTTGTTTGTCATGTAGACAGTTTTAATTAATAGCAGGTGATAGAAAATATACAAAGAATTCTTGGGAAGGAAACACACACACACACACACACACGTGCACACACAGACAGCTCTGCACATCTTCCTTTAGAGACACACAAAGCTGAGCGCACTTTGAGAACTTTCTGTCGCCATTACAGCCCTGAAGCAGGACTGTGCAGCTGCTCATAGTACCTGCACTGCCTTTCCAGGCTGGAATAGCTTTATTTTGAACTTTATACATACAAACCTAACCCTCCCATATGTACATGGGAGACATACATCACTGATTGTATCCAGTGCCATTTTTGGTGTGGGATTTAAAAATCAGGGACTCTGTGATTCTCAGGTCAAGCTTGTGTAGAATGAGTGTCTGTCCAGCTGTCCATGAGTAAGGCCTTGCTTGGGCTCTAGAGAAGTTGTTGTTTATAATCTCAGAAAGCCCATTTGTAGCCTCATGCTCTTCCCTCATTCGACCCCATGTCCCCAAATCACTGCCAGAGCATCAAATCAGTGAGAACACAGAGAAGAGAACAATGAATTTGTGCCGATGAATCTTGGACAAGATAAATATTTGTGCACACTTGAGAGATGTCATAAACCCTAGCACTACGTAGGATAAACCCTTAGACCAAAAGTATCTATAAAATGATAACCATGAAACTTCTCAGCCACTTAATATTTGTTAGAACAGACCACATTCAAGTATCAGAACTTGTCTAACATGTAAGTGCAACCCGAATCCATTCCAGAGAAGCCATGCTGCTTGGAACTCACTTGGAAGTCCAGTTATATTTGTGTAAACTTGTATCAGTATCACTTTTGTTTTGTTTACAGTTTTTTTCATTTATTTATTTTTATATCAATCAGAGGTTAGGTACTTTGCATCCCCGGTGTAGCCCTCTCCCTCTTTCCCTCCCACTCTCCCCATCCCTCCCTCATCTCTTCCCCACCCACTCCAAGTCTACCTACAGGGGAGCATCTCCTCCCCTTCCATCCTTCCCCAGTTCATCTTGTTTCCTCAGGGCTGGCTACAATGTCCTCCCCTGGGATCTAGCCAGGCTATTACTCCCTGGCGTGTATGGGGGGAGAGTCAAAGAGCCAGCCATCGAGTTCATGACTGAAACATTCCCTGTTCCCCTTACTAGGGTCTTCAGTTGGACACCAAGCTACCATGGGCCACTTCTGAGCTTGGGTTCTAGGACATATCCATACATGGTCCTTGTTTGGAGAAACTGTCTTGTATAAGACCCCTGTGCCCTGCTCAGTTTGGTCTTTGTGGAGCTCTTGTTCTCCCCAAGTCTTACTAACTTCCTCTATTTTTATTATTACTTCCCGCCTTCTGCCAAGGGCTTGATTGTGAGTCTTAATATCTGCTTTGATACATTGCTATAGTGATTCTTTCAGAGGCCCTCTTTGGTATGCTCCTGTCCTGTTGCTTGTTTTCTCCTCCATTCAATGTCCATCCTATTTGTTCATCTAAACGAGCATTGATCATACCAACCTGGGGTCCTCCATCTTGTATATCTCCCCTAGGTGTATAGATTTCAGCATGACCTTCCTATACTATAGTTCTCTATAAGTGAGTATATGCCATACGTTTCTTTCTGCTTTTGGGATACCTCACTCAGGATGATCGTTTCCAGGTCCCACCATTTGCCTGCGAATTTCATGATTTCCTCCTTTTTAATTGCTGAGTAGGGTATCACTTTTGTTTACCTTTTTTTTTTTTTTTTTAATTTGAGACAGGGCTTCTCTGTAGTCCTGGCTGTCCTAGAACTATCCCTGTAGACCAGACTGGCCTTGAACTCACAGAGATCCATGTGCCTCTGACTCCCAAGTGCAGGGATTAAAGGGGCATACATGCCACCACTGCCAAGGGTTGTTTTACCATCTTCGGTTTCTCTTCTCTGGCTTCTCCCCCATAGGCCTGGGAGGCCAAGGGCAGTGCTTCTGAACACAGTACACATACTGTTGACTGTGTGGGAGATGCTTCATGTGGTACATGGAGGTTTCGTTTAACAGCCACCCCCCTTAAGCAAACCAGAAACAAGAAAAGACAAATCTGGTAATGCACAGCCGTGAAGTTTATTCACATGTATATATGTAAAACAGAGCAAGTAAACTTAATAAAATACTAAAGCATAGTGCAAGTACAGTCATGGTGGAAAAGTATGAAGGCGGTACTTAATCTGATGTGCAAAATACTGTTTTCTCTCACAAAGAAAGAAATCCTGCTCCTTGATGTGCTCAGTTTGGATCTTAACTCTGTATTAAAGACTTGGTTTCTACAGAGGATCCTTAAAAGACCAGGTGTAGGAAGATGGTGGGACCCTGGCATTCTCCAGGCTTGCTGTTTTCCAAGCTTTACTTGGAAAGGATTGCAGAAACCTCAAGTAATACTCTCTAAAATTCCCATGCGAGTGACATTACACTTCTCTTCTGAAGGAGACATCTCCTCCGCTGGGACTTATCTCACTGTGACAAAATACCTGGCTCATCAGCTTCCAATGACGGAGAATTTACTTACCTTGCAGCTCCGGAGGTTTTAGACCATGACTGATTGGCCTGGGCAGGCCTTCTACTGAGGTGCCAAAAAGAACCAACTAGTCTAAAAGCATAAAATGCTTAGAATTTACAAAATATGTTTTACAGTGAACTTGAACATGGTAATAGTCAAAGTGGCTAGTTAGTTATAGATTAATTTATCAAACTCTAGACTCTGTCTAGCTAATCTGTTGTCCTTATCCAAGAGAGGATCTGGGGAGCCAAAATGCAAAGGGCGTCATGAGATGGCCTGGAGTTCTCGCCTGCTGGCTCTGCTGGGATTGGCAATGTGACCTAGCAGCCAATGGGTGTCAGGGTACTTCAGCCACACACATGAGACATGCTCATGATTACAGCATGTCTTCAAAGAACACCTCAGGTGTGCTGCTGTCCCAACCACACAGATTGCTTATCACAGAAACCTAGTTTGCCTACATATTCACTATGAATATATGTACATATATTCAAAATATACATACTTATATATGCATACACATACACCATTCACACAGGTTTTGTGATACATGCACTGCCAAACAAGCCAAACCACCCAAACCCTCAGTATAAACTCACACAGTGAAGAAAGCGTCCAAATAGCATAACCACTGAAGGGTGGCAAGCCTACCCTAAGACTATCTGTGTCTTTTCAACATTTCTGTTCACATCTTGTGGGGACACTGCTCGACGGATGTTGCAGCCTAAGCATGGCATCTCCTAGAGCTGTGCAGAAAGCAGCTGGCATACACGCAGTTCTGTTTCTGAACATGGACATTCATCTTTTAACCTGAGGACACAAGGATGTCAGCATCATTCATCACAGTTGCAATCAGATTTCACACATGTTCTGCACTTGGCATAGGCTACCTATTTCTGTGGAGTCAGTCTGTGCGCACCTGGCACAGGTTTTGCTTTGGTATAAATTTGTGTGTCTCTGCCTCATTCTGAAAGAGCTACGGGACAGCTGTCTTACATACCTTGTAATGTAATTAGTCCCTTACAGATTAACAGCTAACTTCTTGCTAGAGTGTGTGGCTGCACAGTGAAAAGCTATAGCTTTCTTCTTTTGTGCTGAAAGGTTTCCATTGGAAATTGGATCCATAAATTACTTTGTAATTAAAATATATATAGACAAAGTAAAAATGAGGTTTTTTGCTATCTTTATAAACTGATATGCAAAATAGAAATTATCTTCTGAGTGACTTTATAAGCTGTTTGACAGACACACGCAGGTCCAGCCTTCAATACATGTTTTTAAAGGCTAGTAAGTCCTTGCTATATGCCAGTATTATATTCTATTCTTTAACTATAAAAGCCTGTATCAGTTTGTTAGGCTTTTTTCTTTAAAACAACCAGTCAAAACTGGTTTTTCAATATGAAAAACAAAATGCTGTTCTAATGTGAGGAGCGGGAAGGTGATTCATATATTCATAGTATATTCTAATTTTAGTATGTGGTAGGGCAACATCTGTTAGGAAAAATACAAAGACAAAACACAGCCTCCCTGTCAGCAAGAAATAGAAGCTGACTAGCAAATGAGGAGGCGGGGAGCTCTGTTCTGCAGGGCCCTACATTCAAAAGAGCCTGTTAGCTAGCAAGGTTGAGGGCGCACCTCTACAAATTGTCTGCTAGGACAGAGTGAGACCCTGAAGCTAGGGACACTTGCTTCCTCTTCCTCACTGCCCCGCCTGTGGGTGGAATGTCTTTCCAGGGGCCCTCTTCCGTGTTTGTTTGTTTGTTAGACTGGGCTGGGGTTTGAGACCATGAGATATCGGGAGTTAAAAATGAAGCCATTTCTTGGACCAATTTTTAAATTTTTAGACCGTCTGAAACCAGGGGAAGTTAAGTGACTTATCCCAGGACACAAAGATTTCACAAACTATTGTGCAGCTTTTATCTTATTTTCTTTTTCATGTCTCCCTTTAATCACGTCTCAGTTTCCCAAAGACTCAGCAAAACAATAGACAGCTGGGGTTTCTGACTGATTCTCGGGCTCGTGTCGGAATACTGTGTATCTCCGTAGAGGCTCAATTTCAAGTGGAGAAAAGGCCTTAACCTGAATTTTTTCCAATCCTGGCATTTAGATGCTGGAGACCACAACCTTGGGGATGAGGACCGCTAGATCCTTGTGTCTTGTTCTTCAGGTCGGCATTCTCAAATATATCTTGGTTATATCAAAGATTCTAATTTGTTTCTAGTATTTTAGCGTATGATTATGGAGAGATGGAGGGATGAGAGATGGGGGGGAGGTTTCTTCCCCATTACACCTTTGCTGTATATGTCTGAATCATGGTGACACTCTTAGTATATGGTGGGCCCTTGGCCTTCACAAGGTCCAAGCCATTAGATGGAATATTGGGCACTGTGACTAAATCAGAGTATGTAAGGGTGAGAGAATTTTCATTAATTTTGATTTATCTGATGTAACGGGACAGCTTGCTTCAAATCTGACTATTAGCCCTAACTTACAGATATTAGACCAGGAAAATGTAGCAGCTCTGCCTTAAAGGGAAGAAGCCGCTTTATAGGAAGCCAGAAGTGAACTGGGTCTGCCCCTGTGGCCTCTGCCTGCTCTGTAACCAAGGCTGTGTTTGTTATTAAACAGCATTAAAACATGAGGGTACGGAAAAGGAATGAAGGATCTTTCCCTACAGAAATCTTTAGCAGAATTTACAAGGGAAGAAGTTATTTTACTGACCCTACCTACGCAGAATTGCACTCAAAACAGATGTTATCCATGTATATCCACAGATGGCTTCCAGTGTATAAACGGATATAAAGCGGATCTTCGAGCTTGCTTTCAAGTCACTGCATGCTTTCTGTGAGATGGGGTAGACTTAGTAAACATTCCCGTCCCCCACCACTGTATTCTGGGTCAGGGGCATGGACAAGGGGCACAGTTTAACATTAAAGCTATGCATTCAGCTTAACTTGTAAAAGCTGATTACATGGAGAGTCCAAAACACTGTCAGGTTGGTCACAGTTTTCATACAGACTCCTTAAATTTAAACAAGCTGAATACACAGTAGAGAAAAAAACTTTTGAGTCCATAGTTTTAAATGTTTTCAAAGCATATGATTACCTTGTTGTAAGGCTGGGAAAAAGTTTCTGAGGGTAAGAGGTTTTTCCAGAAAACGTTATTGTCCCAGAAATGTTTGATACACCAGAAAAATGTTCCCTGAAGGTTTTAGTACTTTTAAATACATCAATTGTACTTACCATCTGATCTCCAAAACATTCATCAAACCAATGTTTATACTGAAGAGATCAGCAGTCAAAGCCCAGGACTGGTGTATGCTGTGCTATACAGTTCTGATTTTGTTTCTTTCTACTGGTTTGGTTATGGTCTCAGTGTACCCTCACAAAGGTTCGTGTATTTAAAACATAATCCGAAGGTGGTGGCGGGACCCTAAAGAGGTGGAGCTTAATGGAAGGTCCGTCAGTCAGCTAGTACATGCCCTTAAAGGTATTATGAGAGCCCAATCTGTTCTCTACTTCCTGGCACACATCATGCGATCACCTGTGTGCCCACAGGGCAATGCAACGTTTGTTCAAGGTGTGGGGGCAAATACAAGAAAATGGATCGGACAAAATTCATATGGCACCAACTGCAGATCTCGGTGGAAAGAATGAAGGGAAGAGTGTGGTTTTGCTTATGTCACTCTATAGCTGGAGAAAGACAAGAGGAGCTTACTCAGGGATTATCTGTTTTCAAGCTTGTGGGAAGGTTGAGGTCCCCAGTGTCGAGAGTTTCCCCTGGATGTCAAAAAACTATCATTGTTCGTAGTATCTTAACCATACGTATAACTATGTCATTTAAGTGCATGTTTTTAAAAAATGTTAGGTTTTGGTAAAATTAAAGAGAAGAAATTTGTTTCTTAGTTCTTCAAAGCCACGTGCCCTAAGCTGTTAATACTAATTATTTCATCCAATATTTTTTCTTAAGCATAGTTTTTTTCTTAGTGATTTGTATCATGTTAGTTTAATTGAAAAGTTATAAACAAGCAAAAACAGAAACCACTGCTCTTGGCCTTTATTTAAAATGTGTGTTTTTTAATCCAATATGTATAAAGGTATGTTCTTACGCAGAACAATGTGGCCTTACCTCAGAGGAAAAGAGGCCAGCCATCTTCCAGACACGGTCTTTCACATTGCCAGGTGTAATCAGTAATGTTCATATTTTTATTTTTCTACAAGCATTTCTATTAAATGGACCTTTGATATTGTGTATCATTTTTTGACACTACCAGCTTCTGTACATTCCTCTTTGTTTTTGTACTTTAGCAGAATTCCTGAGCGAAATGTTCACTTTGTTCTTCTAAAATATCTTAGCTCTTCTGCCTGCTTATTGAGTTTTTTTTTTCCAGTTAATTTTTAGACCTCAAATTCACTGTTTGTTTATATATACATATATATATAATGAGATATAATATAGTATTTGTTTATATATATAGTTATATATATATAATATATATAAATAAATATATATATAATTTATATATTTATTTATTTAGTGCCCTCTCTTACCACTGTAGAATAATGTACTTTAAAATGAGATCTTGTTGCCAGTGTCAAAAATGTGTTTTCCTCTGCCTCTGTGGCACTCATTCCATGGCAGTGGTGTCTTGGTGATCATTCCACCATGACCTCATCTTGGTAACCATCAATTCCTGCTACATTTGCTTTTGTGTCCCCACCCATGGGTGGGGGACAATACTGAGTTTTCATTTGGGAGAGGAGGTAAAATGTGCCTCTCAACTGCACACTACAACTTGGCTATGCTCTGTTCATTCAGAACGTAGCCAGGCATCTATGTCAAGCCCTAGCTCTTCTGGTGTCATGCTCACCTGGAAACGAACACTGTCATTACAGCCAGTTGATCGTTAAACTCCTCTGACTTTATTGTTGCTATTGCTTTTTTCTTTATAGCGGTGTTTTAAAGGCTTTTTCTCTGCCGCAGACAGCATTCCTTTTCACCCTTTATCCAAGCCTGCTTTAGATTACTAGTGATTCTTCCCAGTTCTCTGCTCACCAAAGTATTTTTTTTTTTACTTCAGAGTATACATAATTTGCCTTGTTGCTAGGAATGCTTAATCCATCATAAAATTCATTTTAAAAGTTGAAAAGAGTATGACCCATTCCCTCAGCTGTACCTTATGTTAAAGTAGAAAATGTCTAAAATTTTTTAAGAAGATTGAAATCATATCAACCATTTTCCCCAACCACAGAACCATGAGGTTAGAAATCAGTGATAGGGCACTGGGAATGTATTTCAGTGGTAAGACACTTGCCTAGCATAAGGAATGCCCTACATTCAACCCCTGTCAAGAAGAAAGAGAGGAGAATGAAAGAGAGAGATGGGGAAGGAAGAAGAAGGAAAAATAAATTAATACATTTTTCAAGGTTACTTATTCCTGAACAATCAGTGGGGCAGAGGCTCAAAAGGGAAATAAAATACTGTCTTGAGATAAAGGGCAATTGAAATAGAGCATGTCAAACCTGTGGCAGTTCCAGGAAGGAAGCAGACAACCATCAATGCCTCCAACGAAAAGAAACTCTCTTTCCCTTATATATTTCAAACTTCGGGCTGTCTACTAGTGTTGCTCAAAGTTCACGTAAATAATATGAAGCTTGTTTGTTTTCTGTGAATCAACAGAGATCTTATAAGATAATTTGTCTCCATTCCATTATTCCATTCTAGTCCTTGGGCAACGTTTATACTCAGCCTGAGAATGGGGAAGAATGGATAAAACATGGCGCTTTCAGACTTTGATAAAGTGCCCCAGGACCTAGATGACAAAGATTTTCATCATTTTGTCCAGGAATCAGCCTAGCACACCACAGCTTCCATGGGACTATTAGTCATTCTGGGCAAAGTTTTTCCAGTGTCTTTTAATGAATTAGGAACAGAAAGAATGATTGGGAAGTGGCCTGTGTGTTATCATAATACTGCTCATTGGGTGAAAAGTGCATTTGTGAGCAAATCTGGCACTGCCTAGCAACTGTCTCCAGGCAGGAGGGGTTGGGACCCAGCTGCCACTGCCTTCCAGGAACCAGCAGCCTGTTTCCGCACACTGACAGGATATCTGTTTTGGATAGCCCGGATTACAGTGTTAAGGTACAGTTCTTATTTATAAATATTTTGTTTGTTATTGATTGACACCTTTAACCCTGTATTTAGATATTCTATCTATACAGATTTTGAAATAGAATGGAATATAACATCTGAATGTAAGGTGGTGATATTTTTTAAAACCCTGGTGATTCCTTTTCAGCCTAAACTCTGCCACTTTCCTAAGTGGTCCAGGACTCTACCTTCGTCCCACATACTTCTGCCAGCATAGGGAGTCATGTTAAACATGCCACGGGGACTTCTCCCAGACCTCCTAGATAACCCGCCCCTGGCCTTCCTGCTTCTCCTGGTGGTGACCTACACTTTCTCTTTACGCTGGCTTCAGGACAGAGCTAAGCTGAGAGCTGTGATGCAGAATGTTTTGGGGAAGTGGAGGAGTATGTGAGGAGCATCAATGGGGCTCACTTCTCTCTGGTGAGGAACGCGCATAGACAGTTTGGAGGAATGCAGCCAATACTGTAGTCTACAGCTGGTTGAGCTCTTGGTGATCGTGAGCAGTCAGCCTCTCTGGGGCTTTACAGATATGTTTCACTCTTTGAGAGTATTATACCCGTCTTCAGTGTGTTTTTATCCATTCCCAACTCCTCGCAGAATCTCCATATCTTCTTAACTTAGTATTCTCTTTCTTTTTCTCTGTCACTGTCTTTCTATCTCTCTGTGTGTCTCTTTCTGGGTTTTGGTTTTTCAAAACAAAGTTTCTCTGTGTAGCCTTGGCTGTCCTGGACTCCCTTTGTAGACCAGCCTGGCCTCAAACTGAGAGAGATCTGTGGGGCTCTGCCTTTATAGCTCCTCTTGACCAGCTCCTAGATTTTTTTTCTCTGCTCATACTTTAAAAAATCTTTGCTAAACTGTACTTTTCCTAGCCTGCACAAGGAAAATGATTACGTTTGTTTTATGATAGAAGCATAAATTGTGTGATATACATAAACCCTAAAACCACATCTTCCTGTGCTCTAAAGGACAAAACAGTGATAAGGCTGAGTCTAGAGACAAAGAGAGGATAAGCATATTTCTTAGGGAGAAATTTCAAACTGCTCTGCCCATTGGGTAGGAACTAGAATCTACTCCAGAGGTTCCCTGCCTGTGTAAGAGCTAAAGAAACATGTCTGCGGGTAGATTCTCCACTTGACAGAAACAGATAGGAGAGACTCTCCAACCACTTTCCCATGCTCACTTAAGATCCACACATGAGCTGAAAGAGAAATCTCTCATTGTGATGTATACGTCTTAGCACATGTATGGCCTTTCAGTATTCACCACAACATGGACAGCCAACAGGAAGGGCCGTAGCCTTCCCTAGTCAAGGGAGCAGGCATATTTGCATCCCAATTGTGATTTGCTCCCAATAGAGAAGAACTAGACAGAGACGTGAAATTTCTGGAAACCACCATTGCTGTTCTTTCTTACTCAGAGCCAAGGAGTTAGCTCTAAGGGAGAAAGGGAGAGGAACTGAGAGAATGTACCACTTCTAGTGGGTGAAACGACTCTCCATGTTGTTAAAGAAGTCTCTACAACACAAAGATTTAACGGAGCTAGATGAAAGAAAAGAAATAGAGATGGAAAGTGCAGGAGAGAGGGGGCCAACGGTACTAGGCTATGTCAATAGACTGGAATAAAGGGGACATTCTGACATCCTGTGGATGTCAGGGGAACCTGGATGCCGTAGGGAAAGGTTATATAGGATGAGCGTGGAAAAGATGATGTGTAAACAGGAGCCTAGAAAGCTGCTAATGTTTTTATTTGGGGGTAGATGGGGCAGTTATTTTCCCGTTGCTATAAAAGGATTTACGGCAAAAGCAACTTAAGGAAGGGTTTAGCTTGGTTTGCAGTTTGAATATCCAGCCCATTATGGCAGGAAGGACATGGAGCAGGAGGGTGAAGCAGCTGCCCACGTTACATCTGCAGTCAGGAAGAAGGATGCTATGAATTCCTGTGCCCACTCACCTTCTCCATTCTATTCAACCCAGGCCCCAGCCCACAGGGTACTGCTGACCACATTTCAGCTGGATCTTCCCGTGCCTCTTAACTCAGTCTAGAAATTCTCTCACAGATATGCCTAGAGCAGTTCTCAACCTGTGTGACCCCTTTTTGGCCCCCAAAATACTTACAATGCGATACATAAAAGTAGTAAAATTGTAGTTATGAAGTAGCAAAAAAGAAATTTTATTGGTAGGGGTCACTAAAACATGAGGAACTATATTCAAGGGTTGAAGCATTAGGAAGATTGAGAACCACTGGCTTAGAGGTTCATCTTGTAGAAGCTTTAAGACATCACCAAGAATCTACAACACAGTTGATTTTACATCCTGTCAAAAGTGACAGTACTAGCCATGCCAAGTCCACCCCTTGGAAATCATTAGCTTTCCCCTCTTGTTTCATAGACTTTGGGCCATATCATGCTGCAAAAGTACATTTAATTCTGTTTCAAAACTCCATTGCCTTCAGAACTTACAATGTTTAAAGGTCCAAAATCTCTTCTGAGATTCAAGACTACTATGTATACCCCTCTGACCATCAAAAATAAATAAGTAAACACAAGTTACATACATCCAACATAAGATGACACAGAATAAACATCCCCATTCCAAAATGGAAGATAGGGCACAGTGAGGAAAGACAGGACCAAAGTGAGAGCAGAACCCAACCGAGCAAGAATCAAGTCCCACAGTTTCAGGTCTAATATCTGGAGCTTGGGATATGGGAAATGTTTTGGCTCCAACAGTTATGGGCTGTCCCCTCCAAAGGTGAATAAAAGGAAAATAAATTATTTTTTTCCTGTACTTAAAAAGACAAACAATAATAAAAAAAACCATTAAGGATCATCAGAAAAAAATCTAAAATGGTATAAAAGGAAATTAAGTAATGTTTTTGGATTAAGGTTTTTTATTTAGATAATTTTAATATGAATGCACTTATAAAGGAATTGGATAAGGTTTTTTTTTAAGTTTATGCAGAATGGCTCACATGAGACAGAGGAGTGACCACCTCCTCAGACTCATGCATGCCATGACTTCCTTATTGGCTTTGATTTGGGCTTAGCAAACAAAACAAAACAAACAAACAAATAAACAAGATCAAAGAAAGAACAGGAGAACTCAGAAATAGATCCCAGTACATATAGGTATTTGATATATAACAGAAACAGTATTTTCATAAAAAGGACATGATGTGTTTTTTTTTTAAACGTTACCTATCCAATGGCTTAATAATCTGGAGAGAAGGTATGTTAAAATAAGTTCCAGACTGTTTAAAAAAGAAAAGAAAACAAAGACTGTTTATGTATACTCAAAGACTTCTCAACTTGACTAACCAAGATAGCACATGGACACTATTAAAGGGGAAAAAAGCACAGACATAATCTTTTATTGATTAAGTTATTTACTTTACATTCAGATAGCAGCTTCCCCTCCCTCTTCTTCTCACAGTCCCTCCCTCTCACCTCAACCCCACCACACCCCCACCACCCATCCACCTCTCTTCCCAGTCCGCTCAGAAAAAGGGAGGCCTCTCAGGAACATCAACCAGCCTTGGCATATCAAGTTGCAGTAAGGCTAGTCACATTTTTCTTCTATTGAGCCTAGCCAAGGGAGCCCAGTTAGGGGAAAGGGATACAAAGCTAGGCAATATAGTCAGAAACAGTCTCTGACTCTGCTTCAGGAGTCCCACATGAAGACCCAGTTGCATAGTCATTACATATATGCAGACGGCCTAGGTCAGACCTGTTGATGCTCTATGGTTGGCACTTCAGTCCCTAAGGGCATGGTTATTTGATTCTCTAGTTTTCCTTATGGTGTCCTTGACCCCTCTGACTCCTTCAGTCCTTCTTCCCGTTCTTCCACAGGATTCCCCAAGATCCACTTAATGTTTGGCTGTGGGTTTCTGCATCTGTTTCCATGAGTTGCTGGATGAAGCCTCTCTATGACAGTTACACTACACTCCTGTCTTGCAAGTATAGCTGAATATTATTAACAGTGTCAGCAGCGGGCTTTCTCCCCATGGAACTCAAGCTGGGCCAGTCACTGGTTGACCCTTTCCTCAGATTCTGCTCCATCTTTACACCTGCACATCTTGTAGTCAGGACAACTTGTGGATCTAAGATTTTGTGGCTGAGTTGGTGTCCGAATCCCTCCATTGGAAGTCTTGCCTGGTTAGAGGAGATGGTTCAGGCCCAATATGCTCCATTGGGTCTTAGCTAGGGTCACTCATAGATTCCTGAAAGTTTCCATTCTCCTAGGTTTCTAGCTCATCCCACAGATGACCCCCTTCCAATCCAGCTGTCTCTCCCAACGTTCTCCCTACATCTCATTCTTCCTGATCCCATCCTTCCCTCCCTCCCTCCACCCCAAAGTCTAATCTATTTCCCCTTCTCAGTGACATACAAACACACACACACACACACACATAACCTCCTTGTTAGCTTCTTTGGGACTGTCATTTGAAGCATGGTTATCCTGTACTTTATGACTAATATCCACTTATAAGTGAATACATACCATGTCCATCTTTCTGGGTCTGGGTTACCTTACTCAGGGTGAGCTTTTCTAGTTTCCATCTTTTTGCCTGCAAACTTCATAATGCCATTGTTTTTAATAGCTGGCTAATACTCAATTGTAAATGTACTATATTTTCTTTATCCATTCTTTAACTGAGGAACATCCAGGTTGTTTCCAGTTTCTGGCTATTACAAGTAAAGCTGCTATGAACATAATTAAGCAAGGTTCTTGTGGGATGGTGGAGCATTTTTTGGGTATATGCCCAGGAGTGGTTGCTGGATCTTGAAGTAGATCTATTCTCAATTTTCTGAGAAAGCACCAATTTGATTTCCAAAGTGGTTGTACAAATTTGTGTTCCCACCAGCAGTGGAGGAGGGTTCTCCTTGCTCCACATCATTGCCAGCATGTACTGTCACTTGAGTTTTTTATTTTAGCCATTCTGGTGGGTGTGAGGCGAAATCTCAGAGTCATTTTGATTTGTATTTCCCTGATGAATAAGGATATTGATCATTTCTTTAAGTGCTTCTCAGCTGTTAGAGATTTCTGTCAATAATTCTGTTTAAATCTGCACACCTTTTTTCAATTGGGTTATCTTGTTTGTTGATGTCTAGTTTCTTGAGTCCTTTCTGTATTTTGGATCTCAGCCCTCCGTGATGTGGAGCTGGTGACAATCTTTTCCCATTCTGTAGGCTCCTGTTCTTTTCTATTGCCAGTGTCCTTTGCCTTACAGATGCTTTTCAGTTTCATGAGGTCCTATTTATTATTGATCATAATTCCTGAGCTGTTGGTGTTCTTTTCAGGAAGTTATCTCCTGTGCCAATACATTCAAGGATATTCCGCACTTTCTCTTCTAATGGATTTAGTGTTTCTGGCTTTATGTTGAGGACTTTGATTCACTTGAACTTAAGTTTTGTGAGGCATGATAAATATGGATCTATTTGCATTTTTCTACATGCAGATATTCAGTTTAAACCCAGCACCATTTTTGAAGATACTTTCTTTTTTCCATTGTATAGTTTTGACTTCTTTGTCAAAAATCAAGAGTCCATACGTATATCGATTTACTTATGGTTCTTTGATTCAATTCCATTGATCACCCTGATTATTTTTATGCCAGTACCGTCTGGTTTTTAATACTGTTGCTCTGGAGTACAGCTTGAAAGTAGCCGTACTCCAGAAATCAGTGATACCTCCAGAAGTTCTTTTATTGTACAGGATTGTTTTAGCTATTCTGAGTTTTTCATATGAAATTGAGTATTGTTCTTTCAAGTTCTGTAAAAAATTGTGTTGGTATTTTGATTAGGAATTGATTGAATCTGTAGATTGCTTTTGGTAGGCTGGCCATTTTCACTATGTTAATCCTTCTAATCCATAAGCATAGATCTTTTCACCTTCTGATAACTCCTTCAATTACTTGTTCAAAGATTTGAAGTTCTTTTTATACAGATATTCACATACTTGGCTAGAGTTATATCAAGCTATTTTATATTACTGTGGCTTTTATGAAGGGTGTTTTTTCCCTAATTTTTTTCTCAGCCCAGTTATAATTTGTATAAAGCAAGGCTACTGATTATTTTTGAATTAATTTTGTATCTAGCCACTTTTATGAAGGTGTTTATCAGCTGCAGTAGTTCCCTGGTAGAATTTTTGGGGTCACTTATGTATGCTATCATATCATCTGTGAATAGCAATACTTTGACTTTTTTCTCTCCAACTTGTATTCCTTTGATGTCCTTTAGTTGTCTTATTGCTCTAGCTAGAATTTCACATACTATATTGAATAGATATGAAGAGAGTGGACAGCTCTGTCTTTTCCCTGATTTTACTGGAATTCCTTTATGTTTCTCTCTGTTTAGTTTGATATTGGCTATTGGCTTGCTGTATATTGCCTTTGTTGTGTTTGAATCCTTGATTTCTACAAGGCTTTTATCATGAAGGGCTGTTGGATTTTGTCAAAGGATTTTTCAGTATCTAATAAGATTATCGTGTTTTTTTTTTCCTTTCAGTTTGATTACATTAATGGATTTTTGTATGTTGAACCATCCCTGAATCTTTGGGATGAGGCCTACTTGATCATGGTGGATGATGTGTTTAAAGTATTCTTGCCTTCTGCTTGTGAGTATTTTACTGAGTATTTTTGCATCAATGTTCTAAGGGAGATTGGTCTGAAATCCTCTTTCTTGGTTGAGTCTTTGTGTGGTTTAGGTATCAGGGTGATTGTGGTCTCATAAAATGAATGTGGCCGTGTCTCTTCTGTTTCTATTTTGTGGAATAGTTTGAGGAAAATTGATATTAGCTCTTCTTTGAATGTCTGGTAGAATTCTGGAGTAAAATAATTTGTCCTCAGACTTTTTTTTTGGAGGGGATTTGAGAGATTTTAATGACTGCTTCTATGTTTCAATTTCCTTAGGGGCTAAAGGTCTTTTGAGATTGTTTTCCTGATCTAGATTTAACTTTGGTAAGTGGTATCTATCAAGAAAATAGTCCATTTTGTTTAGATTTTCCAAATTTGTGGAGTGTAGATTTTTGAAGTAAGACCTAATGATTCTTTGGATTTTCTTGTGTCTGTTGTTATGCCCCGCTTTTCATTTCTGATTTTGTTAGCTTGTATATTCTATCTCCACCTTTTGGTTAGTTTGGATAAGGATTTGTCTCTCTTGTGGATTTTCTCAAAGAACCAACTCTTTGTTTAATTGATTCTTTGTATTCTCTTTGGTTTTAGTGATTTCAGCTCTGAGTTTGATTATTTTCTGCCTCTACTCCTCTTGGTTGTGTTTGCTTCTTTTTGTTCTAGAGCTTTCAGGTATGCTGTTAACTCCATAGTATGAGATCTCACTAATTTCTTTATGAATACCCTTGGTGCTGTGAACTTTCTTCTTAACACTGCTTTAATTGTGTCGTGTAAGTTTGGGTAAGTTGTGCATTCATTTTCAGTGAATTCTAAAGGGTCTTTAATTTTTTTATTCATTTCTTTCTTGACCTAGTCATTGAGTAGAGAGCTGTTCTCTTTTCATGAGTTTGTAGGCTTTCTGTTGTTGAAGTCTAGCTTTTAATCCATGATGGTCTGATAAGGTGCAGGGATTATTTCAATTTTCTTATATCTGTTGAGACTTGCTTTGCCATGGTCAATTTTGCAGAAGATTCTGTGAGGTGCTGAGAAGGTATATTCTTTTGTGTTTGGGTAAAGTGTTCTCAGATATCTGTTAGATCCGTTTGAGTTATAATGTCTATTAGGTCTATTGTTTCTCTGTTTAGTTTCTGTCCACTGGTGAAAGTGGGGTGTCAAAGTCTCCCACTGTTAATGTTTGGGTTCAATGTGTGACTTAAGCTTTAATAATGTTTCTTTTACAAGTATGGATGCCCTTATATTTGGGGCATAGATATTCAGAATCGAGACATTATCTTGGTGGATGTTTCCTATGATGAGTATGAAAAGTTTCCTTCTCTATTTCTTTTGATTCACTTTGGTTGAAAGTATTTCATCAGATATTAGAAGGGCTACTCCAGCTTGCTTCTTTTGTCCATTTTCTTGCAAAACCTTTTTTCAGCTTTTTACTCTGAGGTAAAGTCTATCTTTGATATTTAGGTGTGTTTCTTGTATGCCACAAAATGATTGATTGTGTTTCTGCATCTATTTTGATAGTCTATGTCTTTTTATTGGGGAATTGAGTCCATTGATGTTGAGAGATATTAATGACCAGTGATTGTTTTTTTAATGTAATTTATTTCTTTTTATATTTATCACAGGTTACGTACTTTGCATCCCAGGTGTAGCCCCCTCCTTCATTCCCTCCCACTCTCCCCATCCCTCCCTCATCTCCTCCCCGCCCCTCCAAGTCCACCGATGACCTCCTCCCCTTCCATCCGACCCCAGTTCATCTCGTCTCCTCAGGGCTGGCTGCAATGTCCTCCCCTGGGATCTAGCCAGGCTGTTACTCCCTGGCACGTATGGGGAGAGGATCAAAGAGCCAGCCATCGAGTTCATGACAGAAAAAGTCCCTATCCCCCTTACTAGGTCTTCAGTTGGACACCGAGCTACCATGGGCCACATCTGAGCAGGGATTCTAGGCTGTATCCATACATGATCCTTGGTTGGAGAAATTGTCTCGTAAAAGACCCCTGTGCCCTGCTCAATTTGGTCTTTGTGGAGCTCTTATTCTCCCCAAGTCTTATTAACTTCCCCTATTTTATTATTACTTCCTGCCCTCTGCCAAAGGCTTGATTGTGAGTCTTAATATCTGTTGCATAGGTGTGTTTCTTGGATGCAGCAGAATGTTGGATCCTGTTTCCGCAGCCATTCTGTTAGTCTGTATCTTTTTATTGGATAGTTGAGTCCATTGATGTTGGTAGATAATAGTGACCAATGACTGTTATTTCCTTTTATTGTGGAGTTGGTGGTCTTACTGTGATTCATTGCTTTTTTGTTGTTGTTGTCGTTGGGAAATTATCTGTATCCTATATTTTCTTTGGTATAGTTGTTTTCGTTAGACTGAAGTTTTCCTTTTAGTACCTTCTGTAGGGCTGGGTTGCTGTGTAGGTATTGCATGAATTTTGTTTTGTCATGGAAAATTTTGTTTTCTCCATCTATGTTGACTGAAAGCTTTGCTGGGTATAGTAGTCTTGGTTGGCATCTGTGTTCCCTTAAAGACTGTATGACTTCTGCCCAGGCCCTTCTGGCTTTCATAGTTTCTGATGAGAAGTCTGGTGTGATTCT
>CM053751.1:30231666-30282722 GCA_028658305.1 Pachyuromys duprasi
TCTCTCTTCCATGTCTTGTATTCTATTGGTGATGCTTACCTTTGTGGTTCCTGATCTTTTCTCTAAGTTCTCCAGTTCCAGGTTCTTCTCCCTTTGTGTCTTCTTTATAGATTCTAATTCTGTTTTCATGCTTTGTATCGTTTCCTTCATCTGATTGACTGTGGCTCCTATTTTTTTGTTTCCTCTTGGTATATCTTTAATTGTTCCTCTATGTGGGCAGTTATATTCTTCTGAATTTCTTTGAGGGCCTTGTTCATTTCCTCTTTTTGTCCCTCTTTTTGTTCCTCTAATATCTGCATAATCATAGCTTTACCATAATTTTCTGTGTCTCTGCTGAATTAAAATCTCCATTGCTTTTGGGTGTTTCTGGTGGGGCCATGGTGTCCTGATTTTTGTTGGGTGAGTTCTTACGTCTACCTTTGGCCATTGGTTTATATATAATCAAGGAACTGTTTGTGCTTTAAGGCTGAACTTCAGACTGGAACTGTCAATCTGTTGTGACAGGAGTATTCTTCAAGAAGATCAGGGAGTTCCGGTGGTTTGTTAGGGTGTGTTGTTGCCTCAGTTGAACTCTGCTGTGAGATCTGTGTGCCCGGCTTCATGCTCTGTGCTAGAAGCTGTGAGCACTGCAGGCTGGTCACCCCTCTGGTCTGGAGGCTTTGCTGAGTGTCAGCTGGGGGCACTGCTCTGATCTGGAGGCTCCACATTCCGACCTGGACTTGCTGCTAAGGGCTCTCCTCTGGATTGGAGACTTGGCGCCTCCTTCTGGGCCAGAGGCTGTGCACCACTGTCTGAGATGGCACGGTTGGAGGCACCTCAGTCTGGGCCTGATACTGTGTGTCCCAGTCCAGGGTGGCGCTGCCACCGGGAGTGTGCCAGCCTAATGCAGCCCGATCTAGGGAATGGAATCTGTGGCCTTCTCAGACTGGCCCGTGGACACACACGGTCTGGAGTGGTTGCAGGCGTTGATGAGCAGAGTGTGCCTGCCAGATGCAGGCCGGTCTGAACCGGTACCCGGGGCCTTCTCAGTCTGGCCCAGAGACTGTGTGACCCAGTCTGGTATGGCAGCTGTTGGTGCCCAGGGCAGCTGCTCATTCAGATCAGGGCTGTGTGCTGCCATCACCGGAGTTTTTCTGGGGAATAACTGGATGTCCCTAGGATTTTCCCACTTGATTTCCTCACCGTAGGAATTCCACTCACCTGGCAATCACAAATGCTGGTGTTTTAGGTCCCAGAGTTCTGTCTCCTGGTGCTGCGCTGTTACTGCTGTCCTACTCCTCAGTCACAGTGTCCTCTCGTGGCAGCCATCTTGGATCTCGACCAGTGATTGTTAATCCCTGTTATTTTAATATTGGTAGTGTGTGTGTGTGTGTGTGTGTGTGTGTGTGTGCGCGCGCTTCCCTTTTGTTTTTGCTAATCTAGAATTATTTTTTTTTCCTGTGTTTTCTTAGATGTAGTTAATCTTCTTGGGTTGGAGTTTTCCTTCTAGTATCTGCTGTAGGGCTGGATTTGTGGATAGATATTGTTTAAATTAGGTTTTGTCTTGAAATGTCTTGTTTTCTCCATCTGTTGTGATTAAGAGTAGTCTAGGTTGGCATCTGTGGTCTCTTAGAGTCTGCAAGACATTTGTCCAGGCCCTTCTAGTTTTTAGAGTCTCTGTTGAGAAGTCAGGTGTAATTGTGATAGGTCTGCCTTTGTGAGTTACTTGGCCTTTTTTTTTTTTTCCTTTCAGCTTTTAATATTCTTTCTTTGTTCTATAGATTTAGTGTTTCGATTATTATGTAACAAGAGGATTTTCTTTTCTGGTCCAATATAATTCGTGTTCCCTTTGCTTCTTGTATGTTTATAGACGTTTCTTTCTTTACATTTGGGAAATTTTCTTTTATAATTTTGTTGAAAATATTTTCTGTGTGATTGATATAAAAATAAATAAATTTTTAAAAAAGAAAATATTTTCTGGTCCTTGAAGCTAGGACTCTTCACCTTTTTCTGGTTCTATTTTATAGGTTTGGTCTATTCATAGTATCCCAAATATCTGGATGTTTCGTGTCAGGAAATGTTTAGGTTTAACTCTTTTTGATTGATGTATCAGTTTCTTTTCTCATATCTTCAATGCCTGAGATTCTTCCTTCCATCTCTTGTATTCTGTTACGTTTTCTTTACTGCTTCTATTTCCATTTTCAGGTTTTGAACAGTTTTATTCATTTTCTTTACCTGTGTAATTATGTTTTCCTGTATTTCTTTAAGGTATTTATTCATTTCTTCTTTAAAAGCCTCTACTTTTTTATTGTTTCTTTCTTTCTTCTTCTCTTCTTCTTCATCATCATCTTCTTCTTTTCAAGACAAGGTTTCTCTGTCCTGGATTCACTTTGTAGATGAGGTTGGCTTTAAACTCACAGAGATCTGCCTGCCTCTGCCTCCCTGATTGCTGGGATTGCATGTGTGTGCCACCATGCCGGGTTTTGTTTTTTGGTTGTTTTTTTTGTTTGTTTTTTCCTGAGGCAGGGTTTCTCTGTGTATCCTTGGCTGTTTGGACTCATTTTATAGACTGGGCTACACTAGAATTCACAGACATCTACCTTCCTCTGCCTCACCAAGTGCTGGAATTACAGGTGTGCACCACTGTACCTGGCTTTCTTTAATTTTCTAAGGGATTTTTTCATTAAAGTTCTCTATCATCTTTATAAGACTGGATTTAAGTTCATTTTCTTGTGCTTCAGTTGTGTTATAATATCCAGGGCTTGTTGTAGTGGGACAGCTGTGCTCTGATGCTGCCATATTTCCCTGGCTCTTGTTGATTATGTTCCTCCTTATGCTGGAGCTCAGAAGACGGCACACAGGACACCTCTGCTGACTGTGTCACAGGTGGACCTGGTGGGGAGGGGACTGGAGGGTTGGTGTAGGAGTGTCTAACCTGTATGTATCCAGGGATTTGCAGGCCTCCTCAGGAGTGTGGGCTTTGGGGCTCAGAGGACAGTGTGCAGCTCACCTCTGCTGACTGTGACCCAGGTGGACTCTGCCTCCCTTGCAGCTTTTAATATTCTTTGTTACGTAGATTTAATGTTTTGATTATTATGTGGTAGGAGGATTTTCTTGTTTCTTTCTTTCTTTCCTTTTCTTTCTTTTTTTTTTTTTTTTTGGTCCAATCTATTCTGTTTTCTGTGAGCTTCTTGCATGTTTATAGCCATCTCTTTCTTTAGATTGGGGAAATTTTCTTCTATGTCTTTGGTGAAAATATTTTTGGGGACTTTGAGCCCGGGAAATTTTTTCCTTCTGTTCCTATTATTCTTAGGTTTGGTCTTTTCATAGTGTCCCACATTCTCTGGATGATTTTTTTGTCAGAAATTTTTTAGATTTAACATTTTCTTTGACCAGAGTATCAATTTCTTTTATCAAAACTTCTAAGCCTGAGATTCTTTCTTCCATCTTGTCTATTCTGTTGCTGATACTTGTTTCTTTAGTTTCTGTTCTCTTACCTAGGTTTTCCATCTCCAGGATTCCTTCAGTTTACCTTTTCTTTATGGCCTCTATTTCAGTTTTCATGTCTTGAACAGTTTTGTTTATTTTCTTCACCTGTTTGAATGTATTTTCCTATATTTCTGTAAGGGATTTATTCATTTCCTCTTTAAAGGCCTCTATCATCTTCATAAAAACTGTCTCTGTCTCTCTCTGTGTCTGTCTCTGTTTTTGCGTCTCTCTCTCTCTCTCTCTCTCTCTCTCTCTCTCTCTCTCTCTCTCTCTCTCTCTCGATCTGTTCCAGGCCTGCTGCTGACAGCACAATACTGGGTAAACAGGACTTGGTACACTCATCAGAGCAGCCTGAGGAATGGAGATGGTCTGCTGCCCCTGCTGGGTCTAAAGAAATAATTTTAAAACTTGTATATCCAAGGATTAAGTGTAAAAACAAAAGGGAATGAGGGTGTTAAAAGAAACTAAACTTTAAAAGGGAAATGATAAATTATGGAAACTGTATGAAACCCATGACAGAGAAGAGTCCAAGCACACAAAAGTCCTTACAGTGAGTAGACCAGACATAACGGCACACAAAGAGGGCAGGTATAGTTTGAAGAAAGCGTGTTCCAATGGCTGGTAAGCACGAGCATGCACTCAACTTAGGTAGGCATTAAAAACAGGCAGTAACATGCCACTTCACTGCCTTTCCATTAGGAAGAGCCAAAAGGGAAACTCCCAGCTTCTGAAGAGACTTGGGGACAAGTGTCCTTTTAAAATTGTAGTCTGGGTTGAGTAACATGTTGTTGAATTTGAAACCAGCATGTGCTACAAAATGAGACCCTGCCTCAGCAACCAAAACAAGACAAAATGCAAGTAGGCACTGTCCATTGAAATAAATACACTTCGCCCCCTCTCTTTAGAGTCCATCCCATGGAAATGAAGTCCTCAATAGGAAAGGCATGCACCCAAGGCTGTTTATTGCAGCAGTAGCAGCTCTACTAGGGAGAGGCTGAGGAGAGTGAGCATACTCAGCAGGCCAGTGCCTCCCTCAGCGTGTGATGACACCCATGTCTTTTGTCAGGCAGCCAGTAAAAGAAAGCAACACTGTGATGCTCTCCATTACATTTGTGTCTATGAGAGGTGAAAACAACAAGGCTTTAGAATTTCTACCTTCTTGGGCAAAAGTGGGCTGATGCTGTTCTCACTTTTCCTTCACCAAGGACCAGGACAATAACTTCCTTCCTGCTTAGGAGCTGTACTTAAGTTTCATCAGTACTGAACACAAGTCAAACTAAGTCCTTGGGGACATCTTAGAACATCTTTTTGGAGATTTTCTTAGTTATGATGTTGGGCACATGGGAACGACTTTTTTCTAGACATTTTAACAGAAATATGTGTTTCCTTGGAAAAAGAGGTTCATTTACAACAGTAAATATATATTTGTCTAGATATTTAGAGTTTATTTTTTACATTCTATTTGAAGCAAAGGGATAAAACTTCTTCTAAAAGTAAAAGCTGAGTCTAAAGAGACAGCTCAGTAGCTGAGATAACCCAGCTTCAGTTCCCAGCACCCACATGGCAGCTCACAACCATCTGTAACTCCAATCCCAGGAGATCCATCATCTTCTGACCTCAGCAGGCACTGGGCACAGAAGTGGTACCCAGACACACATACAGGCAAAACATATACACATAAAACAAGTACATTTAAAAAGTAAACACTTTAAAAATCAAATGCTGTTAAAAAGCAAGCAAAAGAGTTGGGTCAGTGAGCCTGTCCCAGCAGAGACCAAGTCAGAGCACCGTGAGTCATGCCTTGGGCCTCGTGATTTTAGAAAGTCGACATTTGTCCTACAAACTTGTGTTTTGTTCTGTTGTTTCCACACAAGCCTTGCATTCTCAGCTCTACTTAGGTACTAACAACAGTTTTCATCTAGTTTTAATGTGTGTGTGCACATACGTGTGAGCACGGAGATGGGAGCACTGAGCGTGGGTACCATCCTCAGACTCTGTATGCGCATCTTTGATACAGGGTCTCTCCCTCTCCTAGAACGCATCAGATAGGCTGGCTTGGCTGACCAGTAGTGAGCCCCAGACGTCCATCTAGTTTTGCCTCCCAGAACTGGAGGCATACTATGCCCAGCATTTTTAGGCAGGCTCTGAGCACCTACCTCTGGATCCCATGCTTTGCCCACTGAGCTGTTCACCCAGACCCTTGTTTTTCTCTATTGACTTGAGTTCCTACTGAGTATCATGCAATTATCTAGGAATTAAGAATGCTTAAGGAAATGATCCTTCCATGTGCGTGAAGACACATAAATACATAATATTCATTACAATACAGTGTTTATTATGGACACATAAGTGAAATGTAAAGGAAAAATGAGAACAAATCTCCTAAATCAGCAGTGAGAGCATCAAATCTTTGGGCAGTAGCTGAATGACTTATTCCTGCATGTTTTTCTAGACAGAATTTTCATGATTAATATAATGAGTTACATAAATTTAATAATAACATCACATTCCACATTTTCTTACATTTTATGACTATATAACTTTTTACACTGCTGTTTTTTTAGGATTAGCATTGACACTACTAAATCTTTTGCCAAGTATTTTAATATATTTTAATTTAATATACTTGTATCGCTTCCCTATTCCTTTTCTTCCCTTCAATCTCTGCTATGCTTCACTCAAACCCTCTTAAGCATTTTTTTCTTGCATATGCCACCTGCTGAGTCCACTTTTGTTCTTCCTGTGTCTATTGTCTCAGGGTTGGCCACTTCATGTTGGATAAGCACTTAAGGGGCTAATAGTGGCTCATTTTCCCCTCCTTCAGCAGTCGTTAGTCTAGGGGGGAACCCTGGAGATTTTCTCTGAACCTCATTTGCATGACTATGATAGCAGCATTATTCAGGTCTTGTTGAGGCAGCTATTTCTGGAAGACACAATCTCATAGCAGACTTCCTGGTCCTCTGGCTCTTACAACCTTCCCAGCTCTTCTTCCATGATGTTCCTGGAAGCTTTCGTGCAGCTGGAGGCTGGGCTCCCCATGATCTGCTGATCTCTGCGTTGTATCTAGTTGTGTTGTTGGGTCTCCATGGGCATCATTTAGGAGGAAGTCAGAGCAGCACTGACATCCCACACAGTCCCCAAGGGAGGCTGGCAGGGATAATGCTTCAAGTTTTCTCAGTTTCAGTATGTGGGATTATAGACACGCACTATTATACATAGCATATTTAGAGATTTTAAAATACATTTAATTACATATCTCCAAAAAGAGGTTATTGGTTCTTATTTTTTAATTTTAACTTTTTTTTATTAATTACAGTTTATGCACTTTGTATCCCCCCTGTAGATCCCTCCCTCCTCCCCTTGCAATTCCGCCTGTCCTCTCCCCTCTCCACCCATGTTCTTCCCCAAGTCCACTGACAGGGGAGGTCTTCCTTTCCCTCCCTCTGATCCTAGTCTATCAGGTCTCATCAGGAGTGGTTGCACTGTCTTCCTCTGTGGCCTGGTAAGACTGCTTCTCCCTCAGGGGGAGGCGATCAGGTTATTGGTTCTTGATGGGTAAATTTAAAATTTAAAAAACATAGAAAGATGTATGCATAGGCAAAAAAAATGTTAAAAAAAACTGTTACCTTCATTGAGGGTATACTGTTTGCAAACTGTGTTCCCATCATCTGTGAGTGAGCATTTTGGGGTTTGAGACTCTCTCACACACACTGATGTTATGAAACTCTTGTCTCTTGGTAAAAATGTGCATAAAATTTTGTTGACCATACATGCTGAACAGACTTAACTGAAAAACCTAAAATCCAAAATGACCCCAATACAAAACTTCTTGGCATGATAGTGTAAGTTGAAAATTCCATATCTGACCTTAAATGACAAGCTATGGTTGAAATATGGAAAATATTGTACAAAATTTCCTATAGGTTGTAGGTATATATGAAATACAAATGAACTTCAGATATGGATCTCTCTCGTCATGTATTTTCAAGCATCCCCAAAAGTTAAAAAAAGAAAGAAAAAATAATCTAAGTTGCCTGTATGTTTATGCATTTTACCCAATCTGTACCTGGGAATGGCCAATCATACCATATAATTATGTTTAGCATTGTTTAGTTTATTATCAAACATTTTCCAAGTGCAGGCTTTGGGCCTTGCCCATTTTCCTCCCATTTGCCTGAAGTGAGAGGGTAGCTTCTCTCCATGCTGACCCTTGGTGTTCTAACTTGGTGATTATATAGTGGGATTTGGCGTTTAATTTGCACTTGCAGTGGAACTGATGACCTGAGCACGTTTTCTCTTGTTTATTGGTCCTTCATACATACTCTCTTGTAAGGTGTTTATTAACATTTTACATAATCAGGAAAGTGTCCAAGGTGATGTTTGAGCCAGACCATGAACAGTATGAAGGAGACAGCTCAGTGCAACAGTAGGATATGGGGAGGAAATAAAGACTGAAGGATTTGGGGTAGAGCTAATGGGAGGAGTTAGTTGTGTGAACTGAAACTGGTGACAATTAGTGAGTCATGCAATGGGAAGAATTCACATGTAGATATGAAAATCTAAAGGTAACTCGAGTTTCTGACTTTTGCCACTAGTTATCATTTGAATTGGAGAAATTAGAAACAGGAGCATGCTTGGAAATGCTCACCAAGAGCTCTAGTTTTCAGTGCATATGGTGGGATTTGCCTGCAGTCCCAAATACTTACGAAGCTAAGGTGAGACTGTGACTCAAGGCCAGCCATAATCAGATATTTTCTCAAAAAAAAAAAAAAGCTTAAGTTAGATAGTTATTGGCATAAAGGTGATCTGAACCCAATATAAACAGAAAAGCTCACCTGAGAATCTAAAACAATATTGTAAATTTAGATAGACAGGGTCTCAGGCCCTGGTGGGATTAGCACAGGAGTAGGCATAACAGGGCAAAGGAAGCAGCCAGATGTCCCCAAGTCCACAGGAGCTGAAGGGGGAAAGCACTTGAAGAGATAGGAAATAAACAGAGTGAGAAGTAAGAGACGGGAAAGCACGAGATGAATCTATTGGTACAGAAAGGACTGGTGGCTTCAGTAGGACAATCAAGCTAGCACAGCGGGCTTGGAAACCAGAGGGGGTGCCAAAAAGAAATGGTAACCCAGAGTTTTTGCAAAGTATGGAGTGAACTAATACATACTTCAGTACTAAATAACTAAGGAAGATAAATTTGAATAATTTTTTACAGTGGCCTCATAAGGAGCAAACAAACTTGAGTTCTCTGTCTATGCTCCAGGACCCATTTCTACTTTGGGAACTAGGCTGAGCACAGAGGGAGAAACAAGGAAACTGAGCTGTCAGTGTGGTTGTGGCTTTTGAGTAATCTTTCAGTGTCCTCAAAGAGATGTTTGCTCTGTGTCCAGGCTTCATCACTCCATCATGTCAGAGAGATACAGTGGGAAGTGTACTTGTAGGAATCAGAATTCTGATTATCTTAAATAAAACATAGGACCACATTTATTCTATTCTGACTCATTCCAAAAAAACTTGCCAGAGCATCAATCAAGTACAGAACTGGTTTAAAATTATAGCCTAATAGATACCACTGATAAACATAATTCAAAAGTACCATTAAAATATATGTGCAAACCAAGTTTTGTTTATTCTAAAATGAGTATAAAGCAATGTAATGTTTGAAAAACACAAAATGGATCAAAATGGTGAAACCACTTGATTATTTTAACAGATAGGGGAAGGAAAGCATTTTCAGAATTAATTACTGGGATGAATTCATTTTAAGAATGAATCCTGAGATGGTACAGCATGAATGTCTGGAACACCAGTGCTGTGGAGAACAGAGACAGGAGGGTTGGGGAGGCTTGTTGGCCTCCACTCTTACTTCAGGTTTCCTGACTGACCCTGTTTTAAGTTACTAAGGCAAAGCATGATAGAGCAGAACACCTGGTGTCCCTCTGTCCTGTGCACTTACAACATACACGCAAACAAACAAGCAAAAAAAAAAAACAAACAAAGAAACAAACAAAAACTAGAGAGGGAAAACCGCAGTGTGGGGTGTGGATCAGCTGGTAGGCACTTACCCAGCATGCACCAGGCCCTGGTCTCTATTCCCTACCCTGCAGAGCACACAAAGTAGTACCTGTCTATTATCCAAGCACTCTGGAAGTGAAGGAAGAAGGAGCAGAAGTTCAAAGCCAGCCTTAGTTACACAGAGAGTCTGAGGCCAGCCTGGAATATGTGAGACACGGTCTCAAAACCAAACCAAACAAACAAACAAACAAAAAATTATACTAAAACAGAAACTATGTGTTTAATATCAGGAAGAAGACTGTCCCTATTGCTGCTTCTGTCAGTTACAGCCAACAAAGAAGACAACAGATACCATGTCATAGATAAATTCCACCTTCTCTCAAGCTCTTGTAGAGTTGTGGAGGTAGACTGAATGTGAGAGACTGTCTCACTAGGAACATGAAACATTCTAGTAATGGTGTGGACGATCAGGGCCTGACCTTCTCAGTTTCACTGAGTGCAGAGTGACTAACACTTGCTGTGATTTACAGCTCAGGCAGAGGTCTGAGGTTTGAACACCAGCAAAACAGAAAGTTAGCTTCTGATGAGCAGTTAGAAGAAAAGCTGAGCTGGATAACTTTTGTTATCTGTCCTTCCTCATAGAGAGCCTATAATCACATGGAATGTGGTCTACGGCTGCCTCTGTGAGGTAATAGCCATGTGCCTCTAGGGGCTGCTGTTAAAGGGACTCCACCTGGCAACACTAGTGAGACCCAGCTTGTTTGAGCCAAGATACAACACACCAGCTGCATGCCTTCAGAAGAGGACATTTTCCCCTCTTCTCTTGTAGGACTGATATCGCATGAGGTTCTATGGAAGATGTATTAATAATGTTAAAATTGTGTAGATTGTTTTGAAATAAATCAAGGCTTGCATGATACATCTTGTCTTTCAAGATGAGAATACAAGAAGACAGGAGCTGTTATAAGGTATTCATAAACACAAGTCTTTGTCTTAGTTAAGGTTACGGTAACAACAAAAACAAGATAACATAATGAATTAAAAAGTAGTTTCTCTCTGTTCTGAAGGAGTCTGATATAAGGGTAGCAGCATGATCAGGCTCTAGTAGGGACACTTTTTGATGTGTAGGCTATCTTCTCACTGAGTCATCCAATAGTGGGGAAAGAAAGGAGGTGTCTCTTGTAAGGACACTGTCTTAGTTTTGTTTTCTATGCTATGATAAAATACTACAAAAAAAACTCAATTTCATGAAGAAAGGGTTTGTTTAGCTCACAGTTCCAGGTTACAGTCCATCTTGGCATGGAGGCATGCCATGGTAGAAGAGCTTGAGGCAGCTGGGCATGTTCCATTTACGGTTGGAAGAGAGTGATGTTGCTTTCCCTCCTTTTATACAGTCCAGGATCTAAGGAATGATGCTGCCCAGGGTGGAAGGTCTTTCCTACTCAATTTATGTAATCAAGACAATTCCTAACAGATGTTCTCAGAGGCTAATTTCAATATAAATAACCCCTCACAGGTGTACCTACAGGCCTGCCTCCTAGGTGTCTACTTAACAACTGTAATCCTCACAACTCTACCCTATGACTCCAAAAACATTTTTTTTTTCAAGACAGGATGTCTCTGTGTATCCTTGGCTGTATGGGAACTATCTCTGGTAGATCAGGCTGGCCTTGAACTCAGAGCTCCATCTGCCTGAGCCTCCCAAGCACTGGGATTAAGGGCATGTAATACCTTTGCCCAGCTAAACAAATCACTTTTAACACACAACCGTCTACCCCTTGTCTCCATGGACATATAGCCATTCTGTAGTGTAAAAATATACTCATTAATACTTGAAAATTGTCATAGCCCAACTATAGTCATTAATAGTTCCAAAACTTTAAAAGTCCAAAGTCTCTTAATTGTGAACACAAGTTATACACTTCCAACATATAATGGCACTCAGTGAACAGTCTTATTCTAAAAGGGAAGACTCAGAGCATAAGAATAAAAATACCGAAGCAGAACCAAATTCCCACAGGGCTAATACGAAAGCCTATAGCTCTTCAACCAACAGCTGGAGCACATGATGTTATCAACCAGATTCCAAAAGGGTTTGGGAGCCCTACTCTTCCATCCTTGCTGCCTACAGCACACACACTTCTCTCTACTCCACACTTGCAGCCCTCCCTGGCAGACGTTCGATGAACCTCACTCGCACCTCTGAGATTCTGGGATTTCCACTGCCGCTTAGACGTCATCTTCACATAGTGGCATCGCAGGGCCTCTCTTCAGGGTTTGAAACTCAGCCAAAGAGTGCCTGGGCTCAGGTGATCTCCGTGACCTTCTCAACTTTGTGTCTTTCATGCCTTCAAAGCCAGCACCACATGACCACATTGCCAGTTTTTCTCTCCATCTTGAAATCAGCCTGGCCCCTTAGATTGCAGCTGTCTTAGCATCTGTGTTCCCAAGGACACACTTTCCTTTTGTCCCAGTGAATCTAACAGTTAAAGATGTTTGTGGATTTTTCTGTTTCCGTGTCATCTTCTCTGAAACTTTAACTTTCCTACAAACAAATTATCTCATCATTTTAAAAATTAAGTTTACAAGTTCTTATGTCATGAACAGAATGAAGATAGGTTCATGGCTGAAATGTCATACAAACAGCCCCAGCCAAGCACATGACAGAATGTTGTAAACAGGATTTTAATGGGATGTTCTACTGGCATCTTGGAAAATAACAGTGTATAGAGACACGTGGACAGTGGAAGTCTGGCTCATGAAGCTTCAAAGGGGGAACCATGGACTCTGTTGTGAACTTGGCTGGGGCCATTTCTTCACCTGTATCTGTACATAAACTACCTGGTTTCCAGGTCTTTTTGTCCTTGTTTGTGATACCAGTGATGTTTCCTCTCATTTCGATTTCTCTCTCTCCCTTCCCTGTCTGCTATGCCAGAATGCACAAGTGGGAAGACTAAACTTTTTAGTTTTTCTCCTAAAAAAAAAAAAAAGGTAATTAGTATCGATGTAGAAGTGATCTACACGTAGTTTATGAAAGAGCAATCTTGCACTCTGTCCAGTGCTGCAGTACGGTGATGCAGCTGTGGCAATGTCTAGTGACCCTTATCAGTAGACTCATTGCTTCTCGATTGATTCACTTATTTAGACTCACTGTACCCAATTGCAATTCAGATATCAGGCTGGTTGGGAATCTAATATGCTGATAAGAAAGGAAATTGCATTTCTTGTTCACAAAAGCTGGGTGATTCAACACTAGATGGAGCCAAAATTGGCCAGTAACTGAACTCTCTTTGAAATTGAGTCAGCCGTTCTCTAGGGACAGAATTTTAATTTAAATATCCATCCTTATCAGTAACTTTCCTTAATTTGGAGGCTAGTCCCAAAATTGAAGTAGTGATTTAGTTCAAAACTGGAAAGGTTTTAGGGAGTTGTTAGGAATCCAGGGTCTTAGGAGAGATTCCAACAGAGGGGAAGTACTGTTTCCCCTTGCTGAGTGCACAGTCACACACACGTCCCCTCACACAGCAACTGGTTCCAATGAGAATGCTGCAGAACTTTAATAAGATATAAAAGTATAAAACAGTAAAGGATTGATCCTACCTAAGATATTTTACAGGATGTCAGGAAAACCAGATGATAAGACCATCAGAGGATGGACTGCAGCAGCAGTGAGTGACAAAATCACCCCAAACCTTTGTTGTTGTTTTTGTTTTTTATTTTTGTTTTTGTTTTGAGACAGGGTTGGTCTGTGTAGCCTTGGTTCCTTGGGATTGCTTTGCAGACTAGGCTAGCCTTGAACTTACAGAGATCCACCTGCCTCTGCCTCCCTGAGGATTAACAGGCTCATGGCGGCCCCCACCCTTCCCAGCTACCTAAACCCTTCTTAACAAGACCATGGTCTCTCTGAGGAGCTCCAAGCATACTTATTTACTTTTTGCAAGGAAAAAAAAATCATCATATCCTGATTAAGAATGTAATTAACGTTCACTGTTAACAAGTTTTAAATTTTATTTTTGTGTGTGGGGGGGTGCACACATGTCCTTGTGGATATGGAGGCGAGAGTTCACCATTGGGTGTTTTTCTTTTCTTTCTTTTCTGTAACTTTTTATTGATTCTTTGTGAATTTCACTTCATGCACCCCAGTCTTGCTCATCAGCTCTTCCTTTCTTATCTGCCTTTCGCTTTTGCAGCCTCCCTCCCAAAATAAACACACACACAACAAACAAACAAACAAAACAAAGCCGAGAAAACATCTCATCATGAAAGCTGTAGTGTGTCACAGTACATCCCTCTGTCCACACGTCTTCATATGCAAATGTTCATTGCAATGAGGCATTTGTCTGGTTGGAGATGGCTGGCTTCTGTGACGCCATCCATACTGATCCTCACAGGTACTCTGGCTGCTATCCTGCACTTTGAATCAGCAGAACCGGCCCTTTCACGAGTCCCAATTGCTCACAGATGATACAGATTTGGGGGTGGTCAACTCAGAGCCCTGGGTCTGGGCGTAGCTGTGCTGGTCAGCGTGCCAGCTCTCCATTAGAAGCACCTCCAGGGCTAGTCCTCCAGCGCCTCTCCAGCCAGGCCACCAACGCTACCACCAGCAGGAGGCATCAGCTCTCCTGCTCTTATGCCCTCTGGGCTTGCTCACGCTCAGCAATGCCTCCAGAGCCAGCTCCTCTGTGCTGCCGTCACGGTGCAGAGCCCACTGTCTGAAGTGCTGTAGCCTGCAAGGGGCTGGGCCAACTCTCCCACTCTCACATCCTCGGGGCTGGCTCACCCGTGCCTTCTCCATCAGGGCCAGCTCTGCTGTGCTGCCCAGGTGAAGCAGGTCTCCAGCTCTCCTGAGGGGCAGGGACAGCTCTGCAGCTCTCATGACTGCTGCAGGTGGCAAGGGGCGCTGTCTTTCTTCAGCACTCTCCTCCTCAAGTTCTGAAATAGGGCCTCACTGATTGTGGCGCTCACAACTTTGCCAGAGCCCCAGAGATCCCTGCCCTGGGGTTAGAGGCATGAGTGGCCACCTGAGGCTCTGCCACAATGCTTGGGATCCAAACTCAAATCTCAGATTTGTGCAGTGATCAGTTTCCTGACCAAGTCATGTCCCCAGCCCTAGAGTAAGAAAGGTTTTAAAGCTCTGAAAATGTGGGTCATTCTCTTAAATTTTCATTTCCTTCTGCCTCAATTACCTTGTTTTCTTAAACAGGCAGATGTAGGGAATTCCTTTAGCTCCATTATATACATTTATAAATAGGATGTGTGGGGTGTGGGAGTGTGTACGTGCGTATTTGAGTGAGGGTATTTGAGTGTTTCTTCTCTCTCCTTCTCTCTTTTTCTTGAAGTATGAAAGTTCAAACTCAGCAAACAGTGGTTTCATTAAGCCTAATAATCTTGGAAGACTGAGACAAAAATGACCACAGGCTAAAGAAATGATGTGTGAGGAAAAGCAAAGTATCCTCATGCGTTTTCCCCCAGGCTGCTGTGCTTTGGCTGGGATTTTCGAAGCATGACTGCTTTGTTCCACTAACAGTATGCTCACGCTCAGCACTGCTCTGTTAATCGTAGACATATCCATCAAAGAACAACACTTTAGTATTCTGTTTTTGTACTTTAAGGTCTTTTGGGGAGTGTCTGTTACTTAACAAATCACACAGCCTGAGTCTCCTGGGCCTCATGCCTTGTATCTTATTCCATTTTCTTCCCATTTAAATGTGGTTTGTGCTCATGGCCATCCCCTGCTTTTAGTACAGGCTATACACTTATTTCCTTCTTCAACAACTGTGATAATCTGATTCATGGCCTAAGAAATGCTTTCTTGATTCTCACTGACCAAGCACAATGGTGTTTTATCCCTTAGACATTTGATGAATTTTCTTATAGCTATTCTTCAGTCATCTCATAACTGTCTCATATCTCAGAGGCTGGCTCCACATCAGTGCTGCTGATGTAGTTCAGACAGAAGGCCACGGACTAGAGCCTTGCTCAGAAACACAGAAACAACAGAAAGCTACTCAGATACTTTCTGTTCTGTTCTGTTCTGTTCTGATGAGACAGGGGTTCCATATGTAGCCAAGATTGGACTCATCCCTAATCCTCCTCCCCATCCTTGAGCCCTGGGTTTGTAGGCCTGTTCTGCTGCACCTGGTTAGAATGCTTTATTGAACTGTCCAAACCAAGTGGTCAGCCACTGGAGATTCGAAAGCTTTGGGAACTTGGCAGGGAATATTGCCCATGTGGGCTGAGGGCCAAGGAGGCTGTGACTCAGAGCGAAGGCCAGATTTAGCAGGCCACTGAACGCATGATTGAGGCTTTGGAAAGCAATAGAAAGCGATAGAAGAAACATTGGTCTATGACTCAGGCCTGGCTTCAAATGTAAGCTCAACACATCAGCAGTTTTTAGAAACCATCCACACCTCATAGGACTATTATAAGGGTTAGGTGAGGCAGCATGCATGCAGAAGGCCTTTTCGGTTCTCAGCTCACAGCTGCTCAATGTCTAGTAGCTGTCCTTATCACTCAGTTAGGGTAGCTCGTTTGTATCAGAGGTAGCAGCTAAGTGAAAAGTCCTAAGCCATAAGATATTTCTAGGTAGGCAAACAGTTTCTTCTGCAGAATTACTGAACTTCTTTAAGTAACAGCTTAACTGTTTGACAGTTGACTTGATCTCTGAGGAGAATCTTTAATAGAATGAAACTGTTTTCTTAGATAATGGCCACAGAGAGACTCACCCTGTCCTTGCACGGGGCACACAGGAGAACAGAATTCCAAGGAAGACTATTTTGATAACAGCAGACAAATTGTTTTTAACAGTGCAGGCAGCGAGATAATGGAAATTGAGTCACACGGAAAAGCACATATGCCCCAAGAAAAACACAAAACATGTAACGCAATAATGACATCTGAATAGCATACTTGGCAGCAATGATCATTTCAATATTTGGCAATAAATCATACCCACATTTTGTGCATATGCGTGTGTGCGTGCGTGTGTGTGTGTGTGTGCACAAGCATACACACATACACACACCAGGACCCTTTTTTGTGAGGTATGCAGTAAAATAATGTTTTGGTCTTTATTTTGGTGAACTCTGTTAGACAGGAAGGTCTCTCATAGCACTGTGATTAAGGCCGACAATGAGGATTAAAGCTGCCTTAAGTACAGGGTCAGCTGGGAGGACTGGGAAGGCTGTGAAAGTTTTCAGGAAGGAAGACAGATGCCATTTTTACACTCAAAGACAGTTCTTCATGAAGCAGCATTCTCAGGTGTCTTGGGTTCAAGAATCCGCATGTGTGCTGGTGAGAAGGCCCAGCACTTAAGAGCGCTGACTGCTCTTCCAGAGACTCTGGGTCCATGACAGCTCACAGTTGTCTGTAACTCCAGCCCCAGGGGCTATAGCACCCTCTTCTAGGTACTGGGCATACTTGTGATGCACAGAAATACATGCAGGCAAAACACCCCCCCACACACACAAAAAATTTTTAAAGAGTCAACACGCTATTTCTCCTTCTGAATTGTAAAGCTTTGCATCTCAAAACCCTGGTCTAGGGTTGAGTAAAATGTGTTTGTCACCTACTCACAGAAGGTATCCGGGTGTCTTGGCCAAATCTCACTAAAATGCCGGTGCGGGTTAGAATAGTCAGCTACGAAAGAGGCTATTTTAGCCTGAATATCCTCAGGCTAGAGCAGCAGAGGGCGTCAGGTTCTCTGCAGTCCCTTCCTAGCTGGGTCTTTTCCATTCATCATATTGACCAAAACCAACCTCTAGCCCAGAGAGAAGTAAACTCCCCCCCCCCACACCCCCTCACGACTGGCTTGGAATTGGGCTTCCGGATGTGAGGGAGGGAAAAATGGAAGAGGTATGTTCCAAGCAGACGGGGTGTGTGAAATCCTGGGGAGCCTGGGGACTGCCTCCCAGCCCCAGCCCCGCCCACGGTGCACCGGGGTAGCAGCGGGCTTGAGCCGGCTCTAAGACAAGCTCTTGGCCATCCCTACCACACCTCACCGGGGCCTGTTCTTGCCATGTTGAAATGGACCCTGGAGAAGGGAGGAGTCAGGCCTCGACCTGACTGTCACAGTCCAGTGACAGACCTTGCTCCTCCCGTGTCGCTTCATTCTTAGAGCAGAGGTTAGGAGTGGATGACTGTCCATATGGACCAGCCAGTGCAGTCTTGAATAGAGCAGTTAGTAGCACGCATGCGCGGCTAGGGAGTGAGTCCAGTGGGTAAAGCGCTCGCTGTGCAAACTGGAGACAGGAATTGGGATCTTGAGCACCCAGGTAAAAGGCCAAGAGCGGCCTTGTGCCTGTAACCTCAGTGCTGAGGAGATGAAGCGAGGGCGGGGGCGTGGGGGGGGGGGTGCTTGGGGCTTGCCGACAAGCCAATCTAGCCAACCACCAGCTCCACCAGGTAAAGACCTTGTGTCAAAATACGAGGCGGAGAATAACGGAATTAGACCTGAAATGGACCTCTGGCTTCCACATACAATCATAGGCACCCGCCTACACACAGGCACATACTCTGATACACACCCACACATGCAAAGCCGAGAAAGAGGGCCAGCAGGTAACACAGGAACCGAGCCTAAAAGTGAGACCCTGCATCTGATCATAATTATTTAGCGTGGTGTGCTTGAAAGGTATGTGAACACATGCTCCACTCAGACATAATCGATTTCATACATTACAATAGTTGCTTATTAAGCGAATGTTTGTCTGCAGCCATTAGTCACACTAAATGTCTGAGTCGTATTTGCAGTTCAAATTAGCTGATTTACGCAGACCAAACCTAAAATCGCCTTTACCCCTCCACTTAAAGCTGGGTTAGATCAGGCAGGGCTTCTGAACCCGTTTGCTCTCTGAGCTGATTCTTAGCTGAACTGGACCTTCAAAGAGGGCAGCTAATGCTAGCCTAAGGGCTTCAGGCTTTCCTTTCCTGAGAAAGAGAGGGGGTCTACAGAGGCCAGAGGAGGCCCTTGGGTGGTGTCTTCACCACCTTAGTCCCTGGAGGTCTCTCACTTTGGTCAGGCCGGTTCGCGGGCTCCTCAGCCCACCCATCTCCGCATCCTCCCCACATCCCTGAGGCAGGACTCCACCTCAGCATCTGCATCTGTAATGCAAGAAGCCCAGAGTTACCACGGAGGTCTCCCGAGGCATGAATTTTGCATTGACAATCCATTGTGGAACAGGATGAAATAGTGGTTCTTTTGTCATTCTCTCGGGGCTGTCGCTATCGCTGGGAACCACGCAGACAGAGGCAGGCATCGCGTGGAATGAGTATCAGAGAGGTCTAGCTGAAGAATGGCCGTATTTTTGAGGCTCTTGCTTCTTTAAAGGGTAAGAAAACGGTCTTTCAGAAGGTTTTGTTTTGCGAATCAAGCGTGTCAACTGTCACGTTCGGGAGAACAGAAAAGTGTGCAGGACGGCACGTATTCATAAAGGACGCGATGTATTCGTAAAGGTAGAAGCGCTCCGTGCACTTTTGCTCTGCGTGTTCACGGTAGGGCGGAATCTGCCGGGCAGAGCCGCGAGGTGTGACTGCTAAGCCGGCACCAGAGCGGCGGAGCCTCCCGGGGGAGGGCCCGGCCGGGCGTCAGGAGATCAGCCACACCGCAGCACCGGCCAGGCCGCGCCTGCTCCCTCGGGGACCGCGATCAGGTGATGGCGCAGTCCAGGTGGCTCCCGGGAGGTGGCGCCGCGCGGGCAGCGCGCCTGGGGTGGGCGCGCGAGCGGTTGCCCAGTCCTCCGCGTGTGCCTGGCTGTGCCTGGCGCTGCGCGCTGCTGGGTGGAGGTAGCCCCTGGCGGAGGGCATGCTCTGCAGCCGCGGGTCCCTCGGCTCCACCTGCTCGACACGGCGGGCCGGGTGCGGGCCGCGAACTCGGGAGCAGGGCAGGGCGGGCGGGCTGCAGGAGGAGGAGGAGCCGGGAGCGCGGCCGGAGGACGCCGGCCCTCCGGGAGCGGACACTAACTTAACCCAGCTGGCGTTGGCGAAACGGCGGAGACGCCGTCCCCGCGCCCCGCCGCGCCGCACCCTCCCGCCCTGACGCCAGCGCCCTCCGGAGCACCATCCGCCCGGGGGCTACCGCCCGGGGCATGAGGCCCGCCGGGCGCCCGCGCCTCCTCGGCGGAGGCCCTGCACGCTTGCGGTGGCCCCGCAGATGGCCGGCTGCTGTGTAGGGTAAGTGAACATCTGGGAGGTGGGAGCTTTGCTCAGGTGCTGTGACCTTTTGACTTTCCAACCCAGGAAAGCCGGAGTTGCAGGAGTTGGTCCTGCCTAACATTTCCGGCTGTCCTGGATACATCCTCACAGCCTAGGTCCCTTAAACGAGCCCTTAGCTCTGTCTCCCCACCTTGTTCCTAGCCCCCAGATTAAAGTACTTGACTGTGAGGGGCTCCCACCTGAAGAGCGGCCCCAGCCGAGCTGTCTGGCTGAGCCGCACACGATGAGCAGAGGATCGGTGCGGTGCCAGTACTTTTGGGCGGCTGAATCTTGAGGGGAAATAATACAAATGAAAGTACAGGCGAGTGGGATCCTCAGCCGCTAGAGGAGGTTCCAAGAAGCAGGTGTTTCTTTCATATTTCTGATCTGACCTCTCCCCATCCTTTATTGAAGCTAACTAGTGAATCGCCACGTAGACTGTCCATCCCTTTTAGAGATCCAGATCCGCTGCCTGTATAGATGAGGTTGTTGTTTTTTTTAATTCAAGGGAATAAAGAGTCCACTTTTATTATGGCTAAGCATAAGTCAAGACCAGCAGGTGGAGTGTTCAGTTCCCAATATAGCTACCGTGTATGTACAGATGGGAAGGGATCTTATTTAAGTAGAGCAGAAAAGGTCCGGGAAAAAATAGTAACTTCAGATGTACCGTTTTCTGTCTTTCTTTTTTCTCTTTGTTGTGAAAGCAAAAAATAACTTTAGGAGCTTTATCAGATAACAAGGGAACTTTAAACCCGCGACCTGCCCTCGAGTCACCTTCAATATACTGTCCGCAGTTCACCTCTGACAGAAGCCAGGTTTGAATGGGCCACTTCCGTGTGAGGCAGCGCCCCGTGTTTGGAGGTAACACCCTGTATGTCAGCAAGGCCGTGTTTACACTGAGCTGACATAGGCTTCCTGGGACCTGTGTCTCATTACTCCTGCCCTAGCCAACCCCTTGCAACTTCTGAGATTACATGAAGGATTTCTACTTCTTTTTGCAAATAAAATCTAAAACTTTCATCTGAAGTTCATTCCCCTCACCGCCCCCCCCCCCACCACCAGAAAATAAAGAAAAGGGAGAAAACAGTAAAGAAATGAAAGGTTTGAACTGATACAGAGTTGGGTTTTGTCTGTTTTGGCTGGCTGCTGTGAGGACGAAATTTTTCATCCACACAGTACATATAGGTGCTTGGAAGACAGGAAATGATATTTTTCTTTAATGAGTAACCAAAATTGAGTTAAGCACATCAGTTCATTCTGAACCGGCGGCATATGTTTTTCTACCATCAAGCAAATACTCCGAACCAGACAGAAAACATCACACCCGTGAGTTGTTGTCAGGGAGACTTTATTCATCTTTAAATTGTTCAGCAGAGTGTTTCTTGAGTGGAACTCGTTCTCGTTTGGTTTATATTATTGTAAACATTTCGTTTCCACTTTAATGGATACATTTCTGTTTTCGTTCTGACATTCATTGTGTTAGTTTGGCACATACGAAGAGTCTAGTCGACTTTCAAGGCACTGATAATGCACAGGAGAAGCCCTTTCATGCTGAAGCCTGCACAGAAGGGAGGCACAGCAGAGCTGGCTCGAGAATTCTGAGGCCTGGAACTCATTCCTTTTCCAGAAATGAGGGTAATGCCAATCTACTTTCAGGAAGATTGTCGAAACTCAAAGTACTGAAAAAGCCAGGCACGATAGTGGCTAGAAATCTAGTTGGTGCCTAGTAGAAATTGCTCACATTGGTGAACCAAATGAATTTGCACTTAAGTTTGTTCTCGTGGGTAGGCTGGTCTCTTCTGTAAGGATTTCATGAAAGAAAAGCTTAATCAGGTGCCTTGCTAAAAACAGACTGAGTTTTCGCTGATTTATCACAGAGTAACCAATCAGCTTCCAGCTCCTACAAATACTTACCATAGAGTAGCCAATCAGCTTCCAGCTCCTGCAAATACTGACCACTGCCCCTACCTTAATTTTACTGGCGATTTCTATCAACTGGTCTATACAACTTATTCATTTTCTCTTGTATTTAATATTAGAAAGTAACATTGGGCAAAGTTGTGTAAGTGACCATAGCTTCTTTAGACCTTCTTTTCATAGGATTCTGGGATATTCCCAGGACATTCCTGTGCTCACAACCCCAGGTTCTCTTGGGTGCTGGAGTGTGAGTGGGCAGAATGGGAAGGCCCAAGCAGCTTGTTCCTTAGTCCTCTCTCCTTGCCCAACCTTTCCTGCTGAAGCTTTCACATAAGCAGGAAGATGGCTGCTTTCTGTCTCTAATTAGCACAGCATCTGCCGTTGGGTCCGAGGATTCTGTTAACCACTGCTCAAGGAGTGCACAATGAAGAATAACCAAATGGGGTTATCATGATGTTGATAAATTCAAAGTTTGGGCAGTAGTAAATAACTCTGGACAGTGTGTGGTATGGCGACACTGCCTTTGAATTTTTAATTCACCACTTTAAAATGAAAAGTGATGAAATCACATTTTTTTTTTTTACAAGGGGTTGAAGATGACAGATCCATGAAGCTAGACAGCAAAGACACAGGGATGTCACAGAGTCTTGTGGAGTAGGGTTGTATGTCTGCTCTGCAAGTACCTTCATCGGAACATTGTAAACATTAAGCTGGTCCAAGTACTGCTACTCTGCAGCCTTTGTGTATTGTATGAACACCATGAACAAAAGAGAATGGTGTCGAGTCCACTGCTTATTCCCATCATCTAGCACACTGCAGGCACACAGGTATCTTGGGAGCAACTGCATGTTAATAAACAGCCATTAAGTGCTTTGGTGCAAAAGAAAAGGGAAATGACTCCTCCCGTGAGGAAAGTTCTCACAGGGCAGACGACACTTCAAATTTCAATAGTTCAGACACCAGTTCACTGGACTTCTAGAGAAGGGTCAGGAGAATTCTGGGAAGTCTGTTAGGAAGGAGTGGGAGTTTCCCATCCTTGAAAAATAGCGTTTGGTGTAGCTAGGGAAGTGGGGAGAGGGTGCTGGGTGCACATAGGAGGAGATGGGGGTGTCTCAAGGTAAGAAAGGCCTAGAAGACCGAGGTGGATATGGGTGTTGAAAATAGTCCAGCTCCAAGGAAGAGGAGTGGCAAATCCAGCACCTTTAAACATGTTTCAATAAGCCTCTTCCACTGAAACACTGTACTATTGGCCACAGGCAGCAACTCGTGCTAACTCCTTAGAAGTACAGAGTATGCGTTATGAAAGAATTCCTAAACTTTAAATAGGAAAATGTTCTGAGTTCTTGGTCTCTGACCTGGAGTTCAAATGCATTTGAACTCTGAGTTCTCTCTTGTCTCCACATAACAGTAACACTGCTTTTCAGTGTTCAGAACTAGATATGCTGGAGTCTGGAAGTTAATTTAGTGCTGGGTACTTAATTCTCTCTTATTATTTGCACCTCCTACTTGTTCTAAAGTATCTGAATTGGTTTCACTGTGTAACATAATGCCTAAAATTGAACGTAGAAAGGAGCAGGGGGGTGGGGGAGCTTTTTGCTGTTTTGTCAGTGACTGTTGCTTGAGACTCCAACTGCTAAATGACAATGTGATTTAAAGTGAACTTAATCACATGTATACGCAGCACACGTGACACAAGAAGCCTTTAGGATTGGGCTTGAGGTTCTAGATCATTCTTTAACTAACTGGTGAGAAGCTTCATCTCATTGTGCTCCAGGAGTGTCTTAGAGTTTCTGTCACTGCAACAAAACACCATGACCGAAAGCAAGCTGGAGACAAAGGGTTTGTTCAGCTTGCACTTCTACATTGCTGTTCATCACCAAAAGAAAGTCAGGACAGGAACTCAAGCAGGGCAGGAACCTGGAGACAGGAGATTCAGCGGCCATGGAGGGTGCTGCTTGCTGGCTTGCTCAGCCTGCTCTCTCATAGAACCCATGCCCACCAGCCCAGGAATGACACCACCCACCATGGGCTGGGCCCTCCCCCATTAAGCACTCCTCCAGAAAATACCTTACAACTGGATCTCACATAGGCATTTCCTCAACTGAAGCTCTTTCCTCTCTGTTGACTCTAGCTTGTGTTAAGTTGACACAAAACCAGCCAGTACAAGGACATATTTTACAATACTGGGTGAACTACAGGATCAAGTTCAACATTTGTCCTCATCCATGAGTGGCCAGGGAAAGTCCCATGTCACCCAGAGTAAAGCCCGAAAGATCTGAGGGAGACGGTGCCTGCTTGGATGACAAGTGAGAGAGGTTTGGGCAGCTGATAAAATTCTAACTTCCAACTCCACAATTACTGCCAACCATTCTGGATTGTATGTTTTCATAATTATAGTCTTAAAATATAAATCACTTAAAAATTAATAAATTAATGTTCCTAGGTTTAGGAGACACTACAGAGAAAAAGGGGAGAGTGATGCAGAACAGTTCTGTTCCAAGGCGGGTCTAGATCCTCACACAGAGGACCTTGCTTGCTTCTCCTTATGTCTGAGCCTTGTTTGTTCACACATAAAACCAAACCCTCTGGTTTCCAAGGGTCAGACTTGCAAGAATCTCAAACATTGTCCTTGTCATGTTCTCCCCCTTACACTAAGAAGCAGAGTGCATCGGCGCTGTCTCCCTGAGTAAGCATGCTTCTGTTGTTGGGCAGTGCCAACTGTGTGAGTGATGAGCCAGATGAAGAAACTCGTTGCTGCCTTCAGATAGATCAAGATTGTATTTATGTGCTTTCTAGATTTTGTTTTTTTGGTAGAATGCTTGTTTAATCTTGTCATTCGATCCTATTGTAAATTTATAGTCCAAGTGAGTGATTCTCAATATTCCCAGAACAGAGACCCCATTTAATACTCAATTTTCATGGATCCTTACAAAAAGAAGAAAACAAAATTTCTGGATAATTATTAAAGGGCAAATAATCACAAACATGCTGTTACAAACTCAGGGACATATATATGTGTGTGTGTGTGTGTGTGTGTGTGTATAATTTATTTATTTATTGTTAAGAACTTAGGTATTTTGCATGTCTGTGGGTGGGAGGTTTGTGTTGTGGGGTGTGTGTGTGTGTGTGTGACCCCACCGAGCCTGGAGCTCACGGGTTCAACTGGCCAGCAAGTGCCTGGAGTCTAGAGCACCTCTCTCTGCCCCCTTTGTCACACATATGGCACTGGGCACTGAGCTCATGGCAAGCCCTTTACTTGCTGAGCCAGTTCCACTGTTCCTTCAAGTATGTTTTCTAATGAATCAACATTTTGTTAAGTATATTTACATTGAAACAGATGCTGTATAAATCTATATGTATAAGATGTGTGTGTAGATTTGCCTTAATAAGGCAGAGCCCATTTTAGAGCCATAACCTGAAGTAGATGGCCTCACAAAAACCTGTGAAAAGTCTAGACTGTGGTGTAAAATGGACAGTGATAAGCTGAACCTAGAGCTAAGGGCTGGTGGAGCCCTCTGTCCATCTGGTGACAGATTTTTAGTTGTGTTCTCTTAATTATTATTTTTTTATGTAATGTTGTGTGTAGCTCATGATAACTTTAAGCTCTGGACTCTAGTACTTCTGTCTCCCGAGCCATGGAATTTCAGGCACCTGTCACCATGCTTGGTTTTATTAGGTCACTTTAAACAAACTGCACTAGTCGCTTTGGTTTATTGATTTCTGCCCTTTATCATGTAGGTCCTCTTTACTTGGGATTTATTTTCTCTGTTTTAGCTTAAGGTGAAAGGTAACTAATTTAAGCTTTGTTGTTACAAGGATACAAATCTATATAATTTCTTCTACATTTAAAGAATTATTTCAGAATTTTAATATAGTATGGTTTTTATTGAATTGAAAATATACTTAATTTCCTTTATAATTTCTTCTTCACCCCATGGGCAACTTAAAAATGATTAGTTTCCAGATATTTGAGACTTTTATGGATTTATTATTTAAAACATTTTAATATTAGGGCAACTGGGAAATATATTCTGTAGAGTTTCAAGCCTTCAAATCTGTTAGACTACCCTTATTCAGTCTACTCTGAGGAATGGCCCTTACGCATGTAGCAGGAATGCTTTCATTGCTGAATGAATGAACAGAACTCTGTTTTATCAGTAATGGAGGATTCAGACTGGACCATAATATTTAAAATGCAGATTCTTCATTTTGCCTTTGGGTAGTCTATCTATTTCTGCTTAAGCATACAAGCCTCAAAACTATGCTTATGGCTCATTTTTCCTTTTAGTTCTGCCAAGTTACGGTTCTTCATGTAGTTTCAAGCTATCAGTCATGTCCATATCTCTGCTTTAACTGAGCCTCTTATGGACAGAATATAGTTAGGATTTCTGAAAGGCATTTCAAGACGAGTTTTCAGTCCACAGAATAATCCAGGAGATGGGATGTCCTCACCCACCCCCTGGCTGCACTCATTTACTCGGCACTGCACACAATGACCGGGTGTTTTACACGATGCCGCTGTGTTGCTACATTATGACCGCCTAAAAGCTATGCTTTATATTAGGGCCCACTCCTAATTTTATATAATTCATGTTTTCTGACATATGTATAATCATGTATACTCATCAATTATAGCCACATACAAAATACTTTCATTGACTCCAATATCATCTGTGTTCAACCTGTCCATCCCACCTGCCTCCATAATTCCTGCACCTCTGTTTTTTCACTATCTCCATAGAGCTGGAGTCATACAGTATATAGTTCTTTCAGGTTGGCTTGATAACTCATTTTTTTTTACCCTGAATACTATTTATTACCTAGATATACCAGTGTATCCATTCAATAACTGAAGGGTGTCCTGGTTGTTTCTAAGTTTTAGCAGTTATGAAAAAGACATTAGAGTATAGAACTTTGTGGTACCTATGCTTTCAGCTCATTTGGGTGAATGCCAAGCAGTGAAACTGCAGATTGTCCATTGAGTATGATTAGTGTGTGAGAAGGGGCTAAGCTGTCTTCCAATGTGATTCCATTGTTTCAGACTGTCACCTGCAATGCCTGGATTCCACTCCATAACCTCTTCTAGCTGGTGCTGTTCGGACCATTCACTGTTCTGTTGGGTTCTGCTGTATTTCCATGGTGTTCTAACTTGCAATTCCCTAATGACACACAATGACAAAGGTTTTATTACATGCTCACCTGCCTTTTGTGTGTCTCCTCCAGGGAGGTGGTATTTTGCACATTTTGTTCAGACTGTTCAGTTTTATTATTGAGTTTTAAGAATAGTCTATTTGGATTGTGCTTTTATAGTGTTTTTTCCAAGACAGTGGCTGGTTTTCTCAGTTTATAAGTGTCTGTAAAGAGCAGAGCTTTTAATTCTAGTGAGGTCAAACTATCTACCATGGGTCATGCCATTGGTGTTATACCTAAAAAGGTCACCACCAAACCTGAAGCTATGTGTAGGGTTTGTGTGTGTGTGCGCTAAAGGCATGTTAGATTTTAAGTCCACAAACAATTTTGAGTTCATTTTATTTTGTCTCTTTGCATGTGTACATTCCCTTCTTAGACCATTTGTTGAAGACTGTCTTCTCCATTTTTTTGCCTTGGCCCCAAATAAGCTATATTTGCTTGATTTGTATTTTATTTTATCTACTTGTTTTATTTGCTTATTCATCTATTTGGAGAAAACTAATTTCTCATTTGTGAGTGGTTATCGCCTGGAGCTCGCTCCTGAGTTAGGCTCAGGGTGCTTGTGTTCACTTCTTCCAGCATTGGCCTACTGTCTGGTACAGACCCACACATGCTGCCACGGTCTGTGAGTTCGTATGTGTGTTCGTCAGTGATGTAAAAAGGGCTTGTTTCCTTGAATTTTATTTTTTGACTAACTTGATAACTTGATTTAATTAAGAATTTTAGTTTGTTTCCTTCTAAGTGTTTTTGCTTGTTTTAACGTGGAAAGTGGTCGGCTATCTTGCTCTTTTTGTTTTAACTGTCTTTGAATTTGTAGTGCCAGAGTTTGGGTGGAGTTGGAGCTAAAGTTCTGGCCCTTTCTTTTTATACAGCCTTTTAAAGGCATGGTTTAAGTTTCCTAAGCAGGCCGCAAACTCAGCATCTTTTTGTCTGCCTCCTTGAGCAGCTGAGGATACAAGTGTCTACAGGCCTGGTGTCCTTTCATTTGTAGTAATCTCTTCTTCTTCTTCTTCTTCTTCTTCTTCTTCTTCTTCTTCTTCTTCCTCCTCCTCCTCCTCCTCCTCCTCCTCCTCCTTCTTCAAGTTCTTCTTCCTCTTCTTAAGTTCTTCTTCCTCTTCTTCTTTCCTTCCCTTTCCCTGTCTTCTGGGTCCCAGTTGTGTAATTCCTCACAGCTTGAATAATATTGAATTAGCAGTTGCTTTGTTTTGATTACTTATTTAAGATGTTGAATCTCTTTCTTCCTGCATTTCTGTTTTTCTAAAATTGTACAATGTCAATTTTGCCTTCATGATCATTTTTACTTTATATCCTTGAATATATTTAATTAACTATTTGAAAGTTTGAATAAGTTCTATTAAATCCTGTTAATTATAAAATGCTGGGTCATTTGGGGGGTCTAGCAGTGTGCTGGCTAGTTTTATGTCACCTTGATACAAACTAAAGTCGTTTTAGAGGAGGGAACCTCAGTTAAGAAAATGCCTCCATAAGCTTAGGCTGTAGGAAAGCCTGTAGGAATTTTCTTAATTAGTGATTGATGGGGAGGACCCAGCCCATTGTGGATGGTGCCATTCCTAAGCTGGTAGTCCTGTATTCTATAAGCAGGCTGAACAAGCATGAAGAGCAAGCCAGTAAGCAGCACCCTTCGTGGTCTCTGCACCAGCTCCTGCTTCCAGGTTCCTGCCCTGTTGGAGTTCCTGTCCTGACTTCAATGAAGGACTACAATGTGAAATCATAAGCCAATAAGTCCTTTCCTCCCAAATTTGCTTTGGATCATAATGTTCCATAATAACAAGAACTAGAACTAGAACAAGCAGCCCGTCTTTTTTTTTTTTTTTTTTTCTTGACTGTAGGTCATTTTCTCCCTTCTCTGCATGGATTTTTTAAAAACTGGATGTCGCATGTTGTAAAGACTTTGAACGGAGTCTGGCTTATGCTATCTTTGTTTAAGTGGCAATTTTATTCTTAATGTGAGGCTACTTTTGTTTTGCCCATGCCTCCTTTTAGAACTGAAGTCTTACTGGAATGTGACTTTCTCACTTATTTATGTGTTGCCTGTGGCGGCTTCTCTGCCAGAATCACAGATGTGAGCACTTGAGACATATGCTGGATGTGTGCCTCAGTCTGTTCAGGCTGCTTAAACCAAATGCCGTAGACTGGTTACAAACAACAGAACACAATTCCCTTGTATTGTATGCTGGGAATGTCATTTCAGCTGAGGCACCAGCAAATCAGCCCGGAATCAAAGGTCCCTGATTCACAAATGGCACCTCTATTCTGCATGGGAGCGAAATGCTGGGAACTCTCTGAGGTTTCTCTAAAAGGGCAGTATTACCCCAATACTATTTCTCAGAGTTCCCACTTTAAATACTGTCATGAGGGAGTAAATGTCACTATGAAATTTGGGGAGAGGGGCAGAAGTGCTGTCGACCATTGTGGCTTAGATGGCTAACTCAGATACAGTCTAGTTCTTTAAGACCTTTGCCAGACCTTGTTCTTGTTATTTATTCTTTTGAGAACTGTCTGGTCAAGTCCCAGGCCCATTATTAAATGGGTCATTTTCTCTTTGATTCTTTGGGCTTTTGGTAACCTTTTTATGAGCTGCTCCATTAACCAACCCTCTGATGTGTATCTGGAAAAGATTCTTTCCCACCCCATGGGCTTCCTCTTCACTCAACTGTTTCTTTAAGTGCAGAAGCTCTTTAGTTTTATGAAGTATCACTTGTCAATTGTTGGTCTTAATTGGGCAAATGGAGCCCTACTCAGAAAGTCTTTTCCTACACACACACACACACACACACACACATTGAGAGAGAGAGAGAGAGAGAGAGAGAGAGAGAGAGAGAGCATTTCAGGTTTCAAATTCATGTATTTGATTCAATTGAAGCTAATATTTATGCGGAGTGATAGATACTAGTCTGACTTCATTCTGCATGTGGACATCCAGTATTCTCAGCACACTTTATTGATGTTGCTGCCTTTTCTCCAGTGTATATTTTTGGTCTCTTTGTCAAATACCAGCCATCTGGGACAAGCAGCTATCTTTTGTCTTGACCATAGGTCATTTTCGCAAATATCAGTCATCTGATATTTGACAAAGAAGCTAAAAAGACCATGTTCAGATCTTCTGTTTTGTACATTGGTCTACATGTACAGTTTTGTACCGGCACTAGGCTGTTTTTATTACTATTGCTCTATAATTTATCTTGAAATGTAGGTAAATTTCACACTATTAGTTTTGGTCAGGATTGCTTTGGCTATCTGAAGTGCTCTCTGGTTCTGTATAAAAATTTGAATGCTTTTTTTTTGTTGTTGTTTCTTGTGAAGACTGTTCTACGTATTTCAACTGGGATTGCACTAAATCTATAGCCAATTTGGGGTAAGATAGTCATTTTCACAATAGTCATGATAACAAACAATGGATATAAAAGGTCTTTTCATTTTCTAATATCTTCAAAGATTTGAAGTTTTCACTGCAGAGGTCATTTGCCTCCTTGGTTAGATTTATCCCAAGATATTTTGTTGTCTTTGAGGCTATTGTTATTGGGAGTATTCCCATCATCTCTTTCTCAGAGTATTTCTTGAGCGTGTTGTAAAGGCTCTAAAAGTTTTATAAGTTGACTTTGCATCCTATCACTTTGCTGAAATTGTTGACTGTTTCTACAAGTTTTCTGGTGGAATATTTGGGAGCTCTTATGAATAATGTATTATCTGCAAATAGGGCTAATTTGACTTCACTTCCTATTTGTATCCCTTGTTGTATTGCCCTAGCTAACACTCCCAGCGCTAGATTGAGCAGGAGTGTTGTCTTCCTGATTTTAATTACATTGGTTTTAGTATTTCTACATTTAGGATAATGATAGTAGTAGGTTTGTCATATACACCCTTTATTGAGATAGGATTTATTTTTTATCATGAAAGTATGTTGGATTTTTCTCAATGGTTTTTTTCTGTACCTATTAAGATTGTATGATTTCAAGCCCATTTATATGATTTAATGCATTTACTGATATTTTTGATATTTGTCTGTGTTCTATGCACAATTATTTTATTGAAGATTTTTTCAAATTTTACGGTCTTTGTTTTTAATAATCTCTACATAATTTGGTTAGTTAGCCTATTAACTACCACTGGAACCCACAGTTACCTTTTTATTAAGAGATATACTCAAGACTCTCTGGAACTCTTGAGAATTTCTGATCTTTTAAACCAGGGACAAACAAACCACTTTTGATGAAGATCACAGTAGACATCTGAAGATTTTTTTCTGTGTTCACCAGAGAAATTGATCTGCAGATTTTGGTTTGTTTGCCTGTTTGGTTTATGTTTGTGTGTTTACCTGGTTGGGTATTAGCATAACACTGCCTTCATAGAAGAAGTCTGAGAGTGTTCTTCTCTTTTTTTAAATTTAAGTATTAGCTGTAGATCTTTCAAAGTCAGAAGTTGGGTAGAATCCTGCTTTTAATTCATTTGGCCTGCGATATCTATAAATTTGTCGGAAGACTTATTACTACTGTTCCAATTTATTCATTTGTTCTATTTAGGTTCTTGATCTTTTTGTGGTTTACTTTGGGTGTTTTATCTAGAACTTAATCTGTTCTTTTAGATTTTCCAACTTGATGGAGTACAGGTTTTAAAAGTATTCCCTTAAAATACTCTGAATAGTTTTAGTGTCTATTTTAAAGGTTTCATTGTTCAATTCTGTTCATTTGTGTTCTCTATTTCTTTTGGTAAGTTACTATGCCAAGAATATGTCAATCTTGTTTATTGTTTTAAAGACCAGCTTTTAGTTTCATTGATTCTTTATATTGTTGTTTTTATGTAATTTCTGCTTTAATTTTTACAATTTCTTGCTGTATCCTAAATTTTTGCATTTGTCTTTTGTTTTTCTAAATTCTTGAATTGCATCAAGCCATTTAGTTGTGCTCCTGTTTTGTTTTTTTAATGTAGGCTATATTTTGTTTTTTAATGTAGGCTATTATTTAGCTATAATATTCCTTGAAGAACTGTTTTTAATGTATCACAGAGGTTTTGGTGTGTTTTCATTTTTTATTTAGTTCCATAAAGGTGGTTTTGTTTGTTTTGTTTTGTTTTGTTTGAGACAGAGTTTCTACAGGTAGCCTTGGCTGTCCTGAACTCACTTTGTAGACCAGGCTGGCCTCGAACTCAAAGAGATCCACCTTCCTCAGTCTCCCCAGTTCCATAATTTTTTTTTTTTTGTTCCAAAAAATTTTTTTTAATTGTTTTTCTTTTTTTGCCAGCTCATGGTCCACTAATGAGTTGTTTAAGCTCCATGAGTTTTCCACTGACTAGAAATTTGTTTGCTATCAATTTTAAGTTTTATTGCATAATTGTCAAGTAGGACACGTGGAAATTAATTTTTTTCTGAATTTGTTAAGATTTGTTTTGTTGTCCTAGGATATGGTCTATTTTAGAGAAGCTGCGGTGGCTGCTGAATAAAATATGTATTCTTTGGTATTTGGGCAAAATAGCCTATAGATATGTTAGGTCCATTTGATGTAAAATGTCTGAAGGTTCTCTAATTTTTTGTTCAGATGACATATCGATTGGAAAAAGCAAGATATTGAAATTGCCTACTACTCTGGGCTGATTATTAATCTGCCTTTAATCTCAGTCATACGTTTTTTATGACATTCAGTGCCCCAGAGTTTGTTTACTATGCATGTTTAGTATTGTAATATTTTCATTAATTGTTGTCCTAATTAGAAGTGAAATGCTTTTTGTCTCTTTTGGAGTCTAATTTTATCATATATTTAGATGGCAATTCTTGTTTCCTTTTGGTCCCATTTGCTTGGAATAATATTTTCCATCCTTTCAATTTAAAGTGGTTCCTAAAACTGAGATTCCTGTAGTCAACAGAAAGATGGATTTTCTTTTTTAATTAAATTTTATTTCTTTTATTAATAACAGGTTTACTTTGTGTCCCAGCTGTAGCCCTCTCCTCATTCCCTCCCAATCCCACCCTCCGTCTCTCATCTCCTCCCTGCCCCTCTCTGAGTCCACTGATAGAGGAGGTCCTCCTCCCCTTCCATCTGACCCTAGCTTATCAGGTCTCGCCAGGACTGGTTGCAATGTCTTCCTCTGTGGCCTAGCTAGGCTGCTCCTCCTACTTGGGGTGGGGAGGTCAAAGAGCTAGCCACAGAGTTCACGCCAGAGACAGTCCCTGTTCCCCTTACTAGGGAATCCACTTGGATGCCACGTGGATCTGCCATGGGCTATGTCCGAGCAGGTTCTAGGTTATATCCATGCATGGTCCCTTGTTGGAGAATCAGTCTCAGACAAGCCCCTGTGCCCAGATATACTAGATCTATAAGATAGGATAAACATACTAAAATCTGTACACCTAAAGAAGTTAAACAAGAAGGAGGACCCAGGGTAAGATCAATCCTTACTTAGAAAGACAAATGGGATGGGCATTGGAAGTAGGAGAAAACGAGAAGCAGGACAGGAGCCTACCATAGAGCGCCTCTGAAAGACTCTACCCAGCAGTGTATCAAAGCAGATGCTGAGACTCATGGCCAAACTTTGGGCATAGTGCAGGGAATCATATGAAAGAAGAGAGTTAGTAAGACCTGGAGAGAATAAGAGCTCCACAAGGATTTTGTTTCTTAATCTACTCTGTTAGCCTATGCCTTTTGATTGGAAAATTGAGTCTTTTTTTTTGTTATTATTCAAGAGTGTGTATACAGCAATAATTTTTGTTGGCTTTTTGCTGCCTCTTAGTCATGCTCTGTATTTCATTAATCATAGCTTCATTCTCTTTAGTTTCTTGGCCATAGGTATTCCTCTCTTCAGTCTGAAGTACTGCTTCCAGTATTCTTTAGGACTGCTTTGAGAGTTATGGAGTGTTTAGGCAGTTTCTATCATGAAATTTTTGCTGTCTACCACTACATTACCTAGTTTTATTCGGTACAGTATTTGAGGCTGACCATCATGGTTTTAGAACTTTGGAATAAATTGCTTCAGGCTCCTCTAGTTCACAAAGCTTCCATAGAGAAATCAGACGTTATTCTGAGAGGTTTTCCTTTATATGTGAGGTGGGTTTTTTTTGTTGTTGTTTTGTTTTTTGCAGGTTTTATCACTCTTTCTTCTATATATGTATCTTAACCGTATCTCATGAGCAGTTTCTTTTCTGGCCTCATATCTTTGGTGCTCTGTATGCTTCTCATGTCTGTAAGACAATGAGAATTTCACTTATATATTCTTTCTTAAGATCTGGTCTATACCCTTGACTTGGTATTCTTTATCTATGCCTTCAATTAGAAGATGTGGTCTTATCATGGTATCCCACAGTTCCTAAATGTTCTTTTCCTGAATTTAATTTTTTTTTCATATTCATTGCTTGTATAGTCTAATTCCTTTGTCTCCAAGCCCTGGCAGTCTATCTTCTACTTAAACCATTCTATTTGTAAAGCCTTTCCATGAGTTTTCTAATTGGGATACCAAATTTTCCAATTCTATCTTCATTTTAGTTCGCGTCTTTTCAATGCTTCTGACTCTTTATTGAATTTCCTTTTCAAATTCTAGATTATCTTTGTCATTTCATTTAGCCGTATTTTTTTGAGGGGGGTGAAGCACTCACACAATTTTTCTCTTTATGTTTGTCCTAAGTTCATTGAGCTATTTTTTCCTTCTTCAAACTCTTTGAATTCTTAGATAAAGTCTAGATTGTTCTTTTAAGATCTCTGTCCTGGGGCTCATAAAAGTGATTATTGCAGAAAATTTGTACATGACTGGTGGATTTTGGAGGAGACAAATTGTTTTGTCCTTCCATATTTTGTTTTTCTGATGAGGCCTGTGAATGTGGACTTTTTTGTTGGTGGTTGTATGTTTGATGTGGATGGAGCAAACTGGGCTGCACAGAGGATGTGTGTTGTCTAAGGAAGGGCTCTGTAGACTGGGCTAGAGCACTGGATGTGGGGTTGGGCCCCACCTAAGTGTTGAGGTGAATTCAGGTGGTTTGTAAACTTACCAGGCTAGACTGGAGGACAGGGTATGCTGGCCAGGCTAGACCTGGAAAGTAGCTTTAGAGTGGGGTAATGGGATAAGACCTGTTAGCCTCAGGGTTCTGGGCAGGTGTTGAGAGCAGGAGGAACAGGGGTAAGAAAGCAGACTCACCAGGGAAGGCCAGAGCACAGGGTTGGCACAGCAGGAAGTGGAAAGTGGCTAGAAGTTGGGGTCACTGGGCAAACCTACTTCCGTGTCCTCCTTTGTTTTTATGTCAGAGTTTTCTAATCATTCCATGCTAATTATGCCCAGCTCCCATATCACTTGTCAGTCCAAAACAGTCTATGGTAAGTAACTACATGCTCTGTGTTGAAGATGTATAACTGAGGTAGACCTGTTTTCAAGAAGCTCAGTGTAGCAAACAAGGCAGACACTCAACACATTCTATAGTCCCTTTTGATATACCTCTCTGAAATCTGAAACATGAAACAAGGCATACAAAACTAAAAACATTTAAAAACAAAAGCCTGGAATTCCTTTTTGTCCCCCCTATCATCCTTACTTAGTAGTAGAGATTGGGAGTAGAATTAAGAAAGAAAAAAAAAACCTGTGAATTAAAAAACCTGTGTATTTACAAAAAAACAAACGTATAGCAGTGAACCAAGCAATGATTAGTTTTTCTAGACTTCTTTGACTACAAACTATTAAAAGTGAGTAGGTATACAGTAGCTTTTACTTTCAGTGGTACCAGATTTTATGACGTTTTAGGTTTCCTTCTGAGGTCTAAAAAGTAAGTGGTAATCAAGTACCATGCACAGGAACTACTGACTTCATTCAGGCACTTTACCTGTGCTCGAATACTGCTACCTCTCCTTAAAGCAGTCACTTATATAAGCCCTGAAGTCTCCTCTAAGACCATTAATTAGGACCTCTAATGACAACACTAACTTGGGATGCAAATAAGGCACAACAGAGTACTGACTATTTCTTGTTTAAACACCAAGGAAGAGGAGGAGGAGGACAGTCTGGTAGAAGGAACCTTAGTAATAAGGATCAAGAATCAGCAAACACTTCCTACCAAGGACCAAAGAGTAAAATTTTAGACTTTGTGGGTACAATCTGCCCTAACTATGCAGTCTCATCATTGAGAGTAAAGCTCAGCCACACACAACATAAACAAAGGAACTGTGTTCTGCTCAGCTTTCTTTGCAGAAACATGTTTTTTGCTTTCCTGATGCAGTAGTGGCTACCACAGCCTGCACGACTTTGGGCAGTGGGAGTGGGGAATAAAGAAATGACAGACAGGTGTACAGAAAAGCTGGGGTCAGGTGCACACTTCTGCACATGCTGTCAACATCCACAGCCCAAGCAGGGCAGGGCCTTGCCATGTCTGTGAATCTGAAGCACTGGGTTCTTGACAGCAATGCTGCCACGATATGAATTGTCATTCAGACAGGGTGCATTCACTGCCCAGAGATGGCACCACCAAGTAAAATGCTGAGTAAAAGTGCCCAAATTTCACATGGTTATTTTGAAGCAGTGGTTCTCAACCCATGGGCTGAGACCCCTTTGGAGGAGAGGTCAAATGACCTTTCCACAGGGATTACATATCAGATATCCTGCGTATCATATTTACATTATGATTTATAATGGCAGCAAAATTATCATTATGAAATAGCAACAAAAATAATTTTATGGTTGGAGGTCACCACAACACGAGTACTATATTAAAGAATTACAGCATTAGAGAGGTTGAGAAGTACTATTTTAAATTATTGACCTTAAAATGGCCTAATTAAATGCAGTGGCGTGACCGCCCACACAAGGGGGAGGGCAGCAGAGGGAGAGGGAGGAAGAGAGAAACAGCTACAGAAAACTTGAAAAAAAGGGGACTTGTTTGGAGGGATTTGGTGTTTGACAGGATAAATAAAGCAATTAAGAGGGTAATACAAAGAATATGATCAAAGTACATTATAAATGTATGAAATTGTAAAAGAATTTTTTTAAAAGGTGGTTGGAATTCAGCCCAAGAATGATCCCTTGCTAATGAAAAGTTTTACTCCATTTAGTTTTATAAAGTTTTCAAAGCTCAAAAAAGGTTTGAGTAACCTGTCATTCCTGCAAAATGATTTCTCCAGCTTTGGTTGATAAGTTTGTTTGTAGAGAACTTCACTTTTCTTTCAAGGGACCAAGGGCTTCCACGTCACGCAGACTCTCACAGTGAAAACCCCCTTCTCTTGACAGGTAAACACAAGACGTGAAGAGTAGTGAAAGGGATCAGCGGTTGCCAAAGTGGCCTGAGAGGGAAAACTGGTCAACATTGTGTGGACAACCCTCTACTGTTTTCCAAAGATGCTGCTGAAGTAGTCTTAACACAGCTTGCCTTCACTCTACCAAAGCTCTACATCATGGGCTGCATGAAGTCAAAGCAAACGTTCCCATTTCCTACCACATTAGACATTGAAAGGGTACATGAGAGTGAAGAAGCATTTATCCCAGAGGACAGCTTTCAACATACGATCCCTTCTTTAAGCAAACCCCAAGTCGAGGAGGAAGTGAAGAAACAGCCAGAGCCCAGTACTGTGGTCCTTGAATATGCAGAACATCTGGCCAATGAAATTGTGCAGGATGCCTTGAAGCAGTGGGCATGCGAGAACATCAAATACTCCAACATCCCATTCATCGAGAGTGAGGGCTCTGACACCGCCATTGGGTGATGACACTTTGCTGTGCTCTGGATGTAGTCGGTGCTAGTTTAAATACATGAACTAAGTTTTAAAACTCCAACTGGATGTAAAACCATGTCTGTGATAATATTGGTGTAGGGATGTTTATGATGAAGTGTAATTTTAAGCAGTTCTACTATGTTAACATCAATGTATATCTGCTCAATCTTGAATTTTGGTCATAGAAGGTCTGGACAGAGGTCTTATACCATGTCATTAGCTGTCTGTCATACCATGCTCTTCCTGAGGCAGTAATGACATCACCAAAGAAAATGTTGACTAAAATGTGCCTATGTTCCAAATGGCTATTATAAGGAATTGACTTTAAAATGACTATTTCTGTTAATTTATACCCAAAAAACCCCAAACAAAACAAAACAAAAACACAGAACATAAAAAGGGTTTCCTTAAAATGTCTCAGCAAGGAACGACCTCCAGGCAGTGATCCACAGCATGTCTACTGTTAAAACCATTTGTGTCAGGGATGGCCCACTTCCTGACACCTGTAACCTAACGTTAGGAACCACCAGTGAAGAGGGCTGCCTTGAATGCTGTTCTCATTAGGAAGTCTGTTTTTGTAGATGGAAAGAATAACACCCACCCTGAGCCTCAGGGTCATGCTACAAATGTTACTGGAGGATTTTAACTTTGTGTGTTTTAGCCATCTTTAAAAGAGAATTTACAGAAGTTATGACTTAATTGCATTGAAATATGCTCTTTATTATCCTTCATCCAGTAGATCTTAAAAATGAGAGATACCTAGTCTGCAAGGTGAAATCTGAAGCTGGTGTCATGGCTAACAGTGCGTACAGCCTCGCAGGGGTGCAGGAGCTGATGGTCCAAGAGGACTTGTAATTCTCCTAAGAGTGGGACAGAACTTCCCTCCCAAGGGAGCACCTGTGTGGGATTTAGCACTCTCTCAAGCCATATATTCTCCTGAGTGGAGAACTCGTGCAGGTTTTCGCAGTCATGCATGCCCACAGAGCACTTTTAGCCACATATTGTAGAAGTGCTATGAATTGGGCATTTTAAAAACTATCATAGGATATACACTTTATTTTTTAAAGAACTTAACTGTTTAAGGCTCAGTGGTAATAAAAGACTGGGGACAAAGTCAATAGAAGAGTGGGGCTGAGTGTCTAGAATTATCAATGAACTGTGCTAAGCACTGAGAGGAAATGGGGTCCATCTACACCTGCCCCTTAGTGACATGGTTTGTCAGCAATCTTGAAATCCAAAACCATTGGAGAAAGGCTTCAGTTATCACTGTGAGCTAAAAAAGTTCTTGGCTTTGTCCATAGTGAGAAATATTGCCTCTAGTTTTAATAGTCGAACAGTGTGAAGCCTCCAAGTTTCAGAAGCGAAGAGATCATTAAAATGAGCAACAGGCCATCTTTCAGTTTGATTTCAGAAATCTGATCATTCTGGAGTCACAGTACTCCACCCCATCTTGTAATTGAACAGCTTACAGAAGTGTAAGCAACCAGTCCTGTTCCTATGATGATCTGCACATAAGGCACAGTCCAGAGTGCTTCCCATAATCTCCAGTTCATGGAACACTTTAGAGTTTCCAATTCTATACTGACAATTCAGGCAAAAGCCTAGATCACGATGTTTTTCACTCATCTGGCTTCCCATATGAGGACACCTGTCACAAGGTTTCTTGTTACATAAAATATATAATTAAGTATACAAAATAATATATATGTTGGTCAGAACATGAAGACATAGTCTACCTAGGGATATTGGTAAGTGGGTTTGGTTTATATGTGAGTACTTCAACTTCCGGTGTTTCTTCTTTGTCCCATGTTGGTTCCAACGGCGGAGCAGGAGCGCTTATCACCTCTGCCACCCACTTTCCGCAACGATGACGGGCAGTTTTACTGTGAAAGCAAGCCCTGTGTCCTCACCTTGACTTTAATGAATATATAAATATATAATCTTCTAAGACACTTACCTTTACAATACATGAGAACTGTACGTCAGCCCATGAACAAGGAACCAGAAGGCTTACATAGAGAGGTGAATAAACTTTGTGTGAGTAAAAAGTTGAACAAACTTTACACCATACTGGATAGTATCGGGATAAAGTTTGGCCTTGCTGAGAATGAGGCATCATTCATTAGGTGTCAGCCTTCTTTCCTGCCTTTGTATTCATCATCTGAGCCTTGTCTGAGGTCTAAGAAAAAGGGACCCATGGACAGAACCCTGACCAACCCGTTAGCTACTGGACAGGGACATGCAGAACATCAGTGTAAGAGCAGAGGGACTGCCACAGCATGTGACCGTGGCCACATCTGAGGGGGAAATAAATGTGCCAATTCCTCATTTACTAAGACTCAAAATGCCACGGTGTACGTCACTGCTTTCGTCTTGATTACAGGCCTTTGATGCTAGAATTCTCTCATGTTAGTTTCCTTACCAGTTCTTTACCAACTACCTAGGGTTCTTATCACTTAAAAGACAATTTTGAAGGGACAGGCATGATTATCTTAAGCCTCCCAAAATCTGTATCAAACTCTCATAAGCATTAAAAATAAATGTACAGAAACAGCATGATATGCACATCCTACTTAATCACCATTGGCATTTGGTGAGATGGGACAAAGTATACTTCTGAATTATTTTAGAAATCTGAAGTTAGACACGTATAAATGGTCAAGAAGCAGTAATGTATATGTAATGTCTATATAAACATAGTATATATGTTAAATGATCCAGCAAGCCATGTGTTTCTTCCTTGGAGCCATAAATACTAGCTTTAAAGAGTTAGCTGTTACTTTATTTACAAAATTCAAATTTTATTAGCAAATTCCCTGTAAGAGTTAACTCTGAAGACGTATTTTTCCCCAAATATTTTTGTGAAAAAAAATTTTGTAACTATAATAAAAGTCTAATTGCAATTAGCTGGTTGAAGTAAATCCTTTTTGGTGTGGTCTTCACTGATGTTTCACATGGAGACTTCTATTCTGTACTGCTAACACGTACAAAGTGAATGAAAATGCACTGACATAGACAAGCTCTTGGTCTATTAAGGTCTAATTTAGGAGTTTTAGAACAAAATGTAAAACTTGGTCTATATCATGGTATTATTTCAGACGTGTTCTTTTGGAGGAAACGTCCTTTATGACAAGCAGATTGAGAGCTGAGAGCATGTAAAAGCACTACCCTCTAGGCGGGAGTTGCCTCCTATGTATGGGGGTGGGGTGGGGGGACTGTGCAGGGGATGCCACGCTGGCAGGAGTCTCTTAGTTTTTCAGAGCCTGGGATGAAGGAGACATTTTAATGAGTTACAAAATAAATGATTAGCTGACTCATGCAAAAATTACCTGACTTTAAAAAATTTAAGATCTTGAGTATGGAATTCTTTGCAGTTTCTTGCATCCCTTAAAAAACATTCTGTCAAGGCTAGAGAGATGCTTATTAACATTTAGAGCTTTTAGAACCTAGCTCTTCCAGAGGAGCTAGGCTCAGTTCCCAGCACCTACACAGCAACTCAGAATCATCCTTAATTCCCATTCAGGGGATGCAGCGCTCTCTTCTGGCTCTGCAGGCATATGGTACACATGCAGGCAAAATGAGCATACACATAAAAATATTTGAAGAATTCTGTAAACTTTCAATTAAATTACTAAAAATATTTATATTTTAAACTGCTTTTAGCTTATCATATAAAGGTTTGATGTAACTTATAAAAAGCAGAGTGTGTCTGTCTTAGAGACTAGAATTTCTTAATTTCTCATTTTTTCCAGGCTAGAAAATACTGCAAATGACAATAGTGCTTTCATTTCTACCCGGAAGGGTGCTCTGCTGGCCTAGGAGAGGCTGAGGGCTAGTTAGCACTCTGGAGACAGAACTTCCTACAACTCTTTCTTTTTTACATGAGATTTTTCATGGTCACAAATAATTATTCTGCTACACTGCTGTTTTAAAATACATTTATATGTTTTAAAAAAATGAAAAGTGATAAAGCATCAACATACCACCAAATTTTAGGGTCTTTATTTTTAATAATCTCTACATAATTTGGTTAGTTAGCCTATTAACTACCACAGGAACCCACAGTTACCATTTTAATGAGAGATACACTCAAGACTCTCTGGAACTCTTGGGAATTCCTGATCTTTTAAACCAGGGACAAGCAAACCACTTTTGATGAAGATCACAGTAGACACCTGAGGTGCTGTGGGTCACACACTCTATGCCGTGGCCACTCCAAGCAGCACAGGTAACAAGTGCTGCTCCGCTGCAATAACATTCTATAAACACTGGTGATGGGCCTTCACACCATGAGAAGTTACAAACACTGCTGTTTAAACTTCAATGGTTGAAACATTAATCTGGTCATTTCTTCTCCAACCATTTAAAAGTGAGGAAACCATTTTCAGCCTGTAAGCTGGATGACAACAGGCAAGATGGCAGACCTGGCCCCGGCTATGGGTTTGCTGACCAAAGCAAACCTTAGGGGTCTGACCCCTCAGAATTTCAAATCACTACTTCCCAGAGATTTGAAATAATGATTCAAATCTTCATCAGTAACGTCTTTTAGATTGGCTGGTTTCCACTTTGGACTCTGGTCTTTGTCAATGAGAACTGTCAAAAGAAGGTTGAGAATTAGCACATTTTTCTGCTGTTACCAGATTTAATTACTGAACTAATAACTGTGTTTTACTAGGCATGTTTTTCTACAGCACATTTTTTGAAAGGCTTATGCTTTTAATAAAACCCAGTAAACTAATCTGACAGCTTATCATTCCTCTTCTGTCCTCAGACAAAATTATAAATGAAATCTCCATATCACAGACACTAAACTCAGTATTGGTGCAGGTCAGAGGGGAGGCGAGGGAGGGCAGAGGGCACTCAGGCTTCTAACTAGATTTTGAAAGGAAAATTAATTAATTAAGGTAGAGGAAAGGAGATTTTATGCATAATTTAATGTAGATATTGCCCTTCTACCAAATCCTCTGGTATACATAGTTGTGAATAAAAACAAACAAATCCAAGCAACAAAAATAGACCATCAGGTAATCACCAAATCTACTGTTTCAGCACAGGCGTCACTCAGGGTAGCAATAATATAGCGCCTGAGGATTCTAAGTGTGAGGCAATCTGTAAGTGCTCACAAAATAAAAAGAATGCCTAATTTCTGGTGTTAATACACTACAGTTGCACTCAAGCTATTCAGGAGCCTGGATGGAGAGAATGCAAGAGCTCCATACTGTTACAAGTATTTGTGCTACAACTGCAAACAGTCAACTGGTAAGGTAGCAAAACTCAGCCTTTAACAAAAGATGGGAGAGAGAGTGTGCATGCCTACATGTGTGTGGGCATGTGTACATGAATATGTGTGTGTGTGTGTGCATTTGTTTTGTTGTTGTTTGCTGTTGGGCCTCATGCATGGGCATTCTGTCAATAGGCTATATTTCCAGCCTTAAATATACAAGCTCTATAGATACTTACAAAAACCCAAATTAAGCATTAATTCTATAGCTGGAGCACCACTCTGGGAACCAAAGAAGAAGGATGTTTTGTTGCATTGGAAGCTTTATGCACAATTAAATATAGACACTGGAGAGGTGTTTGTGTTTAGTTTTGTTTTGAGATAGCTGGGAACTACAGGTATGCAGACAGCGCTATTGGAGGCCACACATTTGACTGTCTAGTGTGAGATTGTGAAGCAGATCAGAAGTGGATGTAAGCCCTTCCAACCTAAAGCTTCTACTTCTTAGCCAGTGCCAATGAAAGACCAATCTTAGGACATCCTTTCCACAGGATCTCTTTCTCTTCAACTGTGTGCTAACACTGTCAAACTCCTTGGGATTCTATTGAAGGAACACAGGAGAGAGCAATAAGCAAATATGCTGTGCTCCTGCAAGAGAGAAAGTGCTAACCATGTGGGGTGCTCAGTGCAGGAGGCAGAGCTTCTAAACCTTGGCTCTGCTAACACGGTTCATTTATCGTCTAGAACCAGAGAAGAGTTCATCGTAGACATTAAGAGTAAGAATGTTGAACAACCATCTCCCTAATTTGTGAAATTATTTTTATCTAATTTGCTGACATATTTTTATAGTTAGTAAATTGCAGCAAGAATACTAAACGGTTTTACTCAGAACAGATGTTACTTTCTGAATAAAAGTCTACACTGAAACAGGAAGCAACATTTTTGTCTCGCTGAAAAAAAAAGTAGCTTGAGACAGGTCTGGATGCACATGAAAGTAACTCCAGCACTCAAGATGAGGCAGGAAGCTGGCAGGATTGAGACTAGCTTGTCTTATACAGGAAACGTTTGTCATATGATAAAAGTTCCTTTTCAATTTTAGAAAAGTAGCTTGATAAGCAATTACTTTGTTTTTCTTGTTGTTATTGTTATTTTATTCTTTTGGTTTTGGAGACAGAGTCTCTATTTTGTGGCTCTGACTAGCCTGGACAGGATAAGTAGACCATGCTGGCCTGGAATTCACAGAGATCCACATGCCCTGCCTCCTGAGTACTGGGATTTTAAAGGTGTGCACCACCACACCTGACAGGCACTTGCTTTGTGACTCAATATTCCGATGCTGACCAACTTCAACTCCTTTTCCTTAAATAACTGAAAATATTTATCTACAGTATCTGACTATCTCTTGTATTTGGAAAAGAAGCATCATAACAGTTAATACTTTATAACAAGTCTTAAGCACTGAAGGTCCTCTGAGAACAGGGACCACAATTCTAATTAGCATGCCAGCCCACTGAGAACCCATTAGTAGGAAAGATGCTACTTTGTTTAAATCATACAGCCACCTGCTTGGACTCAAATCCATGAGTCTCCCAAAATGACCTGCACTCTATGCATAATGATACATCATGCTATACATTAAGAGAATTCTACAACAACAATAGGAATTAACCAAATCTCATGGAGCAGAAAACATAACCTTTTACTCAGAGGAAAATTTCTGGGGATAGAGATTATATTGGTCAGTGGTAAGCAGTAGCCTATACACATAGATACACAGACACACAGCGGGAGGTGGGGGTGGGGAAAAGGTATACTCTATTAAAATGATTAATAAAAACAAGAAAACTGGCCAGGTTGGGGACCAGAAGGAGACACCCAACATTTATGCAGAAGAAAATAACTTCTTTTATATAAAGAACAACAGCTCCTTATAAACATAACACCTATACATAAAAGGAATGGTTACAAATGCACTAGAGAAAAACACATACGCCTCCTTCTAAATGCGCTGCCTTGAGATAAGGGAGGACGTAGTCCAATGCCCCGTGTCCACTCCCAGTGAGGGTAACTGCGGACACATCCGGACGTGGGGGGTGCATTCAGTCATATCGGAACAGAACAAAGGAAGGAGGAATAGCTGAGAGCTTTCTGGTTAAGAACCAACATACCTTTCAAAAGCAGCAGCGCATGCTTACAAATTACAAGATCCTGTGAGCAGAGGGCAGCGTCTGGCGCACACATCAGGGAATAGTGTCAAGACATGAATGTAAAACAGTTTTGGAAACACCTTCCCGTGTGTATCACACACACACACACACAGTGTAACCATTTTAGACGTTTAATTTTCGCTAAAACAGCCACTGAAGTTAACTGAGTACACTCAGAAGCCTGCTTCCCTGACAGGAGGAAGGAAGTACAGATGCCTGTCACTTACCAGCTCTAACACCTTCGTGAAAGTCATGAGCTTCCTGAAAGAAAGTCAAGAGGGAATGAGGAATTCTGGGCCTTTCTTCCGCCCGCCTTGTTTCACTCCCATGACAACTTTGACTACAGCACTCAGACTGGACCCTCCAGATAGCTCACTTCAGAACACCTTGCAAACTCATTGGCTCCAGCAAGCCCACTGAGGCTTACCCCTGCCCACCCATGTTGCCTTTATCCAGCCCAGCCCTCAGACCTTTATAATATTCCAGCAAACTCCCTACACTAGCTGAGTCCTTGGCTCCCTGTTGAGAGATCATAGACGTGTAATTTCATTTAAAATTTGAGGTATATAATCGTAAATCTCAAGCACAAAACATCGCTCATAGTACCTATTTGTGAAGTTAATGATTTAAACGATTTCTGATTCCTCAACTTCTATCCTTCTCACTCACTCTCTGCTTCTATTTCATTCAGGTAAGGACTTAATTTTTTTATTAGCAAAAGAGAATCCCTCTGACATGATGCTGCTTTTCTGCACCAAGACCCCGGCAGCTGATGCAGACTATAGCCTCTTCTCTCCTTTTCAAGTCTAGAAGGAAGGAGAAAGACCTCCCTCTAGGTCCAGTCATGGCTGCCAATGCACATGTCCTCTGCCCTTCTTGGGCTTTTCCTGAAAAGGTGTCCCATGGTCCTCTCCTGCTATCATTGCTGGAGGCACTTCAAATGCCTGGCCCTACTGCGGTGACTGTGTTGCCTTGGCATGCAGTTTCCTTTATGACGTGCCCACATCAGTTCATCACGGGACTATTTTAACTGTGTCCTAAGGGCGCAGTGGCGCTCTACGTGCTCAGTGAACACTGTTGTTAGTACACCTACAATCTCATTCCTCTTTGGATGATTCCATCTTTCATGACCGTGTTCTAATATCTCCCATTTTACAGACGAGCCTCACCAAGCCTCACGGTCCTTGATTCTGTTTCTTTTTTGAGAAGAAAGGCTTTGTTGCATGCATCATGTCCACTCCCTCACAGCCGGTCTATTTCATCTCACCCCCAGTTTACAGCACTCTAACTTCTGCCTCTGCCATTCTGAAAGGGCCCACCAAACCCACTCCATGATTGCGGACTTTACTCTTCTTCTTGCCTTGTTTCCCTTATATTTGGTTCTGGTATTTTTTATACTTTCATCCTCATTCAATTTTAGTAATTTATTTCCTTAGTGATCCAAGTATCGTTCCGTAGTGTGAAGTATAATCTCCAAGACCCTGTATATTTTCTATCACAAGTTGATATTTAGCTTTATTCCATGTAGTGAGAAAAAAATACAAGGAGCTACTCCAATTTTCTTTTACTTGTTGAGACTTGCATTGTATCCCAAAATGTGGCCTATTTGAGGGAAAATTCCATAGGCTACTAAAAAAAAATGTACACTCTCTAGTGTGAGTGTTCAATATGCTGGAGATAACAGGCCCACTTGATGTTGGTTAGCCCCAGAAGTTTTGGTTTCATTTTTAGATGATGTGTTCTTTGGTGAAAGTCGGGTACTGAAGTCCCTTACTGTTAGTGTGTCTAGTAGCATTTGTTTATGAAATTAGGCGCAGCAAGTTTGCCGTATACATATTCAGAGCTATAAGGTCTCCTCAGTGGGTTCTTTGTAGCTTCTGATTAGCTTTAACTTGAAGTCTCTTATGTCAAATCCTAGAACAGCAGTTCCTGTTGTTCTCTCATTCTGTTTGCTTGGAATGGATACCTGTGGCCATTCTTTCTTGTCTCTATGTATGTATGTCTGGTATGTATGTTTCTTGGAAGCAGCACAATGTCGGGTCTTATTTTAAGTATCATCTGCTAACCTATGTCTTTGACTGGGGAGCTGAGATCACTGATACTCAGCTATTTCTGACACGTGTGCACTCATTCCTAGTCATACTGTTGATTTTGTGATGTTTGTTTTCTTTGTCCCTCTTTGTGTAATCACTGACCGAACATTATTATTATTTTTTCCCTATCACTTCTTAGCTTTGTTCATCTTTCTCTTCAGTATAAAGCAGTCCTTCTAGTTTCCTCTGAAGGGCTGGCTTGATGGTCATAAACTACTTTCACCTGCTTCTACTGGGGGGACTTTTTCTTCTGTCCTCAATTATGACAGATTGATCTGCTGGGTAAAATAGTCTGGGCTGACATCTATCATTAGTTTGAGCCTGTCTGAATTTTAAAATTTATACTGCAAATTGAGCTGTTATTCTAATGACTCACCTTTCTCTCTTGTTGCTCTCACTCTACTTTCTGTTTTGTTCCTATAGTGTTTTGACTGGTATATGCTGGGGAAATATATCGTTTGGTTGTATTTATGTTCTGAATGCCTTTTTCACCTAGATGACACCTTCCTAGGTTTGGAAATTTTTCTTCTGTGATTTTATTGAACATATTCTCTATGCCTTTGATCTCCTTTCCTTTTCTCTGATGCCTATAATTCATAAATTTGGCCCATAGATCCTGCATATTTTCCATGATTTTTTTAAAAAGACTGATAATTTTCTTTGACTATGTAACCCAATTCCTCTATCTTTTCTTCAGGCCTTAATAACCTGTCTTCCATTTGTTTATTCTATTCTGAGTTTTACATGTTCTACAATTTCTGTTTTCCTAACTAGAAAATACCGATATTCTGTATAAACTCTTACCATACAGGCTTGGGATAGTCGGTACTCCATGGTCAGCACCTCTTGCAAGGTCTTTGACGAGCCCTCCATAAGCTGCCTCAGTGTGAGCTTTAGGGATGTCGGAGACATTTTACTAATTACCTTCAGGGAAAAAATTCCTTGTTACTCAAATGCTCCTTTCTGTATAATAAGTTACGTTTCTATGTAAGCCATATTAAAACTTACACCTTAGAACTTCTTTCATCTGTGAAAGACTTATAGAAAATTATGCCTCAGTTTAGCCCTGCAAAAGCAGGAAATAAAAGTGTTCTAACCCACCACAAAAGGAACAGGTCATCCCATAAATGGAATAGACTTACAGTAATCAAATAAGCCTACATGTTGATTTTGTCTAGCAAAAACTAAGTAGAGACTGCATCTAAGGAAAATACACATGAGACATCCTTCAAAAGTGTCAAGGCAAGAAAAACCTCTCTATGACCTGGACATGGAACACAGCTCCTGTGACTGACTCTCCTTTAATATTACTTTAAAATGAGCACTATACTGACCCTTCAACTACACTGTCATATAACTTGTTTTAAATTTAAAGATCCTATTACTGTGTTCCATGTCCCACTAGGACTGTGGCTACCTGGCTTATCAGCCATCACATACTTGCAATCTCCTTTATAACTGCACAGACAGTTTCAGATTGTTGACTGAGTGCCTCAAAGAATTATGCTGAGTTCAAAGAATTCTCATTTCAAATTCTGTATTTTCTTTGTAAAATATTAATTGTTCTTATTTGTTTTTTCAGCTTTGCATATGTGTATTACTTGATTATAACCTACCATCTATCTTATCCCCCTCCCTGACTGAACACTTCTTTTTAACAAGCACTAAATCCCCTTGCTATATTCAGTCTTCTGAACAAATTATGCTCAACAATTTTAAAAGAAGATGAGAAAATCAACTGTCAAGATTTTACCACATATAAGAAATTAGAGACAGATACAAATACCACCAAAAGACAATGCTTTAGTCATTGTTCTACTACTGTGATAATGTGCCATAACCAAGGCAGCTTCAAAAAGAAAGCATTTAATTTGGGACTCCTGGGTTTCAGAGGGTTAGAGTCCATGACCATCATGGTGGGAACAGTGCAGGCAGGCACTGTGTGGCAGAGCTGAGAGCTTATATTGATCCACAAGTATGCAGCGGAGAGAGTTAACTGGGAATGCTGTGGCTCTTGAAACTTCAAAGACTACCACCCCAGTGACAAACCTCCTCCAACAGGGGCACACCTCCTAATCTTTTTCAAACAGTTCCACCAACTGGGGACCAAGCATTCAGATATATGAGCCTATGGGGTCAGTCTCATTCAAACCAACATAGGCAACAACTAATAAGCTTTTAGAAGAAAAAAAAGGTAGATATTTTTGCATTGTGGGAGTAAGCAGGCATTTCTTGGAACACAGGGAAAAAAAATAGTTACTGTAGGCTTTGGGTTATAACTCACTGGTAGAACTGTTGCCTAGTACACATGAGGTCTTAGATTTAACCCCAAACACTGGGGTAGACAGGACTGTAGTAAACCATACTAATAGAGAAAAGGTTAAACTCATATGATCATCTCAGCAGCTGCAGAAAATGATAAAATCTAACACTTAGAACAATAATTATAAAAAGTCCTTGTAGGCAACAAGGAGAGGTTGATAACGAACATCCACAAGATACTACAGCAATGGCAACTTCAGGATTCTTAAAGGCTTGCCCAGGACAGGAAGATGACATGAGCAGTTCTCACCATTCCTATCAAATAATGCTGGTGGGATAAGCCAATGTAAAAAGATGGTATGAGAGGATAGGAAATGATGGAGGTATAAACCAATGAAAAATGACAGGTGTGGAGGGGTAGGAAAACGGAAAGGAGGGCGTGGAATAAGACAGAGAATTGAAGATAAAATTAAACACACAAAAAATTCAAAGTAATCTGCAAAATGTACATACTTCCATAATGAGTTTAGGCAAGTTCTACGTACAAGGTACAAATTTGGGGTTCAATTTTACTTCTATATCTCAACAAACAAACATTAACTTTTAAATGATAAAATTTCAAAGGCAGCAAAACCACAATCTACTGATAAATCCAATGAAAAATGTATAAAAGTAATGCTCTTAGAGGCTGTTAAGACACCACAATAGGCTACTGACAACCCAAGACAGACTTGCCTGTCCCAAGGTGCCAAGTATCATGTATTACCTTTATCTGTTCTTTGGCAAAAGGTGAACCATCCTGTCGTAAGTTTTCAATAATCTGTTCCACAGTATTGGCTGAAAAACAACTAAAGGAAGAAACATGGTTCAGTACTGTACAAGTGATTTCCTATTTCCAAGTCACCAGTGATCCTGGGCCCTGGCTTTTCCCAAGCCCCATTTCAATAAGAAGACTTTCAATGAGCTTTGCAAGGGAGGAAATGCATCCCACTTCCTGGGTAAGGGCATTTGTCATTGAGCATTGCTGGTGCAAAATAAAACCTAGTCTTGGCTTATCATTTCCTTTCATGCACCGCTGCTACTTATATTTAAATACATGTCTAAACTATGAAAACCTGATACTTCAAAACAGACACAACAGTCATTTCCCTCCTGTTCCTTCCTATTCTTCCTTAGGCCAGCTGGCTAAGTTCTCAGAGCACAGCACAAAGCCTTTTGCAGACTGACTTAGTAATACCTTCTCTTTTTTTTTTTTTTTTTTCAAAGTTTAAGGATTTTATTACCTTTAAGTTTCATGTTTAATAGCTTTTCACCAAGAAGGCTATTGTCAAGAAACAACATTGTTTTCCACACATTCACAATTACTAGTGTAGTTATGCTTCTGAAGTCAAACCCTTATTTCCAACTCTGTAGGGTTGTTGTTTTGTTCTGTTGATAGTGTACTTTTCTTTACAGAAGCATTTCAGTTTCATGGGATCTCACTTATTGATTGTTAATCATAGAGCCTGTGCTGTTGGTGGACTGTTCAACAATTTTTCTCCTGTGCCAATGAGTTTGAGGCTCTTCCCTAATTTTTTTTTTTTTTTTAAGTTTGCTATTCTCTTTTTTTTTTTTTTTTTTTAATTTATTTATTTTTATCTCACTCACAGGTTGGGTACTTTGAATCCCAGGCGTAGCCCCCTCCCCCTTTCCCTCCCCCCCTCCCACTCCCTCCCTCATCTCCTTCTTCCCCGCCCCCTCCAAGTCCACCAACAGGGGAGGACCTCCTTCCCTTCCATCCAACCCCAACTTATCATGTCTC
>CM053751.1:30283222-30329478 GCA_028658305.1 Pachyuromys duprasi
TTTGGAAAGGAAAGAATCAATGTATCTTTATTTACAGATTATATGACTGTATACATAAATGATGCTTAAAAAACTCCACCAGGAAAACTCTACAGCTGATTAAACACTTTCAGCAAAGTAGCAGGATATAAAATTGTTGCAGATTTTTAGCAGAACCTTTATATCTGGTAGAAATCCGGAAAGATGGCACCTAAGTTTTGAAGTAGCCTTTTGACAATGATTGTTACCTGAGATTTTATGGTGCTTTATCTTGGAAGATTTCTCAGAGCCTTTGTACATTTTAGTCTGGAGACTTCCTGAAAAACCTGGAAAACCAGTAAGTCTCTAGGAATTGCTAAGGTCTTTCAAGATAGGTCACATAAGAAGTTTTGGAATGTGAAAATCAACTTCCTAAAGGTGTCTTTTGAGTAACAAAAACAGCTTCTAGGAAGCTGTTGGGAGTCAAGTCTTTCAGAGGCTAATCCCCTGCAGCTGAGAAGCCTGAACTTATCCAGTCAAGGCTCTCTTTTCTTTGATTAGTCCATGTAACCCACCACCACGGACACTTGATGGCCAATGTCATGGCGCTCAGAGAAAGGAAGCATCTGGACACTTCAGAGACTGGAGGAATGTGCTCAGGATTTGGCAGGGTCAAAAACTCCACCAGGAAAACATCTGCAGCTGATTGAATAATTTCAACAAAGTAGCAGGATATAAAATTAAAACACACAAATGAAAGAAATATTACCTTTCACAACAGCCTCAAAACTAACTAACCAAACAAGTGAAGGACTTATACAATCAACACTTTAGGATGAGGAAGAAAGAAACTGAAGAAGACATAAGATGGAAAGATGGCCTAATGCTTCATAGATTGGTAGGATTAACATGGTAAAAATGGCCATCCTCCTAAAAGCAATCTACAGATTCAATGTAATCTCCATCAAAATCCACCAATTCTTTGTAGAAATAGAAAAAAAACAACTATCTTCAGATGGAAGCACACACACACATAAAACCAAAAAACAAGCTAGCTGAAACAATCCCGAATAATAAAAGAACTTCTAAAGGTATCACAACCCCAGATTTCAAGTTTTAACACCGAGCTATAGTAATAAAAACAGCACGGTACTGACATAAAAACAGACATACTGATCAATGGAATTGAACTGAAGGACCAAACATAAGTCCACATACCTACAGACATGTGCTTTTTAACAAAGAAGTAAAAAAATACACACTGGAGAAAAGACAGCATCTTCAACAGATGGTGCTGGTCTGATTGGGTGGCTGCATGTAAAAAAATGAAAACTGCACAAAACTCAAATCTAAACAGAACAAGGACATCAACATAAAACCGGATACTCTGAATCTGACACAAGAAAAAGCGGGAAATGGCCTTGAACTCAGTGGCACCAGAAAGCATTTTCTGAACAGGACTGAGAGCAGAGGCTAAGATCAACAATCAATAAATGAGAGCGTGTGAGATTGAAAAGCTTCTGTATGCAAAGGACACCATCATTCGGGCAAAGTATCAGCTTACAAAATGGGAAGGAATCTTTATCAGTTATATATCTGATAGAGAGTTAATATCTAGACTATAAAAAGAGCTAAAAACAAAGAAAAAATTCTGAACACCAAAAAAACAAATAACCCACTTTAAAAAGTAGGGTGCAGAAGCAAGCATAGAGTTCTCAAAAGGTGAAACGGCTGAGAAATACTTTAAGAAATGTTCAACCCAGCCATTAGGAAAATGCAAATTAAAATTACTTTGAGATTTCATCTTAGACCTGTTAGAATGACCAAGATCAATAAAACAAATGACAGTTCATACTGGAAAAGATTTGGGGAAAGGGGAACACTTACTCATTGCTGGTAGAAATGCAAACTTCTATAGCCACTATGGAAATCAATGTGGCCATTCCTCAGGAAAATAGGAATCAATCTACCTCAAGATTCAGATATACCACTCTTGGGCATAATACCCAAAAGACACTTTATCCTAACATAAGGACACTTGCTCAGCCACACTTATTTCTGCTCTATTCATGACTGCTAGACACCAGAAATACCTAGATGTCCATCGGCAGATGAACAGATGATAAAAATGTGGTACATTTACACAACAGAACTAGAAAATAATCATCCTGAGTGAGGTATCCCAGAGCCAAAAGGACAAATACTGAATTTTCTCTTATATGTGGATGTTAGCTTGCAAGCTTCCAATATATGGACTATAATTTGAATACCCTCAGAGGTTAGGTACCTAGTAAAGAATGAGGGAGGAGAAGAGGGGATTCCAAGGAGGAAGGTGATGTGCAGAGTAAGAGATACTTTGGAACATTCAGTCATATAAGGGCGTCTTTACCAACCCTCTCCCTCAAGGCTAAGGGTCTATAAGAAAGAAGAGGCAGAGAGACCGCTGAGATCAGAAGTGGTGAATGACCCCAAGGCACAACAGAACTAATGCACATATGAACTCAGAGACACTATAGCAGGATGCCCAACACTGGCATAGGGTCAAGCTATATGGGGTCTCGGCTCTGAGAGGGGCCAAGGATGCAACTCTACCCAAAAAGTCATCTGCAATTGAGAGCTGCTGGGAAAGGGAATACCAGCTTTCTTCAATGGAGTGTCACTAGGTAAAAATCAGTCACACTCCAGGCTCAGGAGTGTTGGTCATCACAAAATGAACTAAATGCTATTTTCCTTTGTTTTAGCTTTTTTTTTTCTTATTGGCCTTTTACCTGTTTATTTTGATTTTTGGTTTTGTGTTTTGTATAAAGGCATTGTTTGTCTTCTGCTGCTTTGCTTTATTTTCTTTCTTTCTTTCTTTTTTTTTGAGGGCAAGAGAGGGGCAGAACATAAAGTTAGGTGGTAAGGATTCTGGTATCTGAAAGGAGATGGTGGAGAGAAAAACATGATCAAATATATCATAAGAAAAAAATGTTTTCAATTAACAATGAGTCTAAAGACACCATCTTATTAAGATGCCAATTCTTGGGCTGAGGAGATGCTTCAGTCAGTAAAGTGTTTGCCATGCAACCATGAGTACCAGAGTGTAGCTATGCACCACCCATGTAGAGAGCTGAGTGTGGTGGCACATGCCTGCAATCCCAATTCTGGGAAGGTGAATACAACAGAATCCATGAGGCTTGCTGGCCAAACAGTCTAATTACATGGGCCATGTTTGGATTCAACGAAAGACCCTGTCTCAAAAAATAAGCCAGAAAGCAACAGAGAAAGACACCAAGGTTAGAGCTCTGGCCTCCACATGGATGTGCACACACACCCTCCTCACACAAACACACACACACACAGCACACACTCTAAAGGAGCCAATTCCACCTAATTGGTAGGCTATCCACTTGCCAAATACAGAAATACCAATGAGCTGTATAACCAAAACAACCTGGGAAGTAGAGATGAATTTGGAAGGTTTCCCTGATTTCAAGCGTTACTGTAAGGCAACAGCAAGCAAGACGACAGGAGGCTGACCAGAAGAGGACACGGTCAGCAGAGACATCTGACAGAGACAAAGGCTATTCAGTGAAGAAACAAGGGCCCTCTCAACAAATGCTGCTGCAACGACTCTCTTTAGCAGAAACATAGTAATGCTGATTTATGAAGCTCTCAGTGTGTCACAGATGGAAATGTGAGGAAATTTTCCGTTATCTAAGATTAACTACAGGGTGCTAAAGTCTTCAGATAAATATCCTTATATGTGATATAATTATTGAGCTAACATTGAGTGGTTTTTTAAATATTTTTAAAACATTTAGAGCTCTTTTTTCAAATTTATTTTTTTATTAATTACCGCTTATTCGCTTTGTATCCCAGCTCTAACCCCACCCTCGTCCCCTCCCAATCCCACCCTCCCTTCCTCATCTCTTCCCATGCCCCTCCCCAAGTCCACTGATAGGGAAGGTCCTCCTCCCCTTCCCTCTGACCCTAGCCTGTCAGGTCTCATCAGGACTGGCTGCATAGTCTTCCTCTGTGGCCTGGAAAGGCTGCTCCTCCCTCAGGGGAAGGTGCTCAAACAGCCAGGCACTGAGTTCATGTCAGAGACAGTCCCTGTTCCCATTACTAGGATACCAACTTGGAGACAGAAATTGTGGTACATTTACACAATGGAATACTACTCAGCAATTAAAAAGAAGGAAATCATGAAATTTTCAGGTAAACAGTGGGAACTAGAAAAGAGCAGCCTGAGTGAGGTATCCCAGAAGCAGAAAGACACACATGGTATATACTCACTTATAAGTGGATATTAGACATATAATATAGGATAAACATACTAAAATCTGTACACCTAAAGAACCTAAGAAAGACCCTAGGTAGGATGATCAATCCTCATTCAGAAAGACAAACAGGATGGACATCAGAAGAGGGAGGGTTTTTGTTGTTGTTATTTGTTTTTTTAATTCTTTCACTGTTGTATCTTACATGGAGTCTTTTGGCTCAGTATGTATATGTATAAAATATCTGAAATGAGCCAGGTGTGGTGTTGCATGCCTTTAATCTCAGCAGAGGTAGAGGCAGAGGCCAGAGGCCAGAGGGCAGACAGGTAGAGGCAGGCAGATCTCTACGAGCTCAAGGCCAGCCTGGTCTATGACTGTCAAAGCTACACAGGGAAACTTTGTCTCAAAAAAAAAAAAAAAAAAAATCTGAAATGTAGTAAAGCAATATAATTCAAAAGTAATTACAAAAAGTTTCTGGTATTTTTACCTATTCCTGTTTCTGGCATTGCAAACAGAGATCGTTCTGTAGCCACTCGGAATTGCCCATGAACTGAGATACCAACTCCCTAGGGAAATAAAGAAAAAAAGAACACTTTAAAATGTGGTAAAAATTAAAAGCATTAACATAAATATTGCAATGCAAGCGAGTATTATGTCATCTTTATATTCTATAGCAATTTGTTTCAGTATGTAAGCTGGAAGGAAACCCTTAGCCTCAGAATTTCAGACAAATTTGCTAGACAAAAATACAGAGGCTTCTCTGCCATGTGAGGCTGGCCTGCTCTAAGTGGGTAGTTTCTGTCAACAATCTGTACTGTGCTCTGGTCCCTCCCCCAGCATTACAGGACACTTCCTCTCCCAGGAAGCTGAGCACTGCTTATTATTGGCACAAATAACCAAGAAAGTACAATCAAGTTATTATAGAAGATTTAGTAATTTTGAAAAGAATATTTATTAACCTATTGCATCAAATAAGCCACATCATTATTTTGACATGTAGCATTTAATGAGATCAATTATAAAACTGGCTACTAAAATATTTGGTGAAAGTGTACCTCAGTCTTGATGAAGGACACTGAAAAATGCAAACAGTGAATACAGCAAATGCTAGAAACAGAAGCACGAGCAGAAACCAGCGATTCCTGTTTATGCTGACTGCTGTCCCCGCTGTCCCCAGCCTCCCCATGACCTGCCCTGTCCATGTTCCCAACTTCACACTGTTCCCATTCTACACTAACCACTGAGATACGTAAAGTATTTAGAACAGTGCCAGGATCTATGTTGTATCTAACATAACTATATGTTAGCTAAATACAGGGTTCCATATCGGATTCATTTCCATTAAAATTTCCTAAATTTCTTCGTGTTTTCCTAAGTTTTCTTCAAGTGATTTAGTTCAGTCACTTTTAAATAATTAAAACCTTTAACCCTCTCATTAAGAAAACACTTAAACAGCCATGTAATTTTTATAAGTTTTTTACTCCACATTAAGTTTGAAATCTAATAATCATGGCCATAAACATGTCACTCAAGGGTGTCCTTTAGTCTGTACCTATGTCCTTTGTGGTCAACACCTCAAAGTTACACTAGATTCTCTGTGTAGGCACATTTATTTGTTCTGGATGCTGCACTAGGACATGGTCAACGGACAACATTGCCCAAATCCGACCATCCAGAGACTTCAATGAAATCTTCCAACTCTGATAAAAATTTTAAAATGTTATATTGATAATTTCCTCCATTAAGAGCCTTTCCCTTATATTCTGTTCTGTACTTCTAGGTTGTCATATTGTAACCAAGAACTTAAAATTGTTTTGGAACGTACTGTTATGAACTTAAGAGAAAATCTGAGACAGAACTAGCGGTTTTAAGACAGGCTTCTGTTTAGCCTTGGACATAGAACGGGAGTCCTCAACTCGTACACCCTGCCTCAGCTCTCATCTAATTACCGTCCCCTGTCTTTTAGGTAGTATAATTCCACAAACAGCACATAATTACAACCTTTATTATTTATATATCAAGCAAAAACCTGCCTACAGTTCTTTTTTATATTATTTATTTATTATTTATACAGCATTCTGCTGTGTACCAGAAGACAGCACCAGATATCACTATAGATGGTTGTGAGCCACCATGTGGTTGCTGGGAACTGAACTCAGGACCTTTGGAGGAACAACCAGTGTTCTTAACCTCTGAGCCATCTCTCCAGCCTGACTGCAATTTCTTAATCTACGTCTTATCATTCTCTTCCAAAAGATAGTGATAATCAAAACTCTATATACTGTGTACCATATACATGATATATATATATATGACATATATTTTATATGTTGTAACAATGTATGCAGCATATATTTTTAAAACTCCATTCCATGGCCTACAAGGAGCTAAGCACTCCAGCCTACCCTACACCAGAGAAATTTACCTTCTTCCATTCTTCCATCGGCCCCCACAGCTTTGGGTCATTCCCCTAAAAGTTTAACCTTTTATACTTTCAATTGACTGTCTAATTAAATAATTAGTTTGTGTTACTAACTCATGAGTTTTATGACATTTCATACAAAGATCATTATCTCAATCATATTTACTTCATTCTACCTCTGTGCTGGCTAGTCTTATGTCCAGTTGACACACAAACCAGTCATGTGAAAGAAGGCAGCATAACTGAGAAGGCCCCTCCACAAGGTCCATGGTGAGGGGGGTCATCCCTGGGCTGGGTCCTGGGTTCTATAAGACAGCAGGCTGGACAAGTCATGGGAGCAAGCCAGTAAGCAGCAACCTCCATGGCTGCTGCATTACTTCCTGCTTCCAGGTTCCCTCCCTGTTTCGGTTCCTGTCATGACTTCCTTTAATAATGAACAGCAATATGGAAGTATAAGCCAAATCCTTTCCTCCCCCACTTGCTCTTTGGTTATGATGTTTGTTGCAGCAACAACCTCCATCTACCACACTCTTTGTTGGTCACCCCTTTTCTCCCTAATCCCCCTTCAGCTTTTATGTCACATTCTCAGTGTATGCACAATGTATCTACACACACACGTACTTACATGTACATACATGGGAGCATGTACACACACACAGTAAACATGTAATTCTGAAATGAAGAGCTAGAAGAAAAGGCCTTTGCCTTCTATATTGAATCTGCCCTACCCAGGGAATCTCCTCCTTTGCCTTTGCCAGCAGGGGCTGAACAATGGACCCAAGAGCAACCAACTGGCACTGATCTGGAGAGCAAAGGCTGTGAGGGCTTAGACAAAGTTCTTATTGAGGTATTTAAACTAAAATACAGTCAGCTGTGGGGTGATGAGAGCCATGTAAGTTTAAAAGTCATCTGAAGTTTGAGTTGAAGATCAAATTGAAGCTAAGTAATGGCTGAAATTAGGGATAGAGAACATAATCTGAGGAGGCCACAGTCAGTGCATATCAGAAAAAAAAGCAAATACTTGGAAAGGAACAGGCCAGGGAAGATGGAGGTAGGGGTTGGAGGATCAGGGAGTTTGCTGTGAGACCATGTTTTCTAGTAACATCAGAAGCTACACCAACATGACTGCCCAAATGTAAGCTGACAACAAAGTGGATGGAGAAAAAGACCTCAACCAAATTCAAAGTAACTACAGGTAACTAATAATGCTAAGCAAAGGAGAAACAGTCCTCCAAGGGAGGAGCACACCAACTGGTTATCCAACACCAAATGGAGACATCCCATTTAGGGCTGAATGTTCTGAGGTCTCCTACTCTCTGAGTAGTGTCTGTTTAAGTCTCTATATTTGTTCCCATATGCTGCAGACAAAAGATTCTCTGATGACAGCTAAGCAAGCTGTGAGTATGCCAGAATATCATTAGGCGTCATTTTATCTCTATATTAGACCAGAAGTATTTGGTGTTACCCTAGTTCCCTGGCTATCTAGTCTCAGGTTCACAGTCACTCAAGCAGTGTTGGATATAGATTTTTCTCATAGAGTGAACCTTAATAAAAAAGTCTGTTATTAGTTGATCATTCCCACAAGCTTTGTGCCACCATTGTCCTGGTGTATCTTGTAGGTAGAATATCATTATTGATAAAAAAATTTGTGGCTGGCTTGGTGTTAACATTTCTCTTGAAAGAATGTTGAGATAATGTTCTTGTGGAATGTATACAATTTACCATTTTTCATTCACATGCTGATTTCTCTACCCCACTATCTGATTTCAATCAGGATATTGTATTGTGATGCTTATTCTAAGTGTCACCTCTCTCAAGTTTGTGTAAACATGCCACCATTTGTTCTCTGTATTGTCAATAAAACAACCAGCCACTGCTGAGCAATGGAGAGAATAGGGTGGGAAATCCGGGTCTGAAGGGGAGGAGAAAGAAGCAAGTAGGAGGAGGGGCTGGAGAAGAGAGAGAGCTGAGAGGAAAGGACCTAGAAACAGCAAGAGAACTGAGCCGGACCTAAGATATGACTGAAAAGCAAGTATAATGTGGGAAATCTGAATGGGAGGAAGCTATGTGGAATTGGACGTTTAGGATGGAGTAACTATTGTCCAGCACTATGTTCTAGGTTAAATAAATCCTCTGTGTGATTTGTGGTATACAGCTGGTTTTAGAATAACCGCTGTTTAACTAAAAAATAAATCAATATTATATATTAATTATCAGCAACATGAGAGCATGCAGAGTTCGTTCCTGTACCAAAGATGCTAGAACATATGTGTTCTAGCCTTGAGTTTATTTCTTGAGGCTCTGCAAGGCTCTCAGCTCCAGGGCTAGGAGCCTCGCTAATTGAGCTACCCAAGCTTCCTCTTTAAGGCTCTATGTAGGCACTGGCTCAAAATCTCCATCTTCAATGTGTTGTTATGCAGTTGCTGTCCTGAGTGCTGGGGCCTTGGAGGATTTGTACACAAGTATTTTATTCATGGGTTTGTTTGTGTGTTTTGCATCTATGTTCATAAGGTTAATTGTCCTTTTTTGCTTGGCCTTTATGTAACAAACTGGGCAATGTCTTTGTTTGTTTCTATTTTGTGGAATAATTTGAAGAGTATTAGCATTAGATTTTCTTTGAAACTCTAGTAGAATTCTGCATTGAAACTGTTTAGCCCTGAGCTTTTCTGTTTTGTTTGGGAGAGTTTTAGTGACTGCTTCTAGGGATTAGATCAACTTAATTTTTTATCTGATCTTTTTATTTTATTTCACGAGCATTGTTTGCCTGTCTATGTGAGGGTATCAGATTCCCTGGAGCCAAAGCTACAAACAATCCTGAACTCCCATATGGGTGCTGGGAGTTGAACCTAGTTCTTCTGGAAGAAGAGCCAGTGCTCTAAAATACTGAGCCATCTCTCCAGTCCCTCATATCTGATCTTGGTTTAACTTTGGTAAGTAGTATGTATTAAGAAAATCATCCATTTCTTTTAGCTTTTCCAATTTGATGGAGCAAAGATTTTTAAAGTATGTCCTTAGAATTCTTTAGATTTCCTTAATATATGTTGTTATTTCCCCCTTTCCATTTTTAATTTTGGTTAATTTGGATAAAGGTTTGTCAAGCTTACTGATTTCCTCAAAGAACCAACTCTGTTTCATTTATTCTTTCTGCTGTTTCTATACTATTGATTTCAGCCTTGAGCTTATTTCTTGAGTGTGATTTCTTAATTTTGTTCTGGAGCTTTCAGGTGGGCTGTTAGGTTGCTAGTATAAGATCTCTCCATCTTTTGTAGACACTTAGAGATAAGGACTTGTCTCTTAGAACAACCATCATTGTGTCCCATAAGTTTGGGTAGGTTGTGTACTCATTTTCTATCAATTCTATCAATTCTTTATTTCTTAATTTTTATCTTGACCCCCCGCTTTTTTTTAATTCAGTAAAGAGTTATTCAGTTTCCATCAGTTAGTAAGCTTTCTGTGTTGATATCCAGCATAAATCTGTGATGGTCAGATAGTATGTAGGATGTTATTTCAATTTTCTTGTATCTGCTGAGACTTGTTTTATGTACAAGTATGTGGTAAATTTCGAAGAAAGTTCTACAAGATACTAAGAAAAAAATATAGTCTTTTGTGTCTTGGCAAAATGTTAAATAAGTATGTCCATTTGGTTTATAACTTCAGTTACCTCCAGTATTTGTTTAGTTTTTGTCTGGATGATCTATTCACAACAATGGGATACTGAAGTTTCCCACTATCAGTGTTAAGGGTCAATATGTGATTTAAGCTGGAGTACTTCATTTACAAACTTGGGTTCCCCTGTGTTTGGAGCATAGATGTTAAAAAATGAAATGTCCTCCTGGTGGATTTTTCTTTTCATGAATATATAGTATTCTTCCCTATCTCTTATGATTAGTTTTGGCCTGAAGTCTATGTTGTCAGATATTAAAATTACTACACCAGCTTCTTTCTTAGGTCACTCTGCTTGAATTATCTTTGTCTAAACCTTTACCTTGAGGTGATGCCTATCCTTGATGTTAAGGTATGTTTCTTTAATACAGCAGAAGTTTTCCCATCTAATCTGTTTGTCCTTTAAAAAAATCACTGATATTGAAAGATATCAATGACCAATAATTGTTGATTCCTGTTATTTTGCTGTTGTTGCTTGGTTTGTTTGTGTATATACTTCTTCCATTGTTTTGACGATGCTGTTCTGGGATTATTTATGTCCTGTGTTTTTCCCCATATTTTCTTGGATGTACTTAACTGTTTTAGGTTGGACTTTACATTCTAGAACCTTCTGTATGGCTGGATTTATAGATACATATTGCTTAAATTTGGTTTTTATCATATAATGTTTTATTTTCTCCATTTACACTGATTGAAAGTTTTGCTGGGATGGCATTTTTGGTCTCTTAGAGTTAGCAGCGCATCTATCCAGGCCCTTCTGGCTGTTAGGGTCTTCATTGAGAAGTGAGGTGTAATTCTAATAGGTCTTCCTTTATATGTTACTTTTTCCCCCCTTGTAGCTTTTAATATTCTTTGTTCTGTGTTTGATTATGTGCCAAGAAAACTTTCTTTTCTGGTCCAGTCTATTTGGTGTTCTGTACTTTGACAGGCATTTTCTTTGTTAGGTTAGGAACATTTTCTTGTTGAAACTATTTTCTGTGACATTGATCTGTGTTTCTTCTCGTTTCTCTATTCCTTTTATTTTTAGATTCGGTCTTTTCTCGTATCCCAGATTTCCTGGATGCTTTGAGTCAGGGGAGTTTTAAATCACCATTTCTTTGATGGAAGTATCAATGACTTCAATGCCTGACATTCTCTCTTCCATCTCTTGTATTCTGTTGGTGAGGCTTGCCTCCTGAGGTTCCTTTTCCAGTTCCTAAATTTTTCATTTCCAGATTTCCCACAGTTTGAGTTTTCTTTATTGATTCTATTTCCACTTTCAAGTCTTGAACAGTTTCATTTCGTTCTTTCCACTGTTTGTATCTTCACAGATTTCTTTAAGGGTTTTACTCATTTCCTCTTCAAGGACCTCTAATATGCATAAAGGCTGTTTTAAGGTCTTTTATTTGTGTGTCACCTCTATTTGAACACTGAAGCCTGCTGTGGTAGGACTGTTGGACTCCCATGGAGACATACTGCCCTGGCTGTTATTAACTATAGTTTTACGCTGGCAAAGCAGCATCTGTGTTTGGAAAGACTGTCATTTTAGGTGCTGACATATGACTGGCTTTTTTGATGGGTGTTTTGTTTCCTCATTTTTGTTTCTTTTCTGATTCTTAGGAGAATGTTGCCTGTAGGAAAATCTTCTGGGGTCCTGATAGGTTCAGGCACTAGGGATTCCAAGTAAAATGTGTTTCTGGGTACTGAGACCTAAGGCTTAGAAATTAGGAAGGGCTGTGGAGAAAGGAAAGCAGGGTATTCTACCAGGATCTGCTTAGTTCCATGAGAAAGAGCTGAGAGTGAAGAGAAGGCACAGCAGGTCTGATACAGAGCTGAGGATGAGGCTGGGGACAGGAGTTGAAGGAATGGAAAGAGAGGTGAAGATCTGCAATAAGCTTACTTGCTTTCCTGGTTTGAGAGGTCTGTGGGTTTCCAGGAAGTGCCTATTGTAGTTGAAGGCTGAGATAAAGCAATGAGTGGACATAATGAAACTTGGAGGGGAAGATCTGTGTGAACCACTAGGGGTGGGGCAGGAACAGAAGGGAGGTTGTAGCAGGTATTCTGCTTCAGAGCTAGAGATGAAACTGGGGGATCTGAATAGGAGGAACAAAGGAGAGGTGGATGTCTGCAGTTAGCCTACTGTTTCCCCAGCCATAGTGGCCTGAGGATTTCCTGGGAGGCCCTACAGAAGTTGGGGGCTAGGATAAAACAACAAGGGGGAGGAAACAGGAGGAGAAGATCTGTGGGATCCATTAGAGATGAAGGGGGTGCAGCCGGTGGTCTGCTGCAGAGCAGGGGATGAGACTATGAGACTGGACTTGGAAGGATGGAGGGAAAGGTGAAGATCTGCAGTTAGCCTACCTGATTCTGTGGCAGGAGTGGTTTATTCAAGTCATTTTATGAAATGTCTTTTGTTTTAAGTCTTTTAAGAAAGATTTCCAACACAAAAAATTCAAATATTAAATAAGTATAAAATCCCAATTTTTGAAAGGAAATATTAAGTTGATATTTTCTCTTAAAAATAAATATATTGTTTATTTAATATATTATATATATATATATACACACATTAGTTATTTTCTCTTAAAAATAAATGTATTAATAGTTTTACTGAAAGGCCCAGGAACAATTAGCAAGCTACTGGTGGCCAATATATGTAACCACTTACCGCTGCCTTAGAGAACAAGGGATTTGAGGTCTAGGAACCAAGCGCTAAAAATGAGCCTAAAAAACATTTCTTATGGTAATGTAAAGAACTGCCAAGGATCTCTGGAGCACAGAGCCAACAAGAAGGGTTTAAGATAAGTCCACTCTTCTGGCTTGCTGTGTTTTCCTGTAACCCACCCACTCTCTTTCCCCAGTGTCTTCTGTAGGTTTCTTGTTCTGCTCCTGGTTAGTAACACGGTGGGCTTAAGGATTCCACCCTGGACTCACCTCTGTCTGTACCACACACCACACTCCTGTATATTTCTATAATATTTTCTATTAGCAGTCTTTCAATACAAGGCTTAACTGTAAAACACTGAATCCCTAAAAATAAAGCAATGGAAAAAACCTCATACTCTATTAAACTGCATAAAGTGAAAAGGAAAAAGGGCCGAAGCTCAGAACCCAAACAACTTTGAAATGTTAACGCTAGTGAAAGTAGAAACAACACAGGGGTCACTGCTCCATGCCAACAAAGGTGGTCACAGCAGCTGACTGATGTGCACAGAAGTCATGCAGAAAGGGCACTGCTTTCATCTTGGCAGGAGCATAACCCAAGGTGCCAAGAGAGCACAGGGTGCTCTGGCTATGAGCCAGCGAAGACACCACAAAACACCCTGGTTGTAGGGACTGAGGATTGGTTAGCAGGGGAAAATGCCCCAGAAAAAAGCATTTGTTTCTAATTTTCTTAAAAAAAACAGACAAAGCAATTCCTGTCCATAGTACAAATTAACTAAGGTTTCCTGTTAGCTGATAACCTCAACTCTACCCGGCAGCCCTTGTCTAGCAAGGACAGCAACAACAGCCCCGCCTATTAACCAAATGAATTTTCTGCATTATCCTAACAGCATCTCCCCATTCACCAGTCATTTGAGAGCTAATTCACAGGATAGGAGCACACGCTATACCTGGACCTCAGAGTTATACTACCTGCTATGCAGCAACCCAAATTTCAGACTTGCACAGTCAATAAGACACTTTGGTTCAGACTAGGTACCCTCCACTGGATAGTCCACAGGCATCTTTCAATGACTCTCTAAAGTCAAATTATTTCCCGGTCCCCCACTACTCCACACCCACTCTTCTTCCCACCTGAGTGAACAGTGTTATCCTACCATGGCCTGGATGCCATCCTTGCCCCTTCTCCCCTTTATCCTTCACATCCATCTCATATCGTTTCACTACATCTCCCCCTAAATTACTCTATGAAATCTACCTCATTGTCTGCTCTCCATTAATTGCCTATACCCTCCCTCATATTATTTCACCTGAATCCCTAAAATATTTTCCGTCAACCCTGATCTCCTCTAATCTTTTCACAAGAGAGTTCTCTAAAATGTACACATGCGCTGACCAGGGCACTGCTGAGCAGCTGGTGGCTCTATAGACTGACACCAGGATAAATTATTCAGCATGTCTTTATGAAGGAGGATGACCTGGCTTCTCAGCTTCTGGCTTCTGAATTTGACCCCCACCTGCTTCACATTCCAAATGTATCCCACTGAGCATTCCTGCAGTATGCTCCCTCCCTCATCCATTTCACACATTATTTTCTTCTCACTCACACTACCCTTCAATAGTGCAGTAAACCCCAATACAGTTGCACTGAACACTGCATTCTTCTCTCCCAACTGGTTCTTTTCAGGTAAATCTCTCCATCTCTGAATCTTGTCTTAAAAATTACTTCCTCCATATGCAGCCTCACTGCATCCCATCACTAAATTATCCACCCATTTGCACACTGATGAGGTGGTACTCTCATGTATTATCAGACCACACTATACTTACCTATTTCAACAGAAAACTCTATAAATCTGCCTTGTTCACTATTATTTAGTATCTTTCCAGTCTATAGCACCAACAAACATTTAATACATTTTTTTCCTTGGGAAATAGCTGAGAGGAATCTTGACTATGGCTAAGGTTGTACTGAGGCTCTAGTTAGCTTCAAACTTCACATTATCTTATATCCTTAGCAGGAGTTTGTTTTGTATGCAAAAGAAACTAGCACCCCCAGTTTGTGCTGTGAAAGTTTCTATGATTCAAAAACAGAAAAACTATATAGATCTCAAGTCACCAACCCAACATGGTGGGGTGTGACTATATCAAGAAAAGAACAGCCTAGGAGGACAAGTGGCTATTAGTTGTCCTTAAATCCAGGGTGCTTTCACAATTAAAAACAAAAAGAACCAAAAATCAAACCAGTGCAAACATAGATGGCTAAGGGAAAAAGAATAATTCACAGATCTGTGAATCTGTAAGTGTCTGACAGCTTCCAGAAATGTTCATACTTACAGAAAGTCAAAGTTCTACTTCCCCTTGCCTTAAACTGTAGCAGAGGACGGAGAGGCAGAAAAGCCAAGTTCTTGGTTAGGAAATAGAAGCTTGCCTCAACTTTGGACTTACATGTCCTGGAAATGGGATACAGGAAGGCAAAGGACAAAGGGCCCTAACAATACAGGTAAACATGGGCAGACACCTAAGGAGAGATATACATGAAAAGAATATGCCATTACATCCTGAAAATTAATTCATGCTTATGAGCACAGTGAGGGCTGAGAGCACAGTCAGGAGAATATTTCAACAGCATGCATGAGCCTTTAGGTTTGAGCTGGGAGAGAAAGCTAATGACCTTAAAACTTCCTAGGAGAAATTCTGCAACCAAGCACAAGCCTAACTATAAGACAGAAGAAAATCTTAAATAGATTCCCCAAGTGAAGGATTCTATCTAGGAAAAGAAGTTATTCATTCCCATTTGGATAAAGGATCGAATAGTGAACATGAATAGAAGCGAATGCAAAAAAGCATAGTGCACTTCTTTTGTAGGTCCACTGAAATTCCCTGTAGTATCCCCTCTCTTGCCCTTTTCCCATATTTTCTTAAAAATCCAAGAGTTTCCTTGCTCCTGCTGTTACACACACACACAAAATATGAATATATATGCCCATATTATTTCCACATATAAAGTAGTTATAATGTATAAAGAAAAAAGATCTCATGCTCACAGAGTGGGATATCCAAGACTAGAGAGTCACATGTGGTCCTTCTTGCTGGGCCATGCATCACCTGGCAAAGGGCATCAAAGTGAACCAGAACACACACAACTAAGATGTCAGTCCTTAGGGGGGCTTGATTTTTTCCCTAAAGTTTTAAAATTACTTAAAAATAACTGGAGACTTTTAAAAATTCAGAGAGTGGGAGAAGGGTAGCAAAGGAGGCAGAATTCAAAAGTTTCTCAAAAACATCTCCAATTTAGTTAATAAAATTATTTCTTTTTTTTTTTTTCAGGTTCCATTAAGCCTCCACTTTCTGCTAAATGATGTTAAGAAAAACTTGGTTCTTTTATAATAAGAAAGGGGTTCTTAGCATGTCATCTTCTCAACTGTCAGTAACAGTAGCAAAAACAGAATACCTTTTAAAACTGAAAGGTTGCTATTAACAGTTAGCAGACATTTGTAACACATCAATGTAATTTTAAGATGTTCATTCTCTTCCTATAGCAGGACCATGTCTCATGTGACATCAGTCACTAGTTGCAACCAACTCGGGTACACTTAACTGAGCAGAGTCACGATTCCCTGCAGTGCTCTGTGTCCCAAGGCCGCAGAGGCACTGCTTATGCTCAGCGTTTCCATTACAGTCCCGAAAGCCTAGCAAAAGCAGCTCAGCCCACTCCAGCTCTATTCTACTTCTTTACTTACCTCCAGAATTATTCGCTTCCAGTTGCTTGGATTCAAAGGGCAAGACAAAGTGATACAAGGGACCAGAACTGTGACCATGCTGCATGAGCAGGGTAGATACCCATGTTGGCCTCCAAGTGGCAGCAGTTTCACCATGCTAGAAACTTTGTACCAAGAACAAAGAGCAGCAATTTTGCAGGAGCCACAGTGCCCTCGAGGAATAATAACCATAGTAACTTACCCAGGATCCCCTAAAAAAAACTAGAACTGAGTTCATGATCAACCAGACTTCTGGCCCCACCAAGATACTGCTCTGTCAGCTATGCAAAAACCAATCACACAACCTCCACCCTCGGCCTTTGCCTGTCCTGTCAAAGCACCTGGCAGACCACAGAAGACAGTTCTGGGTCACATCTGATCCTCCTGATGACAAAAGGTCCCTTACCGTCCCTTCACACACATATTAGAGACGATACTTTTGCTCTCGAATTCAGTAACAAAGTCTTCCTGACATAAGCTTGAAGACTTTTAATTGTCCATCTTGTTATTCTTAGAAGAAATTGTTCCAGTTTCCACTCTTTCTAACAATATGGTAGAGTGGTTCTCATGAGCAAGCACATTAGGGGTCTCCTACAACCACAATGCCTTCTTTGTCCTACCTTAAAGACACCACAAGAAATATAAAAACAATGCCATACTTTGCTAGAAAGTTAAGCTGGCTTTAAGGAGCCATTATTCCTATTGCAAAGTGCAAGGTTGGGAAATTCTCTTCAGTTGAAAGGGAAGTAGGAGTGATACCACATACATGGAACTCGGAGGATTTCCCTCTTTTCATATATGTCTGAACTTTAGCTTTTAAGTACATTGCCTTTCTATTTTATACTACTTGAGACAAATGCAATGTCAGAAGTTGACAGGGCAAAACAGATTTTAAATGTTGTTTCTCAGGAAAAGTATGAACTTTTATTTCAGACATCTATTCATAAATGTTTCTTTCCATGAATACCAGAAAAACAATACTCTTACATGAGTTGGTCAACTGTATGAAGAACCTTTCAGTAATATCTATTCTTATCTTATTGCAAACTCAAATATTAAATGATGGAAGTTCGAAAGTCTGAAAGAATGGAATTTAGCCATTTCTTCTTCAAAAGGCTGTGCTACTCTCTGCAATGGATAACAACAGAGCGAAACTGTCATCTTCCATACTGGGAAAAAATACTTCCTACATCGAAGAGTGTGCGTGCCTGTGTATGTGTGGCTGGCTGGCCGGCTGAGGGGGGAGAGCAAGTCTATGGTGCCACCCAGTGGATTGTTGGAAATTTTTAACAAACTGCAGCTATTACAGGGATGTCGAATTCTGATTCTTTCTCTCTATATATTTCCTGTGAAATGTTGCATCAAATCAAAATTTGGAAAGTTATCAGAAAAAATTGTGAAGAAATTCTTAGAAAGTATTCACTGACCTGGAAGAAAACAAAGAGAACCACAAAAAGTTTTATGAGCATATCTCAAAAAAGCAAATACAAAGCTTGGAATTCACAAAGATTCTGAAAATAGGAAGAAGCTTTCAGAGCTGCTGTCATACTGCACATCTGGGGCTTCGATGGTTTCTCTCGAGGACTACTGCACCAGAATGAAAGAAAACCAGAAGCACTTCCAATTTATCACAGACGAGACCATGGACCAAGTCACTAACTTGGCCTCTGTGGAATGTCTGTGAAAGCATCTTAGAAGTGATCTATATGATTGAGAGCACTGGTGAGTATTGTGTGCAGCAGATGAAGGAACATGAGGGCAAGACCTTACTGTCAATTAGCAAAGAAGGGCTGAAACTTCCAGAAAAAAGGTAAAGTGTCAAACTGATTGGTGACACCCTTTTGCTGTATTGTTACAAGCACAAATGGGTGGATAACAGACGTGGAGAGAATCAAGAGAGCTCAAGCCTCAGAGACGACTCAACCATGGGTTATGTGACATTTTTCTACATGTAGACATCCAGTTAGCTGAGCAGCATTTGTTGAAGATGCTTTCTTTTTCCCAGGGTATGGTATTGGTTCCTTTGTCAAAAATCAAGTGTCCGTAGGTGTGTGGGTTTATCTCTGGGTCCTCAATTGATTCCATTGATCCTCCAGTCTGTTTCTATGCCAGTACCATGAAGTGGCTTGTTTCCTAAAGTAAAGTACCAAGGACTAAGCTTCCCTAAGTCATGAAACACAGCAAAACTTGTGAATGGAGATAGCATTCTGCTTTAAAAGGTAAATATAGATGAGATTAAAAAAAAAAAGATGAAATATAGTGACCAAGTCATTATCAGCTTTAGAATGGTTGATAAAATGCAACCTTAGCACTGAAACTAAGTCTAACTTAGGAAAAGGCTAACAGCTGAGTTTCAGTGGTCACTCAATGTTCAGCTAAGAAGGCCAAGCTGGAATAATGTAATCTTTTCTTTGTTCCTGTGTTCAATCTAGAAAATACAACTGCTCCAGCTGCCTGGCAGGCCTCCTAGCCTCTTCTGCCTGAGTACTGTCCTACTAAACACACTGCTTTAGTAAGTTCTGTTGGCTTTGTCTCAAGTTTTTTCACAAATTATCTTTTTATTAATTACAGTTTATTCACCTTGTACCCCAGCTGTAGCCGCCTCCTTCATCCCCACCCAATCCTACCCCCTCTCTCTCATCTCCTCCCATGCCCCTCCCCAAGTCCACTGATAGGGGAGGTCCTCCTCCCCTTCCCTCTGACCCTAGCCTATCAGGTCTCATCAGGACTGGCTTCACTGTCTTCCTCTGTGGCCTGGCAAGGCTGCACCCCTCCCAAGGGGAAAGGAGATCAAAGAGCCAGCCCCTGAGTTCATGTCAGAGACAGTCCCTGTTCTTAATAGGGAACCCACTTGGACACTGAGCTATCATGAGCTACATCTGTGCAGGGGGTCTAGGTTATATCCATGAATGGTCCTTGGCTGGAGTATCAGTCTCAGAAAAGACCCCTGTGCCCAGGTTTTTTGGGTCTGTTGCTCTCCTTGTGGAGCTCCTGTCCCCTCGAGGTCTTTCTATCTCTCCCTTCTTTCCTAAGATTCCCTGCACTCTGCCCAAAGTTTGGCTACAAGTCTCAGCATCAGTAACAAGGTTTTTACGTATCCAAGTTAGTGCTGCCTTGACAAAGTACAATCAAATATGCTAAGATACTAAAATCTGCCAACAAGGATCAAGAAATATACTGCTTTTTAAAAAATATTTTTAGATTTAGTGGGTATGTGTGTTGCCTGCATGAATGTTGGTGTACCACATGTGTGCCAGGTGCCTATGGAAGTCAGAAGACAGGGTCAGATCCCCTGGGACTGGAGTTATAGATGCTTATGGGCCACCATATGGGGGTTGGGAACTGAACCTGGGTCCTCTGGAAGAGCAACAAGTGCTTTGATCTGCTGGACCATCTTCCCAACCCATAAACTGCCTTTTGATGCTACTTATAAGTACAGAGCTACTAGTGGAATCCCTTCCCACCTGATGTAAAGAACTGAGCAATTCTTGTTAGGCAAGATGCTGCATTTATAGAGATTCTACAAGAACAAGAAGGGATGACTTCCTTTTTCCCAAATTACTAAATCTTACAAGTACTAAATGCATGCAGTTTTCAAAATGTTGGGGTGGGGTCCTCCTATTGCTCTTTATTGTTAGAATTTACAACATGTCAGGGTTCTGCTGGGGCCATATTTGGAGTCATTCTTCTGACTTTCCCTCATATTCCTGAAGGAGAGCTGCTAGCAAAGGACTTCTGTAACCCACCTTTCCTGAGAGTACACATCATTCCCCCTGATGAAGAGTCTTGCCTCAGCCAGAGAGAAGGATGCTATACTGCTGGGCTTAGGCAGGCCTTGCCACCCTCCTGCTGTCTCTCCCCCTGGCTTACACCCCTTTTCTTCAAGGATCATTTTCTTCAACCATGTATTCTGTATCAAAACTAAATTCAAAAAATAATTTGCCTTAGGTTTTCAAGTCTTCTTTCCAAATGTTTCTATCTCAGATATTATTCAATACATATGTCTTGCTTCTCTCTTGTTAAAATCCTTTGTCCAAGTTGTCAGCCATTGTTTCAATGAGTCACCAAGGGGGGGGGGAGAAAAGATGCTTTTAAGGCTGAGGTATGTCTCAGGCCACCAATGCTAGGACCTCAATGCCAGGACCTCAATGTCAAGACCCACAAGGCAGAATGCGAGAACCAGTTCCCACACGCTGTTCTCTGACCTCCCAGGCTCACCATGGCATACTCACCCTTCTCTCCACACATAAATAGATGTTTTTGTTTTGTTACCTTTCCAAGGTCAGTTCAATTCACTGTATTCTCCATGCAGCCCCTTCTCTGCCGGCAGTTCCATTCTGACCCCTCATTTTTTTTTTCTGGTTTTTGAGACAGAGTTTCTTTGTTTAACAGCCTGTGGCTGTCCTCGAACTCTCTTTGTAGACCAGGCTAGCCTCAAACTCAGAGCTCCACCTGCCTCAGAGAGCTAGGATTAAGGCATGGCCACCATGTCCAGCTCTGAACTCTCATTCTTATAAAGACTTGGATTTCTACAGTCAGTACCAGATGACTTGTAACTTGTTCTGTAATTATTGTGTGTTTCTCCAGGTTCATAGCAACTTATTCAAAGCATATCTTAGTCTTGTTTGTAATAGCTTATATACCAAATAACACATTTGTCAACTGACAGGAAGGAGGTTTTAAGGACACAGCAAACTGGGTCTGGCAGCATACACCTGTAATCCCAGCACTTGGAAGGTAGACTCAAGTGGACTGAGAGAACAAAACTACCTAAGCTGCACAGTAAGATCCTGTCCTCAGAGAAAAAAATTACAGCACTTCCACAAATGTAAAATGTTACAGAGCAGAAACAATTTAGCTACCTCCACACTATTGAAGATCTAATGTATTTTTCTCCCAACTAAGTAGGAAAGGGGTTATAGAGGAAATAGTGGTGTATACCTATAATCCTAGCCAGCACGTGGGATGCAGAGGCAGAACATCCTGAGCTAAAGGCTATTCTAAGCCACGTGACAAGTTCATGGCTGGCTTAAGCTATTATATATCAAAGCTCTGCCTCAAAGAACATGGGGTAGAGATAAAGCTCAGCGCGGAAAATTTGCTTAGGGTGCATATGGTCCTGAGTTCAATGACCAACACTCCAAAAGAGGCAAAAAAGTTTCACATGTAAACAACACAGTGCGAGAAGAGCTAGGGAGATGGCTCAGTGGATGACGCGCCTTCCACACAGGCGTGAGACTCTGTGTAAGCATCTCCAGAACCTATGTAAATCCCGAGGTCTGCAGCCCACTGCTCCTAACAGGGATGGCAGCAAAGCCACGAGAATCTCTGAAGTTCACAGGTCCAGTAGCCTGACATACACAACAGAAAAACAAGAGGCCTGGCTCAAACAAGGTAGAATGTGACGGTTGACAAACAAGGCTGACCTCTGACCTCCACTCCATGCACTATGGTACATGCATGTCCACATAGTCTCATATTTTACTCCTGTACACCACACACACAAATGCAAGTAAGTTTTGAAAAATAAAATCAGTTTCTGTTGCTTAAGGAAGTTTGTTAACTACAAAAGTTAAAATAGACTATGGCATAATGAAGACCATAAAATTTTCTTTTGGGTTTCAGAGTCTAATGTACTCCAATACATTTTATATTCCAACTCTTCCAACCTCCATAACTGAAATAAACATATGTTCCAATGAGCTGTACTGTATTACACTCACTGTCTTATTTTTATAAATAATCATTACCTGATTTTAATACAAGTTATTCATACAATGAAAACAACAAAACGTCCACTTACCCCACCCATTGTGATTCCATCAATAAAGGCAACGTATGGTTTCTGACAACAAGCTAAAAGAAAGAGAGCTTTGGTTGAACACCTAAAATATATACACTTTTCAAAAAGTCACACTGCATGTACTCTAGCTTCCCTAGGAAATGTGTAAAAAAATATGAAGACTTGCATAGTTTGTAATGTATAGGATTTTTAATCAATTCACACACAATCACTAAGAATGCTCATTATCATTTCACAACTCAGTCTTGAGTCAAAACAAAGGAAAACTTTGTATTATTTAGCAACCAAGAAAAAATTAACATCTACCTTATAATCCACACACCCAGCTGTGCTTTAAAGAACACATTTGCTTTCTGTACAATGAGCATCTTGATACATGCAAAGAAGCCCACTGCAGGAGAGCAAGCCCAGAGCGGAAGTGTCAAACCCAGATTCCGGACTCACCTTCATTATTAAATGCGAGGTTCACCATGCTTACCACTCAACAGGCACTGAGTGGTAAGACAGGAGTTACACATGACACAGACACATATCAGATCAAGTGTTTCATATATATCATACATAAGGTCTCTTCATCTACAAAATAACATATGTCCTCAAATATCCCTCCCTGTTTGAAAATTCCATTATTCACATATACTTTTTCTGTGTCTGTTTCCCTTTTTAGGTTTTCTTATTAGAGAGTTTGCAGACCATAATAAAAACATAAGTTACAGAGCTTTTGTCACAGCTTACTGTCAACACTACCCCAGATGAAGGCCAAGCTAAAAACCTGTATTCTGTCTGGATATTTCCAAAGTTTTCGTATTACACTATAAATTCTAATTCCACAAAGATTCACAGAAAGAAGAGTACTAGCAGAGAGGTAAATTCTTCCTACGTTAGTGTGGAACAAGTCACTGTCTTTCCACTCTATGCTTCCACAGGTGTTTACTGGCTGTGCTCACTTACTTTCTCATATTCACTAATTCTTGTATATTCTCTCTCCTTCCTTACATCTGGTCTGTTTCTCTGTATGCCTGTCATCTCAAGTCTAGAGACTGAACCTCAGGCCTTTGGGTTACATATTCCTGGGCTTCCATAGAAATGTATAACTAGGCAAACAATTCTTAAGTTAAAAGAGAAAATCCAAAGGTAGTCAAGACAAAAGATGTGTACAAAGTGTCTCCTATTTTGGGGAAATTTTGGAAACAAAGTGAGATTATATAACATATTCATTCCACATTTATTTCTTAATAAACTTTAAGAATTGGTCACTAGAGTACAATACACAATAGTAAAACCTCTTCCAGGAAAAACTAGCAATTACCTCTTATGTATAAATGTAGAAAAGATAGCATTAGCTACACTGACAACACTGGACAGTATAGAAGCAGAAGGGTCCACAACCAGTCCTGAACAGTGACCTGTGACCCTAAGCTGTGGCTTTTGCAGGTTGGACTCATCACATGTCTTGCAGCATTTTCAACTTAGCTTGGGCTTATTTGGACAAACTCCCTTCACAAGTCAGGAAACCTTTGTATACTGTTCTACAAATTGATTTTAACAACACGGTGCTAACAATATTGTTATTAATCTTCCAAAAACCATTGAACATTTATATTACACTATAAATATAACTCCACAGAGACTCATGGGGGAAAGACTCCTACCAAAGAGGTCATTTCTCCCCAACAGTGCAGAACAAGCCTGTGCTGTTAAAATCAACTTAAAGTGTGTTCTAGAAGAATACACTGTACATTAATGATGGCAGAGACTTTTGAAGAGGGCTAATGTTCCTTCTGCTTAAAGAAAGGACCGGCACCAAGGAAAACCACAAAAGGGGCTAACCTGTAACTTTAGAATGTGTTGTTCTTGTAACACCACCCAAAATGAGAACATTGCTACTATGTCTAGACTTAGGGATACAACGTTATATCAACTGAACTTTTCAAAACATGTATGATTAAAGAAAATGTCACTTCACTTCCACACAAGCCTAAAGTCTGTTTCTAAAGAAATTTTCACTCCAGAGTTCCTACAGAAACAGAAAATGGTACTTTATTTTATTTAGAAATCCGGAGCCCAAGTTTTCTTGTCTTCTGAGAAAGCTAGCTAAATGATCAAAAATCCTATTTTCACACTGAATTTAGACAAATACATTTTAGAATAGCTAATGAATATTAAAATACAACTATTCTATAACAAGCAGAATAATTTACCAGTATGACCAACAAGTAAAAATGAATGTTTCCATAAAGAGTGCTTATTGGTTGCATTTTAAAAAATTACAGTGCCATCCCAACTCTTGATTTCATATTCAAAGCTCAGAGAGGATCACCCACATACCAATGGCATTGTCCAGGATATATTCCTCTCTGAAAAAATCTTGAGTCAAATTCTGTCTTGCTGTTTTAGCTTCTGAGATTGCTAAGGAAGGAAGGAAAGAGAAGAAACTGAAGGAAAATGCAATTGCAAATCATAAAAATGGCTTCCAGTCAATATAGTCACAGATGTTAAAAACAAACTTGTAACCATTCAGTGCTGGGGGAAAGGACTTTCAGGTAGCTTTAATGTTTGATGTCACCCATGCTGGTGACACAGTAGCCTCTGTCAGAGACCCACAGTCCAATGTGAAAAGTACAAAGCAAAACATTTTTACTTGTGAGTTAACACACACACACACTTTCTCACTCAGTTCCCTCTGAACTCACAGTTCTCTCCTCACAGTAGGTTAGAGACACTAGAACATCTCATTTCAAAGCAGGTCACAGTCTCTATTCTTTTCCACCCTACTACTTGGAGCTGGTCACAGAGACATTCTGACCTGGATTACAAGACCCTCATTTAAAGAGTCCTATTCCAAGTCTTGGAGGAAGAAATGGGCAGAAAAAGTAACAAGAGTTTGGATACACAGGCCTTGCTGGGTTTCCCCACTTGCTCTATTTGCATTAGCTTAGACCTATTCCAATCACTTTTCTGCATGTTTCTCCATGTTTAACTCATGCTTATATACTGAAGTTTTCAGGAAAACCCAAAGGCTCCAAGGCTCTTGGCGAAGATGGCATTACCCTACACTTTGTAAGTCTCCTCTATGTGACCTGTAACACCTAATGTAAATTATCACCACATGGTGTTGAGGGGATAATAAGAAAAAACAAAGGTTGTATCTATTGGTACAAACATAAATTTTCCCCAAATATTTCACAACCATCAGACAAGGGGCGAGCTATACTTTCCTAAAAAAGACCAGCTGTGACTATGCCATTATGATATGAGTCAGTTTCCTGAAAGGGAAAAAAAACCTAATCTGTTGTCTCTTTTATTTTAAGCTAATTTTATTCAAAACAACTAATTATATATAAATTAAAATTAAATTATATTCACCATAAATTTTTTCTGAGTAGAATTTTCTAGAATTCACATTCACTGTTTTGCACGTATAAGCTAGAATAATTCTGGAATTTAAAACTATACTTCTAACAGGGTGGTGGCACACACCTGTAAGCCCAGCACTGGAAAGGCAGAAGCAGGTGGACTACTGTGAGTTCAAGGCCAGCCTGGTTTACAAAGTGAGTCCAGGACAGCCAAGGCTACACAGAGAAATCCTGTCTCAGAAAACACACACACACACACACACACACTCTATTTCTAAACAAGGATATAAAGTTAGTGCCATGTGGCGTTTACGTGAGCGCTGTCCTCTTAAACTCAGATTATCTGAACACTGGGTCCACATTTGGTGGTGCTGTTTGGAGAGGCTCTGGAAGTGCAGTCTATGTCACTTGGGGGGGGGGGAGCTTGAGGGCTCATAGCCTCACCCCACTTCCAGTTCGCAATCTGTGCTTCTCACTGAGAAGTTAAGCTCAGCTCTCTCAGAGCCCTGCTCTGGCTCCCTACTGCCCTCCCCGTCACAGACTCCCCATAGAACCACAAGAGACACCTCCTCCTGTAAGTTGTTCTGGTCACAGTGCTTCATCAGAGCAACAGAGACTCGCATAGGACAACTCAGGAAAAGCAGCTAACCTCAGTCAGGGCATTAGGCTTTCCTGTGTGGAGACTCACAGGATTGGGGCCCCACTCTAAAGAAAAGGCACCCCAGTGGGTGACAAACAATGTTTTTACAATGTTCATGGTACACTAAGACATACAACACAGGCAAACATGAGACCCTGGGCTTGATCGCTAGTGTGCACGTGCACACTACACACACATACACACAGTCACAGGCATACAGGCACATAAACACATACACAGTTACATACACAAAGTCTCACACACACAGCATCTCTCTCACACACAATCACAGGCTTACAGGCACATACATACACACACATAGGCACATGGCAACATGCACACACACAGAGTCTCACACACACATATAGTCACATACATACAGGCACACTCATACATATCACACACATATACAGTCAGGAGCATTCCAGCTCTCACATTCAAGTCATAAGCACATAGGCACGTTGCATACACTCACAGTCACACACACACAGGCAGATATGCATGCAAAGACACACACACAAATTCATGTTGTGAGCAAAACTACAACTCAGTTAATGTATCACTTTAAGCAATTAAGGTTTCCATAATTAGCCATTTTAAATTTCAGCTACTTTAAACTGAGTGAGCATTTGAACTTGGTCCTGAATCTCAATTTTTTCCCTTCCTACTCATACTGCAATGGTTTGCATAAACTTGAAAATTTGGTGAACAAATCAACCCAAAGGTTCTCTTTTAAGAGTAAAACAAATATGCAAAATCAGAACACAGGAGAAAACTCCCTGAGCCCCACCAATTCCATAGGAAGCAACATGCAAACTGGAAAACCACCTTTCAGCGGGGCAACCCAGCAGTGACAGCAATGAATCTATAAACTCCCATCACCAGAACAGATATTTATTATCCCTAATAATTAAACACATACAGACTGAACTGAGCAATAATAGAAAGGACATTTTCATTAATGTATGTTTAAACATGCAGCATAACCCTAACCCGCTCACAGCCCGCGCTTGCTCTGGAGGTGAGAGGTGGGAGGGTGATGCAAGTGAGCGTGCGGCAGGTTTGGACAACCGGAAGTCCTTCACAGGGCAGAGACAGGGGTGATGTTGGCAGAGAGGTGCACAAGAGGAAAACAAAATATCTACATTTCTCAGCGCCGTGCACGTGTAGTAAAATAAAATCTCCATTCGAATAATAACACATTCTCCACATTTTTTAAGTTTTAAAGGATTCTTAACATACGCCACACAATTCTAAAAAGTAATCAAATAAAATTATTTCAAGCATTTTCCAATCCTTAGTAGTTCCAGTGAGGTGATGGTTTCTAGCATTTTACCTTTGATGTCCCCTCCAGCACAGAAGGCCTTTCCTCCGGCTCCTTTTATGATGATCAGGAATGTGTCAGGGTCTTGTTCCCACTTCTACTCAAACATAAAGATAATAATGGCTTTTGAGAGGACAGTAAATACATACCCATTTAAGACCCATTTATATACGTATGTGTGCACCTATGTGGTCTTCATAAAGCACATCAGAGGAATGGGTCCCACCCATTTCATCTCATTTTCTAAGTGCAGTCTATGACCCAGAAATACCTGTCAAAGGTTGAAGACTGAGATAAATACATGCCTAATGGCACTGAGTCATACACATTCATGGGTCTAGGGGACAAATCAACCAGAGCGCTGGCATGTGCTGCACCAACCCTTTCCCCCACGGCAACACAGAACTCTTGTTATACCAAAATAATTTATTACACAGGCACATTCTTACAGAGTTTTAAAAAGGGTTTTGTAAGGTCAGGCAATAAAATCAGCATGATGAGAGTGTTGGGTGCACATCATGGGCAGAAGGCTTGCTTTATAGCCATACTGTGAAAGATCACTGTTCTCATTTCCTTGCAGCTGAGGAAAGTTGTATACAGTGACTAACATGCCTGTCTGCAGGGTTAATATCAAGAAATCCAAGTTTTGAATACATGCCTGACTTTCAACCCCATGCATTTCACTTTAAAAATCTATCTAAGGATGTAAGAATGGGTAAGAAATATAAAGGACTAGAGGCTGGAGTGTGGCTTGCTTGATTGGCAGGCACTGGGAGAGGAGGGAAAGAGGGCTAGCAAGCAGCAGACAGAGGAGGCGCTGGCCAAGCAATTTAAAACAGCAGTCTCACAGGGCAAGAGGTGCACACCTCCAGTCCCAGCAGGAAGAAGGTACAGGCAGGAAGATTATAAGTTTGAGGCCAGCCTAGGCTGCCTGTCTTAAAAACTCAAGGACACTTTGTATCCCAGCTGTAGGCCCCTCCTAACTCCACCCTCCCTCCCTCATCTCCCATGCCCCTCACCAAGTCCACTGATAGAGGAGGTCCTCCTCCCCTTCCCTTTGACCCTAGCCTATCAGTTCTCTTCAGGACTGTCTGGATCCTCTTTTTCTGTGGCCTACTTAGGCCACTTTGCCAGAGGAAGGTGATCAAAGAGCCAGCCACTATGTCCATGTCAGAAACAGCCCCTGCTCCCCTTACTAGGGAATCCACATGGAGACTGAGCTGCCCATGGGCTACATCTGAGCAGGAGGTCTAGACTCATCAGTCTCTGCAGGAACCCCTGAGCCCAGATGCTTTGGCTCTGTTGCTCTCCTTGTGGAGCTCCTATCCCTTCCAGGTCTTTCATCTCCCCTTCTTTCATAAGACTCCCCGCACTCTGCCCAACATTTGGCAGCACCTGCTTTAATACCTGCTGGGTAATGTCCTGCCCTGTTCCCTGTCTTCTCCTACTTCCCATGTCTATCCTGCTTGCCCTTCTGAGTAAGGTTTCAGCCTCTTCCCTAGGGTTCCCCTTGTTTAGCTTTTTTAGGACTATAGATTGTAGTATGTTTATCCTATATTGCATGCCTAATATTGACATATAACTGAGTATATACCATGTGTGTCTTTCTGCTTCTGGGTTACCTCACTCAGGATGAACTTTTCTAGATCTCACCATTTGCCTGAAAATTTCATGATTTCCTTGTTTTTATTGCTGAGTAGTATTCCATTGAGTAAATGTACCACAATTTCTGTGTCCATTCTTCACTTGAAGGACATCTAGGTTATTTCCAGATTCTGTCTATCATGAATAAAGCTGCTATGAACACAGTTGATTAAGGAATAAGTATTGTTAACACTTAATCACTATACACATATACATACACATAGAAAATTTATTTTTAAACTTGTACTTGGTATTTTCTGACAGTTATTTAAACATTTCATTCAATTAAATCAGTTGTGATATTCAAAACAAACAAACAAACAAACAAACAAAACCCCCAAGGACAAAGTTATATCAACCCAAAGGCAGTCATATATAAGCACATTAGACTAGTACATGTTAGGTCTCACACCCAAGTCAAACAGCAAAGGTGCCAATTTAACATATCAAAGAGGACCAGGACAACAGGTTCTCTCAGCATTCCTAGGTCCTATTACAGGGTATGGCTGGCATACCCTGACCTAAAATTCTGCCCAGGCGCTGGGCTGCCCTGTCCTTTACTTGGGTCACTCTGCTGTGTTGCTCTGTCTCCCCTTCACTCTGATGGTCTCCTAGCTCTTCCTTCTCCCCTCCTCTCCTCACATGACCAGGCTCAGGGTCGCATTCACTCTCCCAGATCCTCTGGCAATGCTCTCCCATTTATCTACAATAAACCTCCTTCTCCATACCTAGAAGCAGCCATGGCCTTCCGTTTTGTTTTTTGTTTGTTTGTTTGACTTGGTTTGGTTTGTTTGGTTTTCTGAGACACAGTTTCTCTGTGTAGTTTTGCCTGTCCTGGAACTCATTCTGTAGACTAGGCTGGCCTTGAAGTCTGCTTTCCAGGTGCTGGAATTAAAGATGTGCATGTCCTTCCTCGTTACTTCTTTTTTCATTCAGCACAATGAAGCTCTAAGAGCAGCCAGCATCACTGTTTAAAAAGTCAGTGAGCCGAAGAATGGCCGAACACAAAAGAACCATGAAAAAGAGAGCTCTGTGAAGCAGAGGGTATGTCTCCTGGAACGGTGAGTGGGAAAGGTCCCAGAGAAAGCATCATTGGTGCTGCTCCAAGAGTCCCATAATACAATTCCAGAAATGTTCCCCCACAGTGTACTATAGAAGGATCTACACGATGTTTTCAGATGCTTACCGACCTTTAGCTGTGGATAGATCTGCCGGATCATATTCAGAGACAGCGCATTGAGGAACTTGGGTCGGCTGAGCGTTATGAGCCCAGCACAGCCTCTCCTCTCCAGCAGCACTTCCGCGGCCTCTGTGTGCATGGACACTCTCTGAGAACAAAGAGAACAAGTTTCATCTTACGTGCACTGCAAAACACACACCAAGTGCATTTCAGGAAACCACTAGAGGAACAGCTACCTAGGGATGCCTAACAAAGGTTTCTCTGACTATACAGATGGAGTCCACAAGCAAACCATGCACATGTCCTCAATTTTAAGTATTTTTCTCAATGACTTGAATCAGCTAATCTAAAATACAGCCTCTTCCTTGAATTCCCTGGACTGTGAAATACTCCCTAAATCTTGTGATTTATTATGACATTTCAAAGTTTACATTGGGTGCTTAGAGAATGGTGAGAGCAAATAATCTTACTACACAGTAACCGCTGATAACTTGAGAAAAGTAGCATCTGAGCTGGGGTCTGACATACTAAGAAAATGGAAGGTGAGGATTCTAGGAAGAACACTGGCAAGTACTGGCCATCCACAATGAATATCTGACAATGCCGAGATGCTAAACCGAGTGCAACAAAAGCTGGACAAGAAAACGAGCAATGGAAGCAGAGCCAGGCAAGGAGTAAGGCCAGATAACAAGACTTCAGATTTCTATGTGCCGTGCTGGAAGGCGTCTACACCCTGGCTTAGGGTCTCACACAGGACTACTTTGCCACCAGTCATGGAACTACCATACTGACAAACCTGTCTTCCACCCAAAAGGATGTAATGCAGGAGCAGATCAGACTGGCATACTCGTGCCCTAAGAGCCAGCTTCACTGTTTAAAAAGTCAGTGAAACTAACAGTGGCAGGAAACAAAAGGAAACATGAAAAATAAGAGCTGTGTGAAGTGACCACAGTGCCTGTGAGAAGCCCGGGTTTAACTACACAGCAGCCTTGTGGGATTTGGACACACACAGCTGTCAGGGCTCACAGCACAACCATCTCCAAGACCTTGCTTTATCCATGAACAATAATTTAAACCTCACACAGTCCACGAATGAAGCTGTGTGGGGAGATTTCTGAGACCTTGTGCCAACACTCCAAGTAAATAAGCGTCCTGAAATCTCTTCTTCCGAAACTTGGATTGTTCTTGGAATGTGCTTTTGTGCCCATTTCACGTAATAACAGAAATGATTTTTACTTTAGATTAGCCATCATCTCACCCATAATTACTCAGAATGATGTTTCCAGGCATGAGTTGTCCTCCTCCCTGTATACAGCTTGAACTCAGGTGAACTTTGCTCACATCACCTTGTTTAACCCTTACAATGCCCTCAAAATATAAACTGCCTGGTGCCCTGAAAACAGCTGGCTATGTTTACTCTCCCAGGTTCATGCCGCCAAATAGAATAGCAACACGTGGGATCAGTACACAGCCTAAGACTGAAAGAGAGGCTGGAGAGACGCTCAGTGGTCAAGACTATGTACTGTCCTTGCACAGAACCCGAGTTCAGGTCCCAGCAGCCCTAACAGGTGCCCATTATTGCCTATAACTCCAACTCCAGGGCAATCTGCTGCCGTGGCCACCTGCACTCACATAAATACCCACACACAGACATGCACACATAGACATAATTAAGAATACTAAAAATGAATCCTAAAGATATACAACTGAAAGTCAGTTTAAAATTTAAAATTGTAGGTCAGTGGTGGAGTGCTTGCCCAGAATGAGCAAATCCTCAATTCAATCCTCAGGACCACAAAATACTTCAGTATTCAAGACCACAAAAATTTAAAGATAAAGCAATTTAAATTTTTACCTGGAATATGACAATTAAAACCATACAGCACACATATACCCAATATCTGATAAAATTTAGACAACTATATCTTGACAGCTTAAACATGTTCACATTTTCCTTTGTAAAATCATGTGTATTTAATTCTTACAATTCATTACTACATAAAAACCAAAAATGATATGCACTTAGAAAAGCTTTAAGAAATCCTATTGAACAATAGAAATAGAAAAGTATACATCCTTTTAATTTGAATTTCTCATCAGAAAAAAAATTAGTTTAACAAAACTGTCCCTGTAATAAGATATACTTCTCAAGCAACTTGACAAAGGTCAGAAATTCTGCTATCTTATCCAGTCCAGTGTGTGAGGAAACACATGCTATGGAAGCATAAACTACAGCCAAGAAAAACAATGTTCTACTTTTTTAAAAAGACAAGTTCTTCCCATGCTGCCCTGCGGCAGTCACGTGCCAAGAGGAAGGCAAAAGGAGCTGCAGCTAAGTTCTGAACAGACCTGGTCAAAGAGCACTCACTACGGATTAAAGGCCACGACAAAAACTTCACTGAAGAAGCTTTACCACGACACATGAGAGCTGTGGGCCTTCACGGGCCTATAAAGAGAATTGACTGGGTGCATACCTATATTAAGTACTTAGAGGACAGTGCTATGGCAGATGGCTCATTCATACTAAGGGATCCATCGGGTTCTAAAAGATACAAAACTGAATTAAAAAGCATTTTCCGATAATCTGATAAGCAATGAATGTTTAACTTTGCAAGGTACAATAGGCATAATAACTGCTAAGGTATGAAGTCATTAATACACTACACACTATATTAGTTTAAGATTTTTAAATTTTGTGTACAGGTGCTTTGTCTGCATGCATGTCTATTCACCAAATGCTTACAGTGTGTTGGTATAATGTTCTTGTGGAATGTATACAATTTACCCTTGTTCATTCAAATGCTTATTTCTTACCCCACTATCTGGTTTCAATCCGGACATTGCATTGTGATGCTTCTTCTAAGTGTCATGTGTCTCAAGTTTGTGTAAACATGCCACCATTTGTTCTCTGTGTTGTCAATAAAACAACCAGCCACTGCTGAGCAATGGAGAGAATAGGGTGGGACTTTCTGGTCTGGAGTGGAGAAAAAGGAAGGAAGCAGGGGGGAGAAGAAGAGAATCTGCAGGAGAGGTCTTGGAACCATGAGGAGAGGTGAATTGAACCTAAGATATGACTAAAAGCAAGTATAATGGATGAAATCTGAATGGTAGGAAACTATGCGGGCTTGGAGGTTTAGGATGGAGTAACGATTGCCCAGCATTGTGCTCTAGGTTAATTAAATAAATCCTAGTCTCTGTGTTGTGATTTGATATACAGCTGTTTAGGAAAAAACGCTGCTTAACTAAAAGATATATCAATAGTAAATATTATAACCCACAACACAGTGCCTACAGAGGCCAGAAGTGAGCACCAGATACCCTGGAACTGAAGTTACATATTGCTGTGAGCCACCATGTGGGTGCTGGGAACTGAACCCCAGTCCTCTGTGATAGCAGCCAGTCTCTCAACCATTTTCTCCAGCCCACATGCTAAATTTTTAAAATTTAGTATCTCTTTAACACTTAGGAGCACTGTGTGGTAAGAAACTAAGCATTTGTCCAAGATTAAGTTGCAGACTCAGTATTTAAAACCAGGACAGTAATATTTACCCACACTCATTACAACACAGTGTGAAGGAGGTGGCAAGTGGTTAGGAGATTGAGGGCAGCGATTAGGGTTTCAAGGAAACCTGCCATCCCGGTAATGTCTCTTTTAAATTGTACCATAAACTAACAATCCCAGAAAAACAAAGGTCAGACTTACCAGATGCCGCAGAACAACACTGGCTCGTCTGAGTGAGCTGAACCTGAAAGGAATATAGAAGAGCATGGTAATCCAGGCAACCACACCTTGATGTACACAAACTCTATAAAGCCTCTTCTAAAGGTTATTGGAACAAAACCTTGCAAAAGAACTTTAAGTCTCATTCACTGTTGACAGGCAAAGTGATGAAATGATGTAGCCATTTTACAGGACTTTGGCAGTTTCTTCCAAAACTAAATACCTTCTTCCCATGTGTTTTAGGAACTTTCTTGCAGGGAAACAAATGTCAACCCCATACTCACAGGTCATCAAAGACACCTAAGTAATTCCACTAAAGTACAGTCTGGGGAACCAATGACTGTACTGGGGTTACTTCGAGCACGTATGAGGAGTGAGTTATAGAGGTGTAGGTCACCATAAAGGATCCACACCACCAGAATATTTTGTCCCAACACAGATATCAACTTTTCCATAGCTGCACAGATGGAATCCCTACTTCTGTTAACCTTCCATGATCAATACACTGTGGCACCTTCCAAGACTAAGGTCATGTGCAATTAGGAAAGAATTACATACAAAAGGCTGGGAGGTACAGGAGGGAGAGGCTGGAAGCTCAGGTGATGGCCTACTAGATCTCCCAAACTCTCCACAGAAGACTGTCAACAAATCTGGGCTCACGGCATGCGTAGCTGCATTCATGCCTGCATATGTGCATGCATATGTATGCAGCTGCTTGCAAGACAATGTGCCACAAAATGAAGAAATGAGCTACCTACACAAACATCCCGCACACAGAAGAATGAAAATTAAATATTATGTGCTCCTAAGAAATAAGTCTGAAAAGACTAACACTGTGAGGTTTCAAGTGTAAAATATTTTGAGAATGACAGAATTCTGGAATTCACAGAAAAATAAACAGCTGTCAGCAATTTAAGGGGGGAGAGGAAAGAAAGGTGGTGGCATGTGCAAACTAATCTGTGTAACACTGTGCATGCCATTAGATATTTATTAAAATCTTTGCACAAAATTTCAGTTTAATTTTCTGTAATCCAAAAATATTAATTTACAAATAAAATTCTGTAAACTTTTAAAATTATATTCTGATTATTTATTTTGGGTATGAGGATGAGGAATCTGTAAATTATTATTATTTTTTTTTTACTTTGGTAAGGATGCAATATGCTCTGAGACACCCTGGGAAATATCTAAGTTACCATGACCTCCTTAATAGGCAATATGGCCAATACAGACCTATAACCTTGGTCATAATTTCCTTTCTATTGCTGTAATGAAACCAACTTAGGGAGAAAATAGTTTATTCAGCTTACAGGTCACACACCATCATGGCGTAAGCCAGGGCATGGAGGACTGAAGCAGGGTCATGGAGGAACACTGACTACTGGCTGTGAGTAGTAGCTTTGAGTAGTACTGGCTTGCTCAGTTTGCTTTCTTGTACAGCCCAGAACCACAGTCCCAGCGGTGGCATTGCCCACATCATGGTCCCTCCTACATCAAAGAAGAAAATGCCCCAAAGGCTTGCCTGTAAGTCAATCTTATAGAGGCATTTTCTCTGTTGAGAAAATTTTCTGTTTCTCAGATGACTCTAGCATGTGTCAAAATGTCTCTCTCTCTCTCTCTCTCTCTCTCTCTCTCTCTCTCTCTCTCTCTCTCTCTCTCTCTCTCACACACACACACACACACACACACACACAAACCCAAAGCCTAACCAGGACAACCTCTGTGTCTTAAACATTTAGCTGAGTACAATGGCAAGAACACATAGTTCCTAGAAATACTGAGGAAAAAGGACCACTTGATCCCAGGAACTCAAAGCCACACTGCTCAATACAGTGAGACCCCATCACAAAAGAAAACAAGCAAACCTTACATGTCCTTTCACTTCCCGCTGCAAGGGCCTGGTTAAATATTCCCGCCAACTCCATGACAGGCCTCATTTTCTTGGTAGACAAAACAGGCCTAAGAGTTTCAGGAAGAAAAAAACAAAGCAAACAAACAAACAAACAAAACAGAAAAGTCAACCAATCAGAAACAGCCAAGACATCTGGCCTGGGAAAGATAGGTTGCTTAATTACTGGTTTGAAGAGCACCTAAATCCTGACCAGAGTCATGTAGCCTCCACACACACACCAGCCAATCCCACTCCCAGTCATGTCGGAATCCAACTCCTTGGCTTTAAAAGGAGCTTTGGAGCTCCCCTCATGGTTGTCGCCATGTTGTAAAGGTGGTGACCCCAGCATGCCGGACTTCTGCAGAATAAACTCCAGGTGTAGCTTGCATGCTACTCAAGTCTGGGGTCATTCTTTCAGCATCTCCCAAACCCTAACACCATCTAGTCATTTCTCAAGCATTTGCAAAGTATGTTTTACTAACCCATTCAGTTATCTGCACTACGGGAAAACTGAAAATAACTAACAGTGCGATACTTTTAAACTGTGTCATCTCCACACAACCAATTACACATACTTTGTAATATAAGTAATACAACATGGAAAAAGTTATGACACACAATTTAAAAAGCTATCTATCAACAACAGAAACATTACACTCTTAGCGTTGTTCTTTAAAAGCATTAGGCTAGGAAAGTAGCTAACACATACAGCTTGACAAAAGCGACCAACTGATAGAAGTGTGATTGGTGATGGAGAAACTGGGAGGGGACATGAAGAAAGAAGGGTTCAACATCATCTGTAAATAAGCAGGCAAGGTGGTGCACAACTGTAATCTCAGGTTTTGTGAGGTGGGGCAGGAGAATGTTGAGCAAGAGACCAGCCTGGGTAACACACCAACACCTCCCAGCCCCAGCAAAGAAAACAAAAACAAAAACCCACAAAAAACTATATGCACATGATGGCTCAAGAATAGCAAATATTTCACTAAGCTATAAATTTCAGAATAGTGCATTTGGTACCTTATGTAAATTTTCATTTAGCAAGAAATTAAGAAACTTGAGATCAGGGAGGGGTAATGGCTGAAGGTACATAAGAAGGGCTTCCAAGATGTATTAACCTGATTCTTGAACCAGCTGACAGTATCATGCCTGATACAGGCATGCTTTGTTTGCAAACATTAATCGAACTCCATACTTACGCTTTTTCAAAGTGTTCCTCCGAAGACAGCATCTCATGCTCTTCAGAAACTCACAACGTAGTGAGTTTAATTTAATATCAAAATTGACATTGCTGCACTACTCTGGGATACATGCTTCTTATTGAAGGCATTGTAAAAGGAACTTTTATTTGTCTGTTTCAACTGTTGTCTTAGAAGCTTACTGCCTCTGTCTGCTAACCTAGGCCTAGTCCTGGAAGCTCCTATCCTCCATACAATGTAACCTAGGCCTAGAATGTTTGCAGCCTCTGATACTTACAGCTTAATAGGATGACCCTTTTTGTTCTTACTGGGCCCTTTGGCTTTTAGCTTTTGGCCTTTTTCCCCAGGCTGTTGAGTGAGTTATCAGGCCTTTTCCTCTGGGGTCATCAGCTGAGCTAGCGGGCTTTTTGGAGTTTTCTATATGGGACATGAGCTGAGTAACAAAGGTTTTTTCCATCAGGACCTAAGCTGAGGAGGAAGGTCAACTAGGTGCTTTCTCTACCTCTCTGAGCTGGTAACCTGGTTCCTGAGTCTTCACCGGTAAAATCGAATGATTTGTAATTTTCATTTTTTATAACAACAAGACATTAAACTTAAGGAGAAAAAAACAAAGCAGGAACCAGTAGGCACAGCCTTGCAAGGTCTGTACCATCTGCAGATATGCATACATGATGGCACTAACAAACTGCCAGGTCTTGATGTCCTTCAGCAATACCTTCAATGTACATAGGTTGAATAACTGAAGTAAAAAAAAAAAAAAAAAGAAAAGAAAAGAAAAACCTAGTTGCACCACTATTACCACTTAAAAACACATTAAACTGTTGTATATAAACAATTGAAATCCAATTGACTTTCTAGAAGTTATGCTATTTTCCTCTTAAATTCTGTTCAAATCAAGCAATACCACCAAAAGAAAGAAACCACATTTGTCTAAGTCACAATTCAAATTCTGACCTAGCATATTTTGAATCTGCTTACCAGAAGTGAAGTCCTCTGACCCCAGAGTCCCCTAGGTGGTTGTACACTAGAATCTGCTGAAGACTCCAGTGTTCTCGGTGGGGTATGTGTGTGTGTGTGTATCTGTGTGTGTGTACGTAAATGTGTGTGCACTAGAATCTGCTGAAGACTCTGGCAAGTACCCCAAAACTCTGATCACAACAAACCCAGTTAAATACAAACTATGGAAGTGAGGCATGGGCGTGGGGATTTTGTTTGAAGTTCCCCAAAAGGACTACTGCAAAGTACAAGCAAGTTGTAAAAACATTATAAAAATTAACCTGAAGTAACAAAGTATTTTCTAGAAAAGGCTTTTATGCAGGCTTTGTGTGCATGTAGAGGCCAGAGGTCAGGGCTGACTAGTCAAGGCCTAATTTCAAGTTCAAGCTTATTTTTAAGACAGAGCCTTTCACTGAACATGTTAGGCTAGACTTGCAGCAAGCCCAGAGCGCCTATCTCCGCCTCCCAGCATGGGCTTTTAAGTGGATGCTGGGATCTGACCTAAGAGATTCACCACACTGGTGCAAGCCTTTACTAGCCAACTTATCCCCAGCCCCTCATACAGAGTTTGCAAATATGAAACACCTGAACACTCAATGTCCCAAAAAATTCTACTCGACTCAGTTTTGTCTTTGGTAACACATGTGTTTGGTTCTTGGCTTATTTCCCCAGCACAGCAAAGGAAGGGGAAAAAGAAAAAGAAAAAAAAGAATTCTTTCACACCACAGTGTCTCTGGAATCCTGAATGAGGCCAGCTTCTCAGTGCCAGCTGAAAGCTAGAGAGGGTACTGCCAGATTGGGAAATCTAAGTAACTTAAGCACTATCTGAGATACTAGGGCATGAGAAACATGGGCCTAACTTCAAATCCCAGTTTAATTTATGAGATACAGTTCTGTCGGAATCGAGAAAAGTTAACCCAAACCTACCACACGGAAGTGCAAAACACTGGCAAGGCACTTATAGGCCACAAAGATCCCAGACCGATGATAACGAAAGTAAAGAAAGCTAAGTCTAACTAAATTCTCCACCATTTTCTATAACAACCATATTGTTTCCAGTTAGTGCCTTTTCTACAAAACTAATATTTAAAAACGAGTCTTGGGGCTGGGGATGCAGCTCAACGGTACAGCATTTGGTTCAATCCCTAGAACTACAAACACAGAAAATATGATACGTGAAAGTTCAGTCTCCAAATAACTCCAAACTTATCATCTCTTTTTCTTTTGCCTCCGAAACTGCCATCTGGTGGACAGGAGAGTACACATATCTCAGCTGGCCCTGAAGTCCTTGTTTAAGTTATCAAGCTTACTTAACCCCTTCAAGTCAGATATGAAATTAGTTTCTCAAAGTTTGGTTCATGGCCAAGAACCAGGCATACAGTGGTTACCCGGCTTGAAATGCAAATTATTTGCTCCATCAGAAACCTACTACAAAAGAGACTGAAGGCAGGACATGGAGATCTTCCTGGTGATTACAATACATTCCAAGGGGTAAAAGCAACCGGGGTAGGACGGGTGCCTTTGTCCCAGCTCCGGGGAGATGGAGGAAGGGTGATCTCTGAGAGTTTGAGGCCAACCTGGGCTACAGAGCCAGTTACAGTGAGACTGTCTCAAAAACCAACCAACCAGACAAACAAACAACAAAACACCTCTATCTTAGATAAAACTTTTAGAAACTTTCTTTGCAATTATCTACTAAAGCAAACACAAACTTACAAAAATCACACAACTCTATGTGAAACTGTTCGAGCAAGGTAGGTGGTAAAAGGACTAAGATATCCCCCAGCGGCTGGCAGGGTAAGCAGGGCAGAAGGTCCAATGAGTAACACAGGGATGAACTGACAGAAAACAGGGACATGGTTTACTGTATTATAAACTGAAAATTCCGAAAAAGAAGAGGACTTCAAGCAAGAATAGAAAGGAGAGTACAGGTCCTGGGACTCTTAAAAGACACTGGCTGCTTTACATGAATGAAGTAGGAATTTTATTTTTAGCTTGTGTTTGCTGTGACATAAAGCAGAAGTATTCAACAACAGATGAAGAAAAGACCCTGAAGCCTAACAGAGAAATGAGGACTGGAGACACATTAGGAGGTGACCCGAACAGACAACCACAGAGGCGCTAGAAGATCCACTTGTCTGTAAGAAATCAATACAAACACTGGAGCTCGCAGCAAATTAAGAAGACTCCTATGCTTGGCTTGCAAATGTATTTGTTATTATTTTGTTCCTATTTAGTCAACAGTTATTTTACAGCCACAAGTTCTTTAAAACTAGGTTTATTTATTTATACATGAGTGCTCTTCTTTGCATGTATGCCTGCATGACAGAAGAGGGCATCAGATCCCATTATAAATGGTTGTGAGTCACCATGTGGTTGCTGACAATTGAACTCAGGACTTCTGGAAGAATGGCCAGTGCTCTTAATTGCTGAGCCATCTCTCAAGCCCATCATAAACATTTTTTTTAAATCAGGAGATTTTGCCTAAGCTCCAGTTTCCCAGCTTTTCAAAACAAAAACAAATTTTTAAAAAGCCACCCTGATAGTTGTGGGACTAGAGGGTCTACATTCTCCTAACAGGATTGATGCCAGAACAGGAAGCCCCCTCTGAGACAAAGTGCCTTCTCCTTCACCCAATAGTCCCCCAGTGGTCCCCACCTCTGTCATATAGTGACCTTCACTAAATGCTTGGTCTCTGATTGGGTTTATAGCTCCTAACACAGAAAAAAACAAATGGGGGGATGGTGAACGGAGCCTCAAAGATTGCATCTTTTTACAACTAGACTTGAAGGAACAGAGGCAGCAAACAGCAGGAGCCAAACAATGTAGTTAGCCAGAGGGCAGGTGTATTGCTTAACAGCATTTCTTTTTCTTTCTTTCTTTTTTTCTTTCTTTCTTTCTTCTTTTGTTTTTTTTAAAGAGTTAACCTCTTCTATCCAAAGCTGGCTTTACCCTCTCTGCACTTTTTCCTTTGAAACACTTATCAAGATCAGCAACTAAATATCACTTTAAGTATTTACTTAAGGGTTGATAAGTACCTACCCACACTGCCTACAGGATAACCAGTGCCCAGAACAATGTCTCCCAGTACTACAACAGATTATTTTATTCCTAAAATAAACTGAGATTCAAATCCTTGAGATCCAAACTAGTAAACTTTTATTTAATCACATTACCAGGAAGGTACTTATGAGAGCTTCTAAGCAGATGCAAGCAAGTTCTGAAGTGAAACTCAGTATGTTTTGTGGCGCACTCATATACAGAACTTAATCAGGCTGGAAGAAGTAACGCCATCAAGTTTCAATACGAAACAAAAACTAACGACAAAGGTCATTTAGAAATCTAGTATCCACACAAGTGCACACATCTTAAGTGCAACTGAGGCATTCCGCATGGAGATCAGAAGTGACGTGGGGAAAAAGAAAAACACCCAAGAGCTAAGTTGGCACTGCAGCGGCAGGAACAACAGCACCACATGGGCAAAGTGAGGCTAAGTTCAACTGCATTGGCCAATCAAGTCAACCAAGGCACACCGGCCCTTTCCCTTCCAAAAACACTCTCAGATCCCTTAAACATTTGTGGTGTATGCTCCCTCCCTCTCGGCTGCATGGCCCTGGCTCCAATCTCTTTTGCTAGGGTAGTGCCTTTTCCAGGACTGGATCGAGAAAAGGGACTTCTGATAAACACTGCCCAATTTGGTCCTGGCGGTTTACATGTTGACATGTGGACTGAAATAGGGGCAAGCTGAACTACAGGATGGGCAGGATCTTTCAAGCTAAACACAAGCTAAAATTAACTTTGTAAATATACTTGTCTTTCCAACATGGTTCCCAAAGAGTTTGGAATTTGCCATTATCAAAAAAACAAAACAAAACAAAACAAAAACAGCAACAATGAATACATGAGCAAATGTTAGTATTCACCACAAGAGAAAAAAGAGAAGCAAGGCAACTCTTCAATGTACAGCAGATATTTGAGAATCAAATAATCGGATACAATGTTAGGTGCTTTCCGCTGAGACTGCACTATTCTTTTTAAGATTTATTTTTAATTATGTGTATGTGTGTGCCCTGTGAGTACAGGTGTCCTGTGAGTCCAGAAGAGACTGCTAGTCCTAGGAGCTGGAGTTACAGTTGGTATGAGCCACACAGGGAACAGAACCGTCCTCTGAGTCTTTCCTTCAAGAACAGTACAGGCTCTTAAAACTGCTAAGCCATCTCTCTAGCTCCAACACTAACTATTCATTTAGAACAAAGAAACATTCCCGTGACTTTGCAGAAACCTTCCAAAACAAACTGTAAGTCATAGGAACTTGCAGACGGAACAAAGGTGAGCTCTACTGTTGAGGTGCTCCTGGACCACACAGAGTCGTCTAACAGTAAACAGCACCCAAAAAATACTTCAGTGAAGCGTTTCACAAGCGGCAATTAAAGTTGTTTTTGTTTGCTTGTTTGTGCTTTTTGTGTATGGGGACACAAGCCAAAGTTTCTAGAATGAGTGCTATCACATTCCCTCTGCAGAGGTCGGGTTGCAGCGAAAGGCACTTTTTAAAAGTTAGTATTTGCACTTGTGCTCCTGTCAAGACCGGGCGCTTGACACAACACTATTCTGTGAGTTCCAAACATCCGCACTGCTGCTGAAACTGGCTGAAAAGCTAACCAAGTTCCCCGAGCCCTGGGAAAGTACCCCACACAGAAAATAATGTGGCGCGTCCCCACACTACACACACGACACCCAGCTCCAAGAAAGACAATAAACAGGAGTCAAAAGACAAGCAAAGTCGTGCGCCGCCAAGACCGAATTCAGGCTAGAAGGAGGAAAATGAAGATGCTCTTGAAAAGAGAGCAAAGCAGGAGGACGCACGCCGGCGGGCGAAGGGCTGCCCTCCAAGGAAGGAGACTAAATCTGCGAGGCCTGCAGCGGACACTCTCGAGCCTTTCTCCCCGGCGAGAGGGGCCGGCGAGCCGGCCCTTCGCCGCTGCTCGCTCGCTAACTCACCTCGACACGAGCCGCCACACGTCCTGCTGCCCCATGGCCTAAAATCCGGAGCTAAAGCGGGAGCGGAGCAACCAACCACACAGGACCTGCTCGGCCGACCCGCCCACCGCCGACCTGAGCGGAGGAGAGCGGCGGACACCGACGACAAGTCCTCCGGAGGGCCAGAGCGGCGCGCAGACTGCGTTTCCGTTACGCTCGCGGGCGGGGCTAAACAAGCGCTGGAGGAAATGAGTAAGAGCGAAGGGCGGGGCCGGGACCTGGGGGCGGGGCTAGAGCGAGGGAGGGGTCGGAGCCAAAGCGGAGGCAGATAGAGGTAGGTAGCCAAAAGCGAAGGGAAAACGGAGTTGGAAAGAGAATACGAGTTTGCTCCCTAGATTAGGCTGTCTTGAGAAACGCCCAGTCAGTCATCTAGGTTTGACCTTCAAGAATGACCAGCAGCGGTCGATTGATCTGAAGAAATGTTGTGGAATTTTAATAATTTTTTAAACGAAAAGGTAAATTTAAACCGGAGTTGGTGATGCGCACCTGTAACCCCACAACTCAGAAAGCTGAGGCAGGAGAATGGTCACCAGTTTCAGGCCACCCTAGACTACACAGCAAGGCTCTGCCGCAGAAAAATAAGTAAATTTAATGTTCTTTGAGAATCAAACATGTATTTGACATGAAGAGCAGCCCGATGTCTTTCAGCACTCACTGTGTATAGCTGAACTTGCTTTGAAACATTTCTAATCTCTAATTGATTTGGGAAAAGTTACAGATCCCTCAGGTTTCCTCTGTCAGACAAAAATGTCTGATTAAGAGAATGCTCACCAACTAAACTTGAAGTTGCTTTTATCGGCGAAAGCAAACCTACACTAGAAAACAGCTCATTAAGTAAAACCCATATTTAACTAACCACTACTGTTGAGTTGCTCCTAGACCCACACAGATATCTAGCTGTAAGCATTTCATCACCAAAAAGGTATTGGCGTATTAAAAATAATAATAAATGAGGAATTCAGAAAAGAGGTTCAGAAAGCAGGAAATTAAAGGAGTGTGCATCATCCACTGAACTATACCCTATCCTTAAAGAAGTTAGTCACTGGCATTTAGGAGACATACTGTATTTGATCAGATGTTTATCTTTCTGGTGTCAAATACAATAATACCCAGAGAACAGAGGAAGCCAACAGATACCATACACGTGGAAGACACCAGACACAAGGAATTCCTGACCTGACCTGCAATTAGTCGTCAAATAGGTGTGAGCGGTCACATTTGGCTTCACCATCAAATTTTATCATGTAGCATTCATTTGGGGAAAAATTAATGTATTAGCCTATCCAGCACATTACTGAAATATGAACTTTTCTATTTTAGCCACAGCTATATCATCCTTTTCTTGACTTCATGTGAAAGGGGCCTGTGCTTCACAGTCTCCATGTATAGAGGGGCCCTATTTTGGTTTAATTCTCTTCTATTAAAATTTTTCATTTATTTATTTGCTGTATGTGTCTATACACATTCAAGTTCGCTGGTGTATATGCTAAGGTCAGAGGACAACCTGCAGGAATTGCTTTTCTCCTTCCACTGTGTGGGTCTCAGCGATGGAACTCAGGTTGTCAGGCTGAGAGGCAAGTGCCTCTACCCAATGAACCATCTTGATAGCCCCTATTAATTTTAGAAGAAAGGACTCCACATTTCCAGTTTGTACATTCCTCCCCTCAGCATCACTGCTCACTGTATAACTTGTTTGTTTGTTTTTCAAGACAGGGTTTCTCTGTGTAGCCCTGGCTGTCCTGGACTTGCTTTGTAGACCAGGCTGGCTTGGAACTCACAAAGATCTGCCTGCCTCTGCCTCCTGGGTTTTGGGATTAAAGGCCATCACCACCAGACCCAGCTTATAATGTTTTCACTATTCATAAGGATATTCTGTATCTATTCTAGTTAGCTTTCTATTGGTGTGATAGACCATAACCAAAAGCATCAGCTTACAGTTTATATATAGTTCCTGCTCTGATCTGAAGGAAAGCTGAGGCCACAGAGGAACTCTGCTTGATGCCACATAAGCCTATGTTGGGCACATAATGTATAATTGATGATTATTATGTGGACCTTTGCAATCAGCTTTTCCATTCCACATAGTATTTTTCAAGATCCATTCACATATATTAGCACTTCCTCTTCTTTTTTTTTACTGAATAATACTTTTACATTGGGATTGTATGTGAGAGGGAAGAGGGGTGGAAGGATAAAGAGGGAGGGAGAAAGACGTGTTTAGAACTGTAGATAACCTTGAACCGATCTTCATGTTTGGCTTTCCAAGTGCTGGAGATTACAGGAGTGCACACCACACGCCTGGATTAAGTGACGTTGGGAACTCAACCACAGGCATCATGAATGCCGAGGAGACACTCTACCAACTGACCTACATCCCAAGCCCCCAGATAGAACATTTTTGTTTTGTTTTGAATTTTTCATCAGTTGATAGATATTCTGTTATCTCCACTTTGGGCTACTATGAAGAGAGATGCTGTGAACTTTCCTATATTGCTTTGTGTGGTCTGTGTTCATTTATCTTAGGTATATATGTAAGACTGGAATGGTTGGGCCATAGGTTAACTGTTTAATCACGTAAGGTAGTGGCTGAAATAAAAATGATCTGGTTGTCATGAAGCTGAAAAGCTTCTGTAAAGCAAAGGACACTGTCATCCGAACGAATCGACAGCCTACAGATTGGGAAAGGATCATTACCAATCCTACTTCTGACAGAGGGCTAATATCCAGTATATATAAAGAACTCAAGAAGTTAAAAA
>CM053751.1:30329978-30432917 GCA_028658305.1 Pachyuromys duprasi
GGAGGATATACAGGAAGGAGGACCCAGGTGGGTATGATCAATGCTCGTTTGGATGAACAAATGGGATGGACATTGAGTGGAGGAGAAAACAAGCAACAGGACAGGAGCATGCCAAGGAGGACCTCTGGGGGGGGGGGGGGTCAACGTAGCAATGTATCAGAGCAGATATTAAGACTCACGATCAAGACTTTGGCAGAGGGCGAGAAGTGATGATAGAAATGGAGGATGTTGGTGAGACTTGGGGAGAACAAGAGCTCCACAAAGACCAAACTGAGCAGGGCACAGGGGTCTTGTATGAGACGGTTTCTACAACCAAGGACCATGTATGGATGTGGCCTGGAACCCCTGCTCAGATGGGGCCCATGATAGCTTGGTGTCAGACTGAAGACGCTAGTGAGGGAAACAGGGACTACTTCAGTCATGAACTTGATGGCTGACTCTTTGAACCTCCCCCATACATGCCTGGGAGTGACAGACTGGCTAGATCCCAGGGGAGGACAATGCAGCCAGCCCTGAGGAGACAGGATGAGCTGGGGTTGGATGGAGGGGGAGGAGGTCCTCCCCTGTTGGTGGACTTGGAGGGGGCGGGGAGGAGATGAGGGAGGGGGAAGGTGGGAGGGAATGAGGGAGGGGGCTATGCTTGGGATGCAAAGTACTTAACCTGTGATTGATATAAAAATTAATTAATTAATTTTAAAAAATGACCTTAATCTAAATCTCACTCTGTGGGCCTTCCTTGAGAATAGCTGCCATGTAGAAGCTGCCTCCTTCCAGAGCAAGAGGTCCTGGGGAGACAAACACCAACACCAAGATGAAGTATTCTTATAACCTAAACTTGGAAGCGATTTACCACTGTGTGTTTTATTGGCCACACAAGGCAATGAGGCAAAGAGCCTTGAGGGCTGTTTGGAAGCTGGTTATTACACTTGCTTCTTTCTTTCTTTTCTGGTTGCTAATCAATTGTTGAAGCATCTCTATAATTTCATTGAAAGATCTCTCAGATTTCCCTGCTCAACACCCACATGCTGCTGTGCTAATCCCCCTTATAATTCATTCCAAATCCTGTATCTGCTCCAGGCAACACTCTGAATACATTTCACACACAAAAGTGAGTCTTAAGATATCACTCTTTTGTTTGTTCTTAGATACTAAATAATCTCACAATTATGTGTAGCTATTTTGCTAAGACTAGATATGTGGAGATATTGAGCCATTGAAGTGTGACTAATCTAACTGAGGAAACAAAATTCTTAAATTTTGGATTCAAACTGAAAGCAGTATAAAAATTACATTTAACGCATGTTAAGCTGATAATATTTTAAATATATTGAGGTAAGGAAAATATGACATGAAAGTTAATTTCACATGCCCCTTTTCAGGAACCTTTTAAATTTTACATGTGACTTAATTTTCTCTACATTAGCCAACAGTGGCCTGTCACATTCAATTCCATCTGATTGATTTGGGGCCAAAAGAATCCAGGGTCCACCTTATAATTATCACCCTTGTTTCGCATGTATTCTGCTTATGTAATGTTGACTTTCTGTCCTGCTGCCTTAGCTACCATGGTGTCTTAGATCACAAAAGCTGATCCACTTTTACCCTTCCTAAAGGATATCCTGGGGTCTAGACATGATCTTCCTGCTGTCTTTAGCCTGTGCTGAGCTTCCATCTTCTAAACTTTAATTACACATCTGATAAGCATAGCTCACTGCTGCTACATGATTATTTGCCGGATGCTAATTTTGTGTATGCACAGAGTGTGTCTGTTCTTGCATGTGCAGCTGTGTATACAAGAATGTGCACATGGAGGCGACCAGTGAACCGTAAGTGTCATTTCTCAGCAGCTGTCCATCTTGTTTTTAAGATGAGTCTCACTGGGACCTGGGATTCACTTACTGGGCTCATCTAGAGAGTCTACAAGACCCAAGCTCCATCACTCCCCAGCTCTGGATTACAAGACTTACTCTGCCAATCTCTTTACATGGATATCAGAGAGCTTACTCAGGTCCTCAGTCTCTCCATGGAAAACACTTTGCCAACCAACCTCTGTCTCCCAAGTCCCACTAATCTTCTTTCCCAAACACAGATTTGAAGTGTCATTTAGCTGATCATGCAAGAGATTTTGGTTATAACTCTTACATTTTAGATTAGGGTAAAGCCCTTTGTGTGGAAAAAATAAAAATAGTATAAAATTTGTCAAAATAAAAATGATTCTTAAATTAAGTTCCTATGGTATGTCAAAAACAATCCAACATCAGTGTTTAATTGTTATGGTGTCAAAAAACAAGAGCTGATACAAAATGAATAAATTCTAATTTAAAAAAAATAATTTGTTTAAAAAAGAGCTAACACTGAGATGCTGCAAGGTGAAAATTTTATTTTTATGGCTGGGCCAGACTTACAGTCTTATCAGGAGTAGGAGAATTAAAGCCCAGACCAGAGACAGAAACACCTTTTTATGGCAACCGAGCCAGTGACTTAAAAAAAGAAAATTTTCGACTCATTTTCATGATTATGTACAGTAAGAAGTTTTGGTTTCTTTAAAAACACAGAAATGTTATGAGAATATGTTTTTGTTTTAATCCCAGGTGTGGGATATGGGGCAGCTTCAGATTGTCCACAGCAGCTGTGGTTTGCCTTGTGCTTTGCTAGGGGTGTGATTTTGCAGCTGAAGAAAGCTGGGGAATTCTGGGGACTCTTCAGAATATATATATAATGCAAGAGCCCAGAGAGGCGAGAGGCGGAATGGATGCTGCTCTGCCTGCTGCTGGTGCCTCTGTTTGTTCCTGCTGCTGCTTGTTTCTGGTTGCTGGATTCTGGTTGCTGTTTGGAGATACCCTGATGATAACTATCAAATGTGCCCCATGGACCTCCACACCCTAAGAGACCAAAGAATTAAAGTTCAAAGCACAAGCCTGTACAAAGGCCAGCCAGGTGGAGACATGTCCAAACACCTGTGGGGAGGAACTAGCCTTACCACATTCTTTTCCTGCCCACCAGAGGATACAGTTGATAGGAAACCGGCCCAGATGGCCTGGCCAGACCCGCTTAAGAGATACCATCTCCTGGCAACTCACCCAGATGGCCAGGCCAGAACCGTTTATGGTCTTGGCACCTAAAGTAAACCAATCATTTCAAAAGTCAATTTCCCTTCATGTAATGCCAAGTCTTGGAGCCCCCTCTTTCACCCCCCACTTGTGGTTTTGCCCTTTAAAAACCTTGTTCCCCTAGACCTCCCCTCTGCACACCTCCTATTCACCAGGAAGGTTGCTGTGACCTGGGCTAAAGCTTGTATTAAATAAACCCTTATGTGTTTTGCAACAAACTCAATTTCTGGTGGATTTTTGGGGGTCTCATGATCTGGGTACAAAAATTGGAGGTCCCACCGAGATTCTGGGACACCCCCCACCCCAGGACCCCAGAACCTTGGTCTGGAGAGTCCAGTACTGGCTGCTAAGCGGTTTTTGTCTCAGTGTCTCTGTGCAGTGTCCGTGTGTGTGTCTACTTTTTGTTCTCTGAAAAACCTCAAGATGTTCACTTAAACGACAAGACGTGGCTAGGAGTGGATGTACTCGGTGGTCAGAGCCATTGGTGTCCCAGGAGACATCCCTGGTCCTGGGGTGGTTGACAGAGAGCCTCCCTGCCTGTTTTTGGTGGATGAGGCTGGAGTGGTTGACGGAGAGCTCATCCACCAAGTGGAGAGTTTTGGTGGACGTAGAATCCCACTGTCTACTCTCCTCTCTGTGATTTTGGCTTCCATGGCAGGGAAACCAGAGCAGAAATCTGCTATGCTTGTCTTTCTGTTTCATTATGAGAAACCTTTTCGGGGCAGATGTTGTGCCTGTCCTACTCTGAGACAGCCTTTTGCTCTCCACTCCCCCCCCCCCCACTGCAATAAACCTCATGCTCCAGATATGTTGTATAGCATAATTTCTCAGTGGCACACCTTGGCACTAGCCTGCCAAAGGTACCCCACCACTCAGCACATTTACCCTATCAAATGGTTTGATGAAGATATCCCATTTAGGATGTATTCCAAAGTCTTGCATTTTCTGCACATTGTCCAGTTGTCTGTGTTAATTCCAATTTATTTCAAGAGGAAGCTTCTTTAATGATGACTGAGTGAGGCACTGATCTATGGGTATAAAAGAATATCATTAGGAGTTATTTTATTGCTATGTTCCTTTAGCAGAACAATGGTCTAGTCAATCTCAGGTTCTTGGCTGCTCAAATAGTGTCAAATACAGGTTCCATCTCTTGGAGTAGACTTTAAATCCAGTCAGAGAGTAGTTGGTTATTCCCACAACATTTGTGTCACTATGACACTAATGTATCTATGGGCATGTCATCATTGTGTATCACACGAATAGCTGAGTTGGCAGTTTCCTTTCTCCTCTGGTAGTGTGCAATAGTACCGTTGAGTACCATGAAAACTAGTTGGTAGGGGAAAAGGCTCTAGTTAGGAACCAGATAGACTTCTCTGTGTTCAATGAGATAGGAAGGTAGTTTATTTGAGTAGTTTGTTTGGTTTCCACCACCCTCACCCCCCGAAATAAAGCCTTACCATCAATTTGTAGAGAGCAACCAGAAACCTTAACAATATCCTAAGTTATTTGGGGGTTTTCAGAGGACCCCTTTGGCCAATGACTCCCTAGATGTAACCCATTTCTGGCAGTGGATGTTTCACTTGGTGGCAAGAGATGTCTAGTTGGGACATTATTTTCCCCATTATTTGGTGACTCTTTTAAAATTTCTTTACCATATGAATACCTTTTAAGAAGCTTCTATAGTAGTAGGTTCCCATATGGCCCTTCAAATGGCCCTCAGTGTTACTTGATCCTCCCCATAGTCCCTCTTTTACCCCTTGTCTTAGTTAGGGTTTCCATTGCTGTGAAGAGACACCATGACCACAGCATCTTTTACAAAAGAAGACACTTGATTGGGGCTGTCTTACAGTTTAGGAGGTTTAGTCCATTACCGTCATAGCACAGAACATGCAATCTACAGGCTGGCATGGGCTGGAGACAGAGCTGTGAGTTCTACATATTGATCTGAAGACAGCCAGGAAGAGACTCTTTCACACTGGTCTGAGCTTGAGCATAGGAGACCTCAAAGTCTACCCCCACAGTGACATAGTTCCTCCAACAAGGCCATACCTACTCCAATTAAGGATACGTCTCCTAATAACGCCAGTCCCCATGAGCCAATATTCAAACATATAAGTCTATTGGGCCAAACATAGTCAAACTGCCGCATTCCATTCCCTGTCCCCCATAGACTTGTAGCAATAGCATAATGCAAAACGCATTTAGTTCATTCCAGATATAGTCAAGCTGACAACTGAGAATAGCTATCACACCCATCTTCCCTCCTCTTCCCCATTTAATCCACTCCTATCTCTCCATAACTATATATTCTAGTTCTTTCTTGGGGAGATTACCAAAGGCCTGAGAAGCCGCTGTACAAGTATTTAGGAGGAAATATGACATAATCAGACTTAAATCCAATATGCCTCACTTTGAAGTATATCAAGTATGTCAGAGGTTTTTCAAACCTTTCCGTGGATATGGAGAGCTGCTTGCTTGGCAAGCTGCTTTGTTATTGAGTATTCAGCGAAAACATATTTTCACCCTGGCCTTTACCTTGAAACAGATATAAGTAGGATGTTTTGCCAAGTTCCTTTAATTTGTTTGTGTGACCTTGGACCATATCTTCTATAGGGAAGGGGCTTAAGAAAACAAGTTTGACTGTTCCTTATATTGATATGACTTGTTTTGCTTTTCCTATAAAAAGGAGCTGTTGAATAAACTCTCAAGTCTTCAGTATTCACTGACAGTCCTCTCGAGCTCATCCCTGTGTCCTTGCTTTATTTCTTTCAATCCTCACTCCCCACTCAGGTACTGTTTGATTTTGCTGGTGGGCTCCAGCACATGAATCTTTTGGGTACCTTCATTCCAACCTGACTTGTAAGAGAGTTTTCATTTCCTTTGTTGATCTACTATCAGCTGTAATTTATAACACCATCCCACAAAAGCATTTGGACATAGTCATTTCTTGATTTGTTGTTGTTCTGCTCACTAACTGGTCAATTTCTCACTTTCTAAACTCAGTAGAGCAATCTGTTTAGTTCTATGAGGCTTTTTGTTTGTTTGTTTTTAAGTGTGTATGAGTGTATGAGTGTTTGCCTGCATGCATGTATGGAAGAGGGCATCAGATACCCTAGAACTGAATTCCAGATGTTTGCAGGCTATTATGTGGGTGTTGGGGAAAGAATGAGAGTCTTTTGTAGGAGCAGCAAGTCTACTTAATTGCAGAGCCATTTCTCCAGTCCTATAACTTTTCTGAACTATGAATGGGCCACTTTGGACCAACACTCCATGAGGTCTAATCATTTGTTTGGCTACTGAGATTGCTCATAGGTTCCAAAATTATGACATCTGTCAGGCAAGGATTACTTATTTTTGAGTTCATCAACCAATCCTCATGTTCACAGAATCACTTTAAATAACAGACGATATAAAATAAACATTAATAAAAAGGGAAATTTTAAAATGGTTTCTGTTAAATAAAAGAAATATGTATATGTCCAGAAACATCCAAGAGAAATGCAGACCCAAAATGTCAACAGTGGAAATAAGTGACACAGTTCTTATGCAGATTTACATACACATTCTTTGCACTTAAGAATGTGTAGTTGCAAGACAGCCTTCATTTGTCGTAAATAAGACTAATGTTAATTGTTTTCTAAACTGGACTTTTCCCCTCAAAATTAAAACTATTTTTTTCTTTTGTACTTAATGAAGTATTGCTAGCTGAAGCCAGTTTGACATGTCAGAGAGATGTCAGACTGATGAAAGGTGTGCAACTTGATTTAAAACCAAACTCTTAACCCTTTTAAAGAACAATAAAACATATATTACATGCAGAAAAAGAGAATGTGTAGTTGTAACAAAAACAAACAAGGACTTACATTTTATTCACTACTCATTTTCGTGTGTGTGTGTGTGTGTGTGTGTGTGTGTGCCTGCACATATGTGTGTATACCATATATGTCCAGTGCCCACAAAGGACATCAAGAAACTGGAGTTATAGACTGTTGTGAGCGGCCATGTGGGTCCTGGCAATCAAACCCTGGTCCTCTGGAAAAGCAGCCACAGATTTTAATAACTGAGTAATTTCTCCAGCTCTCAAACATGGATTTTTTTAAATAAGGGATATTACATGCTATCAACCACATATTTTCTTTTGAATAGATAATTCCACAAATCCCTTGTGAACAAGTTTTTTTCCTTCCTAGATAATTACCAGGTGGTGAATATATCCCATCCCATAAAATTGAGAGATGAATTTTCTGTAGACAGTTGCTCTGAACAAGACTCATTACAGAAAAACTTCAATGCATTGCCTCATTTGCTATATCACATGTCATATTCTCCAGTAATCAAAAATTAAAATACATCATACATTTACAACACAAAATATGATATTGACATTTTAAAGACTACACTGTTATCAATACGAGCTTGGTGTATAGCAACAGTACAGCGTCTACAATCACAGAAAGTCAACTTCCTACTTTATGTTTCTGTTACATAGCCTCAGATTGTTAAGTTTATGAAGTCTATGTTGTTAGCAAGTCCCTCAGGGAACTGGATAAGCAAAGACCACGGCAAATTATCATACTAGATTTCTCCATGCTTATTTGTAGAAACATATGCATAGCAATATTATATGCAAAGCATATAATACATATGAATTGGCACATAATATAAATTTTAGAGTACGTGGATATTTCTAGTGACATCGGATTTCTAAATATGCATATTTATTTTGTAGAGGAGAAATAAAATTAAATGTGTGTTGAGAGGTATGCTTTTCCATGAAAAGCATACAAGAAAAAGATTGAGTGTTTTTCTAAATCTTTTCATTGTACAAGTATTTGATAGTCAGAAGTTTTCTGCTAGTCATTCACTATTTGTTTTCTTCACTTATGGAAGATATGTAGGCAAAAAGAGAAAATAGTAAATATTGAAATGACTATTCTTATACTGTTACTATGCTCAGAAATCCTCCCTGTGAAACTTTTCCCTCAAAAACCTAACAAAAGACAAAAGTGACTCATCCCATAACACTGGTAGCAAAGATGACTTAAATATGTATAATCCCTATATGTATAATTTATACATATGTATAATGTGTAATATGTATAATTTAGAGTCAAAAAGACATTGAAAGGCAAGGCAGCAACGTTAAGTTTTTGACGTTCTAAGTAGTTAAGGGGGGGAAAACAGTTTGCAGTGGGCAAAAGACTTATAGGAAATGTTTTCCCATGTGACTTTGATTATCACCAATGATGACACATTAGAGACAGAGACAATGGTGCAGGAACCTTCTCAACATTGCATAGTATTTTTCAGTCTAATTGCTACACTTTTTGCTAAGAACAGAATGTTCTTAAAATGTTCTAAAAGAGTGGAGAATGGAAGACCAGAGATGGAAGATGCAAGCAGGGGCTGGGAACCTACTTCCTTCCCATCCTGATGTCAAGCAGTGATCTACAAGACTCCTTTCATTCGTTGGACTTGTAGAACAATTGGTTGCCTTTGTTATTTTCAATATAAAATTTAAATGTATACATCAATTAGAAAAGTAAGTATTCTTCACAATCTTTGGAACAGTACAAAAAGTATCTAAAAATAGTAGGAAGGAGGGAACATGACTATGAAGAAAGAAACTATGTGGAGTGGGTTTTTTTTTTTTTAATGACCAGAGTCAATCACATGCTCTTTCTGATTTTCTGGTCTTTTCCCTCGTTCACAGCAATTAGAGGAAACACTAAGTTAATCACACTAAGCAAACATTTCAGTAATAGTACGTTTTACAAAGATACTGTAAAAGCATACAAGATCACATATTTTGTATGTGTAGTAATTCTAAAAAGTGACTGTTTTGAGCTCTGGGGAACCAGAAGTAAAGGTGCGTGTCTACAGACACTTACTAGTCAGCAGCACTACCTAAACAGTGAGGCACTTCCTAGCCCAGCTTCCTGTTAAACTGTGGGTCACAGCCCTGTGAGGCAACATAATTCAATGTAGGGCTCAGACCAGAAAATGGCAACAGGAAATTTTTTTTTTAAATAGATGAAGAGCAAAAATGAATTTAACATGAAATCCAGGATGAGTCCAAGCAGCTCTTGACATTGCTCGCTTATATGAAAGCTCATGTCGCTGCATCTCAGTTAAGACTTGAGAATTCTATTGTAAGTTATAGTGTTCTTCCCGTACAGACAGATGGATTACAGAGAAAAAACACTTTGGCTACTTTTTACCATTACTTCTCAGCATGTAAGTAACAGTCAGTGCAGCTGTGGAAATTGGTGCAGCTGTGGAAGATTGCTTAGAACATTGGATTTTTAAAAATCACCGAGTTGTTGACTTGAGTTTCATAAAATAATCATTAAACAAAATTTTAATTTGTTTTAATGACCTGTAATGAGAACAGGACAGGATTTCCAGCAATTCTGAAACATACTTCTGTCATTTTATTTTCAATTTATGTAAATCAGAATTCTCAGCTTTGCTGATTTTTAAAAAAATCAGAATATTGATCAATTCTGAAAAATATTGAAGATGTTCTGTGTCCTATGGAATCAAATATTCAGGCAAGACTAATTCTTATATAGAAATAAGCACATTAATTTCATTAGAATCCAAATTTGCAGTCATCTGTTAAAATGGTAACATTTTATTTATGCCAAAGACTTTTTTGTTGTTCTGTTTCTTCAAAGAATTGTTTTAAGTTATTTTTTTCTGATTTATTTTCAGTAAATATGTGGTTTATAGGCCCAGTTTACACATACTTATATATTCCCAAAGCCCTACTTTTTTTTCCCCTTAGGCAAAAAAACTTAAGAAATTGTTTTGAATTATAAAAGGAAGATTTTTGGTAGTTTTAAGATTCAGAAGAGCCAGGCAGTGGTAGCACACACCTTTAATCCCAGCACTTGAGAGGCAGAGTCTCTGAGTTCAGGGCCAGCCTTGTCTACAACTCAAGTTCCCAAGACAGCCAGGCAGCCAGGCCTACACAGAAAAGCCCTGTCTCAAAAAAAAAAAAAAAAAAAAAAAAAGTGTCAGAAGAATCAGCTCAGGAGAGGGAGAGACCCACTCGCCTGTACTTGCCCATCCAGCCTCATCCTTGGCTTGAGTTTTTACCAGAATAAGCTGGTAACATGAGGTCTTAGAGGAGACACCATGGGCTTGCAAATAAATACATTATTTTCTATGAAATTAATTTTATGTTGATAACACAAAATAACAAAACATTAACAAACTGTATGCAGTTCTGAAAACAAAATCAAAGAAACTAATTTCAAAGAAAAGTATATGAAAAGGAGTACCAATTAGGGCACAAATATTCCAGATAACAAACTATGCATTAAAATATTACAAACAAATGTGCACCAAGTAGAACCCAACAATAAGCGCCCTTCCTCTGTGGGAAGGGAAAGAATGGAAGGAAATGAGTTCTTGACAATATTTTTGCATCAGAGGAGAATCTGTATGCTGGAGAGCACCCCAACATTCCTTCCTGGAATTTTCACTCTCATATTCCAGCTGGAGTTTCCCTGAGACAGAAAAGAGCTGAAAACCTGGGATCCATATACTTCAAAGCATTAGCCTTTACTGCATTGCTATCAGGGAATTCAGCGAGCATCACTTCTGTGGAAAGACAAGTGGAAAACTGTATTTCCCATTTTCCCAGGTCGACATATGTTCCCAAGGCTCAGTGAAACCCTGGAAAAGAAAGGCATTTATTTGCAAGCATATGAAGTAACTCTAAATACATCTATCATAATGTGTCCATTCCTCTGCTTTTGACCTTTTAAGTGCTTTTATCTGAAATACCTCATCTGATCCCCTCTACTTTAAGAACTCTGTACTTTTAAAACTTCAGTTTTCAATATTCTATCATAAATGTTAAGAAGCCCTCTCTAAAAGCTTCTTCTTTCTTTCCTTTTTTCTTCCTTTCTGTCTTTCTTTTTCTTTTTTGAGACAGGGTCTCTCTGTGTAGCCTTGACTGTCCTGGACTCATTTTGTAGACCAGGCTAGCCTCAAACTCACACAGATCTGCCTGCCTCTGCCTCACTGTGTGCCAAGATTAAAGGAATGTGCCATGAAGCCTGGCTAAAAGTTCCTTTACCAATACCTAAGACAAATTTGACTTTCATGGCACTTCTTTTTAAGAGTAAAGATTGCTTTGTATTCATTAATGATTTGAAGGTAGCACAAAAGTAAGATAGTGAATGGACTCTCTCACGAGGCTATTGATTCAGACTCAAGCCATGCTCTGAGTGGCATGCAATTGTTCATTCCCAAGCCTCCTGTGACAGAACCACCTGTTACATCGGCCTAACAGAAGTCATACCAGTTGCCAACGCTGCAGCATCCATCTGGTGAGCCACAGCCAAAGTCACTTCCAGCTTTTCAGCTGTTGAGCTCATGTTACTAGGTACAGACAGCGGCCAGCACACTATGTTGGTCCGTGCTGCAATTGGTCACTTTGATGCTAGTGTGGCAGATACACATTTTTTTTTTCAAATTATGTGAATATGTTGGGGGTGGGAGGTGTGTGCATATGAGTGTCAGTGATGTGGAAGTCAGGGGCATCAGTTCCCCTGGAGCTGGCGTTACAGGCAGCTGTTAGTTACCATGTGAAAGTGGTGAAGCAAATTCAAGTCTCTTGCAGGAGCAGCACAAGCCGTTTACTGCAGTGCCAAGCCTGAGCCCAATAAAGACAATTCTCTGTAAATACTGTAACTGAGTGACGAGTGACTGAGAAGGATAGAGTGTTGCCGTCTATGGCCCCCCCGCATCCCTGAAGGAGACAATGGAAACAAATAAAGGAACTGTAAGTGTGACCCAGTCGAGCTATACCACCTGAAAAAAAATTGTTATATAAAATGGGTAGGCAAACTATGAAAACATCTGTAACATATGAGGATGGGTTGCACTGTTTGCTATATTACCAGTGGAATGTCACAGAATAAGTAAGTGTTCCTTGTTGCTGCTCTGAGCTCCGTGAACACAGATGAATCGCAGGCTCCGTGACTGCTTACATATATTTAATTAAGGTTAGAACGTTATGGAAGGAATTAATACGTTGAATGAACAGAGAAATGATCCAATGTGAAAAAGCAACTGAAAACAAAGAGGTAGAGGAAAAATCGATACTGAAAAAATATGAAAATTTGAACACCACTAACTACATTGTCGTACATAATTCCTCAATGAGATGCAGGAGTGCTACTTTTCAAACACTGCTGGAAAAGTTAGGAGTCAAGAGTACTACATTCCCAAACACTGACCTCAGGGCAGTAATTCAAATCCACAATGAGTGTAAATCATTTCCTCAGATGTCCATGGCCTGCTGCAATGAGGAAGAAAAGTCTATATTCTGTGATGACAAAAGTGTCCCTCAACATACACCAGTCTGTCACTGCAGGAACCCATTCTACTCAGATGCTGAAACGTAAAAGATTATATCGAAGAGACTAAGATGTTAGGGTTAAATTCAGTTAGGCTGGGAAAGCAGATAGCAAGGACATGAACCAGCAGGCACTCAGTAAGAACATTAGTTGGACTAGGCCAGAGGAAATGTGGCTGGAATCACATTTCGAGCCACAGTCAGAACCCCGTCAACAGCTCGAAAAGAGTTTAAAAGAAGAATCCCAACATTTCTCCTTTTATATCATTTAATGTCCAGTTTGGCCACCCACAATTGTCACCTAAGAGAATGGCATATACTGATTATAACCACAATCTCCGTTTCTCAGACATTCCATTTGGTTTCATCCCTTGTCTTAGCAACACATGTGATAAACTTCCACTTAGACTTGTTCTGTCTTCCTAGCCCTCCAGCAAGTTTCAGGCCACTGCCCTGTTTCATACAGCCTGTAAACCATTTTTACAATTTTCGGTTGTTTTTTGTTTGTTTGTTTTTGTTTTTTTACAGTACACTTAGGAAAGATGAGGAATGAGGCAGGCGTTTTTAAGATGTAAAGTATTTACCATCCAGTCCTTCACAAATAAAAAATGTTAACCCCTGTCATGGAGCATTTCTCTATAATAAACCCCGAGAAGCGCAACTTTTAGTAGATGGCTGTGAATATTTGTGAGGCTTTTTACTACATTCTACCAAACTGTCCTCAGAATCCTTGAGCCAGTTCATGCCCTCCTCAGTAATACATAAATGTCCATCCCACAGTCTGTCCCCCACAGGTGGCTCACCCAAACCACACGTTCTAAATATTCTTTTCTCTCAGCCAATTTGATGGTGCATCGTTCAAGGTTTCACTTCCCTTAACAATGTTTGGTCATTTGTAGTTTTTTTTTTCTTTCATGATTTAACTAACTTTTCATTTCCCACTTGGGGACAGAATGTTTTCATTCTACTCAAGAGACCTCTTTCTGAACAAGAATGTTACTGTCTAATCTTTTATACAAATTTTAAATATTTTTTTCTTTATTTTATTCTGTGGAGTTTTCATATAAAATAAGTGTAAACGTCCACTAGTCAAATCGTTACTTTTCTTAGTAATCTTTCTCCACACTTGCTTTGAGAGCCTTTAACCTTCTAAGGCAGGCATTCTCACCCTTCCTAATGCTGGGCCCTTTAACACGGTTCCTCATGTTGTGCTGTCCCCAAACATATTATTTTTGTGCTACTTCATAACTGTAATTTTGCTACTCTTATGAGTCATAGTGTAAATATCTGCGTTTTTGATGGTCTTAGGTGACCCCTGTGAAACAGTCATTCAACCCCTTTGAAGGTTGTGACCCTCAGGTTGAGAACCACAGTTTTAAGACTTTAAAAAGTCAAAGCTTTTATTTTTCTCAAGTGTGATGAGTTACTTCTGGCAGTTACATTTCTCAATGAGGTACAATGCCTCATTGGAACAACTCCAGGCAGAAGATGAAGGATGGAGACCTGGAGAGCAAGGAGTGTGTGGCAGGAATCTCGGGGGTCCTTCACATCCCCACAGACTAAGAAAGAGGAAAGAAGAAAAAAATGGGAATGGACAAGAAGAGAGCTCCTTCCAGAAGCAAAGCTGTGTCATGCCCCTTAAGTCCCACCACAAAGGCTCTGCCTCTGTAAACTATGTCCCATGTCCAGATAGTTCCAGAACCTCCCATAGCTGTGCCTCTAGCTGGGGACTGAGTGCTCAAACACAGGAGGAACATTTTATCTTTGAACCATATTATGTCTGTCTTGCTTCCTTACAGGCTATCACCACTTCCATAGTGAAAAATGGAATCTGTCCAAATGGTCCACATTGTTTTATAGCTTCAACACCAGTAAAAGCCAAAGGTCCAAAGTCTAAGACTGTAGGCAATCTCTTAACTATGAATGGAAAAACAAAACAAAACAAACAAACAAGCAAACAAACAACCAAGTTACCATTGTTCACTATACAGTAACGCAGGGCAAAAGTTCAGTCCTGAAAAGGGTAACTGAGACTATTGCCAGGAAGGACTGAACCAAAGCAAACTCAGACCCCTCTGTGCTGACCCCTGCAGCCTGTGTGTGGTGTCTGGTGCCTGTGTGGCACCATCTGGGATCCAACGGTCGCGTGGACCCCTTTCCTACAGCACGTTGTCTTTCTTGGGCCCACTCCAGTCTCTGCTGAAGCTTTCCTTGGCAGCCATCTCACGTTCCTGGTATCTAGCATCCTTGAATCCATTGCAACTTAAGCTTTACTTCAAAGCTTCTACCCACTGAGATGTTGTTCCAGGCCTGGGGTCCAAACCTGCTCCTTATTACCTGTCCTCAGTGGCCATCTAGAACCTGGGTGTAAGCTTCCACGACACTGTAACTCAGGAATCTTGCATGCTCGCAAAATCAGCACTAATTTCCGATGCCGACTCGGTACACAGCCTGGCTCCCTCTCGCCTGGGCTGTGCGGCCTCGGACTACCAACATGGCTCCCCAGCTGGCTGAGCTGGAGTAGGTTGCCTAGGCGCTTTGAGTGCATGCTGACCTGTGCTGAAGGAACCATTCTTACTGCACTGGGAAGCTGCCAAGTTCTCTTTTAGTTGTGCTGCTCTCTTTAACAATCAGCAGCATTTCAGGCAGTGACTTTCTCCACAATGCCAGCTTTACTCTCCCTCATTTCCTGGCCCAAATGTCTATTTCCACATTTTTCTGCTTCACTTTCCACTCAGAGTTCTCACTGCAAATCTAGATAAAAGCAGCAAGAACAAATACTAGGCTGCCTTGAAATTTCCTCCACAAAATAAGTTATTCGTTTACATTCGAATCCAGCTTCGCTTGCATTTACAGGAAATGTGGCCAGAGACTTTGTGACCCTGTAACACAAATGGCCTCCAGGCTAGTTCCCTCACCACAAAGCCCTCCTTTACCTCTGAAACCTCTCGAGAAGTTTCTTTCTGGTTTGTCTTTCTACTGGCAAATTGCTTTTCTACATTTCCACCAGAATGGCCTGTTAAGCTCTGCATGCAATGTTCTAAAGCTCCTCTAGTCTACAGCTCCAACTTCTTCCACCTTCCTTCCAGAAACAGAAAAAGACGCCAGGGGACAAAGAGCTGGTAAATGACCAGGCTAGAACCGCAGTGTTCGGTCCTCTGCTTCTTGCAGAGACACCACCCAGCTATGGTTCTTCTGTAACTCCTCAAAACAACATTGTGAAATGTCCAAATGTGTGAGCTTGTGGGTAACATTTTATAGTTAAACCATAACAGTCTGAGAAAGGTTTTAAAATGATGAATGGTAACACCATGTGAATACTGAAGCCAAGTTTCCAGGTTCAAACTTAGCTTTAGCAAATACTACAAAAACTAAGCCCTTTACATCTTAATATTCTTAATATTTCTTAATATTCTTAATATTTCTTATATTTTTGTAATTTAATAACATTGTATTTTAATTATTTATAAAATATATTTATTACAATAATTTTTAATAATAATAAATAAAATACTTCTTTATAAAAGGAAGATCACCATAATAACTACCATAAGATTGGGGTAGGATTTAAACTTTTTTTATGTTTTTATGTGTCTATGTGAGCATACAGGTGTACCATGGCACATAAGGGGAGGTCAGAGGACAACTCTTGGGAGTCAGTTCTCTATTTTTACCATGTGGGTACCAAAAGTCAAACTGAGGTCATTAGGCTTGGTAGCAGGCACCTTTACCTGCTGTGTCATCTCACAGATCGTGATTAAGGTAAGACTAACCAGTCATATATCTTATATATAACAATTTATCATATAAATAAATATGCATAATTATACATTGTATAATGAATACTATATGTTCTATAATATACACTATAATATATGTACATATGTCTATGACTTACCAGTTACACAGCTGTTATAGCTATGTGCTCTGGCTGCAAGAGACTGTTCATGGTAGTGGCAGTGCAGCCATGTAGAGGAGGTTTGGTAAATGGGCCATTAAGTGGGAGTGACAACGTTGACAGATGGGAGGGACAACAGGCCTTGATCACAGGAGGTTGCTCCCAGTTTAGCAGAGATCAGGATCTTCTAAGCAAGAGGCCTGTATATTGTAGGGAGGTCTCTGCAGCGTCGGAGTGAGAAATGGGCTAGATTCATAGCCCGACTCTATTCGCTCCCCAGTTCTCCTCCTACATACAAATCTATGTACCTACCTCTCCTAAACATCATATTTGCTATTTCTTGATTTTGCTGTCATAGACTGTAAAAGTAACTTTTATTCTCCTGTTTCAATTGTTGTCTTGGAGGCTTACTGCCTCCTTCTGCTAACCTAGGCCTAGGCCTTTCCAGCCTCAATACAATCTTAGCTATGCCTAGAATGTTTCCAGCCTCTGAGACTTACTGCTAAATACGTTTACACTTTCTTGTTCTTACTGAGCTCTGGGTTAGCTGGTTCAACTCAGCTGTTCTGGCTCTAACTCTTTTCCCAGCTAATTTATTCAGTCTGTCTCTCTTGGCCTCTGACTTGCTCTGCTTGGCCTCAAACTAACTCCAGCAATTTTTTTTAATCTTCTGGCTCCTTTTAATTCTCTGGCTCATTTTGTCTTTACCTGTGTCTAGCTTGTTCTCTCTTCAACTTGTCTCTGTATATTTGCCCTGGTAAAACTGCCTTCTCTCTCTGTATTGCCCCTTAAGCAGCTTCCCTTTCTTCTCTCTTCTCCTGAGAGTTGGGCATATTCTATTCTGTCAAATCTTTCTCTAATTCATCACTGTTCCTGCCACTCAACTAGACATCACCTTCAAACATGGGTGCTTTGTTCTACAAACAAACGTGATCTTCATTATCTGGGATTAATTATCTGCTACACACCATGCCTGGATCTAAACTTTTCTTTACCTGAAACTTGCTCTATAACGGGCTGGCCTTGGACTCAGATTCGCTTGCCTCTGTGTCCTGGATTGAAGGACACAGAGTGTCTGTATTCCAGCCAGTCCCAGAAGATCTTTGGATGTGATGTCTTGCCAGAGCAGCCATATTCTGAATTAAAATTCCTCAACAATAGATCTGATTTCACAATCAGTAACAGCAGTGACGGCAAGGATGGACTTAGAGACTAGCTCTAAAGGTCAGTCTGAGAATCTAAACGTGGTGGCATACATCTGTGTTCCCAGAAGGCAGAAACAGGAGGAATGGGAATTTGAGGCCAACAGGGTTTATAAAGTGAGACTCTGTCGGAAATATAAAAATTTTTAAAAATAATAAATCTGAGACAGAAGGCTGAATCTACTGAACCTGAGGGTGAATGGAAACTGGAAATGGGTGGGGCACCTACCGGAGTCAGCTGAGTTACAGCTGAGGGATGTAAACATTGTTAACCACAAATTGTGTTTTTCAGAGTAGATACCTACTGCCACAGGCTCCTGTCTCAGCGGTTCCTCGTTTGGCGAGCTGCCATCACAGTGATACTAATAAACGGTGGCGTGGGGAAAGGGAGATGAGAAAACCCGCTGGCAAGAACTGTTGAAGAGCTTACCAGTTTCAGCCACCAGGTCGCAAGGGTCCAGTCACCTGCAAAAGCAGCTGCTTTTGCAGTCTTTGGGGACTTTGCAGGATTGCTCTGTCCTAGTTGTTTGAAGCTAAATGGGCCATGAAACACTGCTTTAGAAGGCACGGAGACTGCGAGCCCCTTCTATCTCAAAGTTTTATGTTGCCCTTTTAAAATTCCTACCCTAGGCAGCGAGTGTGGACAGCATGGTCCGCCACCACCCATTCCTATTTCCACCCACCATTCCTAACTAACACACCAAGCATTAAAGAGTTGCAGTGAGAGATGAGCTCCCACCCAAGCTGAGCTTTCTGCCAGCCTGGCCCTTGGCCCACAGATAATAAGGCGTACGTCCAGAAGACACTGCTTCAGCTAAATGAGCATGCAGCAACCTAGACACGTCTATCGGAACAGGGGTGCTCGAATAGAGCCAGCAGGAAGTTCAGCCTCACAGCTTCAAATGCATCTGTCAAACTCGTTAACACCCAGGGTCTAAATGAACGGAGGATGAAAATTCTCAAAGAATCGTGGGCGGTTCCGGAGGAAACAACGCACAGCATGAACCGTGGAGGAGGCGACCCCAGCTTTCCGGCCCTTACATGTAAATTCACCATGCTTCACTTGTGACGTTGCGGACGCCGGACTCCGGCCAGCGCGCCCTCGCCCGCCCCAGAACCATGAGGCGTCACCGCGCCTTTCCACGCCACCCGCCCGAGAAAAGAGTTGGGGCGGGGAGCTGGCAGAAACTGGGCTGCTGGACTCGGGAGTCAAGAGAGGCAGGGCGCCTCCCCGCCTCGGCTGCGGTGACCTCCGCGGTCCTCCCGGCCGCTGGCCCACAAGCGGTGCCCGCCCCAGGACGCCGGCGCGGGGTCCCAGCGCGACCACCGCCCGGCGCTGGCCTCCCTTCCTCCCCGCTCGCCCCTCCTCCGCCTCTTCCGTTTCTCGGGGAAAGGCTGCAGCCTGCTTGAGGGCTCTGCATCCCCGCTTTGGTAATCCGCTTTCCTGCTTTCGCCACCCTTCTCCGGTGTCCCCGCGCCGGCGTCTCCACCTTCGCGCATCTGGGTCCCCGCGAGCGGCGCGCGCTCCATCGCCTCTCCGGAGGCAGGTGAGTCGGTCACTGGCCGCAGCGGCCGGCCCCGGAGCCCGGGCCTGCGAGGTCCCGGGTCGCCGCAGAGAGGCCGCTCGGGCCTGGCCGTGCCACCCGCAGAGCCCGGGTCGCCAACCGGGGGTCCCTCGGTCTCCTGAGCTCTGCAGGAGCCGCCGAAAGAAATCCGCGCAGGAAGACAGAGTAGCAAGTAACTTTGTTCCCCTGCTCAGTTCTATTCAGTCCTACCACTGGTTTCTAGGCTTGATGAGCGGATCAGAGAGAGGTCGAAAGCAGAGGCCCAGGTTCAACGGATAGACCTTGTACATGTCAAGAAGTAGGAAAGCAGTTTGCTTGAGAGGTGCTTCTCAGCGCGGACAGATGTTGACTATCTCTAGAGACCCATTGGATGGGCGTGAAAAGAACAGCCTGAGACTGTATTTAAGCAGATCTTCAGCTCATTCCTTGTAATTCTTTCTACATTTTGAAGAATGATTTTGTGAGCCATGCCTAGGCAGCCGGTGTGGACAGCATAGGTGGGTGTCACTTAACGTGGGTTTGGTGAAATCCTGTGGACAGTCAGACATGAGGAGTGACAGAAAACCCAGGGAATACACGTTAGCATGCAACATGTGTACGTACGTTGGAGGTTTTTCCATCCTTAAAACTAGAACTGGAACACGTGGAAGTGTGCCCACTGTGTGAGGGCGTTCCCTTCAAAAGGGCAGGGGATTGGGGCCCTGTGGACAGGCCATTTAATGCGGAATGTGCAGAATGAAACGTTTTTTAGCTCCTTGCCCTTCATTCCCAGTTTTGGTAGGTTGATAAGTTCTCAGGTCCCCCGACCTGGTAACAATCTAAGGACAAAACAACTTGTTGGCTGATGAACTAGCTGGATCACCTCTGCTAGGCCTCGGAATACGAGGGAAAATACAGGCAACGGGAAAGCCCCTTTAACCCCTGCACATACCTGTTCCCTCTTCGGTTAAGAACGTACTTTGCTTTAAAGGATTTTTACAATACTTTTGCAGTTAATTTTTGGTCACGAAGGGGATTATGTAAAATGCGTAAAGTTACACTTTACTTTTTTGGATTGAATAAGTACCTCCTCTTTGCAAGCTTTTGAACTAAAGCCACTGCGTGTTTAGTGACCACACCTGAGACTCATGTTCTGCAGTGTGAAATTCATTATTGCAGATTTAAATTATAACCACGCTTGGAGTAACTAGAGAGAAAATGCTAAGTTCTTTGAGACACAGCAGGCTAACAAAATACAAGCAATAAAGGTAAATCATTATATAGGTATTTCCTCCTTTATTTCCACCTTGAATAATAATTAGAAAAATGCCTTATTTTATTTTATGGTGTACCAAAACTGCTTCAAAGATAAATACGTAATCCATTAAAAACAAACATCTTCAATTTTAAAGGTAAGGATGGCATATATGAAACTTTTTCCAGGTGGGAGTCCTTGATAAAATTCTTTATACAAGGCCTTATAAAGGCCCTTGTTAAAAATCCTTCTGCGTCCTAGTGAGGTCGGTAGGAGTCAGCGTTCATGCTTTTGTCTGGGTTAGTTTGGAAATTAAAGTTTTGCTTCCTGTTTCTCACAATTAGTGTTTCTGTTTAGTAACAGTGCCTGAGCCAATGGGCAGGGAACAGAATGAAGATGATAGTAGAACACTGGGGTGGGGTAGGGTAACGGCTCACTGAATAAAGTACTCGCAGAACCCATACAAAAGTCCTCCTGTACCCCCAGCACTCGGGGGGCAGGAGCGGATTCTCAGGACCGGCTGAAGGAGTCCACAAGAGTGTCAAAGACGCTGGGACTGGAGTTACAAACAGTTGTGAGCCACACAGGCTCACAAGTCAAACTGGACCCTCTAGAAGAGCATCCAGTGCAGCATCCAGTGCAGCATCCAGTGCAGCATCCAGTGCAGCATCCAGTGCTCTTAGCCGCCGAGCACGCTTCTCCCCGACCATCTTCCCTAGCCCTGTTAGCAGCCCCTTCGGTGAGGGTTTGAACTACCAAATTTCAGAACGTACCTCTACTCAACTCCTCAGAATTCACAGTACTCGTGTACAACCCCATTCTGTTCTGGAAATGATTAAAACCCTGTTTTAGAAATGTGAGTGGTTATAAGCCTCATTAATAGAAAAATGTGAAGATAAAAGTAAGGATGAGATTAGGAGGATAAATAATAACCAGATTATGGTTGAGATTACCAGGAATGCAAGAGTACTCTGTTTAGATACTTTGTGGCTTTTATGAACCATGCATGTGTTTTTGTGTTTTGAGCTTTTTAGATCAATGATACTATAAATATTCTTTTGTCATTTTTTTTCTTTAAGGGTAAATGTTATATTTTGGATTCTGTAGTGCTCTCTTCCATATCTTGAAACATCTGTTTAAAATAGCACCTGTTTCTGGGAGGTACAAGAGCAAATAGAATGGTAGGATCTGCCCTGCAGGCTAGCAATGGAATCTTCATGCCTAACATGAGTCATGCTCTGTAACTACTTGTAGCTTTTTGGAGGTGTTTTGGGTTAAGTTACTTACTACTGCAGAAAAAGGCCATCATTATCTAGGGAACTCTGTTTTTTGTTTGTTTTTGTTTCTTGAGACAGGGTGTAGCCTTGGCTGTCCTGGACTTGCTTTATAGACCAGGCTGGCCTTGAACTCACAGAGATCCTCCTGCCTCTGCCAGCCCAAGTGCTGGATTACAGGCGTGTGCCACCGAGCCCAGCACATCTAGGAAACTCTTAAAAGCACTCTTTCAGCTTATGGTTTCTAATAGTTCTAAGGTTTGAATAATAAGTAATCCTTTCCAGATTCAGTTTTGGTGTGAGAAAATCCCTTCAAACATGTCTAAAGGAATGAAAGTGAGACATAATGACAAGGAGAGGGAGTGTGTATCCTGTTTGGAAGGCATTTGCCAGCTTTGGAGGGAGGACCATGCTGCCCTAGGAAGAAGCCCTTCACTCATTAACTCCTTCCCTCATACTCAAACCAGGGAATACAACACAGTCTATTAAATCAGTCAATGTAATTGCTATCCAAAGTCAGCATCAAGACCTATAACAATGCTCTTTCTTACACACACACACACACACACACACACACACACACACACACACACACACATATATATATATATATATATATATATATATATATATATGTTCAAGGTCTTACTGTGTTAAGCAGGCTGGCCTCATATTCACAAAGATCTGCCAGCCTCTGCCTCCTGACTGTTGAGATTAAATATGTGTACCATCATGTGCAGCACCAAAATAATTGTTAAACTCTTATTCCAACCTCTCTTTTTTTTTTAATTCAATTAACAAATATTTATTATACCTTCTTAGGTAATGGTAAATGTGGAACACATTTGAGTTAGGCATGCCCGTGGATGTGTAATTTTGTATCTGTTCAGCCATTTTCTCATATACTTTTTGGCATCAAGTACATTTCCAAACATTGTGCAACTACCAGCCCTGCCTGTCTCCAGAACTGGGCCTCACTAAATGACAGCCCTCCATTATCTCTTTTCCCAGCCTGGTAACCACGGTTTCCTTTGTCGTTGTGAGCATGGCTGACTCTTAGAGGTACTTCATTTAAATGGGATATTTGTACTTTCAAGGTGGACTGATCTAACTCAGCATAGACTCTTCAAAGTTCATTTCATCCACATCATGTATTGTATCGTGACTTTTTAAGGCCGAATGATATTCTCCTACCTGTTTTATAAAAAAAAAAAAAATAGGTACAAAGACCAAGGAAGTTTTGAATTGGACTGTAGACACCATGTTTTCCAACCAGTTTCTTTGATCTTTTCCTTTTCTATGCTTTCAAAAATAAAGCCAATAAGTCCTCTGCAACCTAAATCATGTGGTCATGGGCATAAAGTCAATAGGTAAAGGGCAAGGCACATCAGGTTCATGTAGCAGGGTTTCTCCTAGAATTCTCTTTCCTCTCTCACTTTGTAGCAGCAGGGCACTCCCTGGAGAACCATGGTCCTCACCCCAGAGCTGCAATGCCTTCTAAACAGGGTGTACAATCTATCTCTCCAAGACACGTGCTTAGGATTTGTGGGCCTTTTCTACCACACACTTGAGTGGTCTATATTGACAGTAAGAGCAAGTGTTAAATGAGTTGGTACTTCCAGTCAGTGCTGGGAGAGGTCAGAATGAAAGATAAGTTGATTTGAGAACCTTCCCAACGATCAAGAATGCCACACCCAGAAAGAACCATTCAATATAGACTTAAAGACTAGCAGGTCTCCTAGTTAGCTTCAGTTGTCAACTTGACGCTCCTGGAAAGAGGGAACCCCAACTGAGGAATTGCCACCATCAGATTGTCTTGTAGGCCTATCTGTGGGCCATTTTACTAACTGCTAATTGATGTAGGAGGGCCCAGCCACAGAGGGCAGGGCCATCCCTGCACAGGTTGTTCATGGCCTCAGAACAGCTAGTGAGTAAGTAGCATTTCTTTGTGGTCTCCGCTTATGTTTCTGTCTCCAGGTTCCTGCTGATACTCCAACCAAGGACAATGCATGGAGAGGACCTAAAACCCCTGCTCAGAAGTAGCCCATAGATTCATTCTCCAAGTGGGTTCCCTAGTAAGTGGAACAGGCCCTGCCTCTGACATGAATTCAGTGGCTGGCTCTCTGATCACCTCCCCCTTGGGGGTGCAGCCTTGGCCAGCCACAGAGGAAGACAATGCAGCCAGTCCTGATGAGACCAAATAGGCTAGGGTCAGATGGAAGGGGAGGAGGCCCTCCCCTATTAGTGGATTAGGGCAGGGCATAGGGGGAGAAGAGGGAGGGAGGGTGGGATTGGGAGGAAATGAGGGAGGGGACCACAGCTGGAATACCAAGTGAACAAATTGTAATAAATAATAATAACTAATAAAAATGCAAAAACAGAAAACCAAATATTAATATTTTGGTGACTTATTATCTAAATGAAGGATGGGTCACCTTTAAATGAGACAATATAATTTCATATTCTGATTCAGTGCTCAAAAAAATGTAGTTCATTTGTTCACCACCCAGAAAGAGGTGTGGTTTATTCTTACAACCAATATGGAATGTACGTAGGCTTTCCTATAAACAAATATGGCCCATGTGCCTAACAGCTCCTGGGTAATGCTGACAAAAATCCAAGTATCATAAACACCGTGGGGAAATCCATCATTAGCATTTATTGAACACTGCTGAGTTATAAGTAATCTCACTGCCCTGAAAGTTATAAGTAATCACAGATGTTTTAAGTCTCTTGCCAAACAGAACACAAATAAGTAAATGTATAGTGTGTTTGGGATACAGCACATTCTTGTTTTCACTCAGCCCAGGACCAGAGTTAAAGGAGGAGTTTGAAGAATGCATTAAACACACACACACACACACACACACACACACACACACAGAAGCTGGGATGAATGAAATGGCTTTCTTTAATGACAGAATACTTTGTGAGCTGCCTCTCTGTTGTTACCTGTTACAGTCATTCACCTCTAAGCTGCGTGAATGAGCTATAGTTGACTTCGTTTTATGATTGGTGGTTATTTCAGTTATTGCCGGTCTTAGCTCATTGGAAGAGTGGTGTCAATTCTCTTGAACACGTCTTTTAATGTGTATGTGCAAACATTAGTTGGTTTATGTGAACCGGGTCAATTGCCCAATGAGTCAGGGATTATGTTTACGTTCAACAAACTCCAGTGATTTTTCCAGGCAGTTGGACCAGCTTAATTCATGCTACTACTGTTTGAGAGATCATTGCTCCATGTCTTCATCCAGATGCAAACTTTTCAGTCTTTTTTATGTAAGTGGTCCCACTGGACATGTGTTAATTCTGAGATTTTTCTGGAGAAAAATTAATTACACCATATTGGGCCAAATTTAAAGCAAGCTTTATTAAATATTAAATACTGACCAAGAGATGGGCTTTGGCTAGAACTATCCCCTGGGATCTTCCAGCTGAGTGCAACACTTGTTGCAAGGGTTTGTAAAGACTAACCTATAGGCCACCATACTTTCCCATGAGGCTTTGTTATTTTTTCCAAGAACTACAACTCCCAGAATTCCAGGCAGTTACCTGATCCTTGGGCAAGTGGGGCTTACAAGTTAATTTTAACATTACACATGTAATGGTATCCGGTTGAGATTTTAGGTTGCATTGTCTAACCACCTTCAAGGTAGAGTTTCTCACCTGTTTGCTGAGTATTTGTGTCAGAGATTGGGTATCTTCTATGAGGTCCTTATTCAACTGTTTTGCCCTTGAACAAATTCTAAGAGTAGTAGAAATTTAAAGGATGCAAAGAAAGAGGAGAACCTGTGAGCAAGGGTGCACAGCACATGAACGTGTATAGTTTTCCCAGAGCACAGAGACAGTGGATAAGGAATCAGAAATCAGTGGCTGAAAGGTAAGACTTAGTCAGGGTCTATGACACGGTGAGGCCATAAGGTGACAGTACAGGCTAAATGTAAGAAATTCAACCAGGCATACATTTTAGTATTCAGTAAACTTAGAGGCAGCATTATAAGTCTCTCCTAAAGCGTATGGTTGAGTTTCCTTAAGGCCAGGCAACTGGGTGGGCCAGGCAACTGGGTGGGCACCTGAGCATCTCCAGAAGCCACGGCGCAGTTACTGTTAGCAAGCTGTACACAAGAGTGAGCCGTGATCTAAAATTACTGGAGACTGGCTTCTCTTTTTAATTTTTAAAAAAATATTTATGCAAGTTTTGCTTGCATATATGTGTGGGCACCATGTGCGTACCTGGTGCCTGTGGAGGTCAGAGGAGAGCACCAAATTCCTTGGAACTGGAGTTATGGGTGTTTGGTTGTAAGCCACCCTTGTGGGTGCTGGGAATTGAGCCCAGGTCCTCTTAACCATTAAGCTGTCTCACCTGCCCTGTCCGTTTCACTTTTGCCAGGACAGCCCTTCCTCCTTCAGACACAACTGTCTGTCAAGCAAGGCCTCCATGCAGTGAGTTCAAATCACCAGCACTCAGTGGGTGATTAAAAAACTGACTGACATGTGAGTGGTGGGGTTAGGATGCAGTCAGTGCCTAAGGGGAACAGACATGGCCTGTGTGGACTTGGTTTTCTGCAGAAACACTTGTGAACTAGTCATCATTATTGAGGCAGCCATCTGTTTTGTTGAGTGCTTCTATCTTATGCTTCTGTCACTCGGGCACAGCCAAGGCTCTTCTCACAAGATCAGACCCCTGGACTTCAGAATCCTCACAGAGTCTCCTGACAAAACTCCCCTTCATAGAAAAGTGTCTCTCCCTGGCCACCCTCAGATGGTCTGACATGAAGCCAGAGTCTCCACACAGCCTCCAGGAGCCAGAGTTTCCATCCATACACCCAGAAACTGAAGAGATCGGATCTGACCTACATAAAGGGACTTTATTCTGGGCAGTTCAAAGCATTACAAATAGTTCCCAGGCTCTGGGATTTAATGAACTAGTAAATTTTAAGCAAAGGTTTCAGTGACCCACATAACTTGCCAGCCTCATACCTTCTCAAGAAGAAACACACGACTGTGCTCTCTGTGAGGTATTTAACAGTCAGAGCTGCTAGCTAGTCTCTGCTGAGTGCAGGCTCTGAGCTAGTGCATTTGCAGACACCTCATTTGATCTTCAGCCTTCACTGCAAGGTAAGTTTTATTCTTCAATTGCAGATAAGGAGAGGCTCAGAGAGGCTGAGTAAATTACCTAATGCTACACAGCTAGGTTGTGGCTGAACTAGGTTTAGAATCCAGGTCGGTTTGATTGCAAAGCTTGTGCTTTTCACATTATATTGTTCATTGCCTCTTAAATTTGTGAAAAGTATTCTGTTTATTTTCTTTTCATACTGGGAGGCAAACTCAGAGCTCACTCATGCCAGGCAAATGTTCTTCTGCTACTCTTCATCCCTAATCCCAGATTTGATTTTAAACGTCTGACTTGGTTTTCTTTTGAGACAGGGTTTCATGTAGCCCAGGTTGGGGCCTTGAACTCATCTTGAACTACCCGCAATTGCTTGACCCTACCTTCTGAGTTCTGGGTTCACAGGCATGCCTACTGCAGGTCTGGCTTGCCTCCAGAGTTCTAAAGAGAAGGAGAATAGGTAGAAATTAAACATGAGTCTTGTCTTTGTAAATAGTTTGTTGTTGTTGTTTTTGGGAGGGTGTTGCATTTGTGTGTGTGTGTACCTGCGCATGTGCGCATGCGTGCGTGGTGCATGTGTATTACACCTGTATTACATACAGGACCATGTATGTATGCATGCATGAGGAAATCAAAGGGCAACTTTGGATGTCTTCAATGGCTCCTACCTTACTCTTTGGGATGGTCTTTCACTGGATATTGAACATTAAAGTTCTGCTTTTTTTGTCTGCTGTCCCTTCCTCACAAGCTAGGGCTACAGCGTGCACCACCATGCTCAGCTTTATGAGCGCTGAGCATCAAAATCTCAGGGCTGTGTGGCTGTGTGGCAAGCACCTTACAGATTGAGTCATCGCCCTAATCCTCACTCTGCTTTGTTTGTTTTTTGAACTTTGTTTTTGACTGTCCTATTTATTTTTTTGGGGGTTTCTCTGTGTAGTGTTGGCTTTCCTGAACTTGCTTTGTAGATCAGGCTGGCCTCGAACTCACGGAGATTAATCTGCCTCTGCCTCCCAGAGTGCTAGGATAACAGACATGTGGCAGCACGCCCAGCTAATTTTATGCCTGTATGAGCTCATGTCTATTGCTATTTATGTATTATATGTGTGCACACTCACACACATTTAGTCTGAGATGAAAAATGAGGCTTCACCAAGCCCATGTCTGTGAGCCGTTGCTTGGCAGGTTACAGAACAAGGCTTGTGCCGGAGCTGTTCTCACTGTGTCCCTAGTGGGCTGACCACTAGACTAGCAGCTACCTGGCAAGTTTGTCTCACAGAGGTAACCTTCTTGAACACACAAGCAAAGAAGAAAATCTATCCCATTTTTACTGTCTGACCAGAAAACAGAACACAAAGGGTGGGAAGTGCTGGCCCCTCTCAGGAGAGGTATTGAAGCCCTGAGCCCAGTCAGTGCAGTCTGTTGCCTTCATGAACTCTCCTGCCTGGGTTCAGTCAAAAATGAGTGGGAAATATTTGGAGAAATGTGTCAAATGTGGGTTGAACACACAAAACTGTTTCCCTGCCATTGTTTCCTAAATACAGACAGAAGACTTATTTATTTGCAGTAAGCTAGATATTGATAAGCATTCTTCCACGCAATGAAATGAGCCAGCTCAAGCCAGGTTAGAGTTTATGAATGCAGCTTTCTGTGGGTTCACACATCCCAAGGAATGGGGCTAGGTAAGTCACCATGCAGGGGGAGACATAAAAGGAGGGGGTTCAGGGAGAGAAAGTGCAAACAGAGAGGAGACAGGGAAAGCAGAAAGAGTACAGAACGAGAGGGAGAGAGAGGGAGGAAAGGAGAAACACAGAAAAAGAGAAGGGGGAACCAAAATGTCAGGATTATATATGGAAGCCGAGCCTGTGGGCTGGAAAATTCAGGGTAGGGACTGAGGGATTCTGGGAGAACCTGGAGGCCAAGTCTGCTTTGGTTACAAAGGCCCCTCAGCCCCTTGTCCCAGGTCTAAAGGCCAACAGATATTATTCATAATCTAGAGGTGATTTAGAGCCTCAGCAGCCTTGCCTAGGTTCTATGCAAATATTGAGCCATTTTACATGAAGACTTACACATACATGTATTTCGGTGTCTTTGGAGAACCTGGAGCCAAGCTAAGAACACTGAGAAATGACTGGAGGAAGGACTTCTAAAGGTAGCATGAGGTCACAGGGGAGGGCCCTGACAAAGTCTGACTGAGTCTTTATAAGAAGAAGGAGACATGCTAGAGTTGCATGCCCACAGAGGAGAGACCAGGTGAGGACACAGACAGACTGGCTGCCAGCCCCAGAGTGGTGAGGAAACACATTTCTGATCTGGAGGCCACCAAGTCTTAAAGAGCAAAGGAATACAAGAAGAACTGGTCATTTGTCGTGATTCACACCCCTGTCTGTCCCTATCGTCAATGCCACGCAGTTGGTTCAGAGGTACATCACTGGACCATGAACTTACAAGTCCCTAGTAAAGCACTTTACAGTGAGTATGAGCACTAGCCAAGGAAAGGGCTTTTCTGAGTGCAAAAGGGATACCAACTGTCAATTAAATAGTGACATACAGATCAAATTGAGCTCAAGGCTAGCCTGAGCTACACAGTGAGACCCTGTCTCAAAAATCCAATAACCAGGAATGTAGCTTATTGTAGAATACTTACCACATGCTCAGGCCTTTACTGTCTAATAATGCTGGTGAGCACACGCATTATTAAAATCAAAACAACCATTACCAATAACAACTTGCCTAACCTTGTACATGAATCCTCTTCTATGTATAGTTCCGCTACGATTCCTGCCATCAGGTGCCAAATGGCCTCCAAAAGAGATCATCTAAAATGAGTAAGACAAATTAATTGCTTTTTAAAGTGATTTAAAAGATAATTTCCATAGAAAAGTGAAGAAATTTTGTGCTGGTCTTACCCCCAATTCTTTTCATAAACAGCCTGTCTCAAGTATTCCAGGTACAGGGAAGTGCTCAAGGCTATTCTCTTATCTGCATGAATGAGCTCAAGATAAATTGGCAGAGATAAGAAAGGAGCTTACAGAGGCCCACAAGGGTGAGTCTGTGGGGAAGAAATGAGCATTCCTGCCAGAAAGTAGTATGTCAGCCAGCTAAGTAGGAAGTTGTCCCAGCTGGCCTCAGACTCCTAGGGTTAGCTGCATCCATCTCCCAGAATATAAACTTGTAACACTGCTGGAAATTTAGAAAGTTGTGTGTGTAGGCTGTAGAAAGCTGTTTTTCAGGGACCTGAGACCCCAGAGAAAGCAAATGAGCTGAAGAAGTGCTAATGTTGTTTATGCTACCTGGAGAAAGTCTCAACTGAAACTGGTCAAGAAACCCAGACAAAATGTGACAGTGGTGTCTTGGGCCAGGAGAAGAAGAGGTTAGGATTGACCGGTAGGGTGAGTCTGGATATGAAAACCCAGAATTGGTGCTCGGATTTCTAGAGCCCGTACCCCCATGTGTCAAAGTCCGCAGCTCGCAGCCAAAAGTCTGTCCTCTTGGCTAAGTAAAGTCTGTCCAGGTAGGGAAAATGACCACTAGCATATAGAGTGGACAGATTGCAGGTTCTGGGAGGTGGCTGTGTAGGCGCTTTACCCAACAGTGTAACTGTACAATATGTTCTTTCAGATAAAAGGGGGGGGGGAATAAACATTATTTTAATGCTGTTGAATGTGATGAACAACGGATGGTGTATATTTTACTTCAAAGTAAACTCCTTTATGCCCCCATGCTGCTCCTAAATAAGAAGGAACTTAGATTGCCTTGGTTCATTGGCTCTTTGCTCTTACAGTCACACAGAACATTCGCTAATCAATCCAAGTTATGGTCACTGAATTTATACTCTTATGACTCATGTGTTAATGTGAGAATATTTATGCATCTTTCTGTACATATAACTTATAATTTGTGGCAAGTATTCATATAATAGATGCTGTAAATAATGTCTGCATTCAATTGGCTTTGCTATATGAATGCTGCTTTTCTTAGTATATAGGTCCACAGCAAAGAGAACCTTCTAACCAGGTCAAGTCTGGAAATAAAGGAACTTTTTAAGGAACTGTGGGTGCTTGAACTGTAGCTGTATTATCCTGTAGATCTGGAAAGTTCTGTTTTTATCACAGGCACGTTTTGCTTGGACCATGGCATCAAGGAGCCCAGGAATGTTTATAAATTCATTTTTAGGTTTTTCTTTTCTTTTTTTTTGGTTTGTTTAAGACAGGGTTTCTCTGTGTAGATATGGCTGTTCTAGAACTAGGTCTGTATACCAGACTAGGCTCGAACTCAGAGATCCACTTGCCTCTGCCTACCAAATACTGGAATTATGTGTTACCACCGCTTGACCCTTTTTAGTTTTTTTGGTTTTTTGTTTGTTTGTTTGTTTGTTTTAATGTCATTTCTTTGCTGGTCTTTGGTGCAGGGCGATAATCCTAGCTATTTGGGAGTCTGGGGTGAAAAATCTAAAGTTCAAGTTTGGCCAGGACTATCTATCCAGTTGAAGGCCATCATGGGCAGGTTAGCAAGATGAAGTCTCAGATATCAAAAGTTTACAGCTAAAGAGGTAGCTCAGCATGAAACATGTGTAAGCATGTGTGAGACCCAAGGTTCAGTCACAATCACACACCTGCAACACACAAAACCTCAAAAATGGCATTTCTTGTAGAATTATTATGACTATTTGATTATGGAAAAGTCAAAATAAGTAATTTACAACTACACTATAAAGTGACTACCTTGAAAACATCACCTATTAGTCCCTTCCACACAAATCAATAATATAATGAGAAATTAATAATATAATAATTAATATAACAATAGTAAAATACAAGTGTGCAAATATGGTCATATGTCATTTTGTACTTAATGTTATAGCATTCATGTTTTTTTTACTAATCATTTCTCAGAAACAATTCTGGGCCACACTGTTTTCTTACGTTTTACCAAATTTGAGGTTTGGAGGTAGGAATGGAGAGATGGCTCAGCAAAGAATGTGCACAGTGGGAGGCCTGGAGTTTGCTCCCTAGCACTCACATTCAAAGCTGTGCCACATGCCTCTGCTCCCAGCACACGGAAAGCAGGAACGGGCAGATGCCCAGCCAGTCCGGTCAGTCTGTAGATTCCAGGTTAAATGAGATACTCTGTCTCAAATACAAAGTGGGAACAGTTTAAGAAAAACAAGGGCCAACCTAATCTACACAGCATGCACACCTACGCATACTTACACCCACACGCATGCACACCCTCGTGTACATGTACACACATACATGTACATGTACCTGCATGTATATGCACACCCAGAAGCGATACACCCACATACACATGTAACCTTCGAAACACACACACACATACATAAGCACAGAGTATCATTTGGCCAGACCTGGTAGCTCTGGTTAGTTTTTATTGTCAATTTGGCAGAGCTGGGAGGAGAGAACATAAGAATCGTCTCCGTTAGAGAGGACTGTGGGCATGTCTGTTCTCTTAACTGTTGTTGATGTAGGGCCAGCCTGCTGTGGGGGGTACCTCTTTAGACGGGTTGTCCTCAGCTGTGCAGGAAAGCTGGCTGAGCAGCAGGCAGGGAACAGGCCAGCACCGGTTCTCTATAGTTCCTGCTTCAGTTACTGCCCTGAACTTGCTCATGACCCAGGAAGTGTAAGCCAAAAAAGCCCTTTCCTCTCCAGGTTGGTTTTAGGCATGGTGCTTACACAGCAACAGAAGGTAAACTAGAACCCCGGCATGTGTCTGCGATTCGAGGCAGAAAGGGGAGGCTGGAACAGCAAGCACTCAAGGTCACGTACACAGCAAGTGTGAGCCAGCTGGGCAACATGAGAACCCGCCTCAAAAACAAAACAGAGCATGTTACCGTAGTCTTCGCTACCTTAAACAACTTTAATGTACCTTGTATGAAAATATTTTATTATATTCAGATTAAGGAAAGACTTAAAGTTACTGACTGATGAGGGAGTCGTGGGTGGGGATTTGGCACAATTATGTGAGCTGCTCCCTGGAAACCTGTGTGTTCACAAGCCCAGTTGTCTGAGTTAGCACCCTGTGCTTCTGCTGTCCTCCAGAGATGAGCACTGACAGTGAAACAAGACTGTTGTTTTCCCACCTTTCCTTCATTTCTGTTGAGTAACGTATTTTCTCAGGGAGTCGACCCTAAGAAAAATTTGGGCATACTTAAGACAAACAGGCTCTAGCATCTCAGCACGCCCCTGCGTCAGCATTTTCATAGCCGAGTGAATTCTCAGCCTAGAGGATAATAAAGAACCCTAGTGTGTGAAGTTCTGAGCCCCGCCTTCTAGTCTTCTCAACCCCTCAGTTTCAGTTCCTGAGCTGAAGCACAGTTCTCTCACAACCTGTTCTCTCAGCATGGAAGCTGAGGAAGAGTGCTGCCTTTCAAGGCAGGCCCAGGAGGTAGGCAACCCACACCTTTCACCCTAGCATTCAGGAGGCAGAGGCTGTCGGATCTACAGAGTGAGTTCCAGGACAGCCAGGGCTACACACAAGGAAAGAAAACCAGGAGGAAAGATGTAGGCATACTACATGGTTCTTAGAAGCCAGAACTTGTCAAGTCCCAACAAGGTGTAAGTTTCCCCTCTGGTGTGTAGGCTGCCACTTGCTGGCAGATGGCGTGTGCCAGGGGAATGTTTGTAATGAAGCTGGCCAAGAGTGGCCTCAGAGCCTTGCAAGACACGATGCCTGCTGCTCTGCCCTTAGTACATGGAGCTGGCATCGTGAATGGCACCCCTCACCCATGCCACCCTCACCCATCTCACGGAGAGACTGCTGCTTCAGTCCTCATGCTAAGGCTGTGTTATGGTAAAGGTCACTTCAAGAATCCAGCTTCCCTCTGGCATTGTGATGATACTCTGTTTCTCTAGGGCTCTGTAGTATAGATGGTCATTCAAAGATATTTTTTTTTCTTTCACTGTAAATTCAGTTCTTTGAATGAGGGGTTTTTGAGAGTGTGATTGTTTGACAAGATTTTGAGAAATAAGTTCCAGTTTTCAGATTGCAACTTCAGTCGTGCACGCTGAAACTGTGATGTAATTCACTAGCAGATCTGTGGAGCTGCCAGGTCGCTGCCAGCTGGGAGTTAGTGGGAGAGAGGCACCCTGACATGGATCTCTGAGCTGCTTTCTCTTTCACATTCTTGTGCTTTTGCAGCTGAGAGCCAGAGGGTGAGGGAGGCTGAGCAGCCGCCTTAGAAATGTCAGACATCCTCCGGGAGCTGCTCCGCGTCTCCGAGAAGGCTGCTAACATTGCCAGGGCCTGCCGGCAGCAGGAGGCCCTCTTCCAGCTGCTCATCCAAGAGAAGAAAGATGCAGAGAAGAACAAGAAGTTCGCTGCAGATTTCAAGACCCTGGCGGATGTGCTGGTGCAGGAAGTCATAAAACATAATATGGAGAACAAGGTAAGAGGTCAGGGCCAAGGTGGCTGAGAGACAGCAGGTCCTTCACTCACCCTTTTAATCTCTTGGGTTCAAACAAACTTCAGCTCTCCTTTGTTTTCATTACCATGTTGAGGAAATACTCTTTGCAGAGAATCATTGACGTATAGAAGAGCAATGAAAATGAGAACACACAGAATCCTAACATGAGCACACAGTACTGACCCTTTTACTTATTGATGTGCTTCTTGTTAATAAATCATACATGTTCTCTGAGCTCTCTGCAACAGAGCATGACTGAGCCACATAGTGCTGGGGACCCCTGCAGCCTCTCTCTGTGTGCCATGGCCTGTTGCACTTCACAACAGTGTCCTGTTAATGGTTTATCAACTAAACCATTTATGTAATGTTTTGTCTTGCTTATGAGCTTGGATTTAGGTGAAATCTGTCTTTATTCTACTATAAAAACAAGGTGAGGACAAACTGATTGTGATTCTGTGTGCAGAAGTGACTTGAAAAGGCCAGTGTTCTGAAACCTAAACAGTAAAACCAGTGGGCACATTGAAGAGCGTACTGTGTGCTGGGCTTTACGAAGTCTAGCTTGTTCACCCTAGACAAATCCGTACAGTTTAAGAGCTGTTATTCTGCTGTGGTGAGGGGTGCCTGAAGTTACACAGCACAGCATGACAGCTCAAGATCTTGACTATAGAAAATTGTTCATGAGTCTGTCCCATTGCGAATGCTGTTGCCTTTATAGGATTCCTCCCTACTCTTTTTTTTTTTTTGAAGGTTGGAGCTCTATGACAGAAAAGAATATAAAACGTTTCAATATTTTTAATGAACTTAAATTTTGTTTGTTTGTTTGTTTTGTGTTTTCCAGACAGGCTTTCTCTGTGTACTGGCTGTCCTGGACTTGCTTTGTGGACCAGGCTGGCCGGGAGCTCATAGAGACCCGCTTTCCTCTGCCTCCCAGAGTGCTGGGATTACAGGCATGCACCACCACAGCCAGCTTTTATGAACTTTTTAAATCTGAGGACTACTTTATAATTAAGTAAAATCTTGATTACATGTGTGAGAAGAGAATAAATAAATTGCGTGAAATCATCACAGACTGTATTTTCTTCAGGCCCGTTGCTTCCGGGCTTCAGTGAGCTAAGTGAAGGAGGCTTATTTTCTGTTGTCACTGATGGAGACACCGGTCTACAAGTGCTCTTGGAGCAAATGGACTGGATGTGTTGACATTACTTGTATGAGTTAATATGTGCCCTGAACATTAGAACAAGCCCAGACAACTGTTAATGAAGTGATGACAGAATTTATGAAACAAATATGTTCCGTTTGAGCTGCTTTAGACACTTTAATTTCAGGTGCCCTCTGTCTTCATTCCTCTAAGCAGCTCTGTAAACAGGTGTCAGAGCCCATGAACTGGCAGATTGCCAGCCCTTGTAGGTCTGTTCTCTTTTGCAAAAGAGAAAAAAGAACAGCAGGTGGTCTGGCCATTACAGTGTTTTGACCATCTGGGGTGGGCAAGTTAAGTACCTGAAGCAATTCATTTCCAAAAACATCAGGAATGTCTGAGTCAGCAGTATTTTAAGGAGTGAAATGTCTCCTTAGGGTCACTGATGCAGGGGACAGAAAAGTCTCATTTGATTCCTTATTTATACTGTATTGACGCTTAAGTCATAGATCACTACAGTATTTCTCTTCTTTCCTTTTCTTTTTCTTTTTTCTGTCATCTTCTAGCCTGAAAGCTAGTGACATCCGTGACAGGTGCAGAGATGTACCTGAAAATGGAAATAAAATCTGAAGCCTGCCTCCTAATCTCTTCACCTTTAGGATATTGTTTTAGGGACTGGAGATATGGCTCAGTGGTGAGGAGCAGAACACTGGCTGTTCTTCCAGAGAACCTGAGTTGGACTGCAAGCACCCACATGGCAGTTCATAATTCTGTGAAGACATACATGCAGACACAAAACATAAAGAAATCTGGTTTTGAAAGGAAATTACTTTAGGCACTTGGACAATAGCATGAGCATTCTCAGGGTAATGCATATATTCAGGGTCAACATATGTCTTCAGGCATGGGGCTCTCCAGCAGAAAGCTGAAAAGACAAAGGAAGCCAGACCTCGGCCATGGAGTAGGCTTTCTAGACTAGAAAGGAGCAGGAAAATATTAGAATGTTAAACTCAGATCCAAGCTGACTTCCTTCCGTGTTCATGGTGACTCCTACAGTGAAAGTTTTGAGTTTCAAATCTCACTATGCTCAGGGAACTCCCCTCCGAACTGATTGTGGGGGTGAGCGGGCTTTTTTGTTCTGTTTTGTTGTCAACCTCTGATTCATTCAGTTTCCAGGCTTGGGGAACAAAATTTTTGGAGAAGAATCCAATGAATTTACAAATGATTTGGGTAAGTATAAGAATCTTACGTGTTTTGTCACTTAATTATCATATTCTAATCTCTACCTCAGACCATAAAATGAATGAATGATTGGAAGCTTTTTGGTAGAAGCGGTGTAACATGTTCACGTGTGGAGCTTTACTTAGGCTCCACCTCAGAACATCATGACATTTAAGTTAGAGAGAGGTGATGTGGTTTCTTGGAATAATTTAGCGGTCTATGCATCACTCTAAATTTAAACTGTAGCATTTTAATGAGTGTGACCTAGCACTTGGGAAAATTCTACAGTCTTTTGACAGTCTAATGTGGTCATTGATGCCCCAGGAAGATGCTCATCTACATGATTGGGCAGACAGTGTCTGGATGGGGATTTAAACCCATCTGTGGCCACCCGGGGCTCCACAGCTCTTGGCTAAGAGTGTAGCAGATACTTCAGTCCTGAAATAATGCCAGTCCTGAAACTTGCTCCAGGTGCCGCTGAGTTTCATCTCTGAACTTCTGTATAGGTACTTGGGTTAATTAGAAGGTTCTATTTCCTACAAGTTTTTAATTTTATTTTTCTGTTGTTCTCTTTGATGTGAAACTTTGCTACGTTGCCCAGGCTGGTCTCAAACTGTTGGCTCCTGTGATCTCACTTCCACAGTAGCTGAGATTACAGGCATGAACCATCCACCTGGCTTGCACCAAGTTTTTATATACATTTCTTTAATGCTCAGAAAGCAGACAGAAGTTGTACTTAAACTCCTGAAAGTTAGAAATAACTATTATGATCAACTCACAACACATTCTAACTTACAATCCTACATTTGACTATCTCATAAACAGTTAAATGCTTCATTTGTCCAGAACCAAAGAGGCAAATGGCATTCCACATTCATTTTCCTGTCTGCAAAAGGACAGAGAAACAGGGAGAGGCGGGCAAGGCTGTGGTACCGGCTGTCGTGGCTGGGTCAGGGCAGGAGTGTGGCGAGGCACAGGAGTCAGGAGTTGTGATTCGCTCCTTTGAATGCCTCACGCGTTTTAGTAGGTGGAAGCACCATGCAGTGACTGCCAACCCCCAACTTTACCGGCTCACAAAGTGCATTTTTCAGTGACTGCCACTTGGTGGCTCAGAGTCACTGCTGTGGGCTGGAGAGACACCTCTGTGGTAGAATAGCTGCTCAGCATTCCTGGAGACCTGGGCTGATTCGCCAGCAACCCCAAACAAGCACAACTCCCAGAGTTATGGCGGTGATAGATCAATTCCTATTGGGTCCTGAGCTGTGCTGATCCTGTCAGACCTCAGACTTTTCAGTACATCCAGATGGCGCTGGAAATGTTTCCAATGAGCTGCCAGTTGGTGTTGGTTTTAACTGCTGGGTAGGTAGGAGCATGGATCTGTACCCCATCCCAGCGCTGTGTCTTCTTTCCTTAAGAAGGTCTCAGTAGGTAGCCCCGGCTGCCTTCCTCAAGCCTTCCTCTGAGTGTCCCACCACACTCAGCTCAGCTGTCATGTCTTCCAGTGCCTTTTGCTACTGTTGAGACAGGGTCCCTTGTAGCCCACACTGATCTTCCACTTACTACGTAGCCAAGGCTGGACCTAAAGTCTCAATCTTCTGACAGCCACCTCCAACTGCTGGGATTTTAGATATACACCATGATGTCCAGCTAACTGTCTACTTCCCCAGCCTCTGCTTTCTCTTGTCTTGGAGGCTGCCAGCCAGACTCCCCAGGGGCCCAAGATGCATGTTGCAAGAGATGGAAATGAGGCCTCTTCCCTCTGTTTCTGTGGCAGAGGGGTTCAGTTCACACCCGGCTTCCAGTGGCTTTCAGTGTGCTATTTTGAGCCACTAAGTTATTTTGCATTCAAAGATTATTATGTCTCATCTGATACTTGGAGAAATATTAATAATAATTAATACTGATTTGTATTATTAATATATATGCAAAAGAAATTAATTAATATTAATTAATGCTAATTGCCAATTCAGTGACAATTAGTCTTTAACCTGCTAAATAAGACACAGAAATCGGCTGGCTTTTTAAGAAGCCTTCATACACTAGTGATGTGTACATCATAACCCTCCAAGCTATACTTCTGCTCCGCAGCCAAGACCCCCATAAATACTTAACACATGTTTTCCATCTGTGCTGTTTCTCTCCATCATGTCAATCCCCAGACCAAGTTCCTCCTGGCCACGTGCTCCTGGTTCACCTAACCCACGTCAACCTGCCACTTTCTTTTCCTCTCCTTCATCACTCTCCCTTAATCCTTCTGCGGCCCCCAAAGCCTGCGAACCTTCACCCTGCCTAGCTTTCTTCTGCCCAGTCCAGGCTGTAGGCAACTTTTTTTGTTGTTTTTTCAGCTAAGCAGGAATAACTTAGGAGACAAAAGTTACACAGCATCACTTGGTATATATGAGAAGGTGCTTATCTGGGGTGTAGCCAGATCTTGGGGGACCAGTAACTAACATCTGAATACATAGTAGTCCCAGATCAACCACAACAGATACTACTGAACATAAAATATTTTTGTTAAAAGCAGTATTACAGAAGTAAAAGCATTTCCATACGTGGATAAAATCTACATCTTTTCCAGGAACATTTCGACACAGGCAGAGCAACCCACACACATGAAAAGTCAAAAGGCAAAACTGAGTACCAGACTGATTATCTGAGACTGAGGACTTTCATCTGGTCTGTGGGGCCCTTAAATTGAATGCACAACTTTGCCCTTGTAGATTTTCTCTGGGAAGCAGGTTGAGGTGAAGGGCGTGGAGGCACCAGCATTTCTGGCTTTGTAAAGTGCTGTGGTGGGTCCTGGCAGTTGGCAAGGGTCCAGAACCATTACTGTGGACACACTGTCCTTACCTAGCCTGAAAGCTCAGCCCAGCTACCCGTTCCCCTCCCTGCTCCTCTGCCTCCTGCTGTCCATTCTCCCTGGACTCTCAAAGAAGCACTAACTCTAGTCTGTCTGTATTCTAGGGGAAAAGATCACGGTGGAACTGAAGTCCACAGAAGAGGAAACAGCCGAGCTCCTCAGCAGAGTCCTTGATGGAAATGTGCTGGCGTCTGAAGCTTTGGCAAAGGTGGTTCACCAGGACGTGGACTTAACTGACCCCACTCTGGAGTCCCTGGAGATCAGGATCCCACACGACATCCTTGGGATTTGGGTGGATCCCATAGGTGAGTGTAGGACTGCTCCGGGTGCATGTTCTCACATGTTCTTGCTCACAGTGTTCTTCTCAGTGGTCAGGGCAGCTCCAAGATAGAGAAACTGCTAGAACTCTAGATCTCCTGGAAGGCTTGTTTTTTTAAAATTGTTATCTGAAAATTTCAGACATGGATACAATCAAATATGTTTATAACCCCAATTCCTCCTAGACCTCCCCATCATGTTTCCCTCCTAATTTTATGTCCTTTAAATTTTTAGTTTAGAAACTCGCTAAGTCTCTTTCGTGCTGCCCACTAGGCCCATGAGTCCAGGCCATCCACTGGAGCTTGGGAGTCCACACTACTACAAATGACCACTCCCCCCAAAAAGAGTACGTTTTCCTCGCCTAGTGGCTGTCAACCGCCAACAGCTGCTCACAAGTCTCTCTCCCAACTGTGCCGGCAGTTTGGCTGGCTTAATCTCAAGCAGCTCATATATCAGTGACCACTGCTGGGCTTATGCGTGCAGTAGCCATGTCCTGGTCCGGAGGCGTGCTTTTATTTTTGTTTTATGTGTGTGGAGGTAGGGCAAAACACTCTTATACTGTGTGTCTACAGTGCCTGTGGAGGCCAGGAGGGCATCAGAGACCCTACGACTGAGGTTACAGATGCTTGTAAGATGTACACACAGATACACACACACACACACACACACACACGCAATGTGAACTAACTAAAAATCTTTAAATGGCTTCAGACTGGTAAATCAGTGAGATTGTGAAGTGACAGCAATGCACAGCACGTAGAGAGAGCTCAGCTCCAACAGCTTCTTACCATGTCTGAGGACAGGATAGACCTTCTGATTTTAAAACACTAACCCCAAATCCACGTTTTTTTAAAGGAAAAGTTCCTAGCTTTAAATCATTGATCACTCATTCCATTAGGCAATAGTCAAAACCATGGTGGAACAAAACAGCCGCATGTGTTTTGGACAACTTGCAAGCTGATACAAAACTTACTGAATTCTTGTCCCTTCATGTGGCTGAATTGTTACTAGGATGCATTGCTTTTAAAACATAGCCTCTTTCCTCAACAGCACCATCAATGCAAAGTCCTAAGACTAAAGTCTCCTCACTTTCCCGTCTCTGGTAAATTCTGCTTAATACAACTGGAAACCTTCATTATGCTCAGTCAGACAACTGTGTCACCACCCTATCCTGCAAGCACATTAACACAACACAGTGTCACATCAGACAGCTGCACAACATCCAGCCAGTGTATTATATATGAGCACTAGGGACTTCTCTCCAGATCTTCGGTCACATAAGAGTAAATTGACATTTGTTGCATTCTGAGGACAGGACCTCCTGTGCCTTGGTTCCACCTGAAGAGGTGTTTATCTGGCTCTGAGGGTCATTGACCAGACCCATCTTTCAGTGTGTACTAGTTCATGGGGTGGGAGTGTAGCAATGGAATGAATACTTACCACAAAGCAGATTAGACTAATAAAGACTGGGGAAGCCAGCAATGGCTGTGGCACACTGGGGAGGCCAGTAGCTGCTCAGTCGATGATGCTGGATGCCTCAATAGCCCAGCATGACACTGAGAGTCCAGAGAATTCCTGAAAACTACTGGTCTTCAGTCCATGTGGAAGCCCACAGACACTAATGTTCTTACCTCAGTGAAGCATGCCAGCAGCAGCAGAGTAGGCTCTTACACCAGCAAGGAGGAAGGTAGGTACTCAAAATCAGTACTGATTTTCCTCATACCTCTTTTCAGTTGGTCAGATGCCAGGTGCCACCTACTCTGAGGGAGGATTGTCCTACTCTTACTTAGTTCCTCTCAGATCCAGTCAAGCTGACAACCAACCCTCACAAGCCCCATTAACTTCTTCACCGTCATGCTGCCTTCTTTGTCTACTTTCTTGCAACTTGGGGAGGCAAATTATAACAACAATAATAGGCCCCCCCACATCTGGCAGGTTCCTAAAAAGTCTTTTCCACCTCAGATAGTGCCAATCCTCTGACTAATAGTAACAGCTTCTGAACACAACCACAAACATAAAAAGCAAACAAAAGCCCACCACACTTATCAGGAGTTGTTTGCATTTTAAACGCATTTAATGGTGTGTGGATGAGCTCCTGGTCACATGGCGCGTGAGGGCCAGAGTTGGGATGTCTTCCTCATTCCTTCTCCACCTGAGGAGGCGCTCACTGATTCACTTAGACTGGCTGTCTAGCAGAGCCCGGGGTCCTCTTGTGTCCCTTTCTCTGCACTGGGAGTTTTAAGTGTGACCCACATTGCCTCACACCTTACATCGATGCTATGAATCCAAACTCAAGTCCCCATACTGGTGAAGAAGTACTTTACCCATAGAGTCATGTTCTGGCCCTCACTGCCCTTGAGGACAATGCTGGGCTAGATCCTGCAGGACTGTAACCATGTCTTCCACGTCAAGAGGCAGAGGCAGGAAGATCTTCAGTTAGAGACCAGCCTGTGGTACACAGAGACCCTGTCTCAAGACAACAATTTAAAAAAAAATTGTTACGTTCTCATATACTCAGAGAATAAAACATAAGTATGAGTGCTCATAAGTATGAGTGCTTAAGCATGAGTGCTCAAATAATTCACTGCAGGTCATACCCAGTGGTGAAATCTGATTGGTTACTAAATTGGCGGGGGAGAACTTATACAGGACAAGCTCATAGATGTATTCACCGTTATCTTCTAAATGACCTCTACCTGAACACTTGCTTCATTTTTCAGATTCAACCTATCAGTATATTAAAGGGTCTGCCAATGTTAAATCCAACCAGGGAGTCTTCCCCAGTGGACTTCAGTGTGTGACCATTTTAATTGGCGTCTATGACATACAGACAGGCATGCCGCTGATGGGAGTCATCAATCAGCCTTTTGTGTGTCAAAACCTGACTACTCTAAGGTAAACGATGGGCATTTTCTGCTTTGGTCATCTAGCTTCAGGTTTGCTCACTAGGATTGGCATTCTACACAGCACTCCCGTGGCTGGATTCTGTGGGGCAGTCCCACGGTGAGTCTACAGGGCTGCATTTAGAGGCTTTCTGTCTTCAGTCCTGGAGTTGGCATTGTTTCGTTTGGGTTAAGTACACACTGATACTTTAAAACCAATTAATGATGTCTGGCTTGGAGAAATCATGGCTTTGAATTTGAGATATAGCAATCCTATTCCTTTTTCTAAAATCCACTCAAAACCACACATGCAGATTAATGCTAAACACTGTCTTCAGATATGTCGGAACAGAGTACGTGCCCTACTATATTGCCAGATGAATTTCTGTATTATGGAAGAGGAAATACAGAACAAAATGTACAGAGTATTCAGCAGAGTGATTTGGTCAGGGTCAGCTCTACCTTCTTGCAAGTACTACCAGTTTTAGTTCCCTTCCTGTCCCCTGTGTCCCTGCCTTTCCACTGACCCCATCACAGCCTCTGTGCTGAGTGGCTGACTCCAGGGCAGGGTGGAGTCTGAGTCGAAGCAGGACCTTTTGCTCTCCCTTGGTGGTGGGGGCGGGGGAGAACTTGCAATCTCTGTCAAATAGGATTGCCTATTCTTATTAATCTTTGGCTTACTTCATATAAGGATCGTTTGCCCTTTAGGAGTTAAAAGTTTAAGCCTCTGGAATTTTCCTCTAATCTGGTTTTCTTCAGAACAAATATGTTTTGGTAATGTTTAAAGATGTCATTAAAACTGGCCATGGCAACATACACCTGCAAGCCCAGCACTCCAGAGCCTGACACAGTGGACCCAAGGCCAGCTTCAGGGGACCACAGATTCAGGGAGAGCCCCTGGGTTTGAATGCAGGCCCACCACTTAAGGACCCAGGCAGCCTTATTGAGTTACTTGATTTCCGCCTCTTATCTGTAAACCTGACAGAGAGGGTAAGTGAGTAAACAAAGTTGTTATTACTATTGATGCAAAGAATAACATGAGTCCACCTTACTTGGTGTTCCAAACAAAGGGGAGCTAGTGAGTCAGCACACAGAGGAGGAGGTTGGTTATAGGACTGTGAGGAAGGCTGTGAGGGACTTACAAGACTTGGATGCTCTTCTCTTTCCTTCCAAGACTTCATTTAAAAGCAGAAGCAGTACTGAACTTTGGCACTGTTTTTGGCGATCAGAAATTCCACCAGCATTTTACTGTTATCCCAGCTAGATACCACAGTGAGGTAAAAACGTCAGTGTACCGCTCACGATAACATAGGCAGCTGCACACCCATTTTGCTTTGAAGCATTGTACATTTCTCATAGCATTATGTTAGAAAGCAGCATGAGTAAAACAATCCTGGTAATCACCGGCTAACCCTGTTTCCTGCAGGTGGAAGGGACAGTCCTACTGGGGCCTTTCTTACATGGGGACCAACGTCCATTCCCTACAGCTTGCCGTCTCTCAAAGGAACGATGGAGAAACCCAGACTGAAAACTCAGACAGCGAGTCCTCCCGCCCCTTTTCTGCAGTCATCAGTACAAGTGAAAAAGAGACCGTCAAAGCCGCGCTGTCGCGTGTGTGCAGGGGTAGCGTCTTCCCTGCTGCCGGGGCCGGTTACAAGAGTCTCTGTGTAGTCCAGGGCCTGGCCGACATTTACATCTTCTCAGAGGACACCACGTACAAGTGGGATTCCTGTGCTGCTCATGCCATTTTGAGGGCCATGGGCGGGGGCATCGTAGACATGAAAGAATGCTTGGAGAGAAGTCCAGAAACGGGGCCGGATTTGCCACAGTTGCTGTACCACATGGAAAACAAAGGTGCCTCTGGGGTGGATCTCTGGGCCAACAAGGGAGGACTGATAGCTTACAGGTCCAGGAATCGACTGGATACCTTCCTGCACTCCCTCATTCAAAACCTCGGGCCTTTGAAGATGCAAACATAGGTCTCTGACCTCAGCAAGCCCTTAAGCCGAACTGGACCCTTTCCTGTTATCTCTATCTCTTGAAGATAGTTTTGTCCATTTGTTAATACTCACCTTCCTCTTTGGAGGAATGTTTTCCCATGTGTTCATAATATTAATTTCAGTAAATTAATAACATTCATGTCATAATTAAGTTGGTATATAATATTATTATAGTGAGCATTGTGCTGTTAATGTTACCTGGAACCCTTCAATAAAATACCAAAGGAGGAGCAAGAATGTCTAGTTCAAGTACAATGATGAAATACCCAGCTATTAGGGGATCCAGGCAGGTTGCCTTAGGTTTGTTTTTTGTCCCAAAGAAGAAATCTGTGGGTTTAGCCTGAGGCAGAAAATTTAGAACTATAAATTTGAATAATATAGCCAAATTCGTATACTTTCAATAGTTTTCTTGTGTTTCTTATTTTTAAAAAAGGAAAGAAAGAAAGGAAAGTAGGAAGGAAAAAAGAGTGGGCACTGAGGGTTTCCAACCATTGAGGCAGGAAGGGGATTAGAAATCAGGAAACAAAGAGACATACAAAGACTGGAGAAAGAGAGAACATGCAATAGGTGGTTGGTAGATAGAAGAGATGATAGACAGACAGACAGACAGACAGATAGATAAAGATACATACATACATACATACATACATACATACATACATACATACATACATACATGCATACGTAGGTAAGCAGGCAGGTGACAAATGGTCCCCTACCATGGGTAAAGCAGAAGGGGGTGAAGAAAAGAACTATATTTTCCACATTTATACTCTCAATATAATACCAATACAGCCCTCTGTTTGCCATACTAGCTACTCTGGGAGCTGGGCACGGATGGCGGGTGCAACGCTCTTTAGCAGCCCTGGAAGTGTCAGCCGTAGGGATCAAACAAACCTTCAAGAGGCTTCCAACCCTCCTCAGCTCTCTGGCTGCTGTTGGCCATTTCTGCAGCATCCTCACGGTCACAGCTTACTGGATATAAGTCAGACTTGTTTGTTTCTTCTGTTATTCTTCAAGAAATGAACTGACAAGTTATGTTGTACATTGATAATGCCTTGAAGTATGCATGCTATATTGAGCTAAAAGGGTGAGCTGGTATCTCATCTTTTCTAAGCCAGTCTGGCTATCTCCCAGCTGCACTGACCGAATTACTTGCCAATATGTTGTCCTGTGTGGACAACATCCATCAAGGTCATGTTCCCTCTCTCCATCTTCTCCTTTCATCTTATGCTCTTCTCCCCCAACTCTTGGTTCCTCCCTGAGACCCCAGTTCCGGAAACTGAAGCTCCAATTCCTTCTCTTCTGCCAAGTTACAGGCCATGCACCCTATTTTACTTAACCAACCAGAGAATATTGGGGAGTAAAGTTTACACAACATCATTTGGTGTATGTGAAAATGTATTCTTCTGGACAGCAATCCGATTTTAGGGTCCAGAAATTAGCACTTCTATGCATAGTAGCACACCAACCCCCAACAGTTAGATGCACATACTCTGTCATTTTACACAGTGAACCTGAGCATGAGTGAACTTGAGTCTGTGTATGCGGTGGGGTATTGCTTTCTAAATTCACTGGCAGGCAAAGCTTTAACATTATTTACAGAAAGTCTGAGGCACAGTTCTTCTGTAGTTTTGTCATTTTCTTCTATTTCTACAACTATTTTATATTCAATATTTATATAAGAGTCACCATTGAGATACATACAGAAGCCTTCAATTTTTTGTTTTTAATCTCAGCCGTTTCATGATTTCATACTATATTTAATCTATGAATGCATGCATGTGTGTGTGTGTGTGTGTGTGATATGTGTGTTTTGGTTTGGTGAATGCATAAGAGTGTGCAGGTAAGGCCAGGACATTGGATGTCTTTATCTCTTGCCCCTCTCTTGCTGCTTTAGGCCAGGACATTGGATGTCTTTATCTCTTTCCCCTCTCTTGCTGCTTTAGGACAGTTTGTCACTGAATCAGAAGGTCAGCATTTTAGCTATGCTAGCTGGCCAGGGAGCTCTCACGATCTGCCTGTCTCTACCCCACAATGCCGAAGTACAAGCATGCCTGAGTCTAGGTTTCCAAACTTGGATCTCCCTGTTTATGCTCTTAGCTCCTGAGCTCTCTCCACAGCCCTTCCACTTGGTTATTGAAAGAAAAGGTAGAACACAGTTCTAGAAAAAGTCAGTAACTCTTGGTACTGAACAAGTCACTTGATGGGGACAAGAGTTGGCTTATCTCAATGAAGGAGCACTGGAGAGTGGCTTCCCATGGCTGCATAGGTCAGGCAGCTTATGCACTGATCAGTGTGTCTTCCAGAAAAATAGGCAGATTATTCTGCCAAGCCACTTATGAGGACAGTGCATCGGAATCACGTGTGCAGGCTGAAGTCAATGTCAACTCTCTTGCACTGATGACTTGTTTCCAGTTACTCAGCAACCGACTTGGCTGCACTACAACATTTTATTGAGAAATCCTCTAATTCTTTATCACCCCGCTCCCACCCTTCACCCTGCTCCATGCCTTTATGTCTCAGTGAGGATCACCTTTTAAGCATGTCAGATCAGGTCTGTTCAAAACCCTCCACGTGGCTCCTCAGTCTGCCAAATATGTGGGGCTGTTGAGGTAGCTCATAAGTAAACCCACTTAGCAAGCAAGGCCGACAACTTGAGTTTAATCCCAATGACCTGATGCCAATATGTGGGATATCCTTAAGGTGAAGGAAAGAACCAACTCCACAGAGAAGTTGTCCTCCGATCGCCATACGTGCATATGTGCACACACCTCACACACTCGAGCAATAATACAGTTAAGCATTTAAAAGCCAAACCCTATGTCGTCCATAAGCCCTGACCTCCATTTGTTCTTCCTACTTTCTCATTGTGGAGTTGTTCCCTCCAGGTTGGACATGAGCTGGGATCACAAACATGAGTCCCATGAACTAGCTGGTCTCTTGACCCTTCCTCATGGGAGGAGCAGAGGCGCTTGTGAGTCTAGTTCACAGGACTCGTGAGACCTCAAGGGAATTCCATGACATTCCTCATGGAGGTTATGCAGAAAGTAAACAGTGAACTGTAGTGCAAGAGAGGCTTCGTCAGGGGTGTTAACTAAACTCCATAGTAAAACTCACTGTGTTCCCTCTTCCAGATCTGAGAGAACAGCATTCTGTCCCCTAGCCCCGTGAACTGGGCTCAGTTAAATGTAATCAACCTCCTTTGTGTCTGTTTTGAGAGGAGCTAATATCATTTAGCATATTGTCTAAGAGTTTCATTCATGTTACGCTATGTGTCAGCATTTCCTCCTTTGTTGAGGCTGAATGCTACTCCATGGCATGTGTTCTGCCATTTTTCTTCATCCTTTCATTGTTTCTTTCTTTCTTTTTCTCCTATCTTTGGTGGCTAGAAGTAAAGCTGCTATGAATAAGTAATTCACAAATGTTAGATAAGAGTTTTAATATATAGTAATGTAGAAACCAATCCCCAATAATAGTTAAAAATATGTAGAATTATGTAATAGCTGATCACAAGAGAAAAAAATTAAAATGCTATACTGAGCTGAAAGGAGCTGAAATTTTTTTTTCCTGAAAACAAAGCTCATGATCACTGAATGTTGTGTGAGCGTTTTTGATTTTATATGTACATATATTCCTAGAATTATATTTTGTGGATACCAAATAATCACCACTATCAAAAATTATTCTAAATGTATTATTGAAACAGTTTAGTAAGGGCTGGGCAGGAGGCAGCCGAGTAGGCAAAGTACTAAGTATGAAAACCTGAATTTGGATCCCCAGCACCTAGAGAGGAACCAGGCATCGTGGCACACGCCTGACACCCTAGTACTAGCGAGTGTGGAGGGTCGACCTTGGAGCTTGGTAGCCAGACAGCCAAGCCAACACAATGAATACTAAGTTCAGTCCCCTAGTTAGCCTCATCTATCAACATGACAGCCCAGAATTATCCCAGGGAGTCTCAATGTGGGGACTGCCTTGATCAGATTGGCATGTCTGGAGGACCATTTTCTTATTTCTTTGTTTCCAGACAGGGTTTCTCTGTGTAACAGCACAGGCTGTCCTGGACTCTGAACTTTGTAGACCAGGCTGGCCTCGAACTCACAGAGATCCTCCTGCCTCTCCCTCTTGAGTGCTGGGACCAAAGACATGTGCCACCATACTTGCCAGGGACAATTTCTTGATTGCTAATTGATTGAGGAGGGGGCAGCCCACTTTGGAAGGTAGCATCCCTGGGCAGATAAGCCTAGATCTATATAACACAGCTAGCTGAGTAAAAGCAGCATCCCTCCATCATTTCTGCGTTCAGCTCCTGCTTGAGTCCCTGCCCAGGCTTCCCTCAGTAATGTAACGGTAGCTTGAAAGATGAAATAAATCAATTTCCTTCCCAAATTGCTTTGAGTTTGGGGTTTTTAACAGCAACAGAGTTCAAACTACAACATTCAGTGAGAGACCTTGCCTCAGAAAAATAAGATGGAGAGTGTATCAGTCAAGGTTCTCTAGAGGAACAGAGCTACTAGAATGAATATATATATATATAATATATACATATACATATGGAATATATATGTGTACATATATGGAATATATATATAGAATATATATGTGGAATATATATATATACATATATATATGGAATTTATTAGAGTGGCTGTCCCCCAGTGGAGAGTCCAAGAATGCAATAGTTGTTTTTTGTCCCTGAGACTGGATGTCTCAGCTGGTCTCCAGTATATGCTACTCCCAAAGGAGTAAGTTCTAATACAAGTAGAAGATTCTGTCAGCAGCAGGATAGAGGAACTTGCCAGTGAGGGTGAGGGCAAGAGGGCCAAAAAGCAAAAGCTGTCTTTTCCTAAGTTCTTTTACATAAGCTGCTAACAGAAGGTGTGACCCAGGCTTAGGGTGGCTCTTCCCACCTCAAATGATCTAGTGAAGAAAAATCCCTCACAAATTTGCCCAGCTGTTTAAGTTTTAGTTAATTCAGGTGTAGTCAAGTTGACGACCAAGGTTAGCCATCACAGGGAGCGACAGCAGAAGTCACGGTGCTCCTGACCTCCTGCTTCCGCTCCTTCAGGCACCTGCACATACACAAATGTGCACAAACATACATGCAACATCTGACCATCACCCCTGGCTGCCGCTGCAAACCATCTGATAAATGTTACCTAGAGTATCTTTTTCTCATCCAAAATTTGGGAACTTCTCTGCCCGATCAAAATCAAATCTTTATCCCCTGACCTGGGGATAAAATGCTCTTTGGCAACTATTCTGCAACCAACAGAGCTGGTTTATAGTTTCCTTTGGAGAACTTTACCATCCCTATAATGAAATCTGTAACAACGAATTTAAGCATTGACTCTAACAAGGAGAAATTCCAGAATGCATTGTGCTTGGTAAAGGTGAATGCTGTTTCATAAACTCTTTGGTTTTGTTAAAACCCAGCCCGCTGTTGAATGTGTAGTGATTTAAAGTGTGAAGAGGAAGGACTGACCATCTTCCTTGAGATCCTCATCCCTGCACAGCTTGTGTACCTGAACCCCGACTAGAGGCTATGAGGGAACAAACAAAAGGCATGCACACACACACACACACACACAGATAAGCTGGGATCATGTGGACTGAACTCTTGGAGAAACCACAGACCACTCTCCTCCCCACAGTCCAACACTTTTATTACATACAGTTGAACAGAGACATGGAACTATCACATACAGATACACAGGGACTAGTATGTGGGAAACAGACTTAGCTAATCTCAGTAGGAGTAATCTCTGTAGTGAGCAATCTTCAGGATGTAAATGTGATGGGGGAAGACAGCTTTGGTGGTCATTTCCTGCACACACTGTCAACATTCTAACATGGGCCCAAGGAAGGCTTTACCATTTCTATCAGGCTAAAGCACTGGGATTCTTAAAGGGGCTGTGCTCATGTCAACAAAACATTCACTCAGGAATTCATTTGCTTCTCACAAGCGAGAATTCACCACAAAAGAACTCAGTGAGCTGTTTTTGAATGCCCATGCACATCTGCAAGAATCCTTGCCAATTTCAAAGTCAAGCTAACAGGAGCACCAAAATGTACACTGAGAAGAAAATTCCAGAATAGGAGAGCAAAAGCCAAAGGAAGGGAACAAGCACGAAAGAAGCTGTCTCCTAGCAACCGGAAACAGTACTCAGCCAATTCCTGGCTTCCTCTGAGCATTGTTTGTCCGGTATTAAGTTCCACCATTAGTCATCTGCATACCTCAGTTTCTGTAATGAAGTAATAGTTTTCAATTTTAAAATAAGGTTGTCTAATCAGGAATGCTGACTTCTGTTGTGGCCGGAAACATGCTTTTGTTTTGATCCCAGGTATAAGATATGGGGTTGATTTGGATGGTTCACAGCACCAATGTATTTGCCTCATGCGGGCTCTGAGAGGGGGCTCTTTCCCAGCTGAAGGTAGTTTGATTCTGAGGACTCTGAGAGGGAATAAAGGCCAGAGCCCGGAGAGTGTGGAGAGGGCTCCGAGAAGGAAGAAGGCTGCTTCCGCTGCTTCCTGCTGTTCCCGATTGCTGTTGGGGTTTGACGAAGATCAGACTTACGCCAAGGAACATGATGACCCTAACCAGCAGGAAGGAGCCTAAGAGAACTCCGTCCCCTGTCCCCACTAACCTTCTTTCCCTCCTACCCAGTATTGGGGTATTGGAAGGGATAGGGGTGGAGAAGGGAGGAAGGGGTATAAAAAATATAAATAAAATAGTTTTTAAAAATGTATGCCAACAGACTACTAAAACAGAAGGACCCAGTTTACTAATAAACATAATAGCACTTAGAAACAATAGAGCACTACTGTTTTATCATATTTCCCATGTTATAGCCAGTAATTTATTCCTCTTACCAAGCAATCATACCCAATTACACAGTCACTAGCTGATTTAAAATCTCATAGGGACATCTACAGCATACCTCTTTTGTACTATTGTGCTTCAATAGGTCAATGTGAACCCCAGATGAGACTTGACAACTTCTATAATTCTATGCTGGTAACAGGGAAATAGTAAGTAACAGAATAAACCCTGCACTGTCCACCCAAAAGCTGATCTTAGATACCAGGCTACACAGCTTCTTTGGATCCCAATATCTTCATCCAATGCTGTGATCAGTGCCATCTTTCAGAACAAACACACACACACAGAGTCATATGAGTCAAAAATCTCTAATGCAACAGAATTGGAGGCTGGAGACAGATATTCATTTAGGCAACATACCCACAAACATAAAAATTTTAGAAAATAAAGGCATTTGTATTTTTCAGCTCATATTTAAGGGACCCTGCTAAAAAATTGTCAGGAAATGAGGTGTATTTGGCCAACAGCTTTAAAGGAAGTATTTACAGGCATAATTATTTTATTATATCATATAATATTAACAACATACTTTTATTTAGATGAGGCTTCACATGGCCCAGGAAGCCTTGAACCCTGATCTTCCTGCTTCCACCTTCCAAGTGCCAGAATTACAGGTGTGAGTCACAACACTCTTTAAGAGTTAACAGATTGAGCCTTATATTCCAAAGCTGTTAGACATTTACATATGTTATTTAAAATCAGACAAAACTGCCTCACATCGGCCACTGTGGTATATTGATGCTTTTGTTTTTAAAGCCTGGCTAGATGTTTCATTTGTGTGTAACAAATTAAGTAAGTTAACTTTAATCCTTACTTTGTGTGTCTGTAACACAAACAGTCTTTAATGAAAGTTGTATAGGAGAGGGTACTACTTCTGCATCTTCTTCATCATTTCTTCCTCGGTTTTGATCTTCTCCTTTCCTACTTGTTGAGACCTGGCTTCCCTTCCCAGGATCTTTTTGCAGTCTTTGTTTACCTTTAGCCTGGCGATAGCCATGCTGCTGAGGTGGATGCCCACATGGGAAGTTGTGACATTAGCCTTTTTCACTGCACTTATTCAGTGTAGATGACATATTTCTTCCTGTACATTTGGACCATTTTGCCAATATGCTGGCCTTTGTAGAGGTCTTGAAAAACCTGAACTTTCATGATCTTTTCAAATGGGCAAAGATCGAACATTATACTTCCGTCTCTGCTCTTTGGGAAGAGAGGAAAACATGATCTTTCCCTGAGCATGAGAAGGTGCATTGAAATGCCCTTCTCAGTTTTTGTGGGAGTCAAAGGGATGGAATTTCATTTTGGCAGCTTCGATCCAGTGATGGCGCAAAAGAAAAGAGGTCTACAGGCGACTTCTGATTCTGTAAGTTGGCAAGAGGTCAATATTCACTTTTTAATATACCGTTCTACCCACTCCTGTCACTTGTCATTCTCTGTTTCAGCCAAAAGCTTCCACTTATCGTGGCCTGTATCTCTTAGTGCACTATTAAAGAACAGCACCACATCAGCATGGGCTTGGCGATCACTGGCATTTGAGTGCTAGGCGTGTGTGCTATGTGTGTGTAACTGGCTGAGTAGGAATATCAGCTGGGTGCTTTCTCTGCCTCTCTGAGCTAGTAGGCATTTGGCTCCTGAGTCTTCATTGGTAAAATCAAATGATTGGGAATTTCTTTCTTTAAAACAACACAATAAATGAAACGGTGGGATCTAGAAAAGATCATCCTGAGTGAAGTATCCCAGAAGCAGAAAGACACACGGTATATACTCAATTGTAAGTGGATATTAGACATATAATATAGAATAAACATACTAAAATCAGTACACCTAAAGAAGCTAAACAAGAAGGAGGACCCTGGGTAAAAGAATCAATCCTCATTCAGAAAGGCAAACTGAATGGACATTGGAAGAGGAAGAAAACAAGGAACAGGACAGGAGCCTACCACAGAGCACCTCTGAAAGACTCTACCTAGCAGTGTATCAAAGCACATGCTGAGACTCATAACCAAACTTTGGGCAGAGTACAGGAAACCATATGAAAAACGAGGTAGTTAGTAAGACCTGGAGAGTATAGGAGCTCCACAAGAAGAGCAACAGAATCAAAATATCTGGGCTCAGGGGTATTTTCTGAGACTGATACTCCAACAAAGGTACATTCATGGATATAACCTAGAACCCCTGCTCAGATGTAGCCCGTGGCAGCTCTGTATCCAAGTGGGTTCCTTAGTAAGGGGAACAGGGACTGTCTCTGACATGAACTCTGCAGCTAGCTCTTTGACCACCTGCTCTGAGGGAGGAGCTGCCTTGCCAGGCCACAGAGGAAGACAATGCAGCCAGTCTTGATGAGACCTGATAAGCTAGGGTCGGACAGAAGGGAAGTGGACCTCCCCTATCGGTGGACTTGGAGAGGGGCACAGGAGGAGATGAGGGAGGGTGGGATTGGGAAGGAATGAGAGAGGGGGCTATAGTTGGGATACAAAGCAAATAAAATGTAATTCATGTTAAAAAATTTTAAATTAATAACAGAAAACAAAGCAAAGCAAAACAAAATGAAACGAAAAGCAAATATAATCTGCAAAAAGAAAATCCTTTAGATTTACAGGGCTTTTAATAGAACCAAAACTCCGGCTAGCTTGACTATGAGCAGAAAAGGAAAGCAAACAAGATCTTGAGAGCGCTGGTAGCATAAGCCTGCCACCAGGATGTCTCACAGGGAATATTCTTAAACTAAATTTGAAAAAAAGACAACAAACCCAGCACTCCGATTCTGGCCTCTTCACACCATTATTGGAGTCTTTCCTCTCAGCCCATGTGTTTGTTTTCTCCACACTAACCCATCGTGGTGTCCTCCTTCCTCCTTTCTTACCATCTGTCTGTTTCCCATGATCCTCCCTTCCTTCAAAGCCCTGGAACATTAGCCACGCCTACCTCTTTCTGTCCTGTCCAGGTATAGGCCTTTAAATCAACCAATCAGGTATGTCTTAGGGAGGTTTACAAAAAAAGGATAGGGGTAACCAGATCTTGAGAGCCAGTAATTAGCATAAAAATAAAGCATCAGAACAACCCCCAACAGGGAGACGAAGTGGACACATGCCCTGTAAGTTAGTGGCTGGGGATTGGCTTCTCGCTGTGACGGCCATGAGACCTCCGTGGTAAGAATAGAGTGATAGGGTGTCAAGATGAGGCCAGAGCTCGGCAGCTCTGGTTCCTTGAGAGACAGAATACTAGCCATGCTGCTATACCTGTTTCCAGTCTTACAGACGGCAAGATTCTTGGGTTTTGGCCCCCAGAAATGAGACATTGTTGACTGTGGTCATGTAACTCGGTGACAGACAATGAAAAATCATCCTGCTTTGTCTTTCTCTTAATCTGCCTGTGGGAAATGCGGACTCTGTGCCACTGTGAGTAAAAGGGCCTTAGTATGGAGGTTGGGGATAGAGTAAGCATGAGTCCCTGAAGACATTACAGCAGGGCATCTCCTCTGAACAATACCCCTCTCCTTTTTTGAGACGTCACTTCAATTCTTACATAATTGTTTGGGCATTTTTGCCAATTCAGTTAAAGCTAACATGTCCTTATAGAAAGTGTTATTTAGACTCCAAGCTGGACTTCCTCTGGACAGAAGGCCTCCTGCATAATTTTGCCCATAGGCGCAGTGATGTTTTCCTACTCCCGTCCTTGTAACACGTCAGAGCTCTATGCAAGCCATCAGAATACTGGAAGCATGGAATTCTCTTCCACTGGCCCTTACAGGTCTGTCCTGGAGGGGATGTGGTGTGCGTGCTAGCACAAGCTTTAAGGAAGGAGTCTAAAGTCGGTGCAAAAGACTGACCATATTCAAATTATGTTAAAAGATAGACAAGGGAGCTGAAAAATGGTCAGTTGGTAAAGTGCAAGAATGAGGATCTGAGTTCAAATCCCCATCACCCACATCAAAAGGCTGGTGTGGCTGTGCGCACCTGTAGCCATAGAGCTGGGGCAGAGACTGGCACACAGAGAGACAGAGCTTGAAGGCTTTTCTGGCCAGCCAGTTTATCTGAATTCCTGAACTCCAGTTTTAATGTGAAACCATGTTTCAAAAATTAGTGATGGAAGAAGAAACTCAATGCTGATGCCAGCATACACAAGCATGCGGGAAGCACACAGAGAGAGAGCAGAAGAAAGATCTAAAGGTGTTGGGTAGAGGTAGGGAGAATGTGGCGCATGTGCGCTGGGAGACCAGAGATAAGACAGGCATTGGTCTAGAGAAGTGTCCAAAACTAAAAACCTCAAACCTGACACCCAAACTCTCATCCTGAGCCTGGTAGGAGCAGGGCTGCTTCCTCTCTGCTTCTGTGCACAGAGATTGGCAACCCCCAACTCTCAAAGTAGTCACAAGCAGTCATGATTCAAATAGAACATCACCAACATGCCAGCCCCAATCAGTGAAAGGTATTCACTCCCCAAATTCATCCCTATTCCCCGTGATTTATATAGTGCTGTTCACCATGGAAAAGAGGAACTTGAGTTGCTTCACTAACAAACCGGCACAATCTGAGTCACTGAAGATCATCTATGAGCTGTTGACTCACTTGAGCTATAACACTTGAAGACATTCACTGCCGGACCCTTGGACCTGCCCACCTGGTGGCTTTGCCAGCTAGACCTGACTGCCACGCTGCTACCACCCAAGTACTGGCTGCCGGACTCCACTTCTCAGACCTCTGGCAAAGGACTGGAAACACCTGCATGAAAGAGCTTAATACTCTTTAAAGAAGGGCTTACACCCACAACCCCCGGCTGGACCTAGAAACTTGCAGACTCCACTGGTTCCAGACTCCAACTCATTCTTTCCAGCTCTATGTGCAGCAGTGTGTGGCTGAGGGGCTGAGCTGATCGCAGAAGCACAGGAGAAAGAGAGGAAATATATATATTCTACAAGTATGCATGGACTACCAAAGCAGTTTCTTCAGTTCTTTTGTGATAGGCATGCTTACTAGATACCGGAGAAGGTGCCGGGCCTTCTCATTCTGTAACAACACACCCCAAGTGTATAGTCATGAATTTTAAACAAAGGGTTCATGGAAAAACATTGATATACTAAGTGCAGTATATTCTAGAACTTCTCGTTCTTTTGGGTTTAATTCTTTAATATTTTCTGCTAAGATGAACCTGTGCTCTGCTCAAGGACTTGATTTTCTAAAAGATGTGTGTTGAATAGGTATAATTATAGTTATCCAACACATTCACATGTTTTCATACACATGCACACAAAAAACATGAAAGCAGAAGGAGTAAGATGGGAGGGAGAGGAACACGAAAAGGATGGGAGGAGAACAGAAGGATACAGAAGAGCAAGTACAGTGATTATGGTTGACAATGTCAGGAGGAAACCCATTATTTTGTATGCATAGTAAAAAATAGTAATAATAAACTTACGTGTGTTAGCACATGCCTTTAATCCCAGAACTCAGGAGACAGAGGCATGCAGATCTCTGTAAAATGAAGATCAGACTATGCTACAGAATGATTTCCAAGCTAACCAGGGATTTATAGTGAGGCCTTGTCTCAAATACACATACAGACACACAGACACGCGCACACACACACACACACAAAGACATACATGTGCACACAGATGTTACAATCAACACATTCAGAAAGGCTAAGTTTCAGGAGGGCTCTAGCGGGGAGGTATGGATCTCCACTCTCAACATTACTTCTGACACTCCTATCATCCTGGTCTTGCAAGAATGGCTTATTAAGCTCTGTACAGCTCTCTTGGCCTTGGTCATGTAAAGTCATAATATCATTCACATTCCTCCAAAAGCAACATTCCCAGGTTCTTTGCAACAACAAACTCACTTTTGGGGCACTCTTTTTTCTCCTAACTTGCTTGTCTGTTGCTACAATGAAATGCTGGAAATAAACAGGTTTATTTGGCTGCTAATGCTAGCTCACAATCCATCATTGTGAGAGCATGGGACAGAAATCCAAGCTAGAAAATCAAGGCGATAACTGTGGGCAAACATTGTTTCCTGGTTTTCTCTTTTGCTTTGTCACTGTCTCATGCTCCTCTAGCTCTCTTATGCAACCCAGACCCACCTGCTTAGGGACATTGCCACCTCAGTGGAGGAGCCTTCCCCCATCAATCCTCAATCAACACAATTTCTTAGACATGGCAAACAGTCTTTCTTTACTGGGCATGCTATCAATGATGTTTCCTGAGATGACTGTAGGCTAAGTCATGTTGATAGCTAAAGTAGACCACAGAGACAGTACTATATGAGTTTTTTAAAAATCTAAAACCAATGTATTAACCATACCAATTATGTAGCGAAATTTTAACAGTCATGATGGCAACAACTGAAAAACATAGGTATGCCAAGAAATGAGAGTAGGTGAGCCTCTAAGACCAAGAGGAGGAAGCCAGAACTGTTTCTCCACACAAAGCCCCCATGTCAAAAACAAACAAACAAAAAAACTTAAGAAACTCCTAACATAATATAGTAAATTTTCTGAATACAAAATTGGTGAAGGTCATTCATTTTTCAGAGAAATAATGTAATTAGGTTATAATTAATAAAATTATACAACATAGATGGCACCAATGACAAAATGAGACACAAAGATGTCTACAAATATATCATGATCCCTCATACAAGAACTACAAGATTCTAATAAAAATAAAAGTAAAAAAAAAAAAGAATCAGTGTGCACTCCAGAAATTGATAATAAAAAGTGGGTTGGGTGAGAATGGCTGTTCCACCAAAATTGGAGAGATTGGCTTCAAGCGTGCTGATGTTCAACACTGGAGAAAATACTTTTGACTACTAAAAGTGTCTCATTTTCTTATGGTAAAGAAAAAATGTCGGCTAGAATCACTAGTGTTCTGGTGTGTGTATATGAGAGAGAGAGTACTCTATGTATGAATACAGGTAAGTCATCAGAGAAGAGGGTGTCAGATTCCCTGAATCTAGAGTAGCAACTATTCCTGAGCCTCCCAACTTGGGTGATGGTATCTGAACTTAGGTCATCCCCAAGAAGAACATATGCTGGGTGACTTGCCCAACCACATAGTACTTTTTATCCAATCAACTATATCTTTCGAAGAGTAACTAGATAATTAATCAAATGTATGAAATGATCCCTTGAAACATGATGTATCAATATTAAAATGTTGCATATGTTGAATTAGTACCATAAATTCAGTATAATCCAAAGAAAATTTCTAACAATTGAAAACAGGAAAAGGTCACTTTAAAGCTACATTCCAAGGGTAAACACTCAGAATTCTCAAAGGGATTATGGAGATTTAGTACACACATTGACAAAGTGTGATATCTATACTTAACCACAAAACTAGAACAATCATGGTTGTGTACAATATTGTGAGAGAATAAAAGGATGAAAAGAAAAAAAAAACCCCAAGAACAAAACCAGAAAAATACAGTAAAGATTTAAACAAAATATCTACAAAAACTCAGTCAGGAAAAGTATAATCTTGACCAATTTTTCTGACTATCTATGATTATCTGTATAGAAATTAAATAAAAACACAGACTTCACAACCTAACAAACTTAACATAACTTTTAGCTGTTAGGTTGTTGACACTCTAAGTACTGATATCTCTTTCAGAGAGGTCCTATGCTCTGAAGCTCTCTCTACAAATGGAGGTGATTAGAAAGGTCTCTAAGGCTCTGCACCCTCTCATGTCCCCTTGTAATTTCAGGCAAACCCAGCCCCTTACACAAACACAATATTCAAGAATAACTTAATGACTGCTTCCTGCCACATGGACTATGGTACAAGATGTGGAATCTGCCCTGTCCATCCACCCTTCTCCATGTATACCTTAGAAACCTTTGCAGCTCAAAAACTCTTTTTTTAATCCTGGAACTGAATTTCCCTGAATTACACTGCTGTGGCTAGCTATAGCAGAAATTTAAAGGCATTTTAATTATGTGTTGCTTAAGGATGATCCCCATCACCTTTTCCCTAAGAGTTTCTAAACTATTGCTAAAACTTATCACATAAACCTAAAAGTAGAATGCAATGTTCAGATATTGTAGACCGTCATTTTTACAGTCTATCTTCCCAAAACATACAAAAAGCAATGCCTGTGTGTGCACAATGGCCAGCAATATTACAGCACCACAACTTCCCACTTCAAGAGCTGTAGTGTCGGAAGGAGATGCTGAGACTCATAGCCAAACTTTGGGCAGACTGCAGGGAATTATGAAAGAAGGGGGAGATAGGAAGATGTTGAAGGGATAGGAACTCCACAGAGAGAACAACAGATCAAAAAATTCTGGGCACAGGGGTCTTTTTTGAGATTGATACTCCAACCAAAGACCATGCATGAGATAACCTAGAACCCCTGCACAGATGTGGCCCATGGCAGCTCAGTCTCCAAGTGGGTTCCCTAGTAATGGGAACATGGACTGTCTCTGACATGAACTCAGTGGATGGCTCTTTGATCACTTCCCTCTGGTTGGGGAACAGTCTTACCAGGCCACAGAGGAAGACAATGCAGCCAGTTCTGATGAGACTTAATAGGCTAGTGTCAGATAGAAGGGAGGGGCATGGGAGGAGGGAGGGCAAGATTGGGAAGGGATGAGGGAGGGGACTACAGCGGGGATACACAGTGAATAAACTGTAATTTATAAAAATATTAATAAAATTTTTAAAAAGTGAAATAAAAAGCTGTAGTTGTCTTCCCTTCCTCAGGTCACCACATAGACTAACAGAACCACAATCTGACTCTGAGTCCATTCCATTCCGAGCAACTCTGACAGCTAGCCAGGCTACTTCTCCTGCTAGAAACACACTGGCCCCACACTTACCCGGGCATGGCTTATGGTCTCCCAAACAGTTTCTTACAGTGCCATCATAGCAGTACCTTGGAAGATGCCAACAAGCTACCTCCCACTGGTGCTCATGATTGCTAGGCCTGCCCAGAGTCCTTCATTGACTAGGGCCATTTAGCTGGGTAGTAAGACAGTGACAGCTCCCCTACTGGGTGAGCAGAGATCAAAAGACTCAGCAGAGGCCCTCCCTGCCCTGCCCTTCCACCCTAGGGAGAGTCAGAGCCCTATCCTATGAAATTTGTATTTTAGAAGAACTCCTTCCAGTACCCCAAAGCACATGTTCCTCCTCCTAGGTGTAGGGTCCTCTGGCCTCACATTCCATTACACATTCATGGCCAAAGAAGCCATCCCTTGCCTTATATAGTCCTGTAGGCAAAATTAGGTGAAATTCAAACAAGGACAGCAATTAAAGCAAAAAGAGATGATGAATTTGGAAGCAAGGAGGGGTCTATGAGAGGGAGGAGAGAGAAGGTGGAAATGATGTCATTATAATCTCAAAAAATTATTTTAAAAATTTGAGACAGGCTTTATGACCCCATGTGCTCCAGAGACCAGACACATGTACTAGAGCACACCCAGGCTTGCGCCCACTTTTCTCTCAGGCTATAAATTTTCAGCAAGAAAAAAAATAACCGTCCTGTTAGACAGGGCCACATTAGTTTGTCCAGATATTTTGCTTTGGTTGATTAGTGTAACTACAGAAATTTAGTTTCACAACCACTTCAGTTCTTTATCCTGATTCTTGATTGCCCTGGTTGGAGGATTCCAACAAATGGTTTGTCAGGACATTTATCAATCATCTAAAATTGGTTATCTGATTACTCCTTGATAATCCCAACTGTTCCCAAAGTAGGAAACCTTCTTCCTGCTCCTCCCTCTATGTGCTGTGACTCCACTTGCTTTAACGTTAGTCAGTGAGCTCAGTTCTTGCATAGGACTCTCTTCATTTGTAAGTTCTCAATAAATGCCAGGTCGGTTGGAGGACACTCACTCACTTGCCTCTTTTCCTTCTCACTGACCAGTCTGGGCCCAGCCTGGAAAGTGGTGCAGGGTTGTCTTCCCAGCTCTGAGCAGCAGATGCTAATTAGGTGTTCAAAGCAATTCTCAGTTACACAGTGTGAGGCAAGTCTGGGCTACAGGAGGCATTACTCTAAACAGAAATGTGTAAATAAATTGCACTTGAGAAAGGAATGGAATTTTTAATGACAGGGAAATATTGGAGAACAGAAACAATTAACATATTAAGAGCAGTGACACATTATAAAATTGCATATGAAATGTGATGCAATAATTGACTTTTTAAAAGGAGATGGATTACTCATTATGTATACGGTGTTCTCCCTGCTTGTATGCCTGCAGGCCAGAAAAGGGCCCCAGATCTCATTACAGATGCTTGTGAGCCACTGTATGGTTGCTGGGACTTGAAGTAAGTATGTCTGGAAGAGCAGCCAGGGCTCTTAACCTCTGAGTCATCTCTGCAGCCGCCAACAACTGACGTTTTAAAAAGATAAATGTATTGAAAAAACACCTAGCTATAGTGACTTTGAAAAAGAGTAGGCACGTCCCTGGTAAAGGAAAAGCCGTAATGTACCTGATCGACCTTGCTTCTAGGAACAAGGCTAGCTGCTTAGATCTGTGACTAGAAACACACAGCAACAGCCAGTAAGGGGCCTGGGTCTCAGAACTCTGAGCTGACTTATTGGTGCCAAGCAGGACTGTACATATCTGCATAGGAGAGTTCCCCAATTCGGATTTCAATAGTTTTGGATCAAGGTAAACTCCCTAAATTATACACCCACCCATCTGGTCTGCCTTCGTTCATATGGCATGAATTAATACATGCTGAGAAATTATAAAATCACTCATTTTGCTCCTTCATAATGGTGAGCCAGGAAGTTAACTGCCTTAAACTTTAGTTTGTGACTTAGCTATTGTCTACCCCATTAACTCCTCACTGTACAGAATAAACTATTCCTCCGATCTGGCCTGAAGGCAGAAGCCATGTTCCACATTTTTCTGTTATTGCAATAGACAGTATGCTACATGAATCAAAGAGGTAATTTTGAAACTCTGGTGGTACAGCCCTTTAAGAATTTAGGAGGTTTAGTCAGAAGGACAAGGACATTGCCTTGTGGAGCAAGAGACTAGAATCAAGGTGACATGAGTCAACATAGTTTGGGAGCAATCGCAAGACCGGTGTAAATCCCATTCTTAGGAATAGACAGGAACAGACAGTTAAGCTGTACTTATCTAGAGTCCATTTGACTTGTGACCAGTGCTTCCAAGTTTTACAACTTAGTTTAATAAGGAGATGTGTAGAAGAATTTTAATTCTGAACATGGCTGCTCTGGTAAGAAATCACATCCTAAGACCTTCTAGGTCTATGTGGCTGGAATACAAACACCCTTTAATCCAGGAGACAGAGGCAAGCAGATCTGACTTTAAGGCCAGCCTGGTATAGAAAATTGTAGATCCAGACGTGGTGGTACACGTCTTTAATCCCAAACAATGGGGGTAAAGTTAGTTTGTAGAAAGAAGCACCCATGTTTGAAAGTGATGCCAAATTGAATGGTAGAAAAAAGTGACAAATCAGAGGTTGATTTGAAGAATAAGATATGCCGAACTCTCCCGAGAAGAAAGAGAAACGGGAAGCTATTTAAGGGAGTAACACAGAGACGAAGAATAATAAGCAATTTTACCTGGAACGTTTTATGGAGAGAGTTGTACGAGAGAACAAGCTAGACACTGATGAAGACAGAGAATGAGAAGGAGCCAGAAGATTAGAAAAGATTGCATTAGAGGCCAACTTGAGCAAATCAGTGGCCTAGGGAAAGGCCGGACTGTATAAGTCAGCTAGAGAGGACTTTGAGCCAGAATCGCTGAGTTGTACAAGTCAGCCCAGGGCTCAGTAAGAACAAAAAAAGGGAAGCTTATTAAAAAGTAAGTCTCAGAGGCTGAAATTATTCCCCGCATAGGTTAGAGTATATGGGGGATAGAAGCTTCCAGGGCTAGGCCTAGGTGAGTAGATGAAGGCAGTAATCCACCCAAACAACTGAACCAGGTGAGTAAGTTTTCTTTACAGAGAAACATTCACATTACCATTGTATTGAAATCCATACTATAGAAAAAGCAGTTAAAAGATGACTAAAACAAGAGAGTAGATTCATGCCTTTGAGTCCTAGCAAAGACTACAGTTTTAGATTAAAAAGAGCAAGGTATATAGAATAGACATGGTTTAGCCCAATAAAAAGCATCTTTAAGTTATATCTTGAAGATAACTAAAGAAAACTCAAAGTCTTGAGCTTGTGATTGAGTAATAAATCTTGAACTTTCAAAATCCCAGGGCAATAACAGCACAGAAAGAGAAAGAACTCTGAAACTGAAGAGTTTAAGTTAGCCTGGGTATAACTCCATTTTGAAATGAGGAAACCATATTGACTGTGAGCTGAACTCAGGTACCAGGAAATATCACAGAATGTACACTTGGCAGAAAACAAAGTTAACTCTCCTAGCAATGGCCTCCAGGAAATATCATAGAATAAATACTTAGTAAGAAATAGAGACAGTCTCCCCTGGTAGCAATCGATGAGAATCAGCTGGGAATCTGGCTGGGAAAATTCTCCCCAATGTTCCAGATATAGTTTAGAAGAATCATGATTATATGCCTTAGGCAATTGTGATTATGTGCCTCAGAGAAGGTCACCTCACCCCTCTGACTTTTACCCAATCCTGTAATGCCAAGGCATGTGTCCCTCCTGCTTGCCGTCATGAAAATGTGTGCCCCCCCTTGCTGTCATGGAAACCCTCTGCTTGCAGTCTTTCCCTTTAAAAACCCTGTTCACTCAGAGCTCAGGGTCTCACTTCTCTACTGTTGCGTCAGTGAGACTTGGGTCCGGAGTTTGATCAGTCTCGTAATAAAGCTCTCTTGCTCTTGCATCGAGTTGTCTCCTGGTGGTCTCTGAGGGTCCTGTGATCCTGGCATAACAAAACATTCCTTATCTCTATACATTTTGAATCATTTTTATATCCCTTGAGCTTATTTAAGTTTTTATTTCTTTAGACCTTGTATGGACTTTGAATCAATTTTCATCATTTACCAGAGACATACGTAATTATTATTGAGAATAGTCATTGTAAAACAGGTTCTTTTAGTGAAAAGTTACATCTGAAACCTGTTAATCCTTTAATATGAGGCCTGGGGGCAGGATAAACCTGTTTACCTTTTCTTAACAAGATACCCAATAGCTTTAATTAACTAATGAAGTAACTAAAGAACTAAGCAGCTGGCTGTAGCCTTAGGTGAAGAAGGAACCTATTGTCTACGGTTTTCTTACTGGCAAAGCTACATGATCAGATTCAACATGATCAGAGTCCTGAGAAAGATAAGTTATAATGGCTGTGTGTCAAATAAAACAACAGAGGCCAGTCTGGGGTCCATTGCACAGACAGCCATTCCAGGCTCCTGTGGGCTCCATGGTGACTGGGACAGAGGTATTCATTCCTGTGGAGGAGGAGCAGGGGAAGGACTGACCGCTTCTTGTCTACACCAAGCTGGGCATTCAGCTCTCCACTGTCCTGCTTGTGCACAGTTTAGGGTGGGCCCTGGCGGTGGGTGGGGCATTGGAATGGCCTTGCCCACTGGTTAGGATTATCACAATCAGGTGGAGTCCTTTGTTGGTGCATCCATTATCTTCTTGAAGAACTTGAGGGTCATTACTGAAAGTCTATCATAGTAAGCTTAAACATCTTAAATGCCATATTCAACAGAGTTCTGGCAGGTTTGAGGGCCAGCATCTACCAAGCATATCTGAGTTAAACAATTCTTGCCTGGTTTTAGTTATTTTCTCATAAAACAGGAGGCTAAGTAAGGCTTATTCCTGTAATTAAGTATCTTAAGTATCTTGCCTCAGGCCTACCCCTGGCAGGATAGCCCGAGAGGAGGTAAGGAGTCGGCAAGGGAGAGATGAGTCAGTTGCAATGGTCAGGGGATTCATGCAGCTCTGACTGACTGACTAACAACCAGGAGCTTCTTTAATTATAAAGGTTTCACAGAGCAATGACAGAGTAATGATTATCCTCATGGTACTCCAGGGAACACAATGCAAAGTTGTGGGTGGGATGCCCAAATGGGCATGTGATAGATTACATAGAATTTTAAGGGATACCTGGCAAGAGACTTTGTACCATTAAGAACTCTATCCTCCTCATCTGTGTCAAGCTGCTTTGTCATTTATCAAAAAGCATGTTTTTACCCTGGCCTTCATCTTGAGAAACAGAAAAGTGGAAGTTTTGCCAAGTTCTTTAAAACCTTGTTTCAAGTTCCTTAAAGCTTGTTTGTGTGACCTTTAACCATACCTGCTATAAGGAACGATTTTTAGAAAACAATTTTGGCAGTTTCATGAACTTCTTTCTGGTATTGATGTGATTTACTTTTGATTCGCCTATTAAAAAGGACTTGTAGAATAAACTCTCTGCTGAAGTCTTACTGACAGCCCTCTTCGAGCCCATCCCATGTGTAGAATGTCTTTGCTTTAATTATTTCACTCCCCACTCAGGAACTGTTCGACTCTGCTGATGGGCTCCAGCACTTATTATATAAAATCTCTCTTTTAGAATCTCCTGGGAAACACTCCCTTAATCTTGCAAAAAATCTAAATTGCCTGTAATCTTACCCACGGAATATAATTTGATCTTGATAACCTGAAAACGTGCCTTCCTCTTTTTCTCTGCAACATTCTGGCCACCATATATGGAAAACAAGCACTTAATGGTATCCTAGTTACAAAATCATATTACACTTAGACTCTCTTTTTTTAAAAAAGGGGAGAAATCTTTCAGTTGTCACTAACACAGGGTTTCTTGATCCACTATCAAGACCTTTCCATTTACAAATGAGCCAAGCAAAAAGAACAGAAAAGAAGCATTAAATTCCATGGTGACGTTGTAACAAATCTGTTCCTAAGGTCTTTAGAACTTGTAGGAGAATCATAGTCCTTATTGCCACTCTACCTTAGTGTTCATCCCTGGGTAGACTGACACTGTCATGAAGTCCGGTCTGAGGTCTAAGAGGGATTTCCTCAATTTGATGCAACACAACTATGTCATGCTTCCACTAATATATTTTAAATCCTTTAATTCATAACTTTCTTTGTTTTCTTGTTGTAAGTGAAAAAAAGCCCTATGGTATTGTTATTATACAAGAACATAGAATTTGTACTTATCTAACCTGATTTACTAAGTCATGATCACTGATATTTGGTTCCAGAATTAACTTTTATGGTTTGGATGTGAAATAGTTTCCAGTGTTCATGTGTTTGAACACGGGATACAAAGCTGGCAGTGCTGATTTGTAGTTGCATCACCTTTAGGAAGTGTAGTCTCCTTACCTTGGACTGAATTATGGAACCATGTTCCCAACACTGTCTCCAAATCTTCCCCAGCATAATGGAGTATTTGCCCTGCAACCATCAGTTAGGTTGTACCTTTCATTCTTTATGTGACTTGTCAGTTACTGTCAGAGGACAATAACTCTAAGAACTCTCTCATGTTCCCTTGTAGGGCATAAGGAGACACTAATTTTTAAATCTGTATGAAAGGACAGGTCTTTTTTAAAGAGATGTATAGTGTGAATGTACTTTGAGCCTCTGACTGTGGCCATTGTGCTCTCTTCCTCCTGTCTCAGGTTCAAAATGTCAGCTCTCAGGTCTTCCTGGTGGCATGTGTTTACACTGCCATTACTGACTCTAACCATTTGGAAGCTTAATTTAATGGCTTCAATTATAACTTGCCTTGCCTGTGTTGTGTGTTATGATAGCACTAGAAAACTTTACAGTACTGTTCTGTGGAAGATCAGAACACAGAAAATAGCCCCGTCTAAGTACAGAAACAAGGGACAAATATTTTCTAACTTTAGCTCTAGAGCAGTTAGCATCAATTAGCCTTTTCAGTTCGGAGTGATCCCAAGGTCGACTTACATGAAGGAACAACCCTGCTAAGAACATTCTCCATTACTTCTAACCAGACCAGTATCAAACAAGATCTCAGATGCCTCTTCTACCTACAATTATCATGCTGGGAATGATGATCCAAAAGCACAGGACTATACATACACTGCTATTTATTACAGATTCAATATGTATTATACATTATGGTATACTTAGTGAATCACTTCAGCTGGTGTGCTAAATGAGACCCTGTCCCAAACAACAAAAACAAATCTAACCAAATGCCAGCTGGCTCCATTTGCTCTTCATTTTCCTAGTTAAATCTAATGTTAAAATTTGGTTTATTTCTTAATTGTTCCATAATGGTGTTTTGCTCAAATCGTGTCCCACGTTAAAGGTGGACCTGTTTCTTTGACTTGTTCTTCCTCTACAGAGGAGATCTTGAGATCTACATATCATAAAAATTGTTTCCATTGTCCATGGTATTTTCTGAGAACTGACTGGTAATTGATTACTGATGGTGAAAATTCCATTTTTGTAATCGCTTGTTATACACCTCAGCCGTGGGCTTACCTATAAAAAGGCTCCCCTGCTTTTTTAATTTGGGCTGCTTCTCTCTCCTACTTCAAAGGAGCCTGCAAGTTTGGCCAGAAAATACATTTGACCTTAAAGCTTTTGGTGGTTCCCCCTTGGTTATGGACACATTATTCACTTAAAAAATTTTTCAGGTCTATTTGAGATGGGTTATAGTGTGGAAGTGTCTATGTAGACCAGCATAGACTCAAATTCATGGACATAAATTTGCCTACAAAGTGCTGGGATTCATAATATGTGCTACCATGCTTGACAATATTAATTTTTGAAAATGACTATATGGTACTGGTGGCAAACACCTGAAATGACTTTAAGAAATATTGTATCATCCCAATTTTCCAGTGCTGTCGTTTATCTGTTATTTAGTTTTGTTCTTCTTTTCCAATGTGTGTGGATGTGGGCTTGTGTGTATGTGTGTGTCTACAATGTATCACAGGCTTTCCTCAAATTCACAGTGATCATCCTGCTGCTGTCCTGAATGCTGGACTTGAAGAAATGCACTACTGTGCCCAGCTTGAACCACAACTTTTGTGGTTCTTTCTTTCTCACACACACACAAACATACCAAACAAATTTTAGTCATTGTTTTTATATGAATGCTTTGCCTGTGTGTGTCTTTGTATCCTATTCATACCTATTGGTCAGGGAGGCCAGGAGATTGCATCAGACCCCAAAACTTCAGTTTCGGATAGTAGTGAGCTGCCTTAAGTACTGGGAACAAAACCTGGGTGTCATGGAAGAAACTTCAGTTTTCTTGGCTTCTGAGATATTTTCCATCTCAAGCTTTCTTTTGTTGACTATGTTTCTTGTGGAAGGCACCCTAGGTCACTTGGAGGTCAGACTTCTTTTGAGATGTTCCTTGCGGGTGTGAGACAGGAAGCAAACCACACTAAGAGATGATAATGAAAACCTGGTGCACACTGACTTTGTCAACATGGATCTGAGCTGGGGGAGTCTTGCTGTGGGTGGCCCCCAGCAGTGATGGAGTTCTAGAGAGGACGAAAGGATTAGGTGAGGGAAAGGTTGAGTCATACACACACATGGTGAGACTTTGTATTTCTGATTGGCATTTTCTGATTTATACAGATTTTTGAAAACATTCATGATTTCTCAAGAGATACAAATCATATTATTCTGTCCTGGGCATACTTCTCTAGGATTCCCAGGGTTACAGGTTAAGTGCAGATAGAAATGATTTGGTTATTATCAACCCCATATGCCTATGCCTAAAATTCTATGAATCATTTCAGTTTAGGCAAGCATAATATAGCAGCCTGTTCTCAGGGTGGCAGCAGTTTGCAATTTTAAGATGTATATATAGAAAATAGATAACATCCAAGTCACTCCAGGTAAATCACCATATTTATTAGCTTTTACTGGTCAATTATATTAATTGCATATTAGCCTAAGCCTGATATGAACCATTGTAGCTGTTATTCAATCTTAGTCATATTTGCATTCATAATCAAAAATAATTTGTTTAATAAAATAATTCTTTTATTCCCAAATTAAGTAACATCACAGCAACCTGGTGTAAACCATTGTTTCCAAGAATGACAAATCTTAATATCTTATTCTTCTTACAACAACCAAACATGCTATTATATTATCCTCATCATTATAGATTTTGTTGCTGAGTTCTTCCCAGAGCTTAATATATATGACTCTCTGCTTTATATTTCTAAAAAGTTTATATATCCTGTAAAAGAAGTCTGGCACTCTGATCTGCCTGTCATTTCTCTTCTGACCTTTGTCAGCCTCCTCTGAATTCATACTATTCTAATTACTCTGGTTTTGAGTTTACTTACAGGTAGATAACAATGCCCAAGGCACGTAGGGTCAGCTGAGGTCACTTCCCTGAAAACAGGAGACAGTACATTCAGGGCTTTCTCAGGGAGATACAGGAACAATGTTCTCAGAAAACACATGCGTTAATCATTTTGCTAACAGCCCCTAAGAGTGTATCACACAGAGACTCAAATGAAAAGCAAAGGGCACAGGTCAATGATTGCAGCACGAGCTTCAGCTTTCCTGGAATGCTGTCAAGCAGCTATGACTCTTGCCCTTCCTCTAGGAAATGGCTCTGCCAGAGTCTAATGCCAGGCAGCATATTTTAAAATACAGTATAATAGGGAAATTATTTCCAGGCAACAGCCAGTCCAGTTCCAGGCAGACGATAAAGCTTAAGGTGTGAGTACCTAGAAACTCTTTTATAAAGTACATGTGACCATGAGGGTGGGCTCTATAGCTAAAAAACAAAACAAAACAAAACAAAACAACAAAAACAGTATTTAATGCATTCTCTGACAAATAGGATAGAGATCAGCGAGCCATAAAGTACATGTGACATTTTTTTCTAAGGATGCCTAACGGTCTAGGAAAGAAATAGTCTGACATAACCATTATGGAGAATTTGGGTAATGCCTGCCTCTATAGCAAAAGGTAAGTGAGGTCTGCCTCCACAGATAGCCAATAGTTCACCAGATCATTAACAAAATCTACTCCCAGCTTTTTAGATTGAATGCAGATATCTTTCCTTGACATAAGACCCTTGTTAAAGCCTGGTATTCCATAAAGATCTCTGTGCCAGTTTTCTTCTTGAGAAAAGCATAGTTCTGTCACATGGGTAAGACCACACTGGGTGACAACTCCTTGAAAAGGAAAACACTGTTGTGTCAAGGGCTTGCCTGAACAAGCAAGGCTTTCCACAAGGCTCTTATGTAAGGAAAATGAAGTATTCTTTCTCAAAACCAGGAACATGCTTGGTTGAGCCAGTAACGGTCTGGGGACTAGACCCTGGGAGCTTTCACTAAGGCCCTGATGTATTGAGAATAAAATAGAGCTCCTTCTGTAATACCAGGAAATGCCTGGGTATGCTGGTAATGGTCTCGGGCCAGGCCCTTTGGATCAGGGTTGCTTCAGATCCTGAGAACCCAACTCTTTCCACATTTGGGCTGTGTGGAAAGTCCACTGTAGGCTTGCTAAATAATGTTCCATAAATACCCTGTATTCCTCTTGTGCAGCATTATTTTGTTAGACTCCTTCTGAATTTGTCCCATTGTATGATAGTTTCTGTTGATTTCATAGAAGTCTCCCATTTCTTTCCATTTACCCCCTAGCAGTAGCATTCAAGATCCTATCCTTCTTAAGAAGCTTACTTGACATAAGATATAGCTTATGTAAGACTTCCACACCTCAGCTTTTATACTTTCTACCTTCTACTTTTCATATCTTTTTCATCCTCTGGGACCTTCCAATCAGGACCCCGTCACTGAAGAATGACCTGGTGTTTGAGGGAACTGGTATAAATAATTCTGGAAATATCTTTGCTGTGTAAATCTCCCATCTGCTTAAGTGGCTAGAATTTTCTCCAGTCCATATTTAAATTGTTCAAAACATAAGCTGTGGCCTTAACCTTAAAGAGAGTTAAGGGTAACAGAGTATGTGGCATGCAAGATCTGTTCTAGGCTGGCTCCTCTTTGAGCATTAGCCAGAGCTGAATGCATGCTGTCACTAAAGACAATTTTTAAATTTTAATTTAATTCTTTTAATTTCTCTCTGGGAAATCACATTAATTCTAGGACAGCTATGTCTTCATCCTTTTAGAAAAATGTTTTTGAGACCTTACTTTCTTTCATCTCGACTAAACTTACTAAATTCTTTAAAGGGATGTACTACAACAGAGTTTTAAAGTTACCCATTTGAGTCATATAGTTACCTATCCATTGCAGTAACAGAAAAAAGGATTTGCATGTGGAGCATGGCTTCTATTTTCAGACCAGAACTGGAGGAACACTTTACTGTGTACACTGCAGGGGGAATTAGGACAGGCAGTAGCTAGATCACAGACAGAAGTTGAAGGGGGTCACCTGCAGGATCACCATTATGAAGTACCTGATTAAGGCAGGGTGAGTGATTTTATAATTTCCCAGCATGTATTCATTCATGCATGTGAATGAAGACAACCAGATCTGTGGGTATACAATTTGGGTAGATTAGCTTGAGCTAGTGAATAGTGAATTTTCAATTAAGGAATTATCCTTTGCAGATATGTGCAATATTCATGGATATATTCAAGACTTCTCAGAAATTTGAGTTACAGACTATTGGCTATAGCTGTGTGTGTCAGGTATAGATCTCAGTAGCTAACATTGTACATAAGTACAAGGTCAAACAGAATTTTATTAATGTCATTTTCTCTACCAGGGAAGGGCTGCTCTTTTTCAAAGTCAGTACAGTTGTGTGTGTGTGTGTGTATGTGTGTGTGTGTTTTTCAACTGTGTTTGTATTTTTAAAATGTCAATTGATGTTATTCTTTTTTAAATTCCCTTTTCTTTATGCATCATTATGCTAATCTATTTGTTTCTGTTCTCCAATGTTTCCCAGTCATTTAAGAATTTCATTCTTTAGCCTGGTGCATTGGTGCATGCTTGTAATCCCAGTACTTGGGGAGGCAGAGGCAGGCAGATCTCTGTGAGTTTGAAGCCAACCTGCTCTACAAAGTGAGTCCAAGACAGCTAAGGCTACAAAGAGAAACCTTGTCTCAAAAAAAACAAAACAAAAAAAAAAGAATTTCTGTGCAGTTAAGACTTGATTTGAACACCTAATCCTGCCTCTGCTGTCCAGTGCCTTGAGAGCAGTCCTGCAAGTCCTTTTAGGCCGGGCCCTGACTAGTCAGTGAGAAAGGAAAGATGAGTATCCTCCAACCTTCCTGGATATTTTTGGGAATTACAAATAAAGAGGGACCTGTGTAAGAATTGAGAGTTCACTGACCAATTTTGAAGCTGGTGTAGTCATAGCATAAAAAGAGAGGGGGAGGAAGAAAAGTGAGAGTTTTCCTGCTTTGATGGTAGTTGGCATTAGCAGTGAGTAGTGAGGTAATCAATTTTAGATGATCAGTGAAAGTCTAAACAAGGCAATCAAGAATCTGGAACTACACTTATTTCCAGACATCAAATTTCTGTAGTTCCACTAGTTCATCCAATACAGGAAAAAATGTATGGCTGTGCCTAACAGGAATATTCTTTTTCCTGTCTGAAAAAGCACAACCTGAGAGAAAAGATATAAGTAGTACTTAGTCTGCTCTAATATGTATGTCTAGTCCCTGAAAATTATTGGACCGTAAAGCTTGTTTCAACATTTCAAAATAGTTTTTGAGATTATAATTAAATCATTTCAGCATTCTCATTCCTGTTTGTCTCTTCCCTCTCCCCTCCCTGTCTCCTCACATGGCTCAGGTTTATGTCCACTCTGGGCTATCCCATAGCCCTTGGCTATGCTCTCCCTTTTATCTATAATAAACTTTGTATTCCACAATACTTAGGAGAAGCCATGTCCTTTTCATTTACCTCCCACTTACCTCTTCTTGCTTCCAAATTCATGTTCACATTTTGCTTTAATTGTTGTTACTGTTTGAATTTGACTGACGTTTGGCCACAGGACTTAACAGCTATGAGGTAGTGATGGCTGCCCTGGACTTTGAGTATGTAATGGAATGTGCAAATGAAGGACCCTGAGCCTTGGAAGAGGAATAGGAAGCGCTCTGGGACACTGGAAAATTCTTGTAAAATACACATTTCCCAGACTAGGGCTCTGTCTGCCCCTTGGGTATAAGGGCAGGCCTGGAAGGCCTCAGCAATCTGAGTTATTTGATCTCTGATCCACAAGTAGAGGAGCTGCTACTTTCCTGATCTCTAGGTGAGTTGTCCAAGCAAATGAGGGGCTCTGGGCACACTTAGCAACTAGGAGCATCAGTAGGAAGTAGCTTGCAGGTTCTTTTCAGGATTCTTCTATGATGAAGCTGTAGGGAGCATGAGGGAAATGACAAGCCATCCCATGGTGAGGGTGAGAGCCACTGTCCCCAGGCCAGGAAGAGCAGGTCTGCTGAGTTGGTGGCACCTGATATGCTGGGACAGAGTCATATTGTGGGTAAGACCCTGGTTATATTGCTCTGCGTGGTGACTCTCCCTGAGTGTGGATGCCCTGGGGAAGGAGAGGGTCTATAGCCCTGGCAATGGAAAGCTGTGTTGCTTGCAATACCACTCTCCAGTGCACACATAGCATTGCTCTTGGTGTACAGTAGGAAGACAGATTGGAAAACTGAAGGTATGGTTTCAAAAAGTTCTGAATTCTGCCTACCACACTCAGTTCTATGTGACAAATTTTACAGAGTTTAGAAACTGGTAGAAAGAAGGTGGTGGGAATCACTTTAGCAATACTTAGAGTCTTTTGATCTTTCCACTAACACCAGCCAAATGACATGATTGAGGGAAATTCAATTCCAGGGTACAGAGGGAGTTTCTGAGAGGCAGTGGTTTCCTACATGTTTATGGTGTTGGGTGTATAGATAGGGCAGATTCCACATCTTGTGACATAATCCATGTGGCAGGAAGCAGACATTAAATTATTCTTCAACATTGTTCTGTATGTGGACTTTAGTGGGGCTGGGTTTGGCTGAAATCAAAAAGGGCCATATGAGTGCCTCCAAAGCCAGAGCCCACCTTTCTGATCACCATTTCCAAAGAGTCCTCTCAAGCACGGAACCTCTCTGTTTGGAAGAGAGTTTGATAATAGTAGCTGGAGAGTCAGAAATATAACAATTTAGGGGGCACTGTGAGTTATATTTGTGGGAGTTGTGAAGTCTGTGTTTATTTAATTTGTATACACATACAATTAAAGGGAACATTGATGAAGTTTACATATTTCCTGGTGGTGTTTTCTTAGCTCTTTTGAGGAAAACTTGAGTATATTTTTAGGAATATGACTTTGGCTTTTTCTCTCTATCCCCTCATTCTTTCACAAATATACACACATTCTTGATTGTTGTAGCTTTTTGGTAAGCACAGAAGTCACATTGTACCAATATGTGTAGTATTTCTTCATAATCCTATTGAGAATTAAGAGGTTTTTTTCCCCTCATGGCATATAGTTTTGGAATCAGCTTTCCGGTTATAAATTCTGAGGAATTTTCTTTCGGTTATATTGAATTTATGTTGTAAATGGAACACAACCAGTATCTTTTTTTTTTTAAACTACCTTGCTCTGGCAAGAGATCACATCCAAAGACCTTCTCGGTCTGTGTGATCCATCTGGAATACAAACAGTTGCTCCTGAGAAATGGGTGAGCTCAGATCCTAAGGGACAGGTGATGGCGTCTGTTGTCCTCAGCCAATCAAAAAGGAGTCATGTTCAGATCCACAAGTTTGGAGTAGCGGAAGTGGGTATAAGCCAGATGTAATTCTAGTGGAAATATGTAGTGGTAATGACATGCAAATAAGTCATCCTACCTGGGTATAGGGTTGAAAGACTGATGAAACCATCTGGTAGTTGGTTCCCTTTGAAGTTTCCCTCAGGATAGCTGGAGCTCTTGCAAAACCCACAATTTTATCCAGTAAAGCAAATGGTTAAGAGATCTTGAGTCCAAAAGGATCTCAACGTCTTCTCCAACTTTAAATGGGTAAGAAGCCCAGCTAACTGGCGTGGAGCCCGGCATGGAATGAGAGTGCCTAAATGTCTACTTTATCATAAAGCTCTACTTTTATTCATAAAGCTCTAATTGTATCTTGATAAATAGAAAGGGGGAATAAGATTGGCTAAAAGACACTGACTTGTGATCCAGGCCACCAAGAACTTGGGAGGCAGAGACAGTGGGTTCCAGGATAGCCTAGTCTACAAGTGAGTCCAGGACAGCCAAGGCTACACTGAAAAACCCTGGGTTGAAAAATCAGAGAGAAAGAGAGAGAAGTTTCCAAATGAGAGATATGATACAAGGAAATGACACAGAAAGACAGAAATGCAGATGATGAAGAAAGCATACCCTCTCTGCATGTAGACAGCTTAACAAATCAGCTATAGAGAGATAGAGAGTTCATCAGACTGGAATACTGGAAACCTTAATGCTGAAATGGACTGTTGCTGAAGGACAGACAGATGATCAGGATTGCAATTATAGAGGGTCACAGCATCAATGGCTGAGTGGATCTTCAAAAGGACACTTGCTACATTTGTTGGAATGATGATTGGTTCTATTGTAAAAGTTAAACTTTGTACAATTTTTAGCTTAAACAAAAAGGGGGAAGTTGTAGAGGAATGCTAATTCAGAAGATGGGTACTCTGGTAAGAGATCACATTCAGGGGCCTTCTAGTTCTGTTTGATTTGGCTGCAATACAAACAAATTTAATCCATGAGACAGAGACAAGCAGATCTGAGTTCATGGCAAGCCTGGTGTAGAGCAAGTTTCAGGTAAAGAAAAGCTTAGGTCCAGGCATGGTGGTACAGGCCTTCAATTCCAAGCAATGACTGTAAAGATAGTTTGTAGAAGGAAGTATTTATGTTTGAGAGTAAATTTTAATTGAGTGGCAGAATCACTGGCAAATCAGAGAAAGACTTTGACAGAATAGGATATACCTACCTCTCAGGAGAGAAGAGAGAGAGGAAAGGGACTACTTAAGGGAGAATAGTCAGTTTTTGCTTATAGAGTTTTACAGAGGTTGAATGAGAGAACAAGCTAGGCAGAACAAGCCAGGGAATGAGAAGGAGCCAGGAGAGTATAAAAGATTGTTGGGGTTAGTTTGAGGCCAAGGATAGCAACTCAGAGGCCAAGAAGAAGCCAGATTGAATAAGTCAGCTGGGAGTGGAGTTTGAGCCAGGAGACGTGAGTTGATCCAGCCAGCCTAAAGTTCAGAAAGAACCAGAAAAGGTGAGCTTATTCATCTGTAAGTCTCAGAGGCTGAAAACATTCTATGCCCAGGTTAGTTTGTTCAGAGGCTAGAAGCTTCCAGGACTGGGCCTAGGTTAGAGCTGGTGTAGGCAAAAGCCTCCAAGACAATTACCACAGGAGAGTAAAAGTTCCTTTTACATCATTTTAATGATGTGTAAAACTGAAACCGACATAAAACTTGTACAAAGCCATAGAAAGTGGACTTCTGTATACAGGTTAGTGACACAGAATACATTGTTATTGTCACATAAAAGCTATCTTACTATGGATGATTTAACTGATAAAAAGTGAATATTAAATCTGTTTCAGAATTGAACAATGAATCTGAATGTAACACTTGATTGTGTATTAGTATACAATATAAACTCTCAATATGTTGGGATTTTCCACAAATAACAGCTAAAACTAGATAAGACCATGCTGTATTGTTATAGCTGATGTAAAATTGCACACATTTAATGTATGTGTTGTGCATTTGGACATATTATGTGCACCCATACAACCCTGTTACCACAAACCACACAGTAAACTGTGTTCTCCATACATCCCCATTATATCTGTTTATGTGTGTCTACAGAATACAGAGTTTTCGTAAAATGACAAAATTGCTATAGATCCCAGAAATCAGTATACTTACCAGGCACTTGAAATTAGTTTTAGAGTCAGAATTCTCATGCTCATTGTAATTATGTTTATGGTAGCCTAAATTATAAAATAACCTAAATGCTCATTTGTTGAGGACAAGCTGGGTGCCTTATGAGGACATTGCACTGAGTGAATGAAGACAACCTCAGTGGTTAAAGGAATTACAGCTTAGGCAGTATCAATCAGCCCACTTCTTTCTCTCATCTGATTTTAATCTTTAATGTACTCCCCTTTGTCAGATGGATGTAAGCGCTTCAGCCATCTTGTCTGTATTACAGGTAGCAATATAAAATGATAGGCAGAAAGAACACAGAATCTAGCTGAAGCTATCACCTGCAAAGGGTTTTCCTAACTTTTTTTTAGTTGGTATGTAGAGAGGAAAATAAATACTAATCTCTTTGTAGCAAGAGGTGCTATAGAGATGAGAAGCAAATGTACTGCTATAATACACTGTAAAAATGCAGAAAGTTGCTTTATTTGGCAGGTGCTTTCTCTCAATGAGTCATTCTGTATGAAAAAGTAAAATGGGGTTAAGAAACAGACTGATTTGTTTTGTTTGGATTTAAATAATGACAATAAATTTTAGTTCAACAAAAACGTATTAGTCTTAGACAAATGACACATCACTTTATGATCAAATTACATATCTTAGATGGTGACACTTATTTTTGCTTTAGAGAATGTGTTTAAACATTCAAATTTTTAATATATCAGTTTACAAATGATTAATGTATTATATAATTAATGTACCAATACTGTATAACATTACATGTGTATTTCTATTATTTGAATAGTTATTCAAACATTGGTTTGCCTTAAAGAGAAGAAAGAGTACTCTTTTGGAATTAAAGGAGCAGGAACCTCTATAATTACAGAATCCAAACCAGTGAAATCTAACAAGTGACCTGTATTTGTTTCCTGCATGATATATATTTCACATTGCTAAGAGCAAAGCTTCTGACTTCACAGATCTAGGCAGGGCCCAAGAATGAGCTTGTCAGAAACTCCTGTGTGATACTGACCCTCAGCACCCTCAGAATGAGAACTGTATCTGTCAAAATAATTCTTTTCCTGTCTTCACTATTTTGCTACTCTTTGTTCATTAAAGCTTCCACTCTTTGAATTTTCATTCAGGGAAAAAATTGAATTAATCTTTTTAAAAATTGAAATAGAGTCTTCTTTCCTACAATATATATTCTGGCTATGATTTCCCCTCCGTCCACCCCTCCATAGCCCAGCCTACCTCCTCTCCTCCCCAGATCCACTCCCCTTTCTATGTTTCCTCTTCAGAAAAGAGCAGGCCTCCAAGAGAGGACAGCCAAACAAGACCAAGCAAGATATGAAAAGACAAGGCAATAAACCTCATACTGAGGCTGGACAAGGCAAGTCTGTAGGAGGAAAAGTGTTTCAAGAGAAGGTGAGAGAGTCAGAACTATTTATGCTACTACTGTTAGGAGTCCCACAAAGCCCCCAAGCTGACAGCCCATAACATATCAATAGTGGACCTGGTATAAACACATGTACAAACCATGCTTGCTATGTAGGTCTCTGTGAGGTCCCTAGCCATTGAGGCAGTGTAAAACATGCGTTCCTGCTCATGGTCTGGGCCTCAGGTTAAACCAAGCATTGGTTGGCCACTCAAAGCACTTTGGTGCCACCATGACCCTGCACACCTCACAGGCAGGACAGATTTTAGGTGGAGGGTTTTTTAGCTTGGTTGTTTCCAGATTTTTCTTTCTGTAGCCTGTAGAGTACCTTCTTGTCCCCAAGAGACTAGAACATAAGGGTGAAGTCACCAAGCCTGCACCTGCTCGACCTCTCTACAGTCAGTGAGCTGCATGGGAGCTGTCCTCAGCAGTGTGGCCCTGCTGCCAAAGGATGGCCAGTTTAGCCTCTGTATTCTCCATTACTAGCAGTACTCACTAAGGTCACCCTCATAGATCCCAGGAAGTTACCAGGTGAGGAAGTTTCCTTATGGTAGGATGGAGCATCTTTTGATTATATGCCTAAAAATGGTATAGCTGGTCTTGAGCTAGACTGATTGCCAGTTTTCTGAGGAACCACAAATTTAGTTTCCTCAGTGGCTGTGTTAGTTTGCACTTCCACATCAACGGAGCAGAGTTCCCCTTTCTCATCCTTGCCAGCCTGAGTTGTCACTTCTATTATTGATCTTAGCCATTCTGAAATGTGTAAGATGGAATCTCAAAGGAGTTTTTCTTTGCATTTCTGTGATGGCTAAGAATGTTGAGCATTTCTTTCAGTGTTTCTCAGCCACTTGAGGTTCCTATACTAAGAATTTTCTGTTTAGATCTGTACTCCATTTTTAATTGTCTTGTTTTGTTCTTTGAACATCTATTTTTTTTAGTTCTTTATACATTTTTAATATTAGGCCTCTATTGTTTGTAGAATGGTAAAACTTTCCCATTCCTTAGGCTGTCTCTTTGTCCAGTTGACTGTTTTTCTGCCTTACAGAAGCTTTTCAGTTTCATGATGTCCCAATCTGATCTGAGTGCCTGCACTATTGGTGATCTGTTCAGAAGGATTTTTCTAATGCTTTCAGGGATGTTCCCTTCTTTCTCTTCTATCAGTTGTAGTGTGTCTGGTTTAATTTTAAGGTCTATGATCTACTTGGACTTGAGTTTTGTGCAGGGTGATAAATATGGATCAGTTTGCATTTTTCTACATGCAAAGATATACTTCAATGAGCACCAATTGTTGTAGGTACTGTCTTTTTTCCATTGTGTGTAGAATTCTTATTAAATATCATATGTTCTTATGTGGGTGGAATTATGTCTGGGTCTTTAATTCAGTTTTATTAGTCAACGAGTCTGTTTTTATACTAATACCATGAAGTTCTTTTATTGTTTAGAATTTTTAGCTATCTGGGTTTTTTTTTTTTTTTGTCTATGAGGTGGGAATTGTCTTTTCAAGGTCTGTAAACAATTTTGTTGAAATTTTGATTGGGACTAAGTTGAATCTGTAGGTTGGTTTTGGTAGGATGGCTATTTTTACTGTTTTAATTCTTCTGCTCTATGAACACGAGAGATTGTTACATCTTCTGATATATTCTTCAGTTTCTTTCTTCAGATGCTTGAAGGTTTTGTCATACAAGTCTTTCAATTGATTTTTAAGAGTTATTCTGACATATTTTATAATATTTGAGGGCATTGTTTGCCTGATTTTTTTCTCAGTCTGATGTGATATTTTTGTATAGGAGGGCTTGTGATTTATTATTATTATTATTTTTTTGGTTAATCTTGGATCCAGCCACTTACTTTTCTGTGTTTATCAGCTGTAAGAATTTGGTAATGGAATTTTCTGGATCACTTACATATACTATCATATCATCTGCCAGTTAGTATAATGTGAGTTCTTCCTTTCCAAATTATATCCCCTTGATATCTTTCAGTTGTTGCATTGTTTTTAGCTAGAACTTCAAGTACTATATGAAACACATATGGAGAGAGTGGACAGCCTTACCTTGTTCTTGATTTTAGTGGGATTATTTTGAATTTCTTTCCATTTAATTTGATGTTGGATATAGGCTTGCTGTAAATTTTCTTTATTATGTTTAGTTATTTCTCTTGTATTTGTAATCTCTTTAAGACTTTTGCCATAAATTGTTGTTAGATTTTGTCAAAGGCTTGTTTGGTGTCTAAGCAAATAATTCTGTGGGTTTTTTCCTGTCGGTTCATTTATAAGGTGGATTACATTTACTGAGTTTCATATGTTGAACCATCCCTGCATCTCTGGGATGAAGCCTACTCAAACATTGTGGATCACCTTTTTGGTTGTGTTTTGATTGAGTTTGCAAATATTATATTGAGTATTTTTGCATTTACGTTCATGAAGAAAATTTTTCTGTACTATCTTTTCTTTGCTGAGTCTTTATGTGCTTTTTGGTATCAGGGTAACTGTGGCTTTATAAAATAAATTGGCTAATATTTCTTCTGTTTCTATTGTGTAGAATACTCTGAGCAGCATTGACATGACGTCTTCTTTGAAAGTCTGGTAGAATTCTACACTAAACCCTTCCAGGCCTGGGTGGTTTCAGTTGTGAGTCTTAATGAATTATTCTGTTTCTCTAGGGGTTATATGTTATAAGACCCTAGGAGGCCCTTCAGCCATAAAAATAAAGACACGAAGACCTTTTAATATTTCAAAGCATAGGCCTTAGCTTGACAGACTGTCAGCTAAAAGTTAACCTGACCACATAGCCCCATCTAGCCACGTAGCTAGCTATTTGTTTCATGCCTGTAGTGAAGTCCGTCTCCTTTTATGTCTCCTTGCAAACTGCCTTCTTCTTTTTTATTCCTAGAGTTTCTCCACCCCTCAGTCTCCTGGAAGTATCACCTTCAGCTTCTCTCTCTCTGTGTCCTGCTACAGGCTAGCAGCAACATTTATTATTCAATCAGGGATAATTGGGGAGCATTCCTCTCATCACATGGATACAGGAGATAGTTGAGCTTTTATAACAAGGCCAGATCTAAGGCATTGAAATCAGCATTGGAAAACAGTATACAAGAGCCTTTCCCAACATCTCCCCCTTCAGTCCAATAAAAGGCTCTTTTTCTTATAACAATAAACTATATGCCATAAGAACAATTAAAGAACTATCAGGCAAGAATTACATTCACAGTGTCCAGTCCATTTGTATTTGGCAATCGTTGGAGAAAGAACTCTGCTATCTATTCTATCTTTCTGAGTTCAGAATTTTGTGTCTAACTCAATTTCTATCTTGACTTGCATTACCAACCTAAAACACCTGTTTACAACTTCTTCTGACTTTCATAAAAATTGCATTTACAATCCTTAAAATATCTTCTTATACCTAAAACATCTTTTTAAATCCTAAACAACTTAAGTTTTATTGTAAGACTATTTCTGTTAGTCTTCAACCCCATCAGAGACTTGAGAAGGAGTGTGCAGAAAGTGTTGAGCAAGCAGATTCCAAAACTATTGAGATGGGTGAGACAGCTTACTGCCTGGTCAGTCACCCAACACATTTTTTTAAATGTTGGAGTGTCCTCTTCAGCCTTCTGGCCGAGTATATCTGACAGATATATTTGTGTAGCAGGAAATATGCTTACTCTGTATTGGCAGTGTTGAGCAGTCAACTTTGCCTGCATCCAAGCTTAGCCTATTTCGGAAAGCATCCTGTCCACAGAGGGAATAGGGCAATTTCTTTGCCCAGTAGAAGCCATCTCATAATTGTTTTTTTTTTTTTTTTATGTTCATCAGCTTTTTACAAATTGAATGGGTGCTGCCAGATGACATGTCTCAGGCCAAAAACAAAAACAAAAACAAAACAACAAACCTTTAAATTAATAAAAACTTTAAATGCCACATTCTGTAGATCTCTGAGGTTTTTGAAGACCATCTTTCTATCATCTATCTGTTTGTTTCTCTGTCTGTCTTTCTTATCTATCTTGGGGCATAGGGTTCTTTTGGGGAGGGGGTAAAAGAAAAGTAGAAAAACAGTTAAATCTGAAAAAGTTAACTAATGTTTGTTGTCCAGTGTCTTGGTTCTGTGAGATTTTAGGCTTAAGTGAAGTCCTGAGTGAATCAGTTTATGAGGCTGGATGAGTTGAGGAATTGGGGTTCATAGACAGGATGATGGAATAAATATGTCTCAGTGTCTCAGTATCTTAGAGGATGAATATTGTGAAAGCTTGTCTCCATTCCATTGGTGTCTGGTCCCCTTGTTCTGTAAACATATAAACTCTCACAGTAATATCCAGTTCTGTCATTATAAATGTATAAAATGTTCAGGATGCACATATCAGTAAAAGATGATTTTCTACTTTCTGAGCAGGTGAAAGATATCTGTCTATCTTATATGCTAGTTTGGACTTTTGTAGCCAAAGATTTATTGGCCATGCATACCTGAAGTTTTGGCTGCAGAGATTTACATGTGCCAGTCAGGTTCAGAGTTGTTCCAATGTAAAGGGAAAACTATATCTAACACCTGTCTGTGTATTTATTTATTTATTTATTTATTTATTTATTTATTTATTTATTTATGTAAAGGGAAAACTATATCTAACACCTGTCTGTGTATTTATTTATTTATTTATTTATGTTGTTTCTTTCTTCCTGTCTGCAGCCAAGATCTTCAGCGCTCCCTCTGTCATATCTGATCATTATTACTTTGGATGGAATCCAAAGCGTCTCATTCCCTGTTGACATAAACATAAAGCCTGCCTCACAACACTAACATACCTTTTGTCCAGCAGTTTGAAGTCATTATAAGTATAAACTGATTTATATTAGCAGCCTTATTCTTTTCCAGGTCTGCCTTACTTTGTCCTTTCTCAAAGAGAGTGTATACTATTACCATTACCATTGAACATATAACCATTTTCATGTTGACAAATCAAAACAAGCTCTATAGTTATATATATATATAACTATATATATATAAGGATATATATATATATCCTTTAAAAAAATTGAACTAGATATGTCTATCCTTCCATTTTTCTCTTTTAAATTAACATCCTTCCTTGTATTTAACTTTACTTAAATTCCTTTCTCTCTTAGTGCTCAAGCACATCTTTAAGTATATTTTAACTATTTTAGGGATTTGGATCTTGGTTCTGTAGTTATAGATAGGCTGAGATGCCAACAGTTCTCCCATAGGAGCCCCACATTCTAAGGAGACTGACTGGCTTCTCAGAGCAGTATGATACCACACCTTATGTTAGGCTTCAATAACTTTTGGCAGTAGGAGGCATGCTGCTTGCATGTTCATCTCCTAGCCTAACTCTGGGTACTTACATTGACTAACACAATATATCCTTTCTATGTCAAAATGTTTTCTGGCACCAGTTCTACTGTGGAATCCCCACATCCTAAGGAGTCTAGTTGGCTGCTCAAAGCAGTGTGCAAACCCTTTCTCTTTATATACATTTAAGATTGATGTGTATTTATCCTTTAGATCGGCAAAGACATTATTGTTTATTACTAAGCAAAACCTTACATAGTACCTTTAAGGGAAAAAATGTGCCATTTTGAATTTTAGACTGTCCATTTGTAAGCAGCTTTATCTTATCAGCAGAAGATCATGCCCTGACTTTATTGTGTAGAGCAGGCTGCTCTAGAATTCACAGAGATCAGCCTGTCTCTGTCTCCTGTGTGATGGGATTAAAGGTGTGTGCCACCACCACCTTCCTCAAATATTTCACCTCAATTCCAAATCCTTATAATTCTATCCTTTAGAAAACAACAAATTTGAACTGTAATGACAGTCTTAATTTAAAATCTTTCTGTAATCTCTTATGTTTTAGTAATGCCATGCAATAAAGGTATTTCCTACTATCAGGGGAAACAAAAAACATTCAAGCAAAAATCAAGCAAAGGAACAAGAAAGTTATGTTTTGGGCTAGTTGTGGTATCTCATGCTGTACTCTATTGTTCTTTGGAATGTAGGTGTTGCTGTAATGGATTGGCCGGCCCTTAGCAGAAAAGCTGACAAGCGTCTTGCAGCCAGAGAGCTCTGAGTTTCAGCTGCCATCAATTTCCTTTTTTCTATCTGGCAGAGCCCTTTTCTTTCCTTTATTCTTATTGCTTGTAATGTAGTGTTCCAACTCTCAGTTCTCTCCTTACCTAAGTCTGCTTTATTTTGAACTTTCTTAGAGAGTGCACGGAAAGCTGTGATCATTGCTAAGCATATTGTAACTGGCTCCATAGCAGCAAAATGGCAAAAGGCTATTTCTCTTCTTTCCAGTGTTCCTTTCTCCCACCCCTGAGAAAGTCCTGCCCACCATCCTCTTCTCTCTCTCTCTGCCAGCTCCAGGCTGTCAGCAATATTTATTACCCAATCGGGGGTAATTGGGGAGCATTCCTCATATCACATAGATATTGGAGATGTTTCAACTTTCATAACAATACCCATGGCCAGGAGTTAATCAGACCTCAGGGCATTGAAATCGGCATCTGAAAAGAGTGCACAGGACCCTTCTCCAACAGTTACAGGTCTACTTAAATTGGTTATCTGATATTGATTTAACTTTGGTAAGCTGTATCTATCAAGAAAATTATCCATATCTTTTAGACTTTCCAATTTGGTGAAATACAGGTTTTTAAAGTGTGTCCTTATGATTCTAAGGATTTCCCAGTTGCCTGTTGGTATGTCCTCCATTTTTGTTTCTAATTTTAAAATTTGCATATTTTTCTCTGTCTTTCAGTTAGTTTGGATAAGGGTTTGTCTATTTTGTTGGTTCTCTTCAAAGAATCAACTCTGCTTCATTGATTCTTTTTATTGTTCTCTTTATTTCTACTGTACTGATTTTAGCCCTCAATTCAGTAGTTTCTTGCTGTCTACTCCTTTTAGGAATGTTTACCTCTTTTTGTTCTAGAGTTTCCAGGTGTACTATTAAGTTACTAGCAAGATCTCTTTAATTCTTTTAAATGTCTGCACTTAGTGCTATGAGCTGCCCTCTTACCACCCCTTTCATTGTGTTCCCTGAGTTTGGATATGTTTTGTACTCATTTTCATTGAATTCTATAAAGTCTTTAATTTCTTTCCTTATTTTGGTTTTGACCCATTTTTCATTCAGTGGGAAACTCAGTTTCTATGAGTTTTTAATCTTTTCTCTTGTTTCTGTTGCTGATGATGTGCACCTTTAATCCATGGTGGTTTTGTTGGACTCCTGAGGTGGGGAGACCCTCCATTCCTCAGGATAGACACCAGATCCCAATAACCCACAAAAACAGAGCTTGATGCAAACAGCAAGAGGTGTTTACTAGTAGCCAGCATGCTGGGGCTCTGCACACAGCTCCTACACAAGGGGGTGATGCGGAGCACCCAGCAACGGAATCACAGAGTTTATAAAGGCAAAACCACAAAACAGGAGGGGGTCTAGGGTAAGGGACTTTCCTAATGGGGCAGTCTGTGATTGGCTGTGCCCAGGTGTGCTGACTAGGGGACTGTTAGAGATTGTATCCATAACTACAGAAGGGCATCCCTTAGAAACATTTTGTATCAGATCTGGGTTTGGTTTTGTATCAGATAAGGGTTTGGTAATGATTAAAGCTCACAAGTCTCTATTCCCATGGTCAGTTCCCATGGTTAGGGCCAAGTTAAAATTTTCCATCCTTACAGTTTGATAGGAGGCAGAGGGTTGTTTCAGTTTTCTAGAATCTGTTGAGACTTGTACTGTGTTCAAGTATATCACCAATTTTGGAAAAAGTTCCATGAGTTGCTGAGAAGAGGGTATGTTTTGTGTTGGGGTGGAATGTTCTGAATATCAGTTGGGTTCATTTGGTTTTTATCATCTTTTAACTGAAGCATTTCTCTGTTCAGTTGCTGTATGTTTCATTTTTTGAGATAGAGTTTGTCTGTGTGGTCCTGGCTGTTCTGGAATTCACTCTGTAGAACAGGCTGGTCTAGAACTCAAGATATCCACTTGTCTCTGCCTCCTGAGTGCTGGAATTAAAGGGATGTGCCATAATGTTCAGCCTCACTTGTTTAGTTCTTGTATTGAGGACTTGTCTGTTTGTGAGAGTGAGAGATTGAAGTCTCCCACTATCAATGTGTGAGATTAAATGTATGATTTAAGCTACTGAAGTATTTATTTTACAACAGTGGGTCCTCATTTTTTTAGGATATAGATGTTAAAAATTGAAATGTTATCTTGTGAACTATTTATTTCATGACAATATAGTCTCTTTCCCCATCTTTTCTGATTAATTTTTGTCTGAAGTCTCGTTTGTTAGATATTAAAATGGGTAACACCGGCTTGACCCTTAGGTTCTTTTGCTTGGAATGGCTTTTTCCAACTCTTCACCTTGAAGTAATATATATCCTTGATGTTGAGCTGTGCTTATATATGTAGTAGAAGGACAGATACTTTTTAAGCATCCATTCTGTTAGCCTGTGTCTTTTTATTGGTGAATTGAGGTCAATGATATTGGGAGATATCAATGCACAGTTATTATTTATTCCTAGAGTGTTGGTGGTGGTGGTTGTTTGTGTGCACATGCACGGGTGCAAAGCCTTGCTTCACTTCTTTTGGTTTTGCTGATAATGGGAGATTGTTTATTTTCTGTTTTCATGTATGCGGGTAACCTCCAGGCTTGGATTTTTCCTTTAAACATCTTGTGGAGATTTGTAGGTAGGTATTGTTTACATTTGATTTTATGATGGAATGTCTAATTTTACCCATTTTCATTGATTAAAAAATTTCTGGGTATAGGTATGTAGTCTGGCTTCTGTAGTTTCTTAGAATCTGTAGCATATGTGAACAAACCCTCTAGGGTTTAGAGTCTGCACTGAGAACAAAGGTATAATTATAATAGGTCTGTTTTTATATAGTACTTTTTGTTGTTTATGTGTTTTTTAAAATATGTTGTTTTGGTTTAGGGTTTTTAAAAATTTGTTTGTTTCAGCTTTTCATATACTTTATTTTTCTTCTTATACATTAATTGTTTAATTATTGTGTGGTAAGAGGCCTTTCCTTTTGTTTCCAGTCTATTTGGTATTTTGTATGCCCCTTTTACCTTTCTAGTCATTTTTTTAGGTTAGAAAAATTTTCTTTTATGATTTTTGTTGAAAATGTTTTCTGGACCTTGGAACTAATATTCTTCTGCTTCCTCTATTTCTATTATCTGTAGTTTTTGTTTTCTCATAATGTGCCAGATTTCCTGGATGTTTTGTGCCAGAGAATTTTTAGATTTCACATTTTCTTTGTCCGATGTATCCACTTCTTCTATTGTATTTTCAATGCACAAGACTCTCCCGTCTCTATTCTGTGGATGAAACTTGGCTCTGTATTTCTTCTTTGCAGTCCAAAAATTTTCATTTGCAGGATTCCTCTAGTTTATGCTTTTCTTTTAATTGTTTCTATTTCCATTTTTAGGATTTGAACAGTTTTACTTGTTAGTTTCAATTCTTTGTCTTTTCTTGGCTTCATTTAAGGGATTTATTGGTTTCTTTCAATTGTTTGATTGTTGATTTATTCATTCCCTCTTTAAAGACCTCTATCATCTTATAATTTGTTTTAAGTTCTTTTTTCTTGTGCTTTCAGCTGTGTTGGAATATTCAGGACCTGTTATGGTAGGGTAACTTGGCCTTGTTGGTGCTATATTTCCCTGGCTGTTATTGATTATGCTCTGATGTTGATGTCCAGTTATTTGGGTAGGTGCTGATTTCTGGGTTGGTTTTGTTTGGGTGGGAGTTTTGTTCCTGGGTTTCTCTGTGCTCTCCAGATTTTCAGAGTATGTTGGCTGAGTATTGCCTCTTTTACTGACTTGTATGGTGGGTGTGTTCCAAGGGGAATTGCTGTTGGTATTGGAGGCTGGGGAAAGAAGCCAAGAAGAGATGATCTTAGCAAGACACAGGAGGTGTAGACAGGGGAGGGGTGACGGTGCCTCTAGTGTTCTACTCCAGCGCCAGGGGCGACTGAGAAACTTGGGTCTGGGGTAACAGATAGTGTGGAAGATCTGTGGACAGCCTACCTGGTCTTCTGGCAGGAATGACATGTGTTTGAGCAAGGCATGTCTGCCCAAATGTGGGCTGGGTACACATTTGGTATGAGGCAGGAAAGGAAAGGCAGATTGGATAGTCTCTAATATCTACAGGAGATGTAGACAGGAGGAGAGGAAGCTGCAGTGCTACGTGCAGCCCTGGGTATTGGGCCTCAGGTAGCAGAGCAGGGAAGGTCTAGAGGCATTCCAGCTGGTCCCATATTCAGTGTTTTAATACTGAGACATCAGGTTTCCAGGTGTCATTTATTTACTCCTGTATCTATAGGTTTTTGTTGTTATTAATCTGCTAAAGACTTTGCGTATTGGATTAAAAAGTAATTTGTGGGATGGACAATTCACTCAGGAAATGTCCTTTTTGGGATTGACTTAAATTCAGATACTAATACCCACTTCAAGTGGGGAGGCTCCTATCTACCTACTATTCCTGATCCAGGGGACCTGACACCCTCTCCTTTCTCTGTTGTGTAATTTGTACACACATAGAAGACATTCTCTCTCCCATACACAAACATACATATAAAATGAAAATAGGCTTGTTTTCGAAAGTGCTTATGACTTGTAAAGCAATTAGTGCAAAACAAGCTGTTTAGGTATATAACACAAAAACAGTTTCTTCAAAATCTGCTTTCTTGCATTTGGTTTCTAAAAGTTTATATTTTGTCACACTGGTGCAGACTTATATCCAGTCATCAATCACAGGAAACAAAGTAGTTTCTAAGTGATCCTAACAGGTAGTCTTTTCTGTGTCATAAGAGAATGTCATACTTTTAGTAGTGGTACCATCTATGTTCTCTGATCTTATTAATTATAATCTAATCATATTGTTTTTTCCTAGAATATGATAGACCTTTACCTATTATTGTCTTCTGAAAATTTATTATTTCCTTGAGTTTTTGTTAGTTTGGAAGCTTTCTGTAAAGAACAGTTTTAGTTTTCTCTTCTTGATCCTCTTTAGGCTTGCCTCTCCTCATTTCTGGAAAATCTGTGTTTTCTAGTTGTTGCAGTCATCAATGTTGGGTTTTTCTGTTGTTGTTGTTTTGGTTTTTTGTTTCGTTTTGTTTTTGTTTTTTGGTTTTTTTTTGTTGTTTTTGTTTTCTACTTAAGTGATTTAAAAACCCAAACACATTGGTTTTGGGGTTTTTAAAATTTTCTCATTCTTTTGTTTCTGTGTCCTAATTTGCTTCAGTTTCTCAACATTTCAGAGCCTACAGTAATTGGAGGGAGCCTCAGTTGAAAGAGTGCCCCCGTCAGAATACCTGGTTGCTATGTCTGTGAGAGATTGTGTTGACTAATGATTGATGTGAGAAGGCTCTTCCACTGAGAGTGGCAATATCCCTAAGCAAGTGGGCCTGGGCAGGATAAGGGCGCTAGCTGAGCATGAGGCAGTGACCAAGAAAGAGAACAAGCCAGGATACAATGTTTGCCCATAGTTTTTGTCTTCATTTTTCTAGCTTGAGTTTCTTTTCTAAGCACCCAAAATAATGGACTGTTATCCGACAGAACCATCCAAAATTCATTCATTACCTGAGTTACTTTTAGTTAGAGGATTTACTCATAGCAACAGACAAGCAAGTTTGAACAACAACAACAACAAAATAGTACCCAAAAAAAGTGGTTTTGCTGCTGGTCAGAATCTGAGTATGTTCCCTTTTCAAGGAATATATAAAATATGGGGACATGAGATACCAAATGGTATAGAAAATTGTACACAGAGCTATTCTTGTGGGACCTGGGAGATCGGAGTGTTGAGAGTAATACAGACAGTGGTGGTCAAGGTCAGGATTTCAATGGGAAATAGACTCCAAGGAAAATTAAGCTAGAAGTCATTTTTGTGATATTTTGACCCCAACTCATTCATATTCTGCCCATGCCCTGAGTAGCTGAGTAAGGCAGAATTAAAAATTAATTGTTAGATGAAATATTAAGTCTGTTAGGTGGTTATTGCTAGTGGCTCATCCAGGACTACAGTGGACAAAAGTACCTTGTGGGGCAGAAACAAATGCAAAGTGTGTTCTTTGTGGAGAGAAACAGCACTAAGTAGTTTCAGGTGGCAGTCAAATGCTGAAAGAGAGTCAGGAATTTTCAGGATTGTCACCGTGAAAGAGAAGGTCCTTGGACTGGAAGCCTAAGAAGGTGCCCTAAGGATAACACTTCCTACTGCTAAGCCTTCAATTAATGAAAGTAGACAGTCATTCCTAGTCTCAAGAAGGAACTTCATATAAAACCTGCTGCAGCTGTGATCCAAGCATGGCAGCGTCTATCCCAATTTAGAAGCCAAACTTGACAGGATCACACATATTATACTGGTTCTGGAAGCAAGAAAGGAGCAAAATTTAGGTTCATGGATTCTTTCTCTGTGGTTTCAGTTTATCACTGTTCCAGCCATTTATATTTGGCAGAGACAGACATGCTGTGAGTGTTCATTGTGTGAAGCTGTGAGGATGACCGCTGATTTGCATATTGGTAACACAAGACTTTGAGATACCTAAGCTATGAAAAAAATCTGCTGTGGATATATATGTATATCTGAAAGTTGCAGGGATAGGGCCATCTAAGCCCTTTGAAACTGAAGCCCTCTGTATCTGCAATAGAGCTACAGCCCTGTGGGTTTCTTGCCTTGGTCCTATCTTCCCATACTATGTATACATTCCTTTCTACTGTAATGGAATGGAGTATTTTTGTGCCATTATATGTTGGAAAGGTATAAATTGTTTTCTGATTTTATAAGATATGACACAAGAGGAAGTCTTGACTGTCTCAAGAGACTTTGGACATTCTTCATACTATGCAGATCATTGAAGTTAAATTAAATGCAGTTTCATCATAGGATGTCCACGAGGCTATAGTGACCAGGGTCAGAATGTAGTTGGTTGAATCAAAAAGCTCACAGATAGGATGATGTCTTTGAACACTTATCTCTCCTTGGTGACATTCTTTGGGGGCACTTATGGAACCTTTTGTAGTAGGAACCCTTCTAGATTCCTTATTGGTGATGGGATTTGAGTGTCTATAGACTCAACCCATTTCCTGTTCTTTCTATTGTGTTGTGGTTGAATATGATCAGTCAGCAGCTGCTAGTCCATGCTAAGCTATTTTGCTAGCCTGATGATTTTATATTTTGAATTTTGTTGTTTTTGTTTTTGAAGACAAAGTTTCTCTGCGTAGCCTTGGTTATCTTCAAAGTAGGTATATAGATCAGGTAGGCCTTGAACTTAGAGATCTACTTTATTCTGGTTCAAGAGTGCTGGGATTAGATGTAGGTCAACGTGCCTGGCCTTTTTTTTTTTTTTTTTTTTTTTTGGCTTTATATTATTGGCTGACAGGCCTGGAATGTAGATTTTTGTACATGTCAAGCATATGGTGTTGGCTTATCTTCATCCACATCGTAAATTTTGAAGTTTGGCAGAGAGTGTGTTCTCTTTCTCAGGATGGCATGCATTCATGACATTAATATTACCTGAGCCTTTTGAGTCATTGGATTCAAGGTGTGTGACATTCTTCCTACCTGTTGTGTTGTTTTTAAATGTTTGGGTGAATATTAGTATTTTGACTATATGCATGAATGTGCACCTGATGTGTGCCTGGTCCTCACAATAGTCAGAAGATGGCCTCAGAGCTCCTGAACTTAGAATAATGGATAGTTGTGAGCCCCCATGTCATTATTGGCAATTGATCTCAATTATTTGGAAGACCTACAAGAGCTCTACACTGCTGAACCATCTCTCCTGCCCTATGTTGCTTATTTATGATCAACATTTACGTTGCTAATATTTTCATCTGTTCATTTGTAACTGTTTAAACACATGTTCCCTTTTAGTAAAATCTTATTAATGTTACAGTTTAAACTGGGACACTTCAGTTTTATGGAAGATGAACACAGATGTATAGTTCTTTGTAGGAACTTTAGTAAAGACTTTTGAGTTCTTTCTATTCATTTGTTTGTTTGATTTTTGCAGGGGAGTCTGGGCTTTAATATGTACCTTTAGCTGTCCTGGAACTCATTGCATAGACCAGGCTGGCATCCAGTTCAATAGGATACATCTGCCTCTGCCTCCTGAGTGCTGGTTTTAAAGGCCTGAAGCAGTACACCCAGCTTGCCCAGCTTTTTTTAAAAAAAGATTCATTTATTTATTTATTATGTATACAGTGTTCTGCCTGTATGCAGGCCAGAAGAAGGCACCAGATCTCATTATTGTGGTTGTGAGCCACCATGTGGTTCATAGGAATTGAACTAAGGACCTTTTGAAGAGCAGCCAGTGCTATTCACCTCTGAGTTATCTCTCCAGCCCTTGCCCATCATTTTTTGTGGTTCATAATTGTTCATACAATTTCTCTGATGTGTATTCTGTACTGTTGATCAGTTTGCAGTCTCTTTCTCTTTATGTCTGTTACTTGGAATTTCTCTTGGAAGGCTGTATCTTATTCAAAGACTGCAGAAATGACAGAGGTGAACCTCATTTAGTTTCCTTCTAAAATGACTTGATTATTCAGGAAATAAGTGGGGGAAGCACCAGATCTATATGAATATATTGTCAATGAAGTGTACATTTCCAGTATTGTCAGTATGATGCTTTCTTTTGTACACAAGTCTGGGACATTTTAGGATGCAGTGACCTATGATGATGTGCATGTGAACTTCACTTGGGAAGAGTGGGCTTTGCTGGATCCTTTCCAGAAAAAACTCTACAAAAATGTGATGCTAGAGACCTACATGAACCTCACCACTGTAGGTAAGACAGTGAATTTTCTTTCACTTTTTAAAATAAGGGGACAACTATTTCTTTGTTATTGATGTTCTTTTGTAATTTCATTTAAAAATGAACAAGAATGACGTGAATAAATCAGCCACAGTTCTAAGATTCACTGAAGATAGTAACTTATCATTTACATAACATTTTCTGGTATTATATTTTAGGGTTCAGTTGGGAGATCATAATATTGAAGAACATTTTCAGAGTTCTAGAAGACATGGAAGGTAATTTTCATGTGCAAGCTGATACAATTGTGGCTCTGAAGAAATTTTACTGTGTATTGGAAGTTTTAAAGAAAAGCAACAGTGTAAACAAAGCACTACTTTAAGTGTATCAATATTATTAACATCCTACAGAACATGCACCTCAATGTCAGTTAGATTTGTTGTTGCAAGGTTTTCTTTCCTTTAAGAAAGAACAAGAGGAAAAAAAAAACACCTCCTTAACAGGTATCACCACTTGAATTTTAGCTCCAGCAGAGCCATGCTGTAGAACTGCCAATCTGCTTAGTATCATACTACATTAAGTAGGTGATAACTATCCGTCCAAAACCTTCTAATGAGAAAATAGTCCATAGTAAAGCTGGTGCTATTTATGTTGTAGTGACATTGCTAAGTTTAGTGAGGGGGCAGATTGTGAGAGTCAAGAATGTTGTTGTGGAGAAACCTTAATCCCTATAGCACATGCCTATGAGGAACTTAAAGTTAAACTGGTTTAATGCAAATTGGAAACCTTTCATTTGTTACTCTTAATAGGTTTATCAAATGTCACAATATTTACATAGCATGTGAGCACATGAATATAGAAATAAGCAATGTATTTCTCCTTCTCCTAGAGCAATTTTTAGTCTCTACTTTGAGTAGACTTTCTGAATGCGATACACGTTTATAACTAATTGGTTTTCCAACTTCATTTGGGATACAACCACAAATTCACACTGCAGAAAATCCCTATGAGTACTAGACATATTGAAATTCTTCTGTTTGTCCTGTTTAATTTTGCAAATGTAGTATGACTCACACTATAAGAAAATTTATGAATGCAAGCAGTGTGGTAAAGCTCCGAGTTCTTAGAGTTTTCTTCAAATATGTGAAAAACCTCATAGAGAAAAAGGATGCTGTAAATGTGAGCATATAACAAATACTCTTACCATCCCAGGTATCTTCGAAGATATAAAACAACCCCAAAATGAAGGAAAACACTGTGAATGTAAACAAAGTGATGAAATATTAAAATCTGATTCCTCTTTTCTATTAGACAAAATTATAAAATTATTTCATACAGATAAAAAGATTCATCAGTATAATGAATGTGGTAAAGTTTTCATATGTGCCAATTATGTTTTCAGGCATGAAAGACGTCATACTGGAGAGAAACCCTCTGAATATACTCTGTGTAAGGCTTTTGCATATAACAGTCATCCTCAAAGGCCTGAAAGAATTCATATTAGAGAGAAAACCTATGAAGATATTCAGTATGGTGAAGCCTTTGCATATCATAATAGTTTCCAAATACATAAAAGAACTCATACTGGAGAGAAGCTCCATGAATGTGATCAGTCTAGTAAATATTTTGCCTTTCACAGTAGTCTCCAAATTCATAAACTAACACATCCTAGAGGGAAACCCTATGAATTTGACCAATGCAGTAAAGCCTTTTCATGTTCCAGTAATCTCCAAATTCATAAAATAACACATACAGGAGAGAAACCCTATGAATATAGCCAATATTGTAAAGACTTTTCACATTACCATAGTCTCCAGATACATAAAAGAACACATACTGGAGAGAAACCCTACAAATGTAATCAATGTTGTAAAGACTGCATATCACAGTGGTCTCCTAAAACATAATAGAACACATACTAGAGGGAGAGAAGACCAATGAATGTGACCAGTGTGGTAAAACCTTTGTATGTCACAGTCATCTCTGAATACAGTGTGGTAAAGCTTTTTCAAAACACAGTCATCTCCTAAGACATAAAAGAACACACACTGGAGAGAAGCCTTATGAATGCAATCAATGATGTAAAGCCATTGCACATCACAGTGGTCTTCAAACACATAAAAGATCACACACTGGAAAGGAACCCTAGAAATGTAATCAAAGTGGTAAAGCCTTTGCATGTTCCACTACTCTCCAAAAACAAAAAGAACACATTCTGGAGAGAAATCCTCTGAATGTAACCAATGTGGTAAAGACTTTGTATGTCACAGTCATCTCCAAATACATAAAGGAATTGGTACTAGAGAGAAACCTTATGAATGTCTTCAATATGTGGGGCCTTTGCACATTTCTATAGTCTTCATCATTATGAAAGAATGCATACTGGAGAGAAATTCTATGAATGTAAGCAATGTGGTCAAGCCTTTCTGTTATGGGGTCCACAGAGATCCAAAACAACTCAAATACCAGGTCTGTGCATATGGCAATAATCTCTTGTTATCAAGCTGCTACTAATAAATAAGGGCCTTCACCACTGTTCCATATTAGTCATACTAAGTAAATGTGTTAATGTGTTTTCAATTTTGATTAATAGTTTTCTTTTCTTTTTACTTTAAAGAATAGTATCACTGTGAATCTTTGTCTGGCCTGGAACTCAGTATGTAGACTTGGTTGTCATTGTACAACCTGCCTACTTTGCTTTCAGTGCCTGCATTATATAAAGGCATGTCACAGATAAATAGGTTTTTCTTTTTTTTTGGTGGTTTAATGAGGATGGGTTGCTGAGCCTGGCTGGTTATGGTAACTAGGACACAGGCTCTGATCTTAACTTCAGTAACAGAAGATGGCTTTCATCAAATGCAGCCCTCCTGCCTTAAGGTCTACTGTCTTCAGCCCATGATCAATATTGTATTTGTTATCATTTTTATAACTAACCAAATGACTAGTTTTACCATCTGTCCTTATTCTACAGATGGTAAAAGCCAGGCCCACATTGATAAGTGGTTTTGCAACATAGATAAGTATAACTTTTCATCTTACTCATCCCATCATTTTAATGACTCTAAATGAAGTTGAAGCCAGGCACAATGCTTAAAATATAGAGGCAGGCGTTTTAAGATTTCAAAGTAATCCAAAGTAAGAATGGTTCATGGGGTGTGCTGGGAGGCCTATGGAACAAAGGGAGACTGAATTGCTCAGGTCAATGTCCATAGTCTTCCCTACAGCTCCAGAACTTCAGAACCATGGAGTCAGCAAATGGTAGCTGAGGTATTTACCATTCTGAATTTTCTATTCAATGTTTCCTGTCTGAGCAGCCCAGGTCACTTTGTGATTACTGCTGTTGTTTATTAAAGAGTGGAATTCTTCTGCAAGTAGGAGAATTTGCCTTAGTCAGGGATGAGCTCTCTAATTGCATATCCAATGCAAAGTCTTCTGCCCTGAAACCATATATATACATAACCAACAGAAATAGACTCAGCAGGTTTTATTCACACATTTGCATATACTTATTCACACATACTTAATAAGGAAGAAATTGGAAGGGAAGAATTTGGGAAGGGATGGAGGAAAGACAAGTAGGGGGGAAAGTGATGTAGTATATTTTAATTAAGAGGTATAAAAATAAACTTATACAGAGTGTTAGCATAGCTGTCAGGGCACCTGGGTGTTGTTAGGACATAGTTTCAATTCCCAGAAACCACCTGGTAGCTAACCTTATATAACTCTAGTCCTGAAGGATCTGATGTCTCTTCTGGTCTCTGCAGGTACATCACAAACACACACACACACACACACACACACACACACACACACACATGCAAGCCAGACACCCATATGCATCAGATAAAAATGAAGCTGAAATGGAATTCTCTACAGTAATGTCATAATCCTGAGACAGACCACAGTTGGAGCTATTTTAAATGAATTCCTTCTGATCCTGCATGGAATCAGCCATGGCCTTCCTGTGAGCCAGCCTTCTCACAGCAATAGCTTAGAATAGTCATTCTTCTAAGAACTGCAACCACAGTGCTCTTAGATAATTTTCCCTTGATGCTTTCTGTATTTGAGTTCTCTGTTCTTTGTATGTACATTTAAAAAAATCTATCCTTTGATCATACATTGTGATCTAGAAGATAGATTTACTTTGTACAACTCCTTCTGCCTCAGTGGCTAGACTTGAAGTTTCCCATCCCTATTTAAATTGTTCAAAGTATATCCTGGTGCCTGAACCTAAAGGTATTTAAGCATGAAATTATGTGAAATGCAAAATCTGTTCCTTACTGGCTCTGCTTTGAGCATTAACAAGAGCTGAGTGCATGCTATTATTAAAGAGATTTTTCTTTATTAATCTCTTTAATGTGTGCAGTGATTTCTCCCTGGGAAGGGTTAGTAATTCTAGACCAACTGTACTTTCAGCCTTTTAGAAAATGTTTCTGACTCAGGTAGCCTTGATCCCAGTCTGTTGCTTTCTAGGGCAATAACTATGCTTTCCTCTTAATTAAACTAAATAAACTCTTAAACTAAACAACTGTACCACCACTAAACTTTAAAGTTACCCATTTTAGTCATGTAGTGAACTCTACATTGCAGCAACAGGAAAAGGATTTGGGCATGGTATCAGGCTTCCGCAGTCAGACCAGAACAGGGGGACTAGCTATTTGTGTACATCATTGTGGAAGAAATTGGATAGGCAAATAGCTGTTGGAGTTACTGCTGTAGTGAGGAGTTTGTTTTCTTAAAAAAACAGAACAGAACAAAACAAAACAGAAGTACTATAAGAATATGTTTTTGTTTCATTCCCAGGTATGAGATATGGGGACACTTTAGCTTGTCCACAGCAGCTGACTGTGATTTGCCTCATGCTCTAGCAGAGACATGGTTTTTCCTGCTGTAGATAGTTTCTGCAAGTATATGACATTTGGAAATCTGGAGACTCCTGAAGGGGTAAAAAATTGGTAGAGCCTTGAGAGGGGCACAGCTGCTCCTGCTCCTCCTGTTGCTACTTCTGGTTGCTGTTGTTGCTCTTGTGGTTTTACTAGTAGTTATGCTTAAAGAAATGAGAAGAAAAAAAAATTGGATATACTGATGGTGAAGATCAAACTTTCCCCAAAGAGCTTGATTCCCCTAATCATCTGGAAATAGCCTAATAATGTCCCTTTTCCCTCTAGCCCTTTTTTCGCTTTTACCTACTGTTTCGGGGTTGAAAAGGTGGTTTAAAAAGGACCCTATTTCGTAGTCAAAAGTCTGAATACAAGTGGCATCAAGAAAAGGAGCTAGGTAGAATGGGAAGGCTGACTTCAAACACCATAACGGAAATGGCACCATATGAAGGGATGTATATTTTGTTTCAAGATGCCAGCAAAAAAAATTCATTGTGGCAGTTTCTGCTGGGTTATTCCCCGCTTTGCTCCCAGGATTTTTTTTTCCATTTCTTCCTATATTCCATTAAAAAAAATAGGATGACAGCTTCTGCTGGGTTATTTCCTACTTTGCTCCCAGGATTTTTTTTCTTTTTCCATTTCTTCCTATATTCCATTTTTTTTTAAATGGGATAATGGCTGAGCAGTTGGAAAAATTGCAAGTGAAAATGGAGGGACCTGAAAAACAACAACAAAAAAAATGTCTGAAATTGGAAAACTAAAAAGGTCACTCCACTCTCCTTTCTGAAAGGGTTGCAGAGCTTGCTGTGTAACTGAAAAACTTGCGGTTAGAAAATGGAAGTGCATGGGAAGTGAGTAGTGCTGGAAAGGAGAGAAATAAAAGTTGCAGGCACAGTGACCGAGCAAGAAAGCTTGAGTTTTCCCACAGGAAATAAAATGGAAACAAACTGTGCTAGAATGCACATCGTAACACACACTTTTGGTTTCCAGTTCCCACAACCCCTGGGCAGGGTGGGAAGCCGAGACTATAGCATGACAGGGTCAAAGAAAATCTGAAACACGTCATTTTGAGAGAGGGCTAATCTTGAGCCAACAGTGCCATCAGAAATAGAGGAAGGGTGGCCTGGAATTACAAAATCACCATCGGTTTTCCCAATAATTGTGCAGCACTTGCCTGCTAATGGTATGGATCATGATTATGAAGAAATAGGGTGGTGTCTTGTAGAAGTGGTAGATCTAAGGCATTTCAATGAGTTTATCCTTTTCTGTAGGATTCATTCACCTTATGTAAAACAAAATCTAAGCAACTAGGTTACTGCACATAGAATTACTCCCCAAGACTGGAAGGGGCTGGTAACAGCTGTGCTAGAGGCTGTTCAGCAGTTACAGTGGTTAACATGTAGTGGGAAGACGCCACAGATACTGAACAGTGAAATATAGCAAAGAGAATGAACACTATAAAAATTCACTTGCTGGGCGACTCCAAGGACAGATTCGATTTGATGATGCTACTATTGAACGATGTTGCTTAGCAATTTGAAGAGCTTGGAACAATGTTGGCTAGCCCAGGAAAATGTACACCTCTTTTATTAAGATAATAGAAGGTTCTGGAGAGGCATTTGCTATTTTTCTGCAAAGATTACTCTCAGCTGTGAACAAAGCCCTGTCAGATGCTGACTCAAAACATTTGTTGATAGAGCCCTTTATTTGATAATGAGAATACTAAATATCAAAGAGGCATTAGACCGCTAAAGGTTTGTGCAGCACCAATGGATGAGTGGATAATGGACAAGACTCAACTGGTTCTCATGAGTATCATGGTAATATATCATGGACTATCTATAGCTTAAGGTCTCAGATGTCAAAATGGCCTTTGTGTTAACTTTGAGAAATATGGTACTGTCCACCAGAAAAGTGAATGTGCCTTTTCTAGCAGTAAAGGCTTTCCTAAAATATCAAACAGAAGTAAGGCCTAGGCTTCCCTAGGTGTGCAGTGTTGTGGCAAGGAATATTATTGGACCAATCAAGGAGTATAGGTCCACAAGAGATATCCAAGGCAATTTCTTGCCTTTGGGAAAAGAAATGGGGGCTGTCTAGCTGCTCAAGGCCCCACAGTGAATTATATGGGTTGTTTCATTCTTGCCAGCCAGGAAAGAGAAGCAGGCAGAAAAAAAAACCCACAATTATTGCCAATCTCATGCACACTATTGTAGGCAGTGCTGCTTTAGATTTGGTGACAGATAAACCTCTTACCCTAGTCCCAAAATTCAGAGTTACAAAATAACTTCTGGAGTTCATAGTTCTTTGCTCATAGGGACAGTAGGGAAGATCTTAGGAAGAAGTGGATTTACTTCCCAGGGAGTCATTGGACACCCAGGAATTATAGATGCAGATTTCATAAGATAAGTTAAAATTATAGCCTATGTAAAATATGCAAATTAATGCAGGTGATTGGATTGCTCAGCTGCTATTGTTTTCCTACATAAAAGGCAAGGCTGCTCCAGTAAAAGGAGCAGGAGATTTTGGAAGTATGGGAAAACGTGTGTTCTGGTAAACTGTTGTTAATGGTCAGAGGCCAACATTAAAATTTCATGTAAATTGTGTTGAAATAGAAGGTTTGGTGGATACACGAGCTGGTGTAACTACCATTTCCCCAAAGTCTTGGAATTCAGAAGGACCACTTCAAAAACCTTACCCATAGATTCTGGTAATTGGAAAGTTATCCTGGATGAAATAAAGCGTGCAATTGGTAAAATGTATAGGACCAGATGGACAAATAGGAAAACTAAGACCTTATGTGGCTGATATACCCATAAATTTTTGGAGAAGTGATCTGTTATAATCATGGGGTAGTAAGGTTAACAGTCCTGCAATCCCAGAGACAGGCCATGATGAAATCAGGGGGTGAAATGATAGCTGCTCCTGGGGTAGTTATTGATATATGCCATCAAAAACAACCACAGGCTATGCCAGTTGTTCAAACACAGGACACCACAGGCAATGGCCCTACCAATAAACTGGTTTGGTGGCCACCATGTGTGAGCTGCTTCAGTGGGCGAGTGAGCTTCCTGGAGACAGCCCACCATTTTGCATCGCTGTGATGGGTGTACCTTGGAGAGGCATGGCCCTAGGAACTAAGTTTGCTTCTTGCTGCTGCTGTGCTTTCTCATGTTTGTCACTGCTTTATTCCTTATGTATCTGGCATGGTATAATTTGTCATGGGGAGACCCTCCCTGACCATGATCTGGTGTGACTGCCTCCTGGGTGCTAGCCTACCCTGTTGGGCAATTTTACTACACACCAAAATGAACATGAGATGAAATAATGCAGTTTAGATGAATTATTGATTTTATAATTCCAGATATAGGTGGCATAGGTCAGAAAAGGAGTACAGTGGGCTTTCACGAGTTACAAGCACATGAATTGCACTAGGAAGGAAAACAGGCTTGGGGCAAATTAACAATCAAGGAAAACTTTCATTCTAGGTTAGGTCTGAGTTCCTCGATCTTATGATCTAGGGATGCATTCACAGGTGTCAAAGGGCGCCACAAAAAGGAGTGTCATAAAGCGTGGGTAATTCTGTTACCTGTTCAAGAACAGAGCATGGATGATTAGCCAGTTTAACTGTAGAAGATTTCAAAATAAGATGTAAGATATATTATCTGTTTCTTGATAAATATAGATTGTCACCAGCCAAGTATAGAAAAAAAAAAACTTGCTACTGTAGGCTGGCATGCTTAAACCTTGTTAATCTATGACATTAAAAAGAAAACAAAACAAAACAAGTTGTTGCCTTGAACTTACAATGAACTTGTGGAATGGCGGACAGATGAATGTTAGCTAGGGGTGGTTTTTAATAGAAATATCTGAAATCAATACTCCTGCTGAATTCCAGTGTTGTGTAACGATTTTAATCAGTTTTGGAAAAATGTGTTTTTGTGGTGATTACTTTAAAAAATATGTACCCTATGGCTATAAAGTAATTTTCTTCTTACATAGAACTTTGTCTGAGATGGTATAAAAGGGATAAGGGGAAAAAATAAAGCTGTTGGAGCCTGGCTTGCTTTAACCACCAAATCTGTGTAAAAAAAGGAACACATAAAGAAGCCAAGAGTCTTACTGCACATCATTATGGTAAAGAACTTGATTGAGGCAGGGTAAGTGACTTTGTATTTTCCAAGCATGCAATTTATTCATGTCACATTAACAAAGGCAAACCACATTGGTGTGTGCGCAATTTAGGGACATTGGTTTGATCCAATAATATTGAATTTCCAAATAGGGAACTGTCCTTTGTAGGTGTATCTAATCCAGTTGTACAGTTAAGTCAGCTCAGGTTTGAGACACAGGCCATTGTATCTTTCCTTCTACCAGGAAAGGGCCTGCTATTTTTCCAAGTCACAATAGCTATGGGTTTTTTTTAAATTTATTTATTTTTATTTTTATATCAATCACAGGTTAGGTACTTTGCATCCCAGGCGTAGCCCCCTCCCTCATTCCCTCCCACCCTCCCACTCCCTCCCTCATCTCCCTCCTCCCCGCCCCCTCCAAGTCCACCAACAGGGGAGGACCTCCTTCCCTTCCATCCAACCCCAGCTCATCCTGTCTCCTCAGGGCTGGCTGCAATGTCCTCC
>CM053751.1:30433417-30443921 GCA_028658305.1 Pachyuromys duprasi
TTTCTTTAAGTGTTTTTCTGCCATTCTATAATCCTCTACAGTCAGTTCTCTTTTTAGCTCCATACCCCATTTTTTAATTGGATTATTTGGTTTCTTGCTTTTTAACTTCTTGAGTTCTTTATATATACTGGATATTAGCCCTCTGTCAGAAGTAGGATTGGTAATGATCCTTTCCCAATCTGTTGGCTGTCGTTTTGTTTTGATGACAGTGTCCTTTGCTTTACAGAAGCTTTTCAGCTTCATGAGGTCCCACTCATTAATTGTTGATCTTAGAGCCTGTGCTGTTGGTGTTCTATTCGGGAAGAAGTCTCCTGTGCCAATGAGTTCTAGGGTGTTTCCCACTTTTTCTTCTAAACGGTTTAGTGTGTCTGGTTTTATGTTGAGGTAGCTATGGGTTTTTATTCTAACTATATTAGAAGGAATACACACACACACGCACACTACCACTAACATTAATAACACACTAACTTCATTAATCCTCATGGTCACCATTCACCATCGCTCCAACCCCCACCCCAATTGCTGCATCCCTACCGCCATCCTGGGCAGATACCCTCTGTTCAAAAAGCAACCAAAGAACAAAACACCTGTCCAACAAAGACTAAATAATTGGCATCTGGAACTATGATAACCCTAACCTAGATCATAGACACCAGTGGGAGACCACAATCATCATCTAGGGCAATATTTCACCACTTGAACCCAGATATTCAAGTACAACAAGCCTGATGCAAGTACTCTAACGCAGCTGGACCAAATGAAAATGACCTTGAAATCAACTTCATAATCATGATAGAAGTCGTTAAAGTGGAAATGAATAAATCTCTTAAAGGAATACAGGAAAGCACACACACACATAAGAAAACAATTGGAGAAAATCCAATAAATCTCTTAAAACTATCTAAAAACAATGAAAGGAAATGAATGAGTCCCGTAAAGAAAGCTGAAAACAAAAACAAAGAAACAAAAACAAATAAACAGGTTAAGGAAATGAATTAAACAGTTAAAGACTTGAAAATGGAAATATAAGCAATAAACACATACTAGTGGGGAATTCTGAATAAGGAAAATTAGGTAAGGAAAAATCTATGTGAACTTCAGATGCCAGATAAAAATAAACATAAGAGAAGGAAGAGAGAATCTCAGGTAGATATAATAGAAGAAATTGATACGTCAACCAAAATAAAATTCCTGACACAAATATCCAGGGAATCTGAGACACTATGAAAAGACCAAATGTAAGTATAATAGGTATATAGAAGAAAGAGAAGAATTCCAGCTCAAACACCCAGAAAATATTTTTTAACAAAAATCACAGAAGAAAAATTCCCTAACCTAAATAAGGACATGCCTAAAAAAGAACAAGAAGCTTACAAAACACTCAATAGATTGACCCAGAAAAGAAAGTCGCCCTGGCATATAATAATAAAAACACCAAATATACAGAATGAAGAAAGAAGAGTAGAAACTCCCCGGAACAAAAAGAACAAGTAATATATAAAAGCAGACTTGAAAGTAACTATTATTTGTCTGATATAATTGCCTTCTTGGAGGCTTATTGCTTCTGTCTGATATGCCTAGTCCTAGCAGCTTCTAGTCTCCAAACAATCTAATCTAGGCCTAGAATGCTTTCAGCTTCTGAGACTTAACTTCTGAATAAGTTCACTCTTTTTAGCTCTTTATGAACTATGGTTAGCTGGTCCAATTTAGCTGTTCTGGCCCAAACTCTTTTCCAAGATGACTGATTCAGTCTGGCCTCTGACCATATTGCTGTGGCTTGGCCTCAAATTAACTCTAATAATCTGTTCTAATCTTCTGGGTCCTTTTTACCAAGAGCCATAAAGTTGGGGAAGTTCAGTAGGCATGCAGGATTACTGGAGGGTAGTCAGTATTTTCTAAGATCAGTACCATAATACATCCCCCAAATTGTTTCCAGCCTCTAACACTCCTTCTTCCTGTGTTGCTGTATCTCTCAAAAAAAAAATCTGGCATGGTGTAAATCCTCACTTTCAGATATTTACTCAGTCTGATTGAACATCCGCCTGTGGGAACACATTGGCACAGGAAACAACTGAATAGAACACCAATAGCATGGGCATTAAGAACAATAATCAATATGAGATTTCATGAAACTGAAAAGCATCCGTAAGGCAAAGGACACTGTCAAAGGACAAAATAGCATCCTACAGATTGGGAAAAGATCTTTACCAACCATACCTCAAACAGAGGGCTAATATACAAAGTATATAAAGAACTCAAGAAATTAAACACCAACAAAGCAAATAATCCAATCAAAATGGAGTACAGAGCTATACTGAATTCTCAACAGAGGAATCTCGGACCAAGAAACACTTGAAGAAATGTTCAACAACCTTAGCCATCAGGGAAATGCAAATCGAAATAAGTCTGAGAATTGCTAAAATCAGTAACCCACATGACAGCTCATGCTGGTGAGGTTGTGCAGCAAGGGGAACAGTTCTCCATTGCTGGCAGAAGAGCAAACTAATAAAGCCTCTATGGAAATCAATATGTTTTTTAAAAGAAATTGGGAATTGATCTACCTCCAGACCCAAATATACCATTCTTAGGCATGTACCCTACCACATAGACACTTGTTCAACTATGTTCATAGCAGCTTTATTCGTTACAATCAGAAACTGAAAACATCTTGATGTTCCTCAACAGAAGGATGGATTAAAAAAAAAAGGTGGTATATTTATACAATTGAGTATTACTCAGCTGTTAAAACAATGATATTATGAAATTTGCAGGCAAATGGATGGAACTAGAAAAGAAAAATCATCCTGAGTGAGGCTTCCCAGACCCAGAAAGACAAAATTGATATGTACTTACTTATAAGTGGATTTAGCTAGTAAGTAAAGGATAATAATGCTGCAATCTACAGATCCAGAGAGGCAATGGAGGATATATGGATCTCCCTGGGAAAAGGAGAGAGAATAGATTTTCTAGATGGACTAGGGGTGTTGTTATAAAAACAAAAGAAAATTCCAATTTTTTTTTTACCAATTGAAGACTCAGGAGCCAGATGTTGGGGTGAAAACATGCTAGCTCAGAGAGGCTGAGAAAGCACCCAGCTATCCTTCCTACTCAGTTCACGTCCTAGAGGGAAAAGCCTTTTTTTTTCTCTCAGCTCTGCAGATGGAAAAAGCAAAAACAAAACAAAACAAAACAAAACTTCTCCATGCTGTCTTAAATACCCTTCTTTCAACATCCCTCCTTTCTGTTTAATCTCTGTCAGCTGTTTTTTTGCTCCATCTCTTGACCAAGTGTTAACTTTATTTAATACTGTGTACAGAAAGCTCTTCGACTAAAAGTGTGTGCTAGGGCTGAACCACACTATAACCACTTGTTTACAATTAACAGAAAGCGCTTGGATTAAAGGTGTGTGTTAAGGCCACTCTACAACTAGAAACAGGTGTTTGCAGTTCACAATCTCGGGGTTCACAATAGGATCAAACATCTTGCAACATTTTCTCTTTTTGTCTAAATAAAAGACTTTTTTCTCTCACATCAATAAACTATATACTATCAGGTAAAAATTACATTCACATTGTCCAGTCCCTATGTGTTTAGCAACCTTGAAGAAAGTATTCTACTATCTATCCTCTCTTGTTCAAAGTTCTGTATCTCACTCAGTTTCTATCACAACTTGTATTACCAATCAAAAAACATCTTTTTAGACCTTAAACAATTTTCTTAAATCCTAAACAACTTAAGCTTAACTGTGACTAAATAGACTAGATAGTTATGTTTAGTCTTCAACCTCATAAGAGGTGTGAGAATAAATACCTGAATAAACAGGAAGTACAGATCAAGCAGCTTTCAAAACTATAGAAATGACAGGGACTGCTGGCCATCTGGAGAGTCACCCAAGATTTCCCTATAATGCTGGAGCATTCTCTTCAGCCTCCTGGCTCAGAATATCTGACAGATTTTTCTGTGAAGCAGGTACTATGAAGGACTTGCCTAGCTTGTACTAAAGCTCAGCAGTCTACTTTCCTATGTTGTCCACTATTCTGTTTGCCATTGAACGGAATTTTCTTGCCCAAAGGCTAAATTGCCACATGTGAAACAAACCCCGAATAGAGGTTCTCTGATGCTCTTTGAAGTAGAATGGGAGTGTTGCCAGAAGCTGAACATGTCATTGTCAAAACATCTTAAATTAATGAAAAAATAGTTCTTTAAGTGTCATATTCTATAGATCTCTGAGGCTTTTGAAGACCATCTATTTATCTCTAGTATATCTGAATGGCTTGTTTCTAGCTACAGTTGATTAACTTAGAAAACAACTATGATTAACTAAACAAGTACCTAACAAAACCAGAAGTTTGATTGACTATTGCTTTGCATTTCTTAATTATCCCAAACAGTTTGCGATAGTAGCTCTTAAAGGGACTAGAACTTCACACTGCATTTATAAGAATCACATAGGTACAATACATTAAAAAGGGTTGATACAATAATCTACCGTTTTCCCCTATTATTCTTGTATTACTCTATTCCCTACCCCCTTTTTATCCCTTCTCCCCACTTTTCTGCTAGCACTAGATAGGAAAGAAAGAAGGATAAAGGAAAGAGAAAGAGAATGAAAAAAATCCCTAAATCTAATCTCCAATACTTTGTTTCCTCCCTGATCAAGACCGTTAACAACTTGCAACCAACCCCATAAAACAACAAAAACCTCCATCACCCATCAAATGACTAAAACCTACCCACCCCACTCTTTGGGAATGTGCGTCATTCTCTTAAAATTGCTTTCTGCTCCCTGGGGGCAATGGCATCTTTAAGGAGCCCTGAGTAACTGGGCAAATGGTCCAGTCAAGAAAGCTAGCTGTAGTGTTTGCTGGTCTGTCTCTGTGTGCTGTGAAAATGCAGGCTTACATGCAGTCCTGGCAGGGACAGTCTGTGAGCTAGACCATCTTCACTAGCTGTTCTGCAGTTGTTCTGGATGAAGATTTTTGAAGGAACAGCTATTAAGGCAGTCTGTGAGGCTGACTATTACCTGGATATAGTAATATTAGTATTACTATTACTAATAACCTGGGCTATTTGTCTTCCTTGATATATGGTCCTTTTTCTTCAGATGTGTCATTTGTCCATTGGTCTCCAGATTCCTTAGTTGGATGCTTTTATTCTCCTGATAAGATAAAAATAAAACTCTGCCCCAACTGTAATTCTGGGGGGTTTCTTTTTTGGCAGGTTATCTTTCCTAGTGCAAAATTATTTTTAGCAATACAGAAAATAGTATCTCTCAAATGAAAATTTAAAATTTCTTTTGAAATTTGAAACTAAATATACCTTTAAGTGTACTTATTTTTAGACCACATAGACCTTTGACCTTTGACCACATAGACCACTGCCTTTTGCAAGAGGCTTTTAAATTTAAATCACTGTAATTCCTATGTTCCCGCCTCTGTCTCTCAAGTGTTAAGGTCAAAGGTGTATGCCTCCCAAGTACTGGGATTAAGCATGTGAACACCACCACTCTGTCACTGCCGCCCTTTGAATTTACTTAATACATTTTTTAAAAAATCTCTTAACTGTGTTTTTAATATAAAACAACAAAAAATATCCTTTTAATTAAGAAAAAAAAACTACCTCAAAATCTGATGTCCAGAATGCTGTGGGCCATGTGGCCATCTATAGTCTAACATTCTAACATTGCATTAAGACATGTGGCTTAAGAAAACCCATTCTTTTTTTCTCTCATGCCAGTAAGGCAAGTGTGATTTTGGTAAATTATCACTTTAAAATATTATTAGTTTCTTTTTTTCATGCTTGATTAACCATTTTACAGGTAGGGCAGTTGGTACCTTTGAAAGACCAGTAGCTGTTGTGTCCTACTTATGGACAACCTGGATAGTCTGTGACTGTTCTCAATAATACTTTTAATATTTTTTTTAGAAGCAGTCTTCATTTTATGGTTTGTTCCTGATATCTGAGGAATGTTAATCAGTGCTTTCCATTACTGCAGCAAATCATGTCCCCATAAATTCATGGCTATCTTAGCCACATGTGACTTTACCTTTCCTATTTGTCTTTCTGGCCCCTATACACTGGACCCATCTTGTGCTTTGCTTTGCCTGAGATAAAGTTCCAATCCTTAGAGGCTAGAAATTTACTTCCTGAAGAGGCCAATCCGGATGAGAAGATTTTGGCAAAATTACTATTACATCTGCTTCTGTGTCAACTAAACCTTCTATTTCAATGTCATTTATTTGTATTTTCTGCTTAGGTCTCTGATCATTTATAGTAGTTTGCAAAAATATGTGTTTTGTGGTTGCTCTTGAATTTTTTGTTTTATTTATTGCAGCTGTTCTGTCTTTGTATTATACCCAGAGAAATGTTGTTTTTAACAACAGGCATTGCATCTTTTAATTGCTCTGTGGATGAGTTTTTCTGATGCTGACAGGAAATGGTTGAGTTGAATCTGATGTTGGGGCCTGCAGGAGGCCCCCTTGGGTGGTGGCAAAGGGTCCTAAATATACTTCTTACAATGTCTCTTTTCTCTGCTTACTCCCTGTCAGCTGGTCTCTTGACCCCAGGTTATCTTTACTGAAAGTTCTTGGATTAAAGGAGCGTGCTAGGGCTGAGCCACTCTACAGCTAGAAACAGGGTTTTTACAGTTTACAATCTTGAGGTTCACAATGGGATCAAATACAAATATGCCACAACAGTTTAGTTTTGTTTGTTCTTGTTTTGTTTTTATTTTCTGAGACAGGGATTTTCTGAGTAGCTCTGGCTGTCCTGGAACTCACTCTGTCAGCGAGGCTGACCTTGACCTCACAGTGATTCATCTGCCTCTGCCTCTGTCTCTCAACTGTTGCTGTTATAGGTGTGAGCCACCACCACCCAGCTAAAACATATTGTGTTGTTGCCGCTGCTGCTGTTTGTTTGTTTTCAAGTCAGGGCTTCTCTGGGTAGCCCCCGCTGTCCTGGGACTTCAATCTGTAGACCAAGCTGGCCTCAAACTCAAAGATCTGCCTACCTCTGCCTCCTTTATTGCTAGGACTATAGGTGTGCACCTCTACCGCCCGGCTCTAGATCATATTTCCAATGCTCTGATCTTAAATGAGATAGATGAATCTACATCATTAAGAACTTTCTCCCTTTCCTTCCTCCCTTCCCCTTTGTTAAAATTATTTTTTAATAAGAAGCCAATCATTCCTGGCCTGGCTTTGAGACACGTTCATAGGGTTCCTCACTCAGTTCCCCAAGTTCACTTTAGTGCTCTGTGGTTCACATGTTGAATTTCTCAGGAAGTTTACCTTCAGACGGGTCTTTACATTAGACTGATAAGTCTATTCGCATGATGGAGGGTTAAATAGTTTTGAGATGATTCCAAACACTATCGGGTGACACATTTTGCTGTGATGAAAAGAGGGCATAGTCCACATCCTGTGCTAGTAAGACGGTGTACCTCATCAGAACACAGATGTGAATTAGTGGCCTCCACCATTGGGCTCCAAAACACATTCAAGCCCCAAACACATCCAAACCTACCAACAGAACTTGAGCTGGGAGTGTGAGCTGTGTAAGGCTGCCCTAAGGGCCTGCAAGCCGCCTTCTGAAACCAGCTAACAAATCATTGTTTGCTGCTCTCTGACTCTGCACAGTGTCAGAGACCTTTGCCCTCCGCCTGCAGAGGCTGCTTATGTTGTAACAGAGCAAGCTGACTTTGGTCACTGTATGCTAGACAGAAAGAGAAGCCATTATGTAGCTCATGTCCCTCCCCTCTCAACGAGATTGTTACTCATGTTTTCCTGTCCTTTGTACGCTGAAAAAGAAAACTTTTTTTGACTTAAAAAATTATGCTTTAATTATCTCCTTTCTGTTACCATTTGAAGTACAAGAGCTGTACTGTGTGTGTCTGTGTGTGTGTCTGTGTATCTGTGTGTGTCTGTGTGTGTGTCTGTGTATGTGTGTCTATGTGTGTGTGTGTGTCTGTGTGTGTCTGCCTGTGTGTGTGTGTCTGTGTGTGTGTGTGTGTCTGTGCGTGTGTTTGTCTGTGTGTGTATCTGTGTGTGTGTGTGGTTTTCTTGCTGCCTTGTTCACGGTGTCACAGCATCCATGCTACAGCATTTCAGGGGACCTAAGTTGTCAGGGTCAGTGAGACTCAAGGCAAGCACATGACAAGTGTATTGTATGCCTTAGTGTCACTGACAGCCCGCCAAGAACCAGAGTTTGCCTGGGATGTGTGAAGAAGAGAGTGGCATCTTGGAAAGATGGTCAAGGAGGAAGGCTTACCACAGCTGGTCTGATTTGTGCTATTTTTCCGTGTTGGCTGATCACCGACACTGAAAAGGGTGACATGGAAGGAGGGAAGGCAGGGCCACTCAGTTCCTTTTCTTATAGCCCTTGCTCAATGGTAAGCCCTAATGTAGAGAAAAGTTGTAGAGTGCATGGATATTAAGATGTGAAACAACAATGGTTCAGTTAGGATTATACATTGTTTTTCATGTTCTGGCAGCAATGAAGTACATAGCATGAGCTATGAAAAATGAATTACGCAGAGCTGGGCACGGTGGCACATACCTTTAATCCAGTACTTGTGATGTAGAGGCAGGCTGATCTCTGAGAGTTCAAAGTCAGCCTGGTTTACATAGGAAGACCCTATCTCAAAAGAAAGAAAAAAAACAAAATGAAGGCTTTAAATGTATTTATTTATTTATTCACTTCGTATCCCAGCTGTAGCTCCCTCCCTCATCACCTTCCAATCCTGCCCTCCCTCCCACTTCTCCTCCCATGCCTCTTCCCCTGTCTACTGATAGGGGAGGTCCTCCTTCCCTTCCATCTAACCTTAACCTATCAGGTCTCCCTAGGACTGGCTGTGGCCTGGTAAAGCTGTCCTTCTGCACACCCCCTCTAGGGGGAGGTGATCAAAGAGCCAGCCACTGAGTTCATGTCCCAGACAGTCCCTGTTCCCCTTACTAGGAAGCCTATTTGAGCTGCCATGGGCTACATCTGTGCAGGTGTTCTAGATTATCTCCATGCATGGTCCTTGGTTGAAGTACCAGTCTCAGAAAAGACCCCTGAGTCCAGATTTTTTGGTTCTGCTGCTCTCCTTGTGGAGCTCCTGTCCCTTCCAAGTCTTTCTATCTCCCCCTTCTTTCATAAGATTCCCTGCAATCTGCCCAAAGTTTGGTTATGAGTCTCAGCATCTGCTTCAATAAACTAGACAGAGAATTTTCAATAGAGGAATATTGAATGGCAGAGAAACACTTAAAGAAATGCTCAACATCCTTAGTCATCAGGGAAATGCAAATTAAAATGACGCTGAGATTTCACCTTACACCCATCAGAATGGCTAAAATAAAAAACTCAAGTGACAATACATGCTGGAGAGGTTGTGGAGAAAGGGAAACCTTCCTCCATTGCTGGTGTAAACTTGTACAACCATTTTGGAAATCAATCTGGCACTTTCTCAGACAATTAGAAATATTACTACCTCAAGATCCAGCTATACCACTCCTAGGCATATATCCAAAAGATGCTCAAGTATACAACAAGGATATTTGCTTATCCATGCTCATAGCAGCTTTATTCATTTTAGCCAGAAGCTGGAAACAACCCCGCTGTCCCTCAGTTGAGGAATGGATGCAGAAATTGTGGTACATTTACACAATGGAATACTAGTCAGCAATTAAAAACAAGGAAATCATGAAATTTGCAGGCAAATAGTAGGACCTAGAAAAGATCATCCTGAGTGAGGTATCCCAAAGCAGAAAGTCACACATGGTACATACTCACTTATAAGTGGATATGAAGCATATAATATAGGATAAACATACTAAAATCTGTACTCCTAAAGAAGCTAAGCAAGAAGGAGGACCCTGGGTAAGATGCTTAATCCTTATTCAGAAAGGCAATTGGGATAGACATCAGAAGAAGGTGAAAGCAAGGAACAAGGAGCCTAACACAGAGGGCCTCTGAAAAATGAGGGCTTTTGATGGTTTCACATATGAGTTAAAACCCTTGGGCCCACATTTAAAAAACGGTGTTAATTCAGCAGAAAGATGAATTCAATATAAAGAATGAGGTTTAGTAGCCAAACAAGCAGCAGCAGCAAACCATGGTGAATACGAAATGCAGAAGAAAGGGAAGTGCTTTTACACTTGTTCTTTAGTGGCACCTGCCCTGCTTTGGGGGCAACCTTCGCTCCACCCCATTTCCACAGAAGCGTCATTTAACTCTGAGCACTCTGCTTTCCACTTCTGACCTTATTAGATGTTGGAATTATTTTCTACTTGCTGGTCAGACCCAAACCCAAGCCTCAGGGGAGCTTCATCTGAAAGTTCTTTTTAGTTCCTTGAAAACTGAGCCAGTAATGGTGTTAGCATTTACTGTAAACTTCCCACCAGAGGGCACCAACATCCTTGTACAAACAGATTCAGGTTTTTTAAATTAAATTTTTATTTTTTTTGTATTAAGTACAGTTTATTTACTTTGTATCCCAGCTGTAGCACCCTCCCTCATTCCCTCC
>CM053751.1:30444021-30501538 GCA_028658305.1 Pachyuromys duprasi
CCTCCCTGTCCCTCTCTAAGTCCACTGATAGGGGAGGTCCTCCTCCACTTCCATCTGACCCTAGTTTATCAGGTCTCACCAGGACTGGCTGTAAATGTCTTCCTCTGTGGCCTAGCGAGGCTGCTGCTTCCACGGTGTGCGGGGGGGGGGGGGGAGGTCAAAGAGCTAGCCACTGAGTTCATGTCAGAGACAGTCTCTGTTCCCCTTACTAGGGAAACCCACTTGGATACTGAGCTGCCATGGGCTATGTCCAAGCAATGGGACCTCATGAAACTGAAAAGCTTCTGTAAAGCAAGATACACTGTCATCAAAAAAACAAAACAAACAAACAAACAAAATGACAGCCTACAGACTGGGAAAGGATCTTCATCAATCCTGTATCTGACAGAGGGCTAATATCCAGAATATATAAAGAACTAAAGAAGTTAAAAAACAACAAATCAAGTAATCCAATTTAAAAATGGGGTACAGAGCTAAACAGAGAATTCTCAACAGAGGAATATCAAATGATAGAGAAATACTTAAAAAAATGTTCAACGTCCTTAGCCATCAGGGAAATGCAAATCAAAATGACGCTGAGATTTCACTTGACACCCATCAGAATGGCTAAGTTCAAAAACTCAAGTGACAACACAGGCTGGAAAGGTTGTGGAGAAAGGGGAACTCTCCTCCATTGCTGGTGGGAATGTAAACTTGTACAACCACTCTGGAAATCAATCTGGTGCTTTCTCAGACAATTAGGAATAGTGCTACCTCAAGATCCAGCTATACCACTTCTGGGCATATATCTAAAAGATGCTCAAGTACACAACAAGGACATTTGCTCAACCATGTTTATAGCAGCTTTATTCATTTTAGCCAGAAGCTGGAAACAACCCGCTGTCTCTCAGTTGAGGAATGGATGCAGAAATTGTGGTACATTTACACAATGGAATACTAGTCAGCAATTAAAAACAAGAAAATCATGAAATCTACAGGCAAATGGTGGGACCTAGAAAAGATCATCCTGAGTGAGGTATCCCAGAATCAGAAAGACACTCAGGGTATATACTCACTTATAAGTGGATACTAGACCTATAAGATAGAATAAACATTCTAAAATCTGTACACCTAAAGAAGCTAAACAAGAAGGAGGACTCGGCATAAGATGAGCAATCCTCATTTAGACAAATAGGATGGACATTGGAATTAACAGATTCAGTTTAAAATCAAATTGTGGGGAAGTTCCTGTCTCTGCTAAAATATTTCAATTGGTTACTTTGTAACTTCGTCACTGTGTTTGAAATAAACCATCTTCCTTAAATAACTCACATCTTTCACTCTGTTTTAAAACACTCATTAGCTACTCCTAGAACTGGAAACTAGGGAGAAGTGAAAAAGGAAACCCCCACATGGAGATTTTACTACAACTTAATATTAGAGTTAATTTGTGGAGGTTTTTTCTCCACAAATTAAAAGCTTAAGAGAATAAGAATTTAAGCCACAGAGTAGAGTGGGCATTTGCAGGATATACTGACTGAAGACTGATATGCACAGGCAATGAAGACCTTCCTTAAAGACCTTAAAATCAACAAGAAAAAAACAGAAGGCCAAGTGAATAGGGGCTCTAAGTCCTTGTAAAAGAGAGTATTTAAATACCCAGTAAGTATATGGAAAAGGCAACCAACATCACTGACTATCAGCAAAGTGCACCAAAAAAATGCATAGAGATCATTCCACTCACTCGAATGGCTAAATTTCAGCAATGTCAGGTACCATGAGAACCTAAAAAAACAACATCCTCTTACAAGCCAAGCATGGCAGCTGCACCTCAGGCCCTAGAATATGAGAGTCAGAAGCAGAAGAATTGCTGTGAGTTCCAGGCTAGCCTGGGCTATAGAGTGAGTGCCAAGCCAGCTGGGCTACATAGTGAAAGCTTGTCTTACAGACTACAAATAAGTAAAATAAAATCTGTTTATACTGATGATAGGTTTGTGCAATTACTTTAGGAAAATGCTCATCGGTATTTAGTAATACTGATGTGGAATATATACATATTCTATGATCTCTTTCCTAATATATAGCATATAAATATATACCAAAAGATGTGCATTAGAATACCCTTAATTTCACTATTCACCCTAACTGACATCTGCAGCTGTGTGGGTAAATGCATTATAGTATGCTGAAACAGAATGAAGCAACATGGATAACTGACAGTTGCATAATATCAAATTAAAGCAACCCGCACGCACGTGCGCACACCCACAGTGCAAAACCATTTTTATAATGCTCAACATTCAATAAGATGATAGAACACAGCATCAACATTCCGAGCCATAATGCAGGTGTTCTTTCCCTGATTGTTAAACTTTATTCTTTTTTATTTCATGCGTCTGACTGTTAAGTCTGTACCCAGTATGCACACAGTGCACAGGCACAGGAGTGCCTGTGGAGGCCAGGAGAGGGCACCAGATCCCCTGTGACTGGAGATGAACCGGTTGTGAGTTGCTATGGTATTCTTAGCTGAAGGAAGCAAGCCAACCCAAACCTGTACTCCTATCCTGGGGCAAAGAGTTACCACTCTCACTCCATTCTCTATCTTCAGATTTCCCCAGGGAACCAGTTCAAGATTTGGGATTCAGTGTAACCCCAGCCTGTGTCATTGCTCAGTCGGCTTCCCCATCCCCACCTTCCTTCTCCTGTATCTTCTCGCAGATACTAGCTCAGCTGTGCAGTGGCCAGTCAACATCCCTAGGAGCCCAGTCTGCAAAGCCGGAGCAGTATAGTGTTTCCCTCGAGGGGGTTTCTGGGCACCAGCAACCTTCTGCCGCTACCTCGATGGTTTGTGTAAATTATTCCTTTAGTAAAAACAGATGTATGAACCAGGCAGAGTGGTGCACGCCTTTAATCCTAGCATTCAGGGAGGCAGAGGCAGGAAGATCTCTATGAGACTAGCCTGGTCTACAAAGCAAGTCCAGGACAGCCAACGCTACGCAGAGAAACCCTGTCTGAAACAACAACAACAATAACAGTGGCTGGCACAGCTGTCTCAAAAACCCCTTCCAATCGCTGTCCTAAGAGCCCCTGGGGACCTTCTACTAGCAGCCAGGCTTTGGCTTGGCGTTCAGTGCTCTCTTCCTGATACTCACCCCCACATAATGAAAAATGAAAACAAAGTACCTCTCTGCTTTGGCTTTGAGCTTTTTGGCTCTTCCTGTCCTTTGCCTGTTCTTAACCTTTCCCTCTAAGCACGCAGCATCTAAGAATTAAAAGAAACGGCATGCACAGCACTCCACTCTCTGTGATGTTAGGTCCTCAGTTGCGTGTCACCCATACCCCTTAATCTGCAATATCTGGGTCACCAGTCCACCGGCCTGTTGAAAGCAAGACTCTCTCTGCCCCACAATGTCAGTCTGAAAATGCCCCAGCTGAGCAAAGGCTCATTAAAACAATAAAACCACTATTCACAGTGGAAAAGGCAACATATTCAGCCACCAGCTAATGGGAAGAATTGGTTCTAAATGCATTGGTGTGAAAAGTTTCTCATGGTATACAATATTGCAAACTGAAATAAAAAAAAAAACAAGGAGCAATCCAGTTTAACTTGTTTTAAAGGTTATATACATATGTAACTTTTATGAATATATATACACACATAATACATATATCCTCTGGTGTTGGTATAATGTTCTCTTGGAACGTATACAATTTAACCTTGTTCATTCAAATGCTGATTTCTCTACCCCGCTATTTGTTTTCAATCTGAATGTTGCATTGTGATGTTTATTCTAAGCAGCACCTGTCTCAAATTTGTGTTCACATGCCATCATTTGTTATCTGTATTGTCAATTAAACAACCAGCCAATGCTGAGCAAGGGAAAGAATAGGGTAGAACATCCTGGTCCAGAGGGGAAGAGAAGGAAGTGAGTGGGAAGAGTCAGAGAGAAGAGATTGGCAGGACAGGACTTGGAACCAGGAGAAGAGATGCACCGGACCTAAGATATGACTAAAAGCAAGTATAATGGGTAAAATCTGAACGGTAGGAAACTATGCAGACTTGGAGGTTTAGGATGGAGTAACTATTGCCCAACATTGTGCTCTAGGTTAACTAAAAATATCCTAGTCTCTGTGTGGTGATTTGGGTATACAGCTGGTTTAGAGTAACTGCTGTTTAACTAAAAGATAAATCAATAGTAAATATTAATAATCAACAACACTCTGGACATAAATTAGATGAGAGTAGAGACGTTGTCTGCTTGATACCTAGCTGTGTTTCCAGCACCCGGAAGAGTGTGGTGGTTTGAAGGAAGTGTCCCCACACAGGTGCAGGCAGTGGCACCCTTGATACCCAGGTGGTGGGACCGTTAGGGAGGTAAAGGGGAGGTGCAGCCTTGTTGGAGGAAGAGCATCACTGGGGGTGGGCTTTGGGAGTTTAAAGCTTTGTCCCACTTGTGGTTCTCTTTCTCCAGTTTCTGCAGTTTAAGATCTGAGCTCTCAGTTTCCTGTTCCAGCTGCCATTCCCTGCTGCTGGCTGTCACACTTCCAGGGCATGATGGACCCTTCTGCCCTTGGAACCATAAGCAAAAATAAATTCTTTCTTCCACAAATTGCCTAGGTCATGGTATTTTATCATAGCAGCAGAAAAAGTAATTAGTACAAACTGAACTGTGCAAGCTACATAAATAGACACTTGATAAATTCTGTATTGGCTGAATTAGTGAATGAATGAGTGAATGAATGAATGAAAAATACCTAAAAGTATTTGACAGAAACATTAAGACCTGAAACTCATTTCTGTATCTAATTATATCCAAAGACTTATTATATGTGAAATTATGGGAGAATATTTTGAAAAGGACTATTTGAATATGAACAACTACTTCTCTTCAATTAAGTATCTGAACTATACTCTAAGCTGCCGAGAGCACAGGCTTCTAACTGCCACAGCCAGCATGCCATAGCCAGGCTCTCAGCGAGCTGCCACTCTTTCAAAAGACGGCTATACCAGAACTCTCAGTACTGACAAATATTACCTAAAAAATCACTCAGCTAGTGATATTTCATCTTTTATTCATTACCACTGCAGATAATGCTCCAGTGACATAAAGAGATTTGGGGTGACTTTCAAGGCAGCAAACTGTCTCTGTCCTCTTCATTTATTTTGGAAGCTGCTTGCCTGCACTTCCTGCTTACTCAGGTATAATTTTATTCCTTCTCAAGTCTCTGATGGGGTTGAAGACCAAATAGATATAGTTTTACAGTTAAGTTTAAATTGTTTAAGAATTAAAAAGATGTTTTAAGGTCTAGAAAAATGTGGTTTTTTGGTAGATATATACAAGATATAATAGAAAATAATTTAGTTACGAAATTTTTGACTCATCTAGATAGGATGGATGGTATTTTCTTCAAAAGTTACTAAATATATGTAAACTGAACATTATATATGTAAATCTTATCTAATAGTTTTCATGATTGTTTCATAATTGTGCCTAACTGTACATTGTCTATTATTTAAAAGGCCTTTTAAAATTAGACAGAAAGGGGGAACTGTTGGAGGCTGATCTGGTACTATGTATTCTAATGTCAAATCATTTTGCTCCCCAGGGTCTGCTTTCTGTCTTCTAAATTATCCCTGATTGGATAATAACATCGTTGACACTGGGCTGAGCAGACAGAGGGAAGCTAACAAAGGTAGGCTGCTTTTGGGGGGGGGGGTGTCAAGAAGAGACCACAGTGAGAGAGATGCAGAAGGGAGGAGAGAGTACAGATTCCAGAGAAGATAATTGCAAGTATTGGAGACTTTGGATGGGTAGAAGATAAATTGATAGTAAGGCAGTAGGTTAGATGTTATACTCAGCTCTGTGTTTAGCTTTTGACCAAGACATAGTATCCATCTGTGGTCATTTGGAGAAATTGTATATTAAGGAGTAACTAAGCTTTATTAAAATATGAATTAATATTAATTATTAATCAACAGAGAAAGCAAAACTTTCTTTTTTAATGGCCTGGTTTATTATTATTTTCTATGGTTTTTATTTTTATAGTCTATTTCAGCAAATTTATCACACTGGTTGTGGTGGTGCATACCTTTGATCCCAGCACTTGGGAGGCAGAGACAGACAGATCTCCTGTGAGTTCTAGGCCAGCCTGGCCTTCACAAGGAATTCCAGGACAGCCAGAGCTATGTAAAAAGACCCTGTCTCAATAAATAAACTAACAAACTGAAAAAAATCTCAAATTAAATTGTATTTTTCCAAGTTTTTATACTTGTGATTAACTTTGAGCTAATTATAAGAGTTGTGGGGTAGGATCTAATTCACCTGTTGGTATGCCTGTCCATTACTCTAGCACCTATATTGAAGAGTTTCTCTCTTTTTTTTCCTACAGAATTGGCTTTGGTGACTGCTCTGGTGTGGCTTGAGTGTGTCCTGGATGGGTTTGTATATTAGGTGATTGGCGGACAGTGGCATCTTTAAGAGATAGGACCTAAAGCAAGGTTAATAGTCACCAAGGGTATTAACTTCTGGAAGATGAATGCTATTCTCACAGAAATCTAGTTAGTTCCCATGACCATGGATTATAATAAAAGATGAAGATCAGTCCACCCCATTTGTCTAAGTCTCTGTCTCTCCATGTAATCCCTCACACTCACTCTGTCATCATGATGTCTTTACCAGAACCAGCACCACTGCCTACGCTTTTAGCGATACAATGGGGAGTTTAAGAAACTTACCTAAGGCATCCGGCCTCAAGAAGTTTAGCAACAGAAAGTGGATAATGAAATTAGCTTCATTGAAAAAAATCAACCAACCCTTTGGCAGAGTGCAGGGAATCATATGAAAGAATGGGGAGTTAGTATGACCTGGAGAGGTCAGGAGCTCCGAAAGAACCAAATATATCGGGGCACAGGGGTCTTTTATGAGACTGTCTCTCCAACCAAGGACCATGTATGGTTATAACCTAGAACCCCTGCTTGAATGTAGCAAATGGTAGCTCAATACCCAAGTGGGTATACTAGTAAGGGGAACAGGGACTATTTTGGACATGAACTCAATGGCTGGCTCTTCGACCTCCCCATTCCCCGAGGGAGGAGCAGCCTTGCTAGGCCACAGAAGAGGACATTGCAGCCATCCCTGAAGAGACCTGATAAGCTAGAGTTAGATGGAAGGGGAGGAGGTCCTCCCCTACCAGTGGACTTGGAAAGGTGCAGGGAAGAGATGAGGGAGGGAAGGTGGGGAAAGGGAAGGAATGTGGGAGGGGGCTATGGCTGGGATACAAAGTACATAACCTGTGATTAATATAAAAACAAAAAGAAAGAAATCACTGGTTATGCAGGTGTGTGACCATATTTCTAGACCCCCTGTCCTGGTCCATTGAGCTTCATGGCTAGCTCTACCGATAGTACTTTGCATTGCCTCAAAGGTTTATGCTAAGTGTTGAGTAGTGTAAGTCCTCCAACCCTGGTAAGTTGCCTTGCATAGTCTAGACACCTCAGTTACTTCATAAATTTTAAGATCAGTATGTCCATTCCTACAAAAAAAAAAAACTGGCTTAGACTCTTGTTATATTACATTTAGTCTAAGTTAGGAGATAAATGACCTTTTAGACTTTACTGTACTGATACAATAGGTCACTTCTATTTATTTGGTTTTCATTAAATTCAACTGTTGTAAATCAGCCGGCCCTTAGCAACTCCATGTGGCGGGGGGGCGGAGGGGGGCACCAGACCCATCATCACCTGCCCTAGGTTTGGTTCATTCCTTTACGGTACTCTTTAAAAGGCCCCTCCCAACATCAACATTATCTTTCTCCTTCCCTCCCTCCCTCTCTTCCCCTACTCTCTTCCCTCCCTCTGTCTTGTCCCCAATATCTGTCTTCTTGTCTGTCTGTCTCTCTCTCCCTCTCTCATGTCCCCATTCCAAGATGGCCTTTTACTTCCCCCTCCTCCAATAAATCTCTTATGTTAGATCTGTTGCATGGTGTGATCTCTTTGTGGTGCACCTTGGCCTGGACCTGCCAAAGTATTTTTTGCTGATAAATCCAACATTAACCATCTTTTTATTAGCTTTTCATGTTCATGGTCAAATCATAAATATTTCATATTTTAATATAGTATAAATGGTGTTTACAAATTTGAATTTCCTGACATTCATTGTCTATTATGTAGATAAATGCAATTGATGTGTGTGTGTGTGTGTGTGTGTGTGTGTGTGATATCCATGTAGAAGCCAGTGGTCAATCTTGAATGTCATTCCTCAGGTACTATATATCTTATACCTTTGTGAGACACAGTTCTCACCTGACCTGGAATCCATTGTTTATGATAGGGTAGTTGGCCACCCAGTCCCAGGGATCCTCCTGTCTCTGCTTCCCTGGGCCCAATATTTCTTATGTATGTGAATGTTTTGCCTACATATGTGTTTGTGCATCATGAGTGTGCCTGATCCCCTGGAACTGTAGTTACAGATAGTTGTGAGCTAACTAGTATGTGGATGCTGAGAATCAAACTCCCTGTCCTCTGTAAGAGTGACAAGCACTCTTAACTGCTGAGCTATCTCTCCATCCTCAAACCTTGCTTTTTCATTAGTATGCTGTGGGAAGTGAGCTCAGGTCCTAATGTTTAAATGGCACCCACTTTACTCACTGAACCCCCTTTCCAGATCCTGAAATTTACTTTTAAATTCATTTCTGTATCTTTTTTTACACTCATATGAATATTTATTCACAGATAAATATAAAGGTGAATATATTTTATTGCAGTTTCTTTCTGTGAGTGGTTACTTTTGGGGAAAGAAATCCAGAACATGTGATTTTGTATGGGCACAGTTTCTGTTGTTGTTACCATTAAAGTCATATGAAATAGTAAACTGAGATTTTGATTTTCATTTCTCAGTTTTCAAATTTTTCTAAAAAATTTTATTAATTAGTTTATTCACTTTGTATCCCAGCTGTAGCCCCCTCCCCATCTCCTCCCAATCCCACCCTCCCTCTCTCTTCTTCTCCTATGCCCCTCTCCAGTCCACTGATAGGGGAGGTCCTCCTCCCCTCCCATCTGACCCCGGGACTATCTGCATTGTTCTCCTCTGTGGCCTGGAAAGGCTGCTCCCCCCTCAGATGGAGGTGATCAAAGAGCCAGCCCATGAGTTCATGTCAGAGACAGTCCCTGTTCCTATTATTGCAGAACCCTCTTAGACACTGAGCTGCCATGGGCTACATCTGAGCAAAGGTTCTAGGTTATCTCCATGCATGGTCCTTGGTTGGATTATCAGTCTCAGAAAAAACCCCTGTGCCCAGATTTTTTAGTTCTGTTGTTCTCCTTGTGGAGCTCCTGTCCCCTCCAGGTCTTACTATCTCCATTTTCTTTCATAAGATTCCCTGCACTCTGCCCAAAGTTTGGCTATGAGTCTCAGCATATGTTTTGATATCCCATGGGTAGAGTCTTTCAGAGGCCCTTTTGGTAGGCTCCTGTCCTGTTCCCTGTTTTCTCCCTCATCTCATTTATTACTTTCATTAAGCATAGCAGCATTTATTACACACATAAGATCTACATAGACAAGTATCATTTATAAACATAGTTTTTTTATCCATTCATTTCGATTTCTAAACACTTTCTTGTTTCATTTTGATAGATGGATTCTCTAGTACAATGTTAAATAGTGATTGGTTTTTGTCAGATGCTTATTCTGCATCCATTGAGAATATTACATATTTTCTTTTTACCCTGTTAATATAGTGAATTATATTGATCTTCTCTCTGTGTCTTTTTTTTTCTCCATATAGCTCTGTAATGTCTGGAATTGTCTATATTGTTCAGGTTGTTCTCTAACTCACAGATCCTTCTGCTCTGTCTCCTGAGGGCTGTTATAAAAGGCATATGCTGCCATAACCTGTCCAGGCCTGACTTTTATAGTTTCCCTGTTTCTATACCCCAAGAGCTCAGATTACAGATGTGCAGGTACATACGCCACCGTGATAGCTGATTCCTAACATTAAGCCAAACCTGCACTCATGTCACAAACACATGAAGTGTTGTGCTTTTTGATGCATCAGCAAATTGTATTTTCTTTAAAAAAATAATTTGTATCTCTGTTGTTGTGAATATTGGCATAAGATTTTCTTTGCTTAGGATAGTTTTATGGATTTGAGACTAGGATAACTATTCTGGAAGCAAGATCTAAGCTAGGAAGTAATCCCTCCTTTTCAAGTTTCAGGAAGTGGTGTTAGTCCACAGATGAATGTGTGGCAGAACTTGCCTGTGGAAACATCTGGGCTCAGTGTCCTGGAAGGCAGAGGTTATGAAAACACAAACACCTGTGTCGGTGATACCCTGTGCTCTTAAGGGCTTTCCCTAGAGGTCTGCATCTCTGAGAGAATTTGTGTATTTCATCTATTTTCATAAATTTAGTTCCAAAAAAATTATTCCTATAATTCCTAAGGTTCTTTTGAGAGGATTGTACAGCTATCTTCCTCTTTTAAGCATTGAGCTTGTCCCTCCTCTATTTACTATCTAATCTTTATATAAGTTTGTCAGTTTTATTAATTTCTTCAAGATACAGCCTTTACTCTATTGACTTGGCAAATATTATATGATATCAAAAGCATAATCCATGTATTTTTTAAATGTTCAGATGGACTTTATAGAAATTAAACAACTTGGGCTAGAGAGGCGGCTCCATGGTTAAGAGCATTGGCTGCTCTTCCAGAGGACCCATATTCAATTCTGAACACCCACATGGCACTTCACAACTGTGGTCCAGGGGATCTGACCTCCTATTCTGGCTTCTGTGGGCTCCAGGCTTACACATGGTACACAGACATACATGTAGGCAAAACACCTCTTTTAAGAGAGGGCCTCTTTTAAGAGAGTGAAAATGCTTGGTGCAGTGTGGATCTGTACTCCCAGATACTTGAATGGCTGAGGCAGAATTATGAATTGGAGGCCAGTCTACATAGCACAGGCAACATGGTAAGGATAGGAGCAAGCCGTGAATTTGGAGTGGTGTTGGGAAATTACGTGCGTAGTAGAGAAATCACATCTAGGATATACAAAGCCCCCCCCCCCAAAGCTCAACAATAAAAAACAAACAACCCCATAAAATGAACAGAAGATCTTAACAGACACTTTACCAAGGAAATATGTGTCAAATAACATATATACAAGTGCACAATATTTTTAGCCCTTAGGGAGAAGCAGTCAAAGCCACAGGATGAGTCATTATGTCCATCCAAGGGGCCCAAACTAAGGCACAGTGTGTAACAAGTGTTGCTGTAGACTCCCAGCAGGCGAAAAATACTACAGTCATTTTGAGAGCATTTCAGATGTTTTCTTACTATCCTTAGACATTTATTCTAGTGAACTTTTTTTCAATTGCTACAGTTTCTAGAAGTTTAATTGAAACTGAAACACCTCAGATGACCTTTATCAAATGAATGACTGAAAAACTGGACTCTATTTACACAAAAGAATATACTGACCAATAAAAAGGAATGAAGCGTTGATTCATACAATATTGTCACATGATAATTCATATAGCCATGCCAACAAATTATAAACTGGTATTGCTAAGTGAAGTAAGTCACACCCATTTTGCATGATTCTATTTATGTGTCTTTCTGAAAAAGGTTAACTACCAGAACTAAATGCTGGCAGGTGGTTGCCAGGCCTGGGGAGGATGGTAAGGGATGCCTTTCTTTAAAGGAATGCTTTGAATGGCTCAGATGCTCCCTTCTCACAGCCTAGAGGCAGATGGGGTGGGAGAAGCCCTTTTGTAGGATGCAGTCCCATTCAAGAGGGTGGAGCTCCCAGCTTGCTTATTCACCACCTAGAAATTCATCCGTTTAATGCTGTTGCATTGAGGATTGTTTCAACGTGACATGTGGGAAGAGACACAAACACTGAAACCACAGTTGTGACAACAGTGGACACACATAGGTCACAGAAGCTTCAAATGGGAGCGAGGTTAACACTGGAAATGCTAGGGCATATGAAGGGCATGTCCCCGACAATGGCACATCTAATGTGTGAGTCTTCCTGATTAGATGACCTTGAATTTACCAACGAGAAAATACCATTTAACTTGATTTTTTTTTCTCTTTGTCAATTCCTTTCTTTAATATCTTAAGGTTTATTATACAAGTCATTAATTTGGTTAGTGTTTTTTTCAAGATTTTTTTTGCAGTATCTTTGTCATTTTTATGTAGGCAAGCTCTCTCTCTCTCTCTCTCTCTCTCTCTCTCTCTCTCTCTCTCTCTCTCATTCTCTCTCTAAGGCTGGGAATAGAGCAGCCATTACGAAGGCGGTTGCAATGGGTCTGGAGTCAGGTGAATGCAAGTTTAGGTGTGTACGGATGAGCAAAAGCAAACATTGAACATGTTTAAAGCTTTTTTACTTTATGTTCTAGACTACAAGGATCTACTAGCTTTTCTTAGGAAGGAATGAAGAAAGGAATGTGATGGAAGTACCATTTTGAGAAGCACATGGCTGTACCACTCACAACATATGCTACTTTATGTCATATTACAATTGAGTTATTGACAGTCATGTCCTAGTAATAAATGGCAAGCCTGCCAACAAAAAGGAATAGGATTTTAGATTTCCTTCTGTCTCCATGATTTATCACTCTACCCCATTACAGTAGGTTATCATTTAACAAGATCATGGCTAGCAGACAGTAAATACCGTATGATATGGAACTGGATTGGAAGTAAATGAGAAAATACTCCAGAAAATATATGAAGAGAATTATACTAACAACTTGTTATTCATTTTTAAATCTCTTATAAACCCATACACAGGATAATTTATTAGTCTAATGAAAAATATCTATGTCAAAGCAACAGACAGTCATATAGTCAGTGGTAAAGAATAGAGCAGGTTGTGATAATGGACAAGTGTCAAATGGTGATTGTCATGAATGCTTACTATGGTTTTTGTCAGTTTAATAAGACTTCCCAAAATAGATACAGGCATTGAGAAGGCCTAATGAGTTGTTGTTTGTACTTTGATACAACCATCTTTCCAGAGACTCAAGACAATGAAGACAAACTAGGTCAGAATAAAAGGGCAGAGGGCTTCCTCTGGAGCCGAACCGGCACAGAGTGCAAAGTGCTAGTTCGCAGTCGCTTTTCTTCATGACAGTGTCCTACCAGGTGTCCTCCTACTTCATGGCTGATTATTTCTGGTTTCTCCAGCTATGCCAGCTGGTGAGTCCTGACCCTCCTCAAGCTCTTTTAACACATTGTCTCTCTAAAGGCGTCTCTCTAAAGGCGTCTCTATGTAGTCGTGAATGGCACCTCAGCACAGAGGACTGTCAAGTCCAGCCCTCTCTTTTGAGTTTCGGACTCAGTTGCCTAGTTCCCTGTTCCACCTGCACTTCAAACTGCGTGTGACTTTTTCTCTTTCTTCTCTCCATCCTGCTCCTCCCACAGTAAACGTTATCTTAATGTACTCAAACAGCCAGAAACCTGAGTCATATGTGACACCTTTCCCTTGCCGCCCACATCCAACTTATCTCCAAGTCTGCCCATGGGCTCCTGAGACCCTGGGTTTGATCCAGCCTCTGCTCCCTGTCCGCTGTGACGACTGTAGACCAAGAATCTGTGAACCACTCTCCTTACCACTAGATAGTTTGTAACTTACTTCCTGGTGGTCTAGCCCCCTGCCCGCCATTCTTCAATCAGCAGCTATTGTGAGCTCCTTAAAAGCACAAATCACATCTCCTAAGCACCTTTCACTGGGTCCCTTTGAATTCAAAAGTTTGTTCTGTTTCGCGGGAGGCACTGATGCCTCCCCAACCCACTTTCTGCCTATACCTCTCCAGTCTGAGTTAGGCACACGGCTTCTGGTTTCCAGGCTGTTCCTCTGCAGAACTCCACCTGATCATCTCCTACATCGCTTCAGCTCTCAGCCTAATGGCAGTTCCTCAAAAAGGCCTTCCTTTTCTTCACATCTAAATTACGTCCCTCCATTTTTCCTGTGTATCTCCAGTTTGCTTGCTTGCTTTTCCTATGTTTGGGAACTTCTGGCTGATTCTCAAGATTCACTCTCCTTTTCTTCAGTCTCAGAATCTACTTAGGCAATCAGCCGGTTTCCCTCTTTAGTGTCAAGATGTGGCCATGTGTCTGAGTCCCAGCCAATGGGAAATTAATGGACCTAATGGAGCACACTGGAAGATTTCCTAATAAGGCCTGGGGATTACAATCTCTGTTGTTGAAAATTAAAAAAACAGTGCTGGGATATGTAATGTTTATTATTAGCTCTAAGATTATCACAGCGGTATTATCTAACCCACTATCACAAATAATAAGACACAGGCAGCTGTTAGATTTTATAATTGCCTTATATATCAGCCTGGCTGATATTTCATTTTCACTGTCTGAATAACGTCACCATCCATCTCCGAGCCCCCATCCAATGCCATCATCTTAATCATCCTCATCTAATCCCAATATACTTGCTTATATTTTCATCTTGGTGTTTTCTCCATCCACGCCAACCTTGGAGTCCTTCCTCCCAGGCAATGTGATTTCTTCTCCAAGCTAACCCATGATGGGATCCTCCTTCCTCCTCTTTTCCCATTTGTTAGTTTCCTGTGATTCTCCTGTCCTCTAAAGACTGGGACCCTTAGCCACGCCTACCTCATTCTGCCCTGCCCATATGCTGTATAGCAGTCAATCAGGTAGGTTTACAAAACAAGGCTAGGCGTAACCAGATCTTGAGGGCCAACTTCAGAACAACCCCCAACACATCTCCATTTTTCATGTATTAGGAATGTGATCCTGGGCCAGAGATGGAAACTTTGTATTCGTTGTGAGGGTTAGAGGGTAGGAGTCAGGGCAACCACACTATATGAGAAAACTATGCAAACCCGTTTAACTAATAGACTTTTACAGCTGCGTTACAGTAAAGAAGGTAATTGGTGGGTTTTGCGGCTACGCATGTGCTCATGGGAGCATAGGTAATGTAAAGGGTACCCTGCTGGTGTTATGCAGCCTCTAGGGACTGCAATCCTGAAGAGCAAATATTTTAAAACATTTTTTTTTTGTTGTTCCAAAATAGAATAACTAACAAGAGAACACACCAAATACAGGCAGGCCTACAAAATCCAAGGAAAATTAAAACACAAATGAGGGATGCAAAGGGGTATGGCCAGAGAGGAAGGGGAAAAGCCAAGGGTTGTTAGTCATAGGCCTTGGAGGAGGAGCACAGTTGAAGTGACACTCGTTTTACAAGAAGAAAATCCTCACCCCTCCATGTATAAGCATTCATGTTTATAAGTATTTGAATGACTGATTAAAAGCCAAGGCTGGATGCCAGTCTATGTAGGTTCAGTGCAGTCTCTCATTTGCTAGTGGTAATGACCTTGCCCAACTTACTTCATTCTTACGTGCTCAAGTCTCATTTGTAAAATGGGATAGTTGCAAACCTGCCTGCATGTGATTTCTATGGAAATTATTTGAATAAATAAAATTGAAAGCACATTGAGCCTGGCACACGGTAAATCTTGTGTGTGAGGATTTTTTTTTATTATTGCTACTAATTACAATGTATTTATCCTACTACTTAAGGCAAACAATTTTTCAAAAGAAAATAACAGAAGCAAACATTAGGAGAAGGACAAATGAATTAAAATAGAAGAAATTAGTTCATGAGATAAAGTAAATAGTATACACATGGGCCGAATAGAAAGGAAAAGTTTGAAAAATCAGTGAGTACAAATGTTTTTGATGACTAAATATGCGCGAGGCAGCAACATTCAGGAAGTCTTAAAATGATTAGCCACTGGTTACGTGTCTGAAGGCCTATTTTTTCTGTCTGAGAAATGTAGACAAGATCCACAGCTACTCATCACACTATAGCCAGGGGCTTGCTCCTCTGTGAGCCAGGAGAGCAAACACGTGCCATATCTGGGCCCCATCTACCACCTTCCTTGTGCAACCTCACTTCTGGCTTGCCGCACAATTGCTTACCCAGCTGAGGAATAGCTCAGACCGGGACACTATATGCCGTTCCGAAACACTCCACCTGTTTCAACTAGCTTTAAGCGCTGGCCAGCCCCTTCCTCTGGCTTCCTGCCAGGTGATTTCAACATCTATGTTTTCGAGGCTTTTGGGCAATGGTCTCTGGGACAGCCTACCTGGCTATGTATTTGGAGGCTGATTTCCCACTCCACACAGACCGGCTACCCCCCACAGAAGGTAAGAAAGCCCGTGTGGCATGGTGTGGCATGGTGTGGCATGGTGTGGCATGGCAGCTCATGTTTGTTTCGTGCATATTTGTGTGTTTAAAGCGATTTTTATATTATTTTTAAAATTACAAAATACTTAAATACGACCCAGGGGACAAGTAAAAACTGATAAATTAAAAGCATTGTGGTTGCAGTGAGGGGGTGGGAATCCCTGTTCTTACAAGGCCAGTTAGACAGCACTTTCCCCTTTTGTGGTTCTCAAGACCATTCCCATTTGAAACAGAAATGCCAGCTCTCGTTCCAGGATAGCTTGGTTTTGCTTTTCAGTATGGAGTTGCTTTTGTAGGTCAGGCACCAGCCCCCTCTCCCAGGTGTTTTCTACCCTCCTTCTCCTCTCACACAGCAAAGGACTTGATACGGTTGAATCTTCAGCCAGTTTGCTTACTTTGCCAGCTCTGCTCTCTCTGCCTCTTTCTCTCTCTCTCTCTCTTCCTTAATGGCTGGACAGATGATAAGTCTCTCGTGACAGCCCAGCTGGGTACTTGAAGAGCCATTCCTGTCCACATAATGCTGAGCAACCCAGAAGTCTCCCGGCCATGCCAGAGCAGATAGATCTGTCATCCTGAGCCCAATAATCACCTTTATAATGTTCCTCTGAAACCATAGCAGACATCACCTTTGTTTAACTTCTGTGTCTGAACATTTTGAGTGGATTTATCATAAGGCTGGCATATCGCCTATAGGGACTGTCCCTGGACACTGGGGCTGGGTGTGGGCATCCAGCAATTGTGTGTTTATTTATCTTTCTCCCTAAAGAGGGGCTCCACATTTTGAAGCTTCGGGGCCAATAGAATTCTCTCTAGTAATGTCTCATGACCAGGACAGTGGAGTCCAGATTTTCTACTTGTTAGTAAATTTGAATGTTAACGTTTAGTCTCATTTTGTTGTTGTAATATCAGATTAACATTGCTTACATTTATAGGATTAGATGGTGTGTCCAAATGTTAGCAGTCATCATTACTGGCTTTGTGAGAAGGCTCCACAGTTCCCTACACCCCCATCACGGGCACGAACTTACACTTGCCAAATGAAACCTTCATTCAACGCGCTCCACTCTTAACAAATAATACAACTTAATTCTTAGCGTGACACCTGCTGTCAGGTCACCTCTTCAGAAAGGTGTCACGTGCTCAAATGGGCTAATTGTGCCCAGGTTCCGGGAGCTCCTGGAAAGAACATTGTCTGCCTCACAGCCCTTCTCTGCAGGGTCATTCAAGGGCAGTTCACCTAGGCTGTGCCTAGAACCAACCAGCGACCACACATCACGTCTGCAGTGTTAGCTGGCTGTCAGCACCCCAAGGCCAGTTTCCCTTTTACTTTGGTCCTCAAGCCCCCTGGGGAGCAGAGCACCGCTCAGCCGGAGCTTGTGGGCTGTGGAGCAGTAGCGATGTGGAGTGCTGGGACATTGCCCACCCCGTTACCCCTCAGGACCTGTCTCCCTAGCTGAGCTGATTCCTGGGTCCCCCGGGGCGGCCCCAGCGGGCGGGAGGTCGGGAGGAGGAGGCCGCCGCCGCCGCCGCAGGAGGCGGAGCGCTGCACCTGGCGGCCGGTCCTCCAGCTCAGCCCTGAAACGGGTCCAGCCGGTCGGGAGCGACGGCAGCGGCGGCGAGGACGGGCCCAGGACCTGAGCGGGGAGGAGGAGCAGACAAGGTCGCTCGGCGGCTGCGCCAGGCCACCGCGCTCGCCCGCCCCACCCGGCCGGCATCCAGCCGCCGCAGCCCCGGGAGAGGAGCGAGACACCGGCCCGACATGCCGCGCTCCGGCCTGCCCGCCGCCGCCGCCGCCGCCCCGGCGCCCCGAGCCGCCGCCCCGCGTCCCGGGGACAGGGCCCCCCGCGCCCCGCGCAGCTGAGCAGCGCCAGGTGAGTGGGCTGGCGCCGCCCGAGCCCCCAGCCTCCGCCGAGCACCTGCCGCGCGCCTGCCCCGCCCGGCCGGGCGCCGCCTGTCATCCTCGGGGTGCAGGGCTGCGGCGCGGCGGCCCCCGCGCTGGCAGCACTTCCGCAAACGTAACTGGAGTCGGGAAAACAAAGGCGCTGCCCGGGAGCCCTCGCCGGCCGCCCGCGGCTGCTGCAGAAGGTGGGGGCGCGGGTGGGCCCCGCGGGGCCAGGCCCTTCAGCGCCGGATCCCGCTGTCGCCCCGGAGGTAAACATCCCTGGGAGAGAGGGGAGGCGAGAGTATTCCCACGGCCCGTGACGGGGACGTGGCCCCCTTCGTGGGAGGAAACAAATTCGGGGAGCGGCACACCTCTTCCCCGGGCTGCTACCTTCCTAGGAGAAACGCCCGGCTTCGTGCGTGCTGCTTAGCTTCAGCTAGGGGATGGGTCCCTTCCCTTATGGAGATTACCCGGTACCTGTCGGAAGGATGGTGATGAATTCGGATGTAGCCCCTCCCCCTCCTCCTGCCCCTCCCCGTGGTCTCGCCCGTGGGTTATTACCTTTGAGCGTGGCACGCTACGCGAGTTGCTTCTCCCACAGGCCTGCGAAACCACAAACATTCCCTTTCATCCTAAAACATTTAATAAGCACTCCTACACCGACTGGAGCATATAACACCTGCCGATCCGTCCTAGAAATAACCCCGCGGAGCTGAAGTTTCAACTCCCAAGTGGTGTCTAACTAGTTTTGTGTTCTTAGATTGTTGCTACATCATCCTGGGCTACAGTTTTCTCACAGTAGAAAAAAAAAAGATGTCCAGATAGTATAGCAGTCAGATTTCTGGAAGTTCACGATATTGTGTGACATTAGGTGTACCTGAAAGCAGGTGGCGATGCAGTTCATGTGTTATCAGCGACACTGTAAAGGAGGTGAACATTTGGCAGGTCCGTGTCCTGCACAGAACGTCGCTTCTCCAAGACCCAGCACTGGGCAGCTAGAGCCTTTTGCATTATTGATGGTCTCATGAAGAAAGGGGGAGGATAGAATCCTCTGCATTGGGAAGCTGGGCTCTGATGCTCAAAGCTTCTTGTCATCAGCAGATGTGGAGGATTTTTCAGCTAATTGTGGATGAATAAGGGTGAATAGCCCTTTTCACAGGTGGTAAGCAAAAATTCACATTGTTTAGGAAGAGATGGAAACAGTTAATGAGCTCAGCGCAGGACATTGGAGAAAGTAAAAAGGGTCTCATTTCAAGAATGAATTTATACATATTTTACAGTAATTTGTTTCCTATACAAATTCTCTATAAAGGTAAATATAAAACAAGAAGGCAGATTAAAACGGCACCAAACAGCACATGTTTGGTGGTCTGGGTGTTGATTAGGTCATCAGTTCCATCCGTCATATAAACATGCACACGCATATACATTTGCAAATATATTTGTGTATATATATATATATATATATATATATATATATATATAACTTCTGCATTATCAATCGTAATATGGAACTTTGGGGAAATCTTACTTTTTTAAAAGTACCATTCTGAAAAGTTAATTTCCAAATCTCTGTACCAATATCTGACCCCTAATTTTGTGCACGATGAAATGGAAGCTCAGAAAAATTATGCAACTTAGACCAACCACATTTTCAGTAAGAGGTGGAGTTAGATTTGACCCGTGCCTCAGCCCAGAACAAAGCACAGGAAATTTCCACGTGGTGTTTCTCCCAGCCCTGAAACCATTAAGCAGCCCCGCCTACACTGATGCATTCCTTTGCTTCTTGCCTTTGAAGATTAACTTTGTTTCAACACATATGCATTACACATGGTCAACTTTTGCCCATGCAGAATAATCTACATAGTAATAATGTGTATACATTAGTAAATATAAAATAGTTTTGCCCATTTAATCTTACCAGTTTTGAACTTACAGGGAGTGTAAAATTAATAGCCAAAGGTAGGTTTTTATGATTTACTTCTGATCTTCAGTAAATGTTTAGAGCTCTTACTGCAGGGGGATGGAGACATGCAGCAGCTGTGCCTGCTAGCTGCACTGGTCTGTCAACTTAGGAAAACTCAAGTGTATCAGGCGAAAAGGCAGGTTGCAGGCCAGATTCGTATGCATTTACTTAAATATCAGTATGGACATGTGTAATTCCTTGTTCTCCAACTGCTGAATGTAGTCAACTTGAGAAAGTGGAAGGGATAGAGATACAGGGGTTATTTTTATTTTGACCTTAGAAAGTTAGATTTGGGTTAAAAAATTGGAAAAGCTTATGTCCTTTAATGATATAAACTAAAAAGGAGAAAGAAGAAAGGAATATTTCATTTAAGAGAAAACTGAGTGCACTAACCATAATGCAGTATTTGTTTTGTTTGTTTGGTTTGTTTGTTGTTTTGTTTTAAAGTAGTGTGGGATCAGGGTACATGTCTGGGGGTGTAGGGCAGAGTCAGGAGTCTCGGATGGCCCTGCTCCTTTCTCCAGCAGTAGCTGTGGTGTCATCTGCAGCTTGCTGGTTTTCCTGTGAGGAGAAAGCTATGGTGCCTATCACAGGCATCCACTAGGTCCAGGCTGGGATGCCAGAACTCCTCTCTGCCTGGCCTTGCTTGCGACTGCAAGTACGAAGACACTCTTTTTTTCTTCTTTCTTTCTTTCTTTTTTTTTCTTGGTAGAGTAAGTTGATAGGAGGAGTCAGCTTACCTGCTGTGTCATCTCAGGAAAATGTGACATTATAGATGACTTCAGTTTTACTCAATGTCATTTCAGGAGCAGCAAGTTATCATCAAGTTTAGTCTGGTGTACATGTGTATTTAGTAACACTAAATACTGTTTCACAGTTCTCCCTACTGCTATGTAAATGTAACTAAAATTAATGTGTAGAATTTTTAAAAGTCAGTATATTTTCCTGCCCAGAATTAGAAATCCAAAGCAAAATACGTTCAGACTTCAAATACAAGAAAACGAATCACTCTTCTTGTGTTTTATGTTAAGAAAATCTGAATAATCTTGGTTCGTTAGAATGCAATGTGACTATAATGCAGAAGTAGCCATTATAAAGTTATTTTGTGGAGGAGGCATTCTGACAGTTTTAGGCATCATGTAACATTTCACTTAAGGTTTTCATATAAGGATTTCTTTCGGGCAGAAAGAAATCTGCCTGATTTGGGGATGATCAAGAGCAAAGAAACTACCCCGGTTAAGGCCAGTTTGGGTAAAAGTTTCTTCCGTTAGGCGGAACTCCCATGGCATTTTCTCGGGCACAGTAGTTTCAGGTTTCACTGTGAATTTGGGGCAGTAAACACACCTTCGGGTATCCAGCTGGGACATTCCTTCTGGGTTTGCAATTCCTCCATGTTTAGTTACCCAGAGTCACCTGTTTGGGTACTTACTATTGTGGCCTCCAGTGTGTGAATACAGCTTTGTTCATCTTGCTTGTTTTCTTGAATCCTGAGTAGTAGGCTTTCTAGTATTTATACTCATTGACTCACTGCCCTCTCATTGTAGCTGATGTGGTCTTTATATTTGAAAGATACTTATAAAACAGCATAGTCTCACTTTATTGGGCCACTTTTATAAGCTACCAGAGTGCTTTGCCATGAAATACAATGTGTGGTTTGTTGGTGCAAAGGCCAAAAAGAGAAAAAACCAAAATAAATCCTTAAAATATGGAGTGCAAGCCTTGAGTTTGTGTCTGCTATAGATGTTACGCTACTAGTTGCTACTTTCTGCTTTGGTTCAGTAAAATGTAGGAGTAAGTGAGCCTCAGGTGTGCTGAGTTGAGGGCGTGTCCGAGTTTGGCAGTCTGAATGAAAGCACAGTGCTGCTTATGGCTGGTGACTCTGCTGTGTTTTAGGATGAGGAGGGGCAGAATGAAATCAAAATTCAGTCTCCTGGAAAAGCCACAGTCAGGAGCCATGGAAAGGAATGAACTAGGTGGCAGGGATGCCTTTCTTACCTATTGTTCTTTGTTTCTTTGAGAAAAGAGGATTGTTCGGAGAATATCTGAAATTAGACAACTTTGAATAACAGAAGAAATGCATAAAAGCGTTTTGATCTGAGATGGAGAGTGAGACTGGAGAATGAGAGGAAGAATGGGAATTCCGAAAGCTAGCCACGGCTGGAGGGAGGCCTGCTCTGAGGCGGAGACAAAGGAGAACTACAAAGAGGAACTGTTGGTGCCTGGACTAGCCTGATTTGTGGGTTTGCCATGCCAAGGGAAAGTGAGTGACTGACGAGTCTGGACGGGTAGTTCCTTCCACTGTGGGAAGTCTTTGCTCTTGAGAGCCTTCAGTTCTCCATGTGTTCAGCTGAGCATCCTTGATAGGGCCCAGGGGTGGCTCACACACAACAAAACACACATTCCCTATAATAAACACGGAAAGCCTGAGTGCATCTATTTGCAACCCTACTCTCTGTGACTATTAAAGGTTCACTGCTCTTGGCGAACATGTTTGATCCTGAAGACCCTCGAGTTCCTTGGGCTACTATAAAGACTTTTAGTTCTTTTCATAATGGTGTTGGTACAGCTATGTCTGAAAGTTGCCTTTGTTAGGAAAGTTTAACCACAAGTCTTTATTTTCATACTTAGAAAAAAAAGAGACTTATGATCTTACTGTTTTCTTTGTAATGATACTACCTATTATAGGTGTAAAACTCCTGAGTGAAGCTCTTGTGACAGGCCCTTTGAATGGTTTCTGTGAGTGACACAAGCCATCTCTGAGCAACAAACATCAGATCAGTGCGGCAATTCCCTATGAGTGTCCATGATCTCCAGGATCACGGGGGCCCCTAATGTCACTTAGGTATCTTGTATTTAATGCAAAGATATTTAAATTGTGTATTTGAAGAGTTTGTTAAAGAAAATGTTTGTTAAAGAAAAATCTAGTCACGTATAAGGTGGGAAATGACCTATAAAGTCCCAATTTCTTCACCCACAGAGAAGCCCTTAAAACAATTTGGTGTTATTTCTTCAATATATTTTATTCTAAAATATATTTCATGTGAAGATCACAGGTTTACAAATTAAAAACTGACACATGCATAGAGGTTTGTCCTACTTTGTTTATTTATGTTCTACTTTGTTTTCCCATGGCCTGGATATGTGATGCTAATTTTTCTTTTATAAGGATATACCATAATTTATTTAACTGCCCATATTATTCCTGCTTCTTATTGTTTACAGTGGAAACCATACCATATCTACACTTAAATCTTTGCCTTCCAGAATGCCTATAGTTCTGTTTTCGTTGAATGAGGTTGCTTGCTGTCTTCACCAGGTGCTGCTAGGAGTACATATTCAAACTTTGTGTCTTTAGCACATTAAGTAATAAACTTATACTAAAGGTAATTATATCATTGATAGCATGTGATAATTCTTGATTATCAGAACCTTAGTGGCAGAAGAAGGAGCTGAACAATTTTAAATGACGTGGTATGTGCTAAGGGCAGATAAACTTTTCGTTTTTTTATGTTAATATATTTAGTGGAATCAGCTAAAAGAATTTGTAATAAGCTTATAGCTATAGAAAAACATGTTTTAAATCATTATATCTATATTCTGGTTAAATTATAAACTTAATAAAGGTGTATTTGAAGGAAGTGCCCATGCTTTGACTATGGCTTTTCTGTGAAGAGACCTGCTTTTTTTTTTTTTTTAACCCCTTCACTTCCTTGTGTCTGCTGTCAGCATAGCCATATGATAAAAGCAGCTTTGCCAGGCCACAGAGGAGGACAATGCAGCCAGTCATGATGAGACCAGATAAGCTAGGGTCAGATGGACTTGGAGAAGGGCATGGGAGGAGATGAGGGAGAGATGGTGGGATTGGGAGGGAATGAGGGAGGAGGCTACAGCTGGGACCAAAAAAATGAATAAACTTTAATTAATACAAAAAATAAAAATTAAAAAACAGCCTTTAACTGAATAATCATTTAAGGATCCATTCTACATATACCATTAATCTATATCTAAGATAATGCTATGAATGCTTATACTACTATACAAAGTTATGTTTTTATTTTTTCAGTGTTCCTAGTTTTTTGTGTGTATGTTCTTGGAACCATATTTCTACTGTAATTGTATTGACCACACTCATTCTTTTTCTGAAAATATTGGATGGAAACTCCTTGTGTAAATCTGGCTGAAAGGAGAATTCATTTAGCTAGTTTTCAAAAGCAACTTCTCAGCCACTCAAATTGGATTGTACTTCGTCTTTTTAAAAACTGATTTTCACCTTATATAAATTACTTAAATAGTATAACAAACATGTTTTTATTGAGGAAACGTCTTCTATAAAACTTTAGACAAATACTCACTTTCAATGTGAACTCTTAAAGGTCCTTTGTTTTATTTCTATGAAAGATTTTTTAAAATCCTTTTTGTTGCCAGTTTACTGACAGCTGGATGTATAGTCACTGGGACAGAGGTGTGGTAGTGGGGACAGCTGTCAAATAGCCGCTTAGCTGGGACGGGATGGTAGTTCAACTCCACCCTTCCTGTTCTCCTGTCTTCTCTTACCAGTCCTGGCACCTATGACGAAATGGGAAGGAGAATAGAAAAGACCAAAGACTAAATTCCCAGCCCCCCTCCTCTATGACCCCCAGTGTGTAAGACATTTGTTTAAGGATTTCAGAGACCCCCTGGTCATAATTCTGTGGCCTGGAGGAGGCAAATGGTGGAGTTCCGGCTCCCTGCTGAGGGGATGAGTAGAATCCTGAATCTGTGATATGTGCGTCCAGACTGCACCCTGGGTTATAAAACAGAAAGGGAGCCAGGTGAGGTGGCACACACCTATAACCCCAGCACTCAGGGAGGCAGAGGCAGGCTGTGAGTTTGAGGCCAGCCTGGTCTACAAAATGAGTCCAGGACAGCCAAGGCTACACAGAGAAACCCTCTCTCGAAAAACCAAATAAGTAAGAAAGAAAGAAAATAAGTAAGTAAATAAATAGAATTTTAAAAAATTAAAAAATTAAATATTTGCATACTCTATAATCTTTGGTCCTTAGTACTATATTCTGGGTGCTCCGATTCTTAATGTTATTTCCTTGAGGAAATGGTTTCTGTGCGTCAGCAATTGTGGCACAGTGGATAGTGCCAGCCTATTAACTTAGGTTGTTCTACACAGACAATACCATTTCCATCTGGGTAGTGATGGTGGGTGAGGCAGAGATCAATAAAATTTGCTCTTACGTCACCAAAGCTTCTGGAACCCAGTAAGTCACCACATCGTATCTCTTCTTAACAGACACACGCAGACTCAGTGGGACAGTGAATTCCCTTGGGCATCTTTTGGATTCTTTTAATTGGAGAAATGGAAAATATATAACTACATTTTCTTTAAAAGCTTTTTCCCTCCTACCTCCAGGCTTGTTTGAAGATGGGGCATTTATTTGAAAGAAGGTAATGAGTTCTGGAACCAGCTTCAAACTTGTATTCTAAGTTGTTCTTACCTACCCGCGCATTTTCTAAGTTAGACACCTAAAACACAGTCAAGAATCTGAACTCTATATGATTTTTATTTATTTTTTTGTTTTTTTAAATTAAATTTATTTGTTACAATTTATTCACCTTGTGTCCCCGATACAGCCCCCTCCCTCATCTCCTCCCAGTCCCACCCATCCCCCCTCTTCTCCCCATATGCCCTTCCCTAGTCCATGATAGGGAAGGTCCTCTTCCCCTTCTATCTGACATTAGCTTATCAGGTCTCATCAAGGTTGGCTGTATCATCTTCATTTAATTGGCATTTGTTTTTCTGCACAATGCAATAATACTGAACCTCTTACCTGGCCTTTTGTTAAGGTTAGAGTTATTTCTCTGTTTTAAAGAAATGCAATCAATTCATTCCTGTTATCCTCTTGACAGATTTGAGAGATGTGTTAAAGATTTCAAATCCTTTCTTTCAGATTTGTGATGTTACAGATATGTGAGATCATTCTTTAAAATGAGCAGCTATTTTTGGCCTCAAGACAGTTCTTATTGTTCTAGTCTGTAATTCAAGGATTTTCTCTGAGAGGCAGAGCCCCATTCCTACCCTCCTCTGGGGGGTGGACTAGGAAGCTGACTCAACACAGTCTTTGAGCATCATGGGTAAAATACCAGCCTAGTCTGGGGTGGGGCAGGAGGCAAGGTACCAAACAGTTCTAGAACATTCTCTTGAGAATAATCTTTTTAGAATAATTGCAAAAATAAGTAGAGTACCATGGAGTGTAACTACAGATGCCACTCTAAATTTACTACCGCTAAATGGTCTCATGTTGGCTTTGATTGGGGAAAAAATGCTGTTTTTCATGCATTGTTTCAGTTCGGTCCTAAAATTCTCTGGGAGCAGTTGGCTTAGGTTGGAAATGTTATCCTCTTTTCACTAAGAGGAAAGCCAGGGTTAAGGAGGTGGTGTTTCATCCAAGCCAGGCTATCCTCTAGGACTTCATTGCATTCTTTTCTAAAGTTAATCTCTGATCAGATTAAATTTTAAGAAACAGGTAAAACATATATTGCTACTGGGAATGGCCAAGTGACAGGGTTTAAGAACAGTATGGGAAGTATGTGATCCCTCTCTCAGAGTGCCCGGGCTACTGTGGGTAGGGAGAAGAGATCTGAGAGAAGGTTTACCTATCAATTGTGTAATAGGTCAGGTGTGAGAACAATGTGTGAAGAATTGGTGGGAGGAGTAAGACAGTGTTGCAAGATGAATCACTTTCCAGGTGTCAACAATGGCTGCATCAGACAGTTTACGAAGTGCCCTTTGTCCTGAAACATATTATCATATCCTTATCATACTCAGTGAGAGGACCTTACACTCAAATAAAAGTTCAGGCAGTAGGGTGTTGTAAAATACAAATGTGGGCTTTCTCCTCCCTGTCCATCCAGCAGAAGCTCTCCATTGCTCTTCCCATAAATAATGGCCACATGTCTTGCACATCCCCAGTGCTGTGCTATGGTCCAGTATGCACTGTTTCACCCCTACAGCTACCCTGATGCAAAGTCTCCCACTCCTTTGTAGCTGAGGAGACTAAAACTTTGAGAAGTAAAAACTTTCCCAGAGTTTTGACAGCTGTGACCCCAGTCCCTGCCAGTCTCAGGCCCCAGTCAGAATCCCTGCCTCTCTCCTGAGCTGTTCTGTGTCTCTTTCAGCTCCCTCAAGAAGCTCCCTCACATGCCTTCATATCCATGCTTACACTGTTGTAGCATTTGAAGCAGTATGTTGGGACCCTGAGCGCTTCTGTGCTCTCACTCCATTGACTAGAAAGCAGGGACTAGATGGTTTTCACTGTGTGAACAGTGGGATACAGAGTGCCTGTCCATCTAGTGGTTGGTTGTAAGATTATACCTGTAAGAGTAAAACTAAAATGAGTATCTGTATTTTTAGTCTTTGGCACTATGTTTTGTGTCATGCTTTCCTTCAGCCTGGTATTCAAGTGTTCTGTAATCTGTTCTGTCTGGCAGCTTCACGTGCCCTACTGGAAATTCTGTAAGGATGGTTCTCCTTTCATTTCCTATCCTGGAAGGCCTTTCTCTTTTACCTTTGCCAGAGAAAACCCTGTTGCTCCAGGTTCAGGTTTGAGTCTCATCTTTGCCTGAGATAAACCCTGGCTTTCAAGGTTCCATTTAGGGCTCCCAGTTTCTTTTTCTTCATGTGATCGGCTCCTTTGTTTTTGTTTTTGTTTGTGTCTGTGTGCACATGTGTGTAACCGTTGTAGATGGTACTAGATCACATGGGATATTTTACATGAATATTATATATAATGTACTTTGGCCATGCCCCCTCCTGCGCCTCTGTACCTTGCCTTCATGCCTCTTTCCACTCTCACATGCCACTCTCTTTCAGTTAAGTTTTGCTGATTGTTTTATGTCCCATGTACACATACAATTTTATGTATCTGTATAAAATGTAGGCACCACAAAGGGAAAACATGGCATTTGACTCTTGGACACTGACTTAAGTTTTAATATGATTATCTCTGCTGAGCCCATGTGCCTGCAAATGACATAATTTCTTCCTTCTTTATGGCTGTAAACTTCTTCCATGTGTATTTATCCCACATTTTTTTCATCCATTCCTCTATGATGGATACCTCATTTGGCTCCACAGCTTAGCTATTGTGAATGGTGCAGTTCACAATAATGAGCACTGATGAGCAGGTGTCTCTGGATGGCTGACATGGAGTCCCTTGGGATTGGTATCACCAGGTCGTGGGGTAGGTCTCCCTACAAGTTTATGAGGGACCTCCACACTGATTTCTACTCAGGACTGACTAGTTTATATTCCTACCAGCAGTATATATGTGTTCCCTTTTGCCAGTATCCTTCTCAGCATTTGCTGTTTGTTTGTTTTCTGAGATAGGGTCTCTTTATGAAGTCATGGCTGTCCTGTAACTCACTGTGCAGAGCAGGCTGGCCTTGAACCCATAGAAGTCCACCTGTGTCTGCCTTCTGGTGCTGGGATTAAAAAGTGTGTGCTATTGTTCCTCAACTCTTGTTGCTAGTTTTCTTGACTACTATGCTGAGGTCAGTAAGATGGACTCACAATGTGGTTTTAATTTACATGTTGTACGATCATTAAATATTTTCCATTATTTATTGGTCATTTGTACTTCATCTTTTAACTCTCCGTTTTTTTCATCAGCCTGTTTATTGCTTGCAATTTGAGTTGTTTGTATATCCAAATTTCAGCCTGTCAGATGTTTGGTTAGAAAGGACGTTTCCCATTCTATAGGCTGTTTTTGTTTTCATCCCATTATTTGTTTTGTTGTACAGAAGCTTTTTGATTTCATAAGACTCCATTTGTTAACTGGTGGAGTTGTTAACTATGATCCTGTCCAGAAAGTTCCTTTTGTACTTGTACCTTGAGGTGTTTCCCCACTTTCCCTTTTCAAAGTTCAGAATTGCAGGTCCTACATTAAAATCTCTGTTCCACTTGTAGTTGGTTTTTGTTTAGGGTCAGGTAGAGACCCAGTTGATTCTTCTGAGTGTAGACGTTCAGTTTCCTCAGCACTGGGTTGGGGTCTTCGTGAAAACTCCCGTGGCTGTAGTCGTGTGGCGTGTATCTGAGTCCTGCATTACACTTCCTTGATCTTTGTGTCTGGTTGTTGGCTGTGTGTCTGTGCGCATGCTGTTTTTGATTCTGTAGTTCTGCAGTATGACTTGAGATTGGGTAAGCTGACGCCTCTAGCATTGTTCTTTTTTCTCCAGCACTGCTTTGCTTTCTAGGCTCTTTTGTCTTTCCATATTAGTTTTCTTACGTCTATGAAGAATGGCTTTGGGATTTCCGTGGGGATTGCATTGAATGTTTACATTGCTTTAGGTAGAATAATCACCTCTTCAATGATAATTCCTCCAACCCATAACCATGAGAGGTCTTCTAGTATGTTCAGCTTCTTTTAATTTTTTTTTTTTAGTGTTTTAAATTTTTCATTGTAGAAATCTTTCATGTTTCTGGTTAGATTTATTCTAATATTTTTAAAGAGCTGTTTTAAGTTGAGTTGTTTCCTTTTTTCTTTTAATTCTTGAAATATTTATTTGTGGGGCTGGAGAGGTGGCTCAGCAGTTAAAAGCACTGGGTGGTGTTCTGGAGGATCAGGGTCCAATTCTTAGCTGTACACAATGCTCTGGAGCTCCAGTCTTGGGGATCTGATGCCTTTTTCTGGCCCCCATGCACTGCAGTCATGTGCATACATTCAGGCAAACATCCGCCAAATAAAAATAAATAGAATGTCAAAAAATCTTTAAAATAAAAAAAAAAAGCAACCAACCGTGTGTGGACTCGTATGTATGAGGCAGGGTGGGGCGTACATACCACTGTGTACAAATGGAGGACAACTCTTTGCAGTAGGTTCCAGGGATCAAACCTAAGCCAGCAGGCTTGTAGAGCAAGCCCCTTGCTGAGTCATCATGCCATTTCTCCATAAGCTTGTCACTGATGTGTGGGAAATATGCTGAGTTTTTAAATGTTGATTTTTATCTCCTGCTGCTGTTTGTCAGACCTAAGATTTCTGGTAGCATCTTTAGGGTTACTAATGGAGAGGATCAATCATTCCATCTGCAAGTAAGGGTACCTTGCAAGTCCTGTCTGACGTGTGAATGCTTTCCCCAGAGCTCCTAATGTCTGTAATTTGTTTTCATTAATTTATTATTGCAGTGTAATGTGGCTTCTGTTTCATTACTGGTCTCTATTGCTACTTATCTCTTTCACATTGTTTAATGTTTCTTTGAGTTTAAGGATTATGTTACCTACTCTAAAGCACAACTTTGTGGCAAAAGAGCATGCATTTGGCATCTTCTTTAATAGCTGCTCAATACGTCTGGAAATAGTAACTGCTAGGATCATTGACTTTCTGAAATTGAGTCCCATTTCTTCAGTTTATTCTGGGTGTGTGCTGGGGCTAGCTGTCTGCTGTGCCTCAGTTTCCTCATCTGTACAGAAAGGAAGTGGTCATGTGTATTCTGGAGAGCTGTTGTGAAGATTAAGTGACTTACTCCTATGGAGCCATGACTGGTTGGCAATAATACGGTGAAAAAGCACTGTGCCACCAATTAACGTACAAATAGGCCTCCATGGTGGGGCAACTGCAGGCTATGGGTCTGTTTGTCATCTCACAGGCCAGTTTCCTCGGGGATCTGGGAGGGGCTGCTCAAGAATGATGGGGTGACAGGTTCTGGAAGGAGGCTCAGTCACCGGGCAATGCTGTGGGGAAGCTCTGGAAGCCTGGGTACAGTGCTGAGAACCTGGACTAACAGGGTGGGGGTGAGCATCACCTCTCAGCTTGTCTCAATGTCACAAAGCCTCAGAAGGAAGATTCCAGAGCCCATCATTCCCTGCGGTGTGCCTCAGTGCCGTGTCTGTGGGCTGCTACACAGTGAGTTTGCATTTGCTTTCCTGACATTGAATGCGTAGCAGAGGCTGAAGTAACCCTGAGCTTGAAGGCTCTGTCGGATTGACATTTGCAGGTATGCTTCTGAACACAGCTCTTCTGGAAAATGGGAGGAGTAGAACAGACTGCCTGAGAGCGGAGTATGTAAACACCAGGGCTCTGAGGCTGGATTGGAGTGGTTTCCCCTCATCTCCGTCGGCAATAAATTGTAGCAGTCAGTGGCTGAGTTCTGCTTTGGGGCTCACATTGCATAAGGACATTTTAAGTGATCACAAGGTAGGGCTGGATCCCAGGGTTCAGGAAATGGATGCTTCTGTTTCCCAGCGTCAGCCAGGAGTCTAGGCAACATGAGTTACAGTAGTAATGACACAAGGAACAATTCCCTCCTGTGTTAACTGGGGATTGTTTACTCTCCTCGCGGATAGCTACGCCACTGCTACAGTAAAACACACTCTGTCATAAGTCTGGCCTCGCAATTATGCCAAATAATGCCTCCAATCTGAAGCTGGTTTCCCCAAGCTTCCATTCTCTTGGCATGTATTTACATGTAAGCCATTTTAATGTAAGTACCAAATGAAAAAGCTGTCTATTTTAGCAAGAATGATTTCACTGCCTCACATCAATAATTCGGAAATGACCCTCGGTCGGTCCGACCTAGTAGGAGTCCTTGTAAGGCTGTGGTGTTGACCACTGACATTCGGGTCTACAAGGTGACAAAACTTCTGGCTTTCTGCGACATCAACAAAGGCCATTCTTATCCCGTTAGAGCTAGCCGCAGACCTCTCCCTGAGAGGTGCATACATTTCTGTGCACAGTGTTGGTGAAGCAGTCACAACAGAAGCTTTCTGACTCAGAAGATCCAACTCAGGAGATGGTTGGATGGATGAGCATTGGCTGACCACTGTCCGAGGATTCACAAGCTTCTGTGGCAAAGCTCCATCCTGCACTGGGCAGCGAGCTTAATTTTTCACAGTTTCGGAGACCAGGAACTTTCAGGTCCAAGAGCCCTGTGAGGTTTGCTTCCTGGCTTTAAGTCAGCAGCCACTCACTGTGTCCTTATGTGGCCTTTTCTCAGCAGGTGCATTTGGGAAGAGAGAAACCTGTTTTGTTGTTCGCTCTGGCTATAATCCCATTGCAAGGGTCCTTTTCTCAAGACCCGTGTCCTGAGACATCACAGTGATGCCTGGGGCTTCAACCTGGCACTTGTCAGGGAGATGCAAACAGCTGCCTTCTCACCCCCCCCCCCACCCCCGCTCTGAGCACACTATACCTCGGACACTTCTAACCATCTGTACTTGTAACAGTCAGATATAATCCAATTCCACGTAGGTAAACTGGCCTGAATAAATCTTAATTTTGTTAAGATGCAGATGTTGTTTCTGGATTGCTTCTTCCCCTTGAGCCTGAGGTTGCAGACATGACCTCATTTCTACCTTGTTTCTTTGTTGCTATAGCAGTTTCTCCGTGGTTGGGTTCTGTTTCCTCAAACTCCAGGTAGGACATGAAAATAGCGTCTCAAAACAAATGTCCTGGTGCTGCATGTCTTCAACCCCAGCATTGCAAAGGTAGAACCAGGCAGATCTCTGTGAACTTGAGGCTAGCCTGGTCTACATAGTGAGTTCTAACGCTCCAAGTGTTATACCATGAGACCCTGTCTCAAAAACAAAACAAAAAATAACATCCTGAATTTAAACTAAAGTTTATTACCTATATTTTTAGATTGAAATTCATGTAAACATTTCTGAGTGTGCCTTTCAAATACAAGAAAGGGAATGTTCTGTAACAGGACGTTTCCTTAAAGGAGTTACTTGCATTTGTTGAGACCTTGTCCATTTGTTGGTGCTTGGGACTAGTTAACATGTGGACTCTTAATCACAGGAAACCTTGCAAAGATATAACAAAAGTCGTAGCAGTACCACAAAGGGGGAAACGTGGGAAAAAGGAAGAGAATGAAAAATGGGCTCTTCTGCTCAAGCTTGTGAGACCAGCAGGCAGGGCTGGCATTCGGTGTTCTTGCTGCTGGGAGGTCCCAAGTCACTGATGGGGTCACGTTTGGTTTGTCCAAAAAGCCTAGCTGGGCACAGCTCTGAAGGCCGACTATTTTGGAGGTGTTTCTTAAAGCAAAGGGAACTCTGCTGGAAAGGCAGGGTTTGGAGTAAAAGTCTGCTATCAGGAAGTGTGTTGGGTCCAGCTGATCAACACAAGGAAATCCGAGCCTTGGTGCCCCGTGATAGCTGTGTATATACTTCACTGAGAAAATGATGACATGGTGGTTGCTCCATCTGGTCAAAAAAAACCATAGAGTTGGTGATCTTTCTGGAGACCAGTTTAAGGTCAGTAAAGTAGCCAGTGCATCTCATCTGGTTCTGAAGAAAGGCAAAAAGGAAAGATTAAGAGCATATATTTTGGTGAGGGAAATACAGTGGTAATGCATTTTCATATTTAAGAAATTGGAGACAAAGTGAAGGGAGAGCTTTCCAATCCTATGATTATACAAAGTTAGTCATTTAAGAATGACTCATGAATTTTTAAACTTTTTTTTTTTTTTTACCTAAAAAATCCTGAAGGTAGGAGTTAGTGGCTATGCGCTACGTCAGAAGATAAATCAGCTTGCTACACGGGTCCCATTCCGGTGTGTTTCTAGCAGCACACGGTGGTGTATGCATTTACCCAGAGCTCCAGCCTGGTTTGCAGAGCAAGTTATGCATAGTGAGGCACTGAGATGCTGCCCCAAGAAATGTTTTTATTGTTTGGGTAGGGGCTTTGTGGAGATTTAAAGATGTTTACATGTAGGATGCTGGAACTTTTCTGAATGTCAATTAATATTGAGAAAAAAGAGGGTAAGGTCATTGGCGGGGGGGGGGGGTGGCTAGCAGAGTTGATTGTGTCTCTCTGCTAGAGAAAGTTGAAGGATTTGAAATTGATGTAACGAACAAGCCTTTTGCACCAGTGTATTTTCACTGCAGCTGGAGAGGACAAAGTCTGATGTAGGCACAACCTTTTGACTCCTTAATCATTTCTGTAATAAAAGGAGGAGGAAATTGTGGAACATGGCGTGGTTCCTGTGAATTTATGCTACTGATGTATTGCTAATCTTTCATACGGAAAATACCTCCCTCTTTCAATTTATTTTATAATATGTGATATCTGACATTTTGATGGTAGACGTGTCCAACCTTTTGACACTGCCGCATGATCTCTTGTTATTTACAGATGTGTTGGGCTGCACTCATAGCTATCCAAGAATGGATGGAGGTTGCATAAACCCAGTATTGCCCAAGATTGTGCTCTGAAGCTATAAAGCAGGTTTCACATCCAAACTCCGCTACCTACTAGTTAAGCATGCCAGGCCTCAATTTTTTTTATCTATAAAATGGACAGAATAGTAGGCATGTTGTGATGAATGTGAATTAATACATATAAAAGTCTTTAAGTGTTACCTGGTGTAGTAAGGAACTAATATTTTTTTTCTTTTGTAAACTACCAGGAGGTTGTTTAAAACCTATTTCTGTATGTATGTCTTGCTAAACACCAACCCCCAGTCTCACACACAGTGGCCAAATGCTGCACCACAGAGCTATATGGCAGCCCTCAATAAATGTTACCTGTTTTTGGTTCTAATCTTTTAAAACTCATGCCCTAAGTGACTCTTTATAGCAGTGGTTCTCAACCTGTTAGTCGTAACCCCTTCAGGGGTCAAATGACCATTTCACAGGGGTCACATATCAGACATAGAGCATATCAGATACTTACATCATGATCCATAACAGTAGCAAAATTACAGTTATGAATAGAAACAAATTAATTTTATGGTTGGAGGTCACCACAGCATGTGGGACTGTATTAAAGGGTTGCAGTATCAGGAAGGTTGAGAACCAATGTGGTAGAACATCATATGTAATGTTGGTGATAGCAAGGCTGCTTCCATACCCAATGCCTCACCAGCAACCAAATACCATCAGTGGCCATCAGAGTACTTACTTTTCAGAAGAGATTTATTTATCTTCATGCATATGTATGTGTCCCTCCAGTGTGTGTGTGTGTGTGTGTAGACGTATGTAGGTGCCTGTGTTGGTGGAGATCCCATTAGAGCCCTGGAGTTGGAGTTACAGACAGTTGGAAGGGTTGTGGGCCACAGGTTGTGAGTCCTCTGTAAGAACTGAAAGGGATTTTAACCACTGAGCTGCCTCGCCATCCTCATATTTAAATTTTTAAGGGCTGTTTTCCTTGGCCAGGACCATGTGGCTGTGATAAGAACTCACTCCCCAGTTGTGATTTTAGCTGTGGCTGAAACTCATCTCTCTGCAGGGTGAGGCTCTGACTGTCATTACTAAGTGTCTTTTCACTTCACTTTACAGACCACGACTCAGGATTTTGAAGGTCACAGACCCCGATGGTAGTGGTAAGCCATGGCTGCAGATGATAAAGTTGCTATCCTAACTGACGATGAAGAGGAGCAGAAGAGAAAATATGTGCTTGCTGACCCATTCAATGGCATCTGCAGGGAACCAGAACCAGCTTCCAACGAAACCCCCTCCTCCACAGAGACAGCCGCTATCCCAGAGGAGGAGATAGACTGGATAGAGAAGCACTGTGTGAAAATAAACAATGACCTTCTCATTTCCAAGGTGTTTTACTTCTTCTTTTACTCTGCCTATGGCTCTCTTTACCCGCTGCTGCCTGTGTACTATAAGCAGCTGGGAATGTCGCCCAGCCAGAGCGGACTGTTAGTGGGTATTCGGTACTTCATTGAATTCTGCAGCGCCCCCTTTTGGGGTGTAGTTGCAGATCGTTTCAAAAAGGGCAAAATTGTCCTCCTGTTTTCACTTTTGTGTTGGGTTTTGTTCAACCTGGGCATTGGGTTTGTCAAACCTGCTACTTTGAGATGCATACCAAAGATCCCTCCAACAGCTCCCCCCACCAATGTAAGTCACTCAGTAACTGTCCTGCCAGTGAATTCCTCCACCATCACTTTCTTCACCACACCACCAAAATCACGTGAGAAAAGAAACCTGCTGCTGTCTGAAACAGAGCCCAATGTCTCAGACACAGCTCTCCTCTCCACAGCGTTGGCTCTGACCAGTGAACCCACGGTCCAGCCCGACACAGAAGAGATTACCCACCATGCTATGGACTTGGCTCTGAACACAAGCACAGCGATCCCCACCCCCAGAGGAAATGTCACCAGGGAGACAACCACTGCTGTTATCACCACCACCAAATCGTTACCATCTGACCAAGTCGCCCTTGTTTATGACCAGCAGGAAGTGGAAGCGATATTCTTGGTTATCTTGGTGGTTGTCATAATAGGAGAATTTTTCAGTGCCTCTTCTGTCACGATTGTAGACACGGTAACCCTCCAGTATCTGGGAAAACACCGAGACCGCTATGGGCTGCAGCGCATGTGGGGGTCCCTGGGCTGGGGCCTGGCCATGCTGTCTGTGGGCATTGGGATTGACTACACCCACATAGATGTGCTCATTGATGGGAAGGGGTGTAAACCCCCCGAGTACCGGAACTACCAGATTGTCTTCATTGTCTTTGGAGTTCTCATGACCATGGCCCTGATTGTCGCCACTCAGTTCCGGTTCCGCTACAACCACTTCAAAAATAGTGACAGTAAAGGGAAAGAGGTGGAGATCCCGCAGGTGGAAAGGGACAACTCCACAGAGTCCTCCGAGGAGACTCCCACCACCGCGACTCACTCGCAGGCCTTCAACTTCTGGGACTTGATCAAGCTGCTGTGCAGTGTGCAGTATGGCTCGGTGCTGTTCGTGGCCTGGTTCATGGGCTTTGGATACGGCTTTGTGTTCACCTTTCTCTACTGGCATCTGGAGGACCTGAACGGAACCACAACCCTTTTTGGGGTCTGTTCAGTCCTCAGTCACGTGTCCGAGCTGACGGCTTACTTCTTCAGCCACAAGCTTATTGAGCTGATTGGCCACATCAGGTAAGAGAATGCTTACTGGCTGCTCCCCAGCAATCCAACTTTCTGTGGTATAGCTCCTTAAAAAGGGTGGGGCCAGGTAGGGGTGGAGCTTCCTGTTGCTCCTCCTTCCAACAGAAATAGAAGGAAGCAAAGAACAGAGTTAGCTGGGTTATCTAAGAAAGACAAAAAGAGGGCTGTGTAGTAAGGGACTCAGACAGCTAATACTTCCAAGAATCAACGTGGTGAACTCTATTGTTCTTTGGAGCTCGAGGGCCTACCTCTTCGTGGCACTTATGAGGGATGGTTTTAGTGGATAAAGTGATTCTTTCTCCAGCCTTTCTATATTCCCAAATACCTACTGATACAGAATTAGGGCATATAAAGTTCATCAGAGCTGGACATGTGCCTCAGTGACAGAGTCCTTGTGAGTGTGAGTTCTGATCTCCAGAACTGCTAGGAAAATAAAAAAGAAAAGGAGGGAAAAAAACCCTTATATTCAATAAAATTGTGATGTAACATACCATAGTTCTCTAATCCATGCTATTACATGGAAGAAATTCTCGTATAACACTTTCCCCTAGTTACCTTAATTTTTGAAGTTGTTTATGCCTTGATGGCATGGATTACTTGAAGTCTTACTTTTATCTTAAATTTCTTAGGTTCTCCTTTTAGTCAAAATAAAATAGACAACTGATTACCTTTTTCTGTAGCCTAGTCTTTTTTACCATTAGCATTTGTGTAAGGCAGATCGAAGAGCTGCTTTACGGTCACCTCTGCTCTAAAATATGGAGTGAGTTACTCTTAATGCTTACACTGTAGAAAGGTGGAATGGGTCTGTCCATGGACTTGGCCTCACTAAAAACACCAATGTGTTGTGTGTCTGTGATAATCTTTAAATCTGTGTTGCTCTACGAAATTAAGGAGTAGGTAGTAGGAAGGCTTGGAAAACGATATTTATTCATTTTAAACTGAAGAAAATGTTTTCTAATTTAAAGCTTCAGTGAGAATCATGCTTTCCTCCAAGTCATTGTTAATAATTTTCATTGTTTTGTGTGTGTGTGAGGTTGTGCCCTATTTCTTTTCTTTCTCACATATTTGATGATCCATTGTCACTAAAAGCACTGTGTAGATGGTTCCCGGAGCCAGAGCCCAGTGGCCCAGGTAGCTGAATCAGAAAGGGAACTTAAACATTAGGGATTCTCAAAACCACCTCTCAACTTTGTGGAAGCCACATCTAGTGCATTGCCCTTGATGAGTTTGTTCTCTGCAGCCCAGATTTGGGAGTGGGCCTCGCTGCTCAAAGCAGCTCTTGAATAAGCAATTTATTCCTAACGATATGTGCAGTTAGGAATCAACAAGGAGTGGAATTCACAGACAGAATAATTTAATCGACTAAACATAGTTGAGAACAGTATTAAATATACACACATTTTCAAATAAATTGTTATTCTAGGCCCCTCTTACATGGATAAAAAGACATTTCCCTTCTGTCTACATGAACTATATATATCTATATACAACTATATATAATACATCTCTCTATATATGTCTACATTATATATATATATATATATATATATATTCACACACACACACTTTTGGGGGGGTGTTCATTTATTTTCTAGTACAGGGATTGAGTTGAGGGCCCCATAAATGCTAGGTAACTCTGCCACTGAGCTGTGCCCCCCAGGCCTTAGGTACATTCCTCCTACAACAAAATCACAGCACACTGCTGCTTTTGGTAATTCAATGAGATTACACCTGTATTCTTCCTTCCTAAGTAGTATTAGTAATTGCTTAGAAATCTACAGTTCACATAAGCTTAATTTTCTGGTTTTATGTACAAAGAACATAACCCCTTTCTTGCTTAATGATGAAATGAAGAAGGTGGCTCCTGTGGTTTCATAGTTGCTCTCAAGAGCTTGGAGGATTCCGTTAATATGATGTCATTCCCCCATTTTGCTTTTAAAGTCTGTCCATTAAAATATTAATCAGGATCTTGAGGGATAGCTCACTGGGTTACAGTGCTTTCCATGCAAGCACAAGAACCTGGGTTTGCAGTCCTAGGAGAGCATTTCATTTGGATGTCACAGTGTGTCTGAACTATGACAGTCTTGTAGATATATGGGAGGAGGGGGGTGACAGAAGAATCCTTAGAAGCCCACAGGCCAGTGAACCTGGACACCCAGCATAGAAACAACAAAGAGACCCTGTCTCAAACAAGGCAGATGGTGAGGATGGTCTCCTAAGGATGTCCTCTGACCTTCACACACATGCACAGCACGTGTGCATCTACAGTAAAAAATGTGAATGTTCACATACACACACATACATATCATACACAGATACAGAAAGCATGTTAATGATAAAATGTTCTAATGGTTAAAATGAGATTATGTCCACATGTGTTCAGAGACAGGGCTGTTTCTCTTGGTAAGAACTTTGAGGGCCTAGTCAGGTGGTGGTTGAGATGTGGGAGTTGAAATGTGTAGGGATGACCATTTCAACTTTTTGTTGGAAAAATGTCATACATGAAAAAGCCTAGGAAATTATCTTTCTAAGAACTTTAGATGTTCTATAGAATCATAAATATATGCCCGTGGGCACTATGCATGCTGTTGTTGTTTGGTTCCTATTGGGAGTTTTTAGCATTAACATTGCAGTAAAAATTTTTAAAATATCCAAATATAGTTACAACCATGTTTTCATAAAATCTGTGTGTGTGTGGTGTATGTATGTGTGTATGCAAATATGTGGAGGCTACGTTAGGTACTGTTTACCTCATTTTTCTTCTTTCTTTTTCTCTTTACTTTTTTAAAGAGATGGTTCTTAATATTTGCACTTAAAGAAATTATTTTTTATTTGAAATCATAAGACTTTGGAATTTACTGCAAGTATGTTTCAATCCTGTTTATATAAGGATGGTTTACTGGAGCCCTAAATATAACTTAAGAGTGTGTTTACCCTGATGAATATTTGAACAGTGATGAGTAGGTGATGACCAAAAATAAATCACAGTAAATCGTTATAAATTTATAAGCCGTTGTTAGTGTTTGGTCATCACCCATGTTATTCTATTTAAATTTATTTCCATTTTAAGGGCTACATGAAAATCTACTCAATCACTTGGTCCCACAGTTCTTATATTTAGGTTGGTTCTGCCATGAAATATTATCTAGAGGGAAGAAAATATTACCTATTGTTTTCCATGTATTACTACATAATACTAGCTATGGACAAGCCAGTTAGTTTGGCAAAGATGAGGTAGACTGCAAGAGGGGTCCAAGGCCTCCTGAGAGGAACACTGCAGGAAGGCCCAAGGTAGGTAAGAAAGGTGCAGGGCTGTCCCTGGCTGAGGACTGGGAAGGACACACAGTGCCCTGTGCTCATTGGAGAAACAGTGAGCCTAAAAGAGGGAGATATGGCCTCTCTGTGTGTGAGTCTAGATTTGTGTGCTTCTCATCCTTTTCCTTGTTCCTACCCATGTCTTTGTGCCCTCTCCTGCTCTTGGAGCTGCTGCCTCTGAAGCACACTGATTCCTGAGGCTATGTGTCCTGAGGTCTGCTACAGAATTCAGCTAATGCAGTGGTTCCCCACCAGCAAATTCACCAAGAGGACATTTATAGCTCCCCATACCCAGGCTGTACCCAGATCAGTGACATCAGACTCCAGTGTGCGCTTTCTGAAGTCCCTAGAGGGTTTCACTGTGCAGTCAAGGTTAGGAAATGCTGGGCTAATGAGGTGCATTGATGAGAGGAGCCCAGGAATGATCGGGAGGGGGTCATTTTTCTGCCTTTCTGATATATCCAGTGTGGTAACCTGTGGGCTCTGTTCCTTAATCCTTCCAAGTGGTCCTTTCCTTGCCTGCAGTGCTTGTCATGTATGTTTGTGCTAACTGGTCCTCAGGGAAACTCATCTTATAGTGGGTGGGCCATTCCACCACGGCTCTCTGAGCCCTACGGGTCTTTTCAACTTGAGATCTCTGTGCTGTATCAGGTCTCTACAGCAGGTGTGTCTGACTTATGGGTCCATCTACCATGTGGATCGTTTCCTCCCTTTGCTTCACCTGGCCAGGCGGAAGTTGCTTGCAGTAACCACATGTTGAAGCTTCTCCATTTGCTTATTTAAATACTCAAATGAAGAAAGACTAGTGTCTTTCCCCCGATTAGATGTGGCCTCATAGAGCATCGACAACCTAGGAGAGCTCTGGTGACTATGGCCACTGTGATGACACAGATTGGACATCAACAACTTCCTTGTTCTTTCCCACCAAATCGGTGTAACCTTGGATGGATGGCCTGGGACTCTCCATGTAGAGCAGGCTGGTTTCTGAATCCAGAGATCCGCTGCCTCTGTCTTGTGGGTTGTGGGATTAAAGGTGTGCACCACCATTACCAGCTAACTCATTTTTTAAATTAAAAAGCAAGGCAATGGTGGATCTTAAACAACTTCGGGTCTCCTTCTGATTTAAAGGAGGAGCAGTTCCTTTTAAAAAGCATTTTTTTCTCCTGGGCTGACAAGATCGCTCAGGAGGAAGGTGTCTGCCACCAAAGCCTGATGACCCATGCTCCATCACCACAACTAAGACTTTAGGAGAGAACCAATTCCTGCAAGTTGTCCTCGGCCCACCACATAAGTAGGTGCTGATGCCTGTCACCTGCCCACCTCCACAAAGTTAAGAAATCCGATCCATTTATTAAAATATTTGATCACAGTGAAATGTTTTAAAAGACATAATTAAGTTTGAAATGTGCTCTAGAGGATCAAGTATTACTCTGTAGTATTTAAAGCAATCAGTGTAATCGTGCAATTTAGTCAAATACCCTGCTAATACCTGTGCTAAATGGGCTGGGAAAGACAGAGGCTATTGAAGGTCAAGCTGATGCTGGCTTGAGCAAATGTGAACTTTCTCTGCAGGCAGATGGGAATCATAGCAAGGTTCAACACAGCAAGGCCTCATCCTAACACATGGGGTGACCACTGTCTTGTGTAGGCTGCAGCTAACTCTGAAGCAGGGAGCCAACTGAGAACGTTCCTAAGGAATCCAGGTGGGAGGCAGTAACTGCTTGAAGTACAGAAGTAGCAGCAGAAATTAAGAGGCACACTTCAGGAAGGTGAAGCTGATGGACTGCATCAGTAAGTAGAAGGTTATAGACCGTGGTGTGTCTCTCGATAGGGTGTGGTAGCTATGGAAGAGGAAATTCAGAAAAGAGATGTGGAGTTGAGGAAAAGGTGATGCAAAGTGCCCTGAATTTTGTGTTGGGTTTAATTTGAAGTTGGACTATTCTACAGGGAGATGTCAGGCACACAGTTGACTGCTCTAAGTGGCTTGAAGGTATGGGACAGTTTAAACCATGAGCATAGGCAGGATCACTAAGGAAATCTTCTAGGCTAAGAAAAGTGGGGGGCTGTAGTTCTCTCCAAGAAAGCATTGCAAGTTTCTGATGGTGCTAAAACGTTGGTCTGTGACTTTTGGCACTAAGTGCCTGTGTACTGGGTACATGTAGTGTTTGGGGGGTGGGAACTTTATGTAGCTTGTTTCTACATCTAGCTTGAGAAGGAATTGACCTTTAAGAATCCTCTGATACCATTCTGAGAGCCTGTGGCCTGGTTCTTGAAAGGCTGCCTCATAGCATATGCTAGTACAAGCTGAGTCTGGTGGCCCAGCTCAGCCCAGAGCTGCCACTTGATGCTGACAGTAGTTGGCAAGTTAGAGAGCTCTTGTGTCTATTGTGTCTTCTTCTGATGGGCATAGAGCAGGTGCCTGTCTACTGAGAATGCTTTATGAAGGCTAGATGAAACATGGCAGTTTCTCTTTGCAGTGGCTGGTACAGCCAAGGAGTTCAACTAATTCTTAATTGTTTATTTGTCCATCGTTTATTAAGGTTTTCATAGCTGCATGACCTATTGAGTCTATTAAAAGTACAGGTAACAACAGCAGTGTGTGGATCAAGGACTTGTCAAAGTCAGGGTGCACAGGGTTTCCTGAAAAGCTTACATCTTCCTCAAACATACTGGTCAAATCAAGTTTTTTTTTTTTCTACAGATTTATGGTGGTTAGAGATTGTCAGATGAAATGGAATTATATTGAACTGGTAGAGCAGTAACTGACTGAGCTTTTACTTTTTTTAATTTTAATTTTATGTTTTATATTAATTTTTATTTTTTAAATATTAATCACAGCCATAGCCCCCTCCCTCATTCCCTCCCAATCCCACCCTCCCTCTTCTTCTCCTATGTCCCTCCCAGTCCAATGACAGGGGAGGTCTTCCTCCCCTTCCATCTGACCCTAGTCTATCAGGTCTCATCAGGATTGGCTTCTTTGTCTTCCTCTGTGGACAGGTAAGGCTGCTCCCCCGCCCTCAGGTGGAGGCGATCAGAGAGCTAGACACTGAGTTCATGTCAAAGACTGTCCCTGTTTCTATTATTGGGGAACCCTCTTGGACACTGAGCTACCATGGGCTACATCTGCACAGGGGTTCTAGGTTATCTCCATGCATGGTACTTGGTTGGATTATCAGTCTCAGAAAGGACCCCTGTGCCCAGATTTTTTAGTTCTGTTGCTCTCCTTGTGGAGCACCTGTTCCCTCCAGGTCTTTCTATCTCCCCCTTCCTTCATAAGATTCCCTGCACTCTGCCAAACTTTGGCTATGAGTCTCAGCATATGTTTTGATACCTGAGTCTTTATATTATAGTGTGTGTGTGTTTGCTTGTATTATGAGCATGCATGTGGACAACAGAAGACAACTAGTTCGGGTTTCCTTCCTCAGATGCCATTCACCTTGTGGGGAAGACAGGTTCTTTCACTGCCTTAGACTTTGCCAGTAGGCTAGCCCAGAAACTGCCTGTCTCTACCTCTTGAGCACTGTGATTGCAAGTACAGGCCACAACACCCTACATGAGTTTGGGGGATCAAACCCAGCAAGCACATTACCAACTTAATTATCTCCCCAGGCCAGAATTTTAAATTCTTATAAATCATGAGATGCTCTTAGAAATCTGTCTTGTCTAATCAAAGTTTATTACTTCCAAACAATGAAGTACTTTTGCCTTTGGTAACTTGATGTTTTCTAGTGAGTTAATAGAATAAAGTAACCTTTCCTTTGGCAGAGCAGTCTGTTCTTCATCCTTATGCAGAAGGCAAGGACACAGTTTACTCAGAGCCCCAGTCATCAGAGTTGAGAATGGAAAGTGAATGAGCTTGCTGCTGCAGGGGATTAGTTGTTTAGCCCCTAGAACTGAGAAAGGTAGATTATAGTCAAGATGGTGTCCTTTGCCTTCTGTGTGAAAGACACCATAATCACCCTGGAAGCCTCCATTTCCCACAGTTTAATTTTGTTATTGCTTGTCATATTTTGTTCATTTGTGCCATGAAAAAGTGTGGTGCAGCACCAAAGAGAGCAAACGTAAAGTCTAGCTTTTGAAACTGGTTAATCAGCCAAGCATTTCTAGCACATGTTTGCATCAGCATGGCCCTTTAATGAGTACAGTTTTGAAGTATTTGGGTGTGGCAAACAGGCCATTTCTTCCAGAAGCAGTTTCATAAATACCATGCTTTATACAGTTTTAAATTTTTGTTCCCTCAGTTATTAAATTCTAAGCTTTTTCTGTAAGATCACGTAGTGGATGTGACATTATTGTTTCCTCATTTCACTGTCTATTTAGACTCTACATGCTAAGATGAAATAGATTTAGAGATGAAGTAGTTCAGGTCCCTTGTGTAAAGATTTCACCCTGAAGATTTGGCCCTGGCTTCCATCCTGTGGCAAGTCCTTACCTGAGTGGATAGTGTTGGGTGTGTAGGGTGTGCCGAGCTGGAGTTTTGTTCCACAATAAGTCTGGATGGCAGTAATTACAGAGGAATTAGAAGGAATTTCATAAGCATTGACGTATAGCACTGAGTGTGGAGCTGGGAAGACAGCAAAGCTGGGGGAGGTAGAGGGGGCTGGTACTGGCTATAACACTTGAGTGTGAGGTATTTTTAGAAACTTTTAAAAATTATTTTGTGCGTTTGTGTTCACATGTTGTTTGTGTGTCGACTCATATATTCTGTGTGTGTGTGTGGGGGGGGACTTTAGGTCAGTTGTCTCCTTCCACTTTTACTTGGCTCCCAGCAATCTGGCTCAGCTCACCCAGATTGCTCAGCACGTTCCTGCTGGGCCGTCTGCTGCCCCTAGTAAGTTCTTTTCAGTTTGTCAGAGTGCTAAGGAAAATACTTGAATTATATAGTTTGCATACTAGGAAGTATACTCCAATACTGTTAGTTCTGGGCTCCCTGCTGACTCATTTTGTGTGGGGGTTGTGCATGACTACAACAGCCCATGTGTGGAGGGCGGAGCATAGCCCACGTACAGTGGTCATGAAACTCAAGTGCCTAAGGCTTGGTGGCTGACCCTAGGTGCCTTTTTCTGAAACAGTGATACATGGTGCCTGGTTAGAAAGGAGCTGGGGTGGGAGGCGCTACTTTGTTAGCTGGGGCTCCTTGGAGCCACAGAGAAACACCTCAGGGGTTAAGCTGCTTGCTGTGCAAGGACGAAGACCTGAACTCGGATCCCTACACCATACACAGCCGGGAATGACAGCACACATCCGAATTCCTGACATTTCTACAGGGAGATGATGTCGGATCCCTGGAGGCTCCTGGGCCCCTCTGGCTGGTGTGTGCTGTAGGAACAAGAGACCCTGTCCCAAGGCAAGGACTGGCACCCAAGATTCCCTTCTGATTTTCACACATGTGCCCCACGCACGCACACTCACACGTGCTAATATTTATATGGAAATGCATGCACAGTTACACACAGTCAAAGAGGCTCCACCATCACCGTGGAACACAAGAATGAGAAATGTTTCTTCGGTTCGCCCAAGGTCGGTGTCATGACTAGCATGGTCCTAGTTGCATAAAAGAGAAAGTCATTTATTTCCTGTGGTGACTCACTGCGTGAAATCATATCCCTCTCCCACTGTCTTCATTTTTAATGGTTCAGTTTTCACTGTAGGGAAGGAGTTAATGATTTCTGCCACTGACCGGCTGTGTGGACCTCAGGCAGGCGTTTTACCAGGTTTGCTTTGAGCTCCAGATTACAGAACTGCTATCTTAAAGGAGTCTTCTCTTTTAGAAGGGAAGTGATATTTCACAGGAGCTTTAGAGCATGTATTAAAAACACTGTTGTCAGAAAAAAGGATGCTATTTCCCCCTGGCTTAAAGGGCATAAACTTGGATATTTATAAAGATGTTTTTGTAAATTCAGCTGCCCCTCCCTACCACACCCACAATAATTGCACTGTCAAAAAGAGACACTAACCCCAAACAGTCTTCAGAATTCTCCCAGCCCGTGACAGGGTGGGGTTCCCCCAGAAGGCTGAGGTTTAGCCTTGCCTGACTTCTTTTGAGTTATTATTGTCACAGAGGAGTGTATGATCTTATGGGCAGAGCCAGTTTGAGGTAGTCTTCCTCACTGCAGCTGGGGACCTGTAGACCACTTAACTCCCTGGCAGAACCTTATACTCCACAGAGATAGAGCCAGATGTACCTTACTATGTGGAATCCCAGTCTCCCTAATTCCTGAAACGTTAGTAGGAAGGTAGATCTAACCAATAAAAATCATATCAGCTGTAAAATCTGCCGCAGCAACTCAGCAGGATCTGACTTTGAAAGAAAATTTGGCAATGACAATGGTATTTCTAAAGTTGAGTGGGGAGTGGGGATGTATTCTACTTATAAAGAAGCCAGCGGGCAGCAGACTGAACAGTGATGAAAGACAGGAAGCCTAGCAGCTGGGACGTTAATGACACTGGGTAGCCTTGGTGGCTTGTTCCTAAGGTTGAGCTTCGCAGATAGACAACAGAGCACCAAGAAGACTGTACTGATTCTAGTTTTAAAAGAACCAGAATTCAGAAGGTCAGGGGCTTAGGAAGCCTGGAATTTTAGAGGGTAGGGATCAGGTGATCTTGCTGGCTTATGAGAGCCACTAAGGAATACTCCATTGCCAAGAGACCTGGGTTTAACACAGTTTCTTCTATCTCCGAAGAAACTAAACAGAATTCCCGTCCAGCTGTGTGTGTGTTTGTGTTTGTGTGTGTGTGTGTATGTATGTATGTACGTACGTACGTATGTATGTATGTATGTGTGTGTTGCTGCCCAGGTTTTTTGAGACAGACTCTCATGGGCCTGGAACTCACTAAGTATGCTAGGTTTGCTAACACTCAGAATCTTCTGCCTCTGCCTGCCTAGTGCTGGGATTACAAGTGGATGCAATGCTGCATCTCCTAGTATTTCATTTTTATGTGGGTTCTGGGGGATAGAACACAGGTCCTGCTTCCCAGGCAAACTTTTTACCAATTGAGCTATCAATTGAGCCCCCTTAGCTCCATTGCTTGTGACAAAATATGAACACTCTTCTCTGAGATAGCTTGATACAACATAATTCTCACTATAGATTTCATTATTTTTATGTGGGTAGATTTCTATTTTTCAATTCCTTTCTGATTCTGCCTTCAAAGAAATCAATACCTACATATATAGGAAATGCTTTTTAAAGTTATTTCAAGTTTAGAATAATATTAATAAACTGTAAGACTTGGAGTCTCAAAAATAGATGAATTTGTGATTAGGAACAGAAGAGAATAAGTTAGCTCTTCTGGCCCTTGAAAAAGCGTCTTTGCAAAGAATTATATTTGTATGTTATATTCTAGTCCCCAGCTGACTTATTATTAAGAATATACTTGGAACCGAGCTATTTATAACTTAAAACAAAAGGGCACTGTTCCAAGAATGAAAATGAATCTAGGGTTTTCAGTTGTTAGTCACACTTTCTTTTCCACCTTTAACAGCTGGGTTGATTGAGGCACTGAAGGCTTAAAGAGAGCGAGTCTAACTTGTCACACTTCTATAGCTTTCTGACTGCAGCCTGCTCCAGATGCCTGTTCACTGTCTGCCAAGGTGGCAGCCAGGGTGTGCCCTGGTCAGGAGTGAAGACTGTCCCTACTTGTTCTCTGTTTAGACAGTCTCAGTGGAGTCCCACCTAGGAATCTTTGGTAATCTTAAATTTGTCCCAGTGACCTAAGAATTACATGTTAAGGCAAAGGAACACTTACACATTTGCAAAAGAAACGTGGAGCCATGAATTGCTGTCCTTTTGTACAGTGAAAAAGGGAATAGTGATATTCAGCACGCAGTAGTCATAAGAAGAAATTGCATGCAAGAGTTAAATAAGATGAATACGTCAGCATAGAAGGCTCTCAAAATACAAAACAAAAATGAAGTGGGTAAATGTCTGATATATTTATACAGGTTTTAACAATAAATAAATATTAAAAGTTAAACATCTTCCTGGGTATACCAATATGTTTAGAAAAATATTGACTTGAAAGGCAGAGTGCATTTGTAAATTTTTATGAGTCTTGGATGTTTTTGACAAGACATAAAGAAAAATGAGCATAGAAAACCCCTGGTCTGTCTGAGGAAGGAGAGAAACAGGTTCTATGTTTCTGTTTCTTCGTGCATGGCGTTCTCTGAATTTCCTTTTGCTTGTATTTCCTATTGGAGAAATAATTTGGATCCCTGACTCTGTATAGTGGGTTGGCGTACCTGCTAAACTTTTGGAGATCCAAATGTATGTATGCATAAGTCATTATAGCTGTATTTTAGAGAAATGTATCCATCCAAATATAGCAGGTAAACACTAAGAATTTTTATGCTTATTATGTTCGTTACTATTTATTTTCCCTAAGTAGCACAAGCATAAATGATTTAAAAAGTGTACTTTGTATCATTACCATGGCCACTGGCTCTATTTTCTCTTATCTAACAATGAGACCTGGGCATATTTATAATATCTGCTTAAGAATTCATTTTCTGTTTTGTCCAACAACTCTGATTTGAGTAGCAGTTATAGTTCTTATTTATAAAGGGGGAACTGGAACCATCATGGGGCTGTTTAAAATGTGCAAGGACCTGAGTTTGAGCTCTCGTATAGGGATAGGGTAGCACAGGTGTCAGGGGAGGATCAAGCTCACAATGAGGATATGAAAAATCCAAGGATGGGCAGTGTCTGAACAGCCATTGTATTACTTGATTCATTCAATGTCAGCCTACATCTTATTAGAGAAACCAAAAGCCTAAGTCATTTAGCTAATTATATTTCTACGTATCCATGGAAATATTTAGGGAGTTGTAATTATATAATTTAGAAGAAAAATTCCCTAAGAAGCTTTTTTTTGTAGCATCCCTCTCTAAAGCCTTTCTAATCTAAAAAAACATTCCATTCTTATTTCTAGCATACTAAGAGCTATTCTCTCTGAAAACATGCTTGAAAGAAAACATGCTATAAAAGGCAACCTTAGTAGATCTTGGCTTTCCTTTGAAGACAGCCTACAGAATGAAGGTCTGGCATTATCAGTGGAAGATGAACTTTTGACTACATTCCCCTGGGTTTCATGTCTTTTGACCAGGCCACCATGTGTTGTGGTTGCCTGCGGAGGCTGGGAGTATTCAGTGATAGTGTTGGTCCACAGTCATGGGTTACCACCATGGGCAGGGATTTTGTTCCATTTAGGAGACCATGGAAGAGTGAGACAGGTTGGCTGAGGCTTGAGAACAGCAGCCGTTCTAAGCCCTAGCTGGTTGGGTAGTTTGGCATCAAGTTTGCTTTTACTTTTCACAGTTTTGTGAAGTTTCAAGTTCTTTGTTGTTTCAACAACTCTATCTGTCTTCTAAGAACCAATGAGATGATGCATAGCATTTACCAAGTGCTCTGCTAGGAACAGGAAATGGCATCATTATTGTTGTAGGCTCACTCCTTGAGCAAATATTTATTAAATACACAGGCTCAGCAGGCACTGTTGTCGGTGTGGGCATAGTATAGTGTGTAATAAGACAGATAAACATACTTGGTGGGATGGGCAATAGCGAGTAAACATTATTTTCATCTGATAATTTGTGGCACAAGGCAAAATAAAGCAGTGTGAAGTGTTCCAAATCAGCTAAGGCAAGATAGTGGTTTTAGTGTGGGTAGGCTGGTGTGTGGAGGGGACCCTTCCCTGAAGAAATGGCAGCTGAACCGAGTCCTGCACATGAAGACTTGGGGGACAGAGAAAATCTAGAATGTGAATGGCCTGAGTGGTAAAGAAGAGGACATCAGCACGGTGGGCATGGGTCCTGCATGCCTGAGGAGCTCAACAGCAGAGGCAATGCTCTTCTAAAAGGAATGGACATAAACCGATTTTTCTTTCTTTGAACAAATGTTTACGGAGGACAGCATATATGTGTACATGCTGATGTGAATGTATACGTACCTGGGACTGTATGTGTGGGGACCAGAGGTTGCCATCTGATGCTTTCTACTCTCCTTCTCCGCTTTATCAGGGAGAATGGTCAGGCTTGCTCACTGATTGGCTGACTGGCTAGCCAATGAGCATCAAGTATTCTCTGGTCTCTATCTAACCCTGTGAGCAAAGGTAACAGATACACGGGACCATTTTAGGCTTTTACATGGCACTGGGCATCTGAGCTCACGCTGTGTATGGCAGGCACTTTACCTACTGAGCCGTCTGTCTCTCCAGCCCCTTTTCTTGTTTTCTAGAAAACAAGTACTTGGTTGATAGTTTTAGGTATTTATGTTGCATACATCTACAAGGGCCCATTTTACTACATTCTTTGAAGTGTTCTTTTCTTATTGAACTACAAGTTGATACTTTATGTACTCTCAATTCAGTAGAAAAAAATTTATTTTAATTTTTAACAGCATCAAGATTTCTATTGCCTTATAATCTACAGCATAAGTAACGTATAAAAATATAGCAAAAATCTCTCGTGGCAATAACATATAGTTATAAGATGAGACTGTGGGAACAGTGGCAGAAATACCACCATTTAGGCTTAGTATACGTAAAGTGCTTTGCAGAAGCACGTACAGAGTGCTCTGCCAGCGATCCCTAACTGAATCCTCACACCCCTTGAGTCTGCTGTTGCTGTGTCCATTTTAAGATGGGAATTGTAATGGTTAAATGCTCATGGTGGCACAGCTTGTAGCTAACAGATGTGCAATATGTGTGTGTCCAACCTTAGGCAATGTGGCATCACCTTCTCATCTATGTTGAGGGACTTCACGATTAAATTACACAAAGAAAGTTGTGAGGAAATCTAACACTGTCAGTAAGTCTATGCTTTTGTGACTTCGTATTGGGGCATTCTGGGGCTCCTGGGTGCATGTGGCTGGTGGACTATCCCGAAATTGTCAGACTTCAAAGCTCCACTTCAACTCCTAATTTCTAAGTTAGCATGGCAAGAAGGTAGTTTCTTTACGGGACCCATTCTTACCTTTTAGTCACCTTTTCTTTTTGGACTGAACAATGTCTGGTACTCAGGTATCATCTTGATAGAGAGTTGTGCTGCTGGGGGCTGGTCTATGTCCTCCCCAGAACTGGCTGGTTGACACTTGGTCTGTCAATGGATGGCGTCTGGAGATGAAGCCTTTCCAGGTTATTAGGCTGGTGTGACGTCATGAGAACATGGGATTAGTGCTTAGCAGGTGTGGTACCAAGGGGCTTGTATGATCGTTTCTTTTCATGTTTGTGGGTTCTCTGCCTTCCTCCCTCTCCCTTCCCCCTCTCTCCATTGGTCCTTCTCTCCCCCTCTATACCTTCTTCATCCTCCTTCCTTTTCTGTCCATTTCTACCTTTCCCTCCCAGACTCTTCCTCCTGAGGCTGAATGAGTCTCAGTCTCATTGCCCGGAATATAAGGAGACTAAATAGGGAGGCAGCCTTCTGCCAGATAGTAAGAGATTTGTCACCAGACACGTCCATGAGTTGCCAGGCTGCAGAACTGAGAAATGTCTGCTCTGTAAGCCACTAGGTACCTTCTTATGGCACCCTGAGCTAACTGATGTATGCCTCTTTATAAAGTCGGGAAGGAAAGCGTGAACGGGAGGAAGAGATTTCCAAATACACTCACAGTCAGGGACACAGTAAAGGAATTCAGGGCTTAGCATGGCAAGGAAGGTAGCTGTGGAATGAGTCCATTCCACCACTTGCAAGAAACCTTTATTCTTCTGCATGTGTATACATTCTTGGTAACATATACATTGGTTTGGCAAACCTACTGCGCAGGCTGTTAAAGCAAACAAAAATCACACCAGATTTGTCCAAAACCTCATCCCTTCTTTTTGGGGGTGGGGAGGGGAGAGTGAGACTTCATCCTGGTCCATTTTTACATATCAGATATATGGTCAGGGTAACCATAATAGATGCCATCATGATTTCACTGTGATTGATCAAGTCACTGATAACTACTATGTCTATTTTCTTCCTAAGTTATCACTACTAATTATATTATTCTTGAGTTGTGTGAGATTTTGTTAGAAATCTGTTTCAAATGTAGGTAGAACATTAGAGCACATATTTATATGAGAGAGAGAAGAAAGGGGGGAGGGGGAAGGAGGAAGAAAGAGACAGAGAGAGAGAGATCCCTGAAAGGTTGATGGTGGGAGGAAGGGCTGCTTTTTGTGGCTTGTTTCTACCTTCCTTATTTCTCAGCAGTGTGTGGAAGCCCCCCCCCCCTTGTTTCTGTTCTTTACACAGCCAAACAGTAGAGTTCAGAGCACTGCCTCTCAAAGCAAGGCAGCTGCAAGTACCCCCTTTTTGGCCCTCAAGTAGCAGGCAACCCTTCTTTACCCTGCCCCCATCCTGCCTCAGATGGATGCCTGCAGCGGCTGCAGCTTCCTCAGTGGAGATGGCCTCCGGGCTCATTTCCTCCCACTACACCACTTCCTGCTGGCAGAGCTTTCATTTCTGATCCAGAATAATGGAACAGTGGAGCGCTGCTGAGTGGCGTTTGCTTTTCTGCTTTCCCCTATCTTCTCAGTGATTCGTGAAAGTTGAAAGTGCCAACTATTTTTAAAGCCAACACAAACACACCAGCTTCCCTAACCTAAATGCACAGCTGTGTCCTGTGAAAACACATTAACACACCAGTGTACTGTCGAGGGACCTACCCTGCAGCAGGAAACCAGTACATGTAAGTCCAACAGAGACATTGTGGCTGCATTTCTTCCAAACCCCCGACCTTTCTCTTTGCTCATCTGTGAAATGGGCTGCTGGAGTGGAAGCTGTGCTTCTCCTAGTTCAAACTCTGGGTGTATCTTCACGCTTTGATTTTGGAAAAATCATATATCAGACTCCCCACTCCGTGGCTACCCTTATTCTTTATTTCCATGCTACTCAGATTGTGAGCAGTAGAAGTGTACACAGAGTCATTCAGACAAACTTGTCAGTCATTCTAGCCACTGGTGGGGAAGGGGGTGTGGCTTAGGGCAGCAGTGCTGAAGCCCACGGCTTTCTCCAGAGCTGGCTAACAGCAGTGGAATTTCTGACCTGGAGTCTTATACACTTCTCTATGTACAGGTTTGGGAAGAATTGTCAGGGCGTAGATGTTCTTGCTGAAAGCTTTGCATTTTACTTAATGCTGGCCTATACTCTTTTTTTTCTCTCTAGTCTCTCTCTCTCTCTCTCTCTCTCTCTCTCTCTCTGTGTGTGTGTGTGTGTGTGTGTAGGGGAGAGGGCTGGATGAGTGTTGTAGCACATGTGTAGAGGTCAGAGAGAGAGAGAGAGACAGTTCTGTCCTCTCACGGTGCAGGTTCTGGGGATGGAACACAAGTTGTGAGGTGTGCGGTGAGACGCCGTTCCTGACAAGCCACTTTTCTAGCACTATGTTTATCCTTTAAAGGCTTCTTTGATCTGTTCAGGAAGGACTTTGTATAAAAGGCCACCTCAAGCATGCCTCTACCATGAATATAATCCACGTGCCCCACTGTGCTCCACACTGGCAGAGTGCACTAATTAGTACTGTTTGTACAAGCCTTTCATTTCATATCAACTAGTGGAAAGGTAAATGCCAACTCCCCAGATAAAGTAAATGGGCAAATATGTCTGGATGAGGCTGTACAAACTGCTCATAGCCCTTCTCGTCGACCTAGCTCTGCCTAACTGCAGAGTCCCGGGACACCAGCACTGACCCATCGTCTACGGCGAGGCCGCAGTGACACACTCTTGAGGAAGACACATTCTCCATAAAGTATTTCTGCATGTTTGTGTGGCAAATGTCTAGCATGGGAGAAGGCATTTTTCTGGGCTGTGTCCCCTGAAAACTCCTCGAGTTGCTAATGTCCAGGACCTCAGTGACTGTGTGGATTGAGTGCTTTTAGAGGTGGTTCACATTCCCAAAGGCGCTCATCCATCATGACTGCTGTCCTTATGAGAAGCGATCAGCACACAGACAAGCACAGAGGGAAGACACACTTCACAATGATGTAGGGCAAGACAGCCACCAGCAAACCAAACTGGAAGATGTTTGAAGAAACCGACACTACTGTCACCCTCTTCTTGAACTCCAAGCCCCAAGAACTCCCAGACAGTAACTGTCTATTGCTTAAACCAGTCAAGGACTCTGTTGTACTGGGGTGGTCCCACAGGACTGGACCCATCCCGCTGTGGCCTCTAGTCCTGGATAGACCTAGCCTTGGCTTGGCCATCTGCAGTGATGTAGAACGTGATAGTTCAGAAGGCAGCTAAGATTTTGTGTCACATGGAGCTTGCAGTTAACATGGCAGAACACCTTACTCGGAGACCCTTAAGCAAAGCGGGGAATGTGTTGTATAGCTGAAGAGCCCAGCCTGTGGCCTGAGGTGGAGCTTTAAGCAGATCTCAGTCATCAGAAACTGCATTCTCCTTCTACCAGTTCTTTCGGAGCAAGCTGGCCCAGACAGATGCTGGAGGTCACAGGCAGGTCTGGGATGAAGTCCAGCAGGAAACCAAGGAAGACCTTAGGCAATACTGTACTGTGCCAACTGCATCCTTGTCTGCTTTGCACCCCCTCTTCTGAAGAAGGGGTACCCCCATCTTGAGTATCCTTGTACTTCTCTTCTCAAGTTTCCCCAGCTACTCCTTCCACATTATATTATCTGGGACTCTCTAGCCCCTTTGTTTTCTGGCTAGTTTTTTTTTTTGTCTATTTATCTTGTTCATCTCTTCAAATGTACCTTTAAGAGTTCCTCTTTTCACCGTGTCTGGCCAAAGCACAAAAGCAGGTTTGAAATCTCTTTGGACTTGGTCACAATTCTGGCTTCAGCTTGAGTTCTAATTAACTTTTTCAGTTTTCTCAAATGCCACCTAGGGTAACCTAAACCTTTGATGCCTTTCTCCAAATAACTAATATATCAAATGCCAGTGATTATGCTCTGGAAATTACACCATCTATATCAGCCCTACCAGGAAAAACTTAATAAAATTGTGTGTGTGTATATGTGTGTGTATTTTCACTTGGCTTTTACCTAGTTGGAAAATATAATAGCCAAGTAGAAGTGGACAGATTCCATTAATGACAGTCCTATTTAATTTTGAACATTCTTATTTTCTTCACAAACATATATGAACATATATATATGTATATATATATGACTAACAATAAAGAGGTGGCCAGGGACTGGCCCTACCGTGGCTTTGCTGATGGTGGCTGTCATTGTCCTGTTAGCTTCTTAACCATCTGAAAGGAGATGGCCCTGACAGTAACACAGAGTGACTCAGTCCAGCAGAGAGCTCAGACATGCCTTTACTTTTACCTGCACAAGACACATACATCTAACATGATTGCTGCCCCCCTCTATCTTCTGATACAGTGTTGCTCTTATGTTGTCTCCCAAGGATGGGGCAGTAGCTCGGGATGGCTGCCTGGTGCCCTCCAGAAGCTCCTGGTTACCCGTTCAGCTGTGCTCTGCACATGCCACTGGTTCTTTGAGCTTTGTGGTTTACATGCCAATAGTTCTGTCTTCTGGTGAGTCAGGCCTCTGGTGAGCAGAGCCTCCTTATCTGCTGCACACATGCTGGTTCCATTGCGTAACACTTCAGGATGCCCTCCCAAGTCACTTCTTGTCCCTATGAATTGAGCTGTTTGAATCATCACAGAAATTACAATGTTTCTCTTCAAGCTTAGTCATGAACATGTTGCCAAACATGGATATCCTTTTTAACCTTCCTGTTTCTAAGAAGTTAATTTATTTCTCCCAAACTTTTCACTTATTCTTATACTATAACCAACTATCTGGAAATACAGTCATGCTTATAAACATAATACATTCATCTTGAATACTTAAATCTCATTTGCCATTGTATCCCTAGTACATAGGGCAAAATCTGTTTGGTAAATATTTATTAATTGGTGTTTGGTTTAAGGTGTACATAATTCCCACCAGTTCATAAATGTTTATTGAGTACCCATTGTATGTCAGTCAGAAAGGATAACTGAGATGCCACAATATCAGAGACCTCACCTTCCATGACTACGTGGTCAGCCTCTATCCGTGTAAGTGTTGTGCAGAGAGTCACAGGATGCTGTGAGTATGTGCAGAAGGGAACAGTCCTGGTGTGAGATCTGAAGAAGCACCGTCACCCGTAGGGAGGGTGGGGTGGTGGGCCAGCTGTTCCTTTGGTGCTGGAGGACATAGTATTGTGCCAGGTAGGCTATGCGGGAAATATTTCCTAGTGGAATAGCGTTGGTTCGATTTGGCTGCCCATACTACATTCCATGTGCTTTCTGATGATGTGACTCTTGAAGAGAGAAAGCAGTTTGTCTCCACAGACCATCTCTTTTTTGTTGTTCCAAAAAGAAAATGATTGTGGCAATACTATTTCATGTGACGTTTTCAACTATTTAGGCAACTATATGGTTCATTTTTACCCAGACTCTCAATAGATTAAAAATATAGGAGCAATATTCAATAGTATGCCATCTAGGACCCTGGATGTTTTGTTTATTTTTATTATCTTTGTTTAGCTGTACATGTGGGTGTCTGTGCAGCACGGCTGTGGGTGTTTGTGGCTACCAGAAGAGCGTGTCAGTCTGGCCAAAGCTTGAGTTTCAGCCAGTTGTGCTGGGAGTTGAACTTGAGTCCTCTGGGAGAGCAGCCAGTGCTCTGGCCCACTAAGCCATTGCTCCAAACCCTGATATTTTAAGCCAAAACAGAAACCCAGATCTGGGGACTTGGAGATGCAGATTGAGGTGTCTAAACTGAGCGTCGCAGGATGAGCCCATTTAGACTTCCTGTCTATGCCTGCACTGTCTCTGCAATAATTTCTAGAATAAGATCTGGCCTAGAAAAGCTTATTTCTTCCCCTCTGCCCTCGTATGTTTTTATCTTTTTTTTTTTTTTGTATCTTTTCAATACAGTCTGTTCATCTTCCGGCTTTCTGGTTAGTTTTTACTTGCTCTGCTTCTGCTGTACATAATGCTGTTTGCTCTTTTGTCCTTTTAATGCAGATGAGTCTGACCCCAGGTTGTGCAGATGTCCTTAACATGCTTTATTCCACGTGTTAGTTTATGTTGCTTTCATCCCACTGCATTGTCACGTTTTTTTTTTCTTTTTTGTTATTTTTTTATTAAATTCTTTATTAATTACATTTTATTCACCTTATATACCCCTGTAGTTCCCTCCCTCCTCCCGTCCCAATCCCTCCCTTCCTCCCTCTTCTGCACCCATGTCCCTCCCCAAGTCCACTGATAGGGGAAGTCCTCCTCTCCTTCCTTCTGATCCTAATCTATTAGGTCTCATCAGGAGTGGCTGCATTGTC
>CM053751.1:30502038-30570629 GCA_028658305.1 Pachyuromys duprasi
CAGGGAAATTTCTCCAGGTAATAACTGGGTGTCCCTAGGGTTTTCCCACTTGATTTTCTCACCGTAGGAGTTCCGCTCACCTGGCACTCACAATGCTGGCGTTTTAGGTCCCAGAGTTCAGTCTCCTGGTCGCTGCGTTGTTTCTGCTCTCCTACTCCTCAGACACAGTGTTCTCTCGTGGCAGCCATCTTGAATCCCCTCGTCACGTTTTTTTTAAAGGAACATTTTTTGTTGGTTTTTATTCTCCTTGAACCCTGCAGTAAACAGATCACACAGTAGTGTCTCAGCTAAAGTGCATTGTTTAGACTCAGCTAAAACCCACTGTTCACAGTGGGTTTGTCTGGCTCAGGGGTGGGGTGTGGGAGGGACAGTTGGTGTCCTCCTTATTCACACTGTATCAGTGTGAAGTGGGTACAGTCCCAGGCTACAGCCATTTGAAAGGAAGCCAGCAATGCCAGTTCCTAGATGGCTGTGTAACCAGACCATCTGAAAATACCGCTAATGAAGTATAAGGAAGGGCAATCCTGGCTCTTACATTAAGCGTTCAGGGAAGGCAGCAGGCAGAAGGGTGGTTAAGTTTGTCCCTGAGCTTTCCTGTTCCTAAGGCCGGAACATGTCTGTTTAATCATGAATGGTTTGAAGAGCAGAAACATAAGTAGTATTTGCCATTTGTGTTTCATGTTGGGGCCTCAACATACTTTCCCTCATGTTGTTTGTTGTTGTTTTTTTCTTTTCCAGGGTTTTGTACATTGGCCTGGCTTGCAATACAGCGCGATATATTTACATTTCCTACCTGGAAAATGCCTGGACTGTCCTCCCCATGGAAGTTCTTCAAGGTGAGCTGGCGGCTAGCATGAGAACTAGCTCTCTGCTGCTCCTGCAGTGTCCTTAGCGGCCCTGACCTTCTGTATCAGGGTCTACCCAAGAAGGGCGGGTCCACTGCTCTAAGGGCTGGTATTGGCCCTTCACTGCTCTGAGTGCTGTCTTGTGTTGAGCCAAATGAAGCTGGAGGTTCTCCAAAGAACCAGGAACTGTAGGATAAACTGCTCTGCTGTTAGGCACAGGCCTCCACAGCTGGTTTTAAAGTGTGAAAAGATGTATGTTTCAAAGGCTCAGGCTTTTCTTATTTTTCTTTTTAGATTAGCTAGCACGTATGAGAAAATATGGCCCTAGTATTTTATCTCCGGTTATTTTTATCACATCTAGTGGTTTATAGTGAAAACTTGAGAGTCATGTTACTGTTTCCCATGGATCATCTTAAGTCTTTACTCTGATGTGCCGTTGAGGTGCACTGTTCCCACCAAGATATAAATTTGAAGGATTTCCTGGGAGACTCTGACCATGTAGGTTAAGAGCATTGAAAGCATGGATCTGTGTTTACAGTTCCTTGCCATGCTACTCTTTATCTGTTCGCTTTATGATTATGATCTTCAGGACAAGAGCACCAGAGCTGAGTGGACTGTGACCACCTGGGCTCCAAAATCACTGTGCAAAACAGTCTGTGACTGCGTAATTTCATTAGCTTGATTAGATGTTACTGCAATCATTTCCTAACCCAGAAGATATGAGTGCACTTCAGCCAAGATAATGTCCTGTCCTGATTCAGAATCACAGTTCCTCATCTAAGTACATTGTATAAAACACACACTCATTTACCACAGTCCCTCATCAAAATGAAAAACAGAACATGTGAGATTAAAGGACATGGATCATGTATAATCATGGGACTATGTAATTCAAAAATAGACACACTTTAAAGGTGCTTTTCTCAGATCTGATATAATGTGCCATCCGTAAGAGAAAATATGTTTACAAATATAAGTACAAAGTTGGGTATATAATAGTAAGTTACTGTTTGTCAAAAAGTAAGCTATCGTCTATAATAATCCGATTCTGAAAGGGTTTTTCCCTGAAGCACAGGTCTCAGCATTGTGTCACTGAAGAGTCATAAAGTATTATCATGAGTAGCAAGGGGGTCTCATGGTGAGAAGGAAACCGGATCTTTGGGATTTCCCACTTCAAGGGTCTGCTCTCTCCTTGTATTATTTAATTGCACAATCTGTTGATATATAAAGAAATCTGTGTGCCTACTAAAAATTGATGCTGTTATAAAAATATAAAAGTATATAGTGTATATATATAAGTATATAGTGTATATAATTACTATTTTTTCTTTTAATTAGATATAAATTACATAGGAAAGTTTGCATAATATATTCAAGAAATAAGAGTATTCGTGAATTTGGTCATAGTTGTAATCCCAGTACTTGAGAGGCTGAGGCAAGAGGATTGCTGTGAGTTTGAAGCCTGCATGGAATACACTGTGAAAGCTTCTCTCTAAAAACCAAAACAAGCAGCAACAAAAGGCATCATGAGATGGTTGCAGAAGCAACAGAAGAGCTTTATCAGAGAGGAAAACAAATGCTTTTTGTTGTGAGTTTAGAAATCCTTTCCTGTTATTTATCAAAGATGTGTAAGGTGAGCTGAGCCTGAGCCGCGCTTGAAGAAGCTTAGGTGCTATGGTCTCCCTGGCTGCTTTGGAAGCCAGACACATAGCGTGTGCTTACTGCAGTGTGTGAGATGGACAGAAGTGTGCATGTTTGCGGTGAGAAGCTCAGTGGAGAGACTAAGCAGCTTTGTGAAGCAGGAAGTAGCTGCCTGAGCTCTTTATTGAAACATTCTTTAAACTCCAGTCCGAGCTGAAGTCTGAGGTGCCACCAAGTGGCATATAGACATCTGCTGCAGAGCAGCGCTGTGGACCAAAGAGTGGATGGCAAAGTCACATGGCATTGTCGGGAACACACATGCTGTGCTATGCACAGGCCAGAAAGGGGTGGGCATCACAGGCTGCTGACCGGGGACATCCTTTCCTATAGTATGCACGTTAGGGAGTGCATGGGGGAGCTGGGCATGTTCTGAACTTAAGAGGAATTCTTCCTGTGGCCAGATATTGCTTACGCTTCATCCTTCATTTTATTCTGCTGTGTGCCCAAGATCAGTGCTGATCTGCCAACAGTAAGAAAGGTCTGTGAATGATGCCTCCTGGCCCAGCAGGGGCTCTGCAGCCTGCTTCCCCTGAGCTCTAAGCTGGAGGAGGGCTTTAGTCCCAGGCAGAGGGAGGGCTGGTTTTCTAGCTGCACAGAGCCCACCGAAGGCAGTGGCTCTCGCAGAGGAGGCCAGTCAACATCACACTACTGAGCAGTCTGTGTGGGCATCCTTGATTCTGCTGCCTGCTCAGCCTTGTCCAGATGACCTTCTGATCTCTGACCTTACAGGAGACACCCTTAGGATATAGATATAGCCAAGACAGGAAACAATGGTAAGGAAATACTGACTTTAGGACAAGCCCACTTGTCACCATAGGTGCCTTTTAAGGGTAGGGGTGTAGCTTAATGACAGTATTTGCTTAACATGCTCCAAGCCCCTGGGCTTGAGCTCAAGTACTTCAGGGGAAAGAAAGATGGCCCCAACTGAGGCTATTACTTAATTGTTATCGAAGTGTCGGGGGGTTGAAAGGCTGAGGCTGGGGCACAAGATCATTGCTGACCGTCTGGACACTGAACAGCCTTCATGTTCACTTTGTTATTCTTAATAGGTGTCACATGAGAGCCAAAAGGGTCTTTTAATAATGTTTTTAAATCTTATTTGTGTGTGTGTGTATGTATATACACTACAACACATGTTGAGAAGTTAGAGTATAGCTTTCAGGAATTGGTTCTACCCTTCCACTGTGGGTCGCAGGAATAGCACCCAGGTCCCCAGGCTTTTGTGCCAAGTCCTTTTACCTGCTGAGCTACCCACTGGCCCGAGAGAAGCCTCTTAAAAATATATGTAAGGGAAGTCTGTCTCTTCATTCTTTGCCCACTTTCCTCCTTCCCTAAACTCCACAAAAGCTCACACTGCAGGAGAGGAGGAGACAAGGGTGCTATGGTGTGCTCCATATTGCTTCCTCCTTCGGGTAGCATGTAACAATTCCATTTTCCCTCTTTCTTGGAGCTGCTGATCACCCTGTCAGCATCCTTCTCCTCGGGCTATTCTCATAACAGCCATCCAGCAGATTTCCTCCTTGCTAGGTCCATAGCAAAGGGACTATTCAGACACCTATTTGGGGTCAAAAGGTGGTCAGTGGAGCTGACTAGAACTGTAAGAACTCGGCTCTTTCCCCTGTTGTTGTAGTAAATTTAAAAAATAGCTATTGGGCTATATACCGTTCATTATTAGCCCTATGATTATCACAAGGTATTATCTAACCCGCCATCACAAATAATGAGACCCAGACACATGTTAGATTTATAGTTGCCTTTTTCACCTTGGGCGGTGCAGATATTCTCCTTACACTGTCTCAACATCCTCACCATCCATCTCCCAGCCCCCACCCAATGCCATCCGCCTTAATCCTCCTCCTCTGAACGACCTTCCACGCATAGTCCCGTGGTACTTGTTTTTATTCTTCATCTGGGCCTTTCCACTCCATTATGGGAGTTCTTCCTCCTGGCCCCACATGGTTTCTTCTCCAGGGTAACCCATCCTGGTGTCTCCCTTCTTCCTCTCTTCCTTTCCGTCTCTCTCTAAAGCCAGGAAACCTTAGCCATGCCTACTCCATTCTGCCCTGCCCAGGTATAGGTTGTTTAATGATCCGATCAGATATAATGACTTAGCAGGTATACAAAATGAGGATAGGTGTAACCAGTTATTGACGGTCAGCATTAGAACAAGCCCCAGCAATTCCCCTTTTCTGTCTAAATAAAAAGGTCATTTTTATACAGTAAGAATAATATGAAACAATTATAAAAACAAATCGGTAAAGCTATACACACACACATATATAAGTAATGTCTAGTCTAAATGTATTTGGCAATCTTGAAGACTATATCTAGTCTATCTATAAGGGTCTAAGGTTTTGTACCTAAGTTATTTTTTTATAGTTTGTATCTATCAACCTGAAAACATCTATGTAGACCTAACATATCTTTTTAATCCTAAGCAACTAAGCTAATTGCAGTACTATGACTATCTGGTCTTCAACACCATCGGAGACTTGAGAAGGAACAATATTAATTATTTGAGTAAATAGGAAGCATATGCTAGCAGCTTCCAAAAAAAATAGAATATTGACAGAGAAAGTTTGCTGCCTGAACAGCTACCCAAAACTCAACGTTGAAGCATCATTGTCAGCCTTCTGGCCCCAGTATAATTGACAGACATACATGTGCAGCAGGAACTTCCTTATCCTGTTTGGAAGAATTTGGCAGTCAACTTGGCCCACATTTGAGCTTGCCCGTTTTAGGCAGAATTTTGTCTGTTGTGAAGTGAGGTCACTTTTTTTGTTGTTGTTGTTGTTGCTAGGGTCGCTGGTTTGCCACATTTGAAGCCATCTCTACATGCTCATCATCTTCTTTGAGATGACCTGTCTCAATGTAAAAAAAAAAAAAAAACTTAAAGTAATCAAAACCATTTTCAAATGTCATATTTTATAAGTCTCTGGAGTTTTTGAAGACTCATCTATGTATTTTTATATACTCTATATATAGAATTATGTTAAACCTAAGATATATATTTTGGTGATAAATTAGACTAATGTTTGACATAACCATGAGTTGATTAATAATTAACTTACATTAAGTAAATAATTTGTAATAACAGTTTAAAAATATTGGAAATAACCTTGAATTTATATCAATATACCAAAATTTATACCAATATGTAAAATATAAACTTATTTTTGAATCAATATACAACAGCCTATACCAATGAATTAAAAAAATCTTTATTTGAGAATAACAAATAAAACCATAAATTGAATAGATTCAATAATCTGTTTTGTCTTATTCCTATAAGATATCCCTATATTCCCCTTTTTCTTTTCAACCCCTTTCTCCTTATCTAAAAAAGAAAGAGAAAAGAGAAAAATCTTTAAGTCTAATTTTATTTTCCCTCTGAATAAAACCATTAATAACATATAACAACTCCCAACGACAATAAACATTCATAGCTCCAAAAAAACAACCAAAAACTTACCCAAACCCCCTTACGGGAAACTGGACATCATTCTCATAGATTTCTCCTAACTGATTTTTGGACATACAGAAATCCTATTTGGGGGCCCAGAGAACACTGGGGAAAGTGATTAATTAAGCCAGCTCCCTATGGCGGTCAGCGCTTGCTCTCTTGCAGCCTGTCCTTGCAGAAGCTACCATCTTCCGCAGGCAACTGGCAGCGCTATCTAAAGCATCAGGTTTCCCGTGCACGGCGAGTCTGCGGTTTGTTTTAAAAGAGAGCGGGTCTGTGTGATGGCAGCGTTGTTGGACGGTGGTAACACTGCCAAGATTGTATTTTCAGTTTTCACCTTTATTTTTACAAGAAGCATTTAGACACTCAGGATTGTGACCCTGAAGACAGACGTCTGAAGAAAGTTAAGATCAAGCTTCTTGTGCTCCTTTCCTGTGTGGGTGTTAGTTGTAGTGTGTCACAGAAAAACTCAGCCATGAACGTGACCAAAATTGTACTTGGTTCTAATGTGTATTGTGCTAATGGCCTGAGTTCAATCCCAGGCACACACATAGTGGAAGGAGAGAGGTAACTCTTGTAAATTGTCGTCTGACTTCCACACTTTATCATGCATGCACTTTGTCCAGCAAACAAAGGAAACAAATGAATGTTTTGGTTTTTGTTTGTTTGAGTGGAGGCTTAGCAGTTAAGAACACTGTCTGCTCTTCCATAGCACCCACCCAGATTTGATTCCCGGAACCCACATGGGGGCTCACACCATCTGTAGCTCCAGTTTTAGGGGATCCAATGCCTCTGGCACCAGGCATGCACATGGTGCACAGGTAACCATTCAGGCAAACACATGAACAAAGAGAAATGTATTTGAGGAGAGTGAGGCCCAGAGGGGCTGCCATGGCTGAAGAGATACGTTTCAAGATTTGCTTTTATTTGTTTATGGGGCGGGGTGGGGGGGGGTATGTGCACCATGCCTGCAGGTGCGCACAGAGGCTAGATTGATTGACAGGTGGCTGTCAGCCACACAGTGGATGTTGGGAGCCAATCCTGGGTGTCTGGGAGAAGAGTCAGTGTTCTTAACTGCTGAGCCCTCTCCCTAGCCACATAGGAAGTCCCTTTGAGTTACTTGACTTATTGTTTCCAGCACTGAAGACAGACACAGCCAGCTCCTCTGTGGGCTCCAAAGTTGGGAGCAGAGTTGAGACTGTTGGGAGGTGGCTTTCTGTCACCAGTCACAGGGCAAGCTGACCTTTAAGGTTTCACTGTGTCTTGCAGCATGTTAGTGAGGCAGTAAGAGCCCCGTTTCCTTCTCATCGCGCTCTGGAAATGCACAGGGAAGCTTTATAAGATGATTAGCATCCAGGCCTTATCTGATGGAAGAAATTCTAGAGTCTATCTGTGTCATCTGTATTGGAAAATTTCTGCCTGGCTTAGTCCTTGAAGCACATGTAGTGTGCTATGTGAATAACTACAATAGACAAATATAGCAGGAACTGGCATAGCAAGGTCAAGAACATATTTTACAGTTACTGAAAGTTCTTTTAAAATGTTTTCTTCAAAAAGGAAACTCTCTTGTCTATTTGAATTCACCTGAAATACCTTTTGTTCTAAGGACCCCCCTCTGACAGTTGTGCCCATATTTAGCTTTATCTAATTTTTTCAACCACATGGACTGTTACATAGTTTAGGACTTAGCTGCTTTCTAATTAGTTTCCAAATACTAGCTTTACTTCCTGAGTGTAACCCCTTGAATAAAAAAATCCACACCTTTACCTTTTGAATTCTTTCTGTGTACAGAGAAAGACATTGGTTTTTATTACCCTCTGTATCCTGCACTGTAGTTGGTATTTTCTAACTTTCCAAGACCCTGGTCAATAGCTGAAATAGTTCTGTCTTAAAAATGTGTTAAGTATCAAAGAAATTCTGAAGCCTGGGCCACTGTCACTTTTCTTCCATGGACACTGCCTTGCTGTCTCTGGCACGTCTGTGATGACATCAGTGCGTGATGTTCCTACACTTGAACTCTCACCTTCATGAGGGAGTTTCCAAAGTCTGCAGTAATCTAGAAACCACAAGTACAGTTTGCTTTGCATTCCTGTTCCCCTGACAGTAAACTCTGCATCCTTGGGCAAGAGGCTCACAACCTTCTGCTATATGGAGAGGCTGACAGTATAAATAAGTATAAATCAACCAATTGCAAAGTATTAATGCAGTGTATGGCCGCAGTTACTGTCCAGTTGGTGTTAGGTAACACAGACGTACAAAGGTAAAGCAATAGACAAAAATCAATGTCAAGGAGAATACACTTTAAAAGATTCCCTTATTAGGGGCTGTAGAAATGGCTTAGTGGCTAAGTAAGTAAGTACTGTTCTTCCAGAGGAGCCAAGTCCAAGTCTCAGTGCCCATGTCTAGTGCCTCACAATTGTAACTCCAGCTTCAGGGCATCTGATGGTTCTGGCTTCTGCTGGCCTGGCACACCCACCTGGAGATCTACATGCATACACATTATTATAAATAATAAAACAAAAGTTGTTTTTTTAAGCCTATCTTCAAGAGATTCAACTGCAGTTACACATGACAACCTGGCCATAAATTGGTTCTGAGGCCTTGTGACCAAAGCATGTGGGGATCATGACTGATCAGTGCACACTGGTCTTCAGATTACCTTTGAGGATGTGGAAATTTTATCTACATTGATATAAAAGTCATTTTCATGCTGCATGGAAAAACACAGTAGAATACCCTGTTGCCAAGTCCTGACATTAAACACATCAGTTTTCACTGACACAGCTGAAGCCTGCAGTAAGATAGGCAGAAGTCATAATGTAAGATTCTTGAGATTCTCAAATGTCACATGAGGTTTGTGGAACTCACTCTGTTTTCATTTGTGATCCAAAGTACATAAATGAGATATATCTAGTATTTTTCTGTCCACTTTTGTGTGTATAGGAAATTGGGAGATTTTTCTCCAGCGTTATCCAGAGTGTGTTTTACCCACAAACACTTCCCTCCTCATCCTCTGTCATGGGATAGACTGCCTGCCTAGTTTCAGGTTGTCCTTTTACTAAGGATGAAGCCCTGTGCTGGATGCTGGGTTCTCAAGGGCATTAGTGGGCTCTTCTTTCAGATCAGTTCTGTCCCCTTTCACCTGCTGCTATATTGTACACTACAAGCTCTGTGGTGGCTACGGTTATTTCCTGTCTTTTGTAGGATGTATCAGGCACATAGTAAGGTAATGTTGAATGGATGTACAAAAGTTCTAACAGGGCTATACATTGGTAAATGTGAAGACAGAGGCCCTTACAATAATCACTCCTCCTCCTCTTCCTCCTCCTCTTCCTTTTCCTTCTTCTCTTCCTCTTCTTTTGAAGAGGTTGTTATTCTTGGCTATAACTTTGACAGCTTACGACTTAACCTGTTTTCTTTGCCTCATGGACAAACAGCTTTTCTAGTATCCCTTACAGTTAGTTATGTCTGGCCAGTACAAAATGAAATACTACTCTCAATTCAGCCCACAAGACTTCCCATGTGCAGTCACCCTCCTTCCTGGCGTGGTGGATGCTGAAAGCCGGGGGCCGTGGGGCACTGAGGGCAGTAGGCAGCTGGGTCTGCCTACTCTGTGGAGCAGAGCTGCTCACCCTCCAGTCTTCTGCCCACTGGACTTCGGGTAAGCAAGAAAATTACTATGCAAAGCCAAAGTCTGAGGGCTGCTTGCTATGACAGTCCCATCACCTTAGCCATTACAGGTCTCTTCTACTGCCTGCCTGGTAGAGGCGTTTTGTAGGAAGAGTGCTCTCTTTTGGAAGCTCTTCCGATCCCCGTATTTGGGAGGCACTCTGGACCGAGTGAAGCATGAGCTCAGTGTAAGCAGTCTGCCTCAGCTGCTGCTCAGAAGGGCACTAAGGGGGAGGTTGTGTCTTGTTCGGTGAGCATGCACAGATGGCAGAAGCAAGAAAAACAAAACAATCCCACTTCCCAGTGCTTTGTCAGTTCTCACCCTCCCGGCCATCATGACTTGATTTCCCCAAGTGAAGCAGCATTGTACAAATGTCTCTTAAGAAGGGACCTTTCCCCCTTGCTTGTACATTTTTTTTTTTTTACTGCAGTACAATACTACTGTGGGCCAAGAGAGAACAGTTTTAAAATACATGTTTTGGAATATTATAAGGTTAAGAATTCCTTGGGTACATAAAAACTTTGGAACATGCATGCCATGGCAGCTACTTAGGAAGGAAACAGGGTAATAATATTCAATAAGAGGATAGATCTTCAGTCATGATTGATATTATCAGCAAAACTTCACAAAGGAGTTTGACTTATGCCAGACCTGAAGGAATTATTGTGAAGCCGCATCATGTAGCATTTACACACTGCGGCTCTGAACTCACATACATACCTGGGATTCAGGTCCCTCCTGCTGTTCTGTGGTCTTGAACAGGGCTAATCTCTCTGTGTCTGAACCTCCTTTTGGGAAATGTGGAAAAGATACTTCCTGTGGTTTCAAGAAATAAATGGAAGTCTATGTAAAATCGCCTAATTCCTTGTAGAGAAAGCTGTTATGGAGGTACTGCTGATGGAAATCAGATATAGCCTCAATAGTATGGAAATGACGTTTCATTTCGTGAGGCCTCAGAACTAATCCTGACCCACCCCAGTCTAGCTGGGAGGACTGAGGCACGAGGCATACATACCTGTCTAGTGTTTAGGAGTCATTCACTCAGCATATTTGTCAAACATCTACAATGTGACTTGTGATAATTACTACCAAAGGACATCAGCACACTTATGGCAAATAGCCAAAGAAGGCTAAACATGTTTCACAGAATCTGTCTGTCTGCCCTTGTCACTGCCACTACATGCAGAGCAACGCCTTTTTATTTTCCTTTAATCTAACAACACCATCATCTGATTTTTAGGGATTTAAAAGGGTGTAACCCCTGTAGAAGGCTCAGTGATTAAAAGCACTTGCTGTTCTCTCTCAAGGACCTGGGTGTGGTTTGTAGCACCCCAAGGCAGTTCTCAAACCCCTGTAACTCCAGTTCCAGGAGATCACATGTGGTGTACATAAACTCACACAGGCTCATGCATTCATGTGTGCGTGTACAAATGCATGCACACACGCACACTAATAATAATAATGAAACTCAAAAAGTTATATCCTCAGTATAAATTCATTAGTCTGTTCGACTGAATAAATTTACTTATTTCCTCAATAAGGAGTCATTAGGCACTGCTTTTTCATACATCTCTAATTTAAAAAAGCAGCATTTTCTGTTTCTAGATTATGTATAACATCTTTCACCTCTCAAATTTTGTAAGAAAGTTGTTTTAGGTAACACAGTTTCAAAGGTTTCCACAATCATGGCTTTTAAATATAGAAAAGGCCAAAGGGTCCAAGACTTCATTGCTTTTCTGTTCCTTTAAAAGAACACAACAGTATGAAATATTAGTAAGAGTGTGTGAATAATAAAGTTACTAAAGAGTTGCATGTTCAAGATCAAGCACAAAATCCACAATTTCATAACTTTCTAAGATAATGTTAGCCCAATCCCTTCTTGAGGATTGCTTAATTTTGCTGTTTTTTTTTTCAAGGAAGCTGGACACATTTAATTGATTCTGTTCCATTGACAGGACATTTTGAAATGGGTTATTCAAAAAAGTCAGTTTTAACTCTGTGTGCTCCCTGGTAAATGCTAGTGATACATAAGCGCAGTGGCGTCTGCTTAGCTCTGGTCGGGGACTGTGCACATGACTGGCTTTCTCTTCAGTGAGGGGCTCCAGTGGCCTCAATGAACATGGTTTACAGCTTTCTAGCAATGACCCCTTAACCATCAGGGACCCTACAGAATCTAACTGCGCAGATTCCTTTCTATACAACTGCCACCCAATACCTGCCAACAAACTGTAAACACAATGTAAGTGTCTGGCTGAAGCTGTACTGCTGAAAAACGCTTTAATTTAAACATTTAAAAAACCCACAGTTTTGAAGGAGGAGAGAGAGGAGGGAAAGAGAGGGAAGAAAAACGGGAAAGATGGGGAGCAGGAGGCAGGGAGAGAGAAGTGTGCGCACTGTTACTCAAATATTTTTGTGTGTAGCAAATTACTCCATGATAAATAGGATAATTCAAGACTTACATTTGATCTAAAATCACAACCAACAATATAATTTAATGTTGGGGTCACATACATTGCCAGGCCTATTCACTTCTACTTATAAAACCCGAAACTAATGGCTCAGTCACAGTCATCAATAAAGTTAACCTACAACCATTTTGGTTCATTGGAAATAATTTCTTAAAGATGAATCAGTTTGTGGAGTTTAATTAATTTGTTTCCCAGGATGTTTTTGAATTTTATTCTAGTGTTACTCATAAAAATAATATAAGTATCTGAAAAAAATCAATACCATCTTTAATAATATAAATAAAAATTTTCCACTATATACTATGTCAACATTCATAATGAAGAGCAGTATTTAATTCAGAAGAGACTGACAGTATCTACAGTGTTGCAGTTGTTTAATCAGACAAAACAAATAATTTATTTGACATCTGTGGAAATTAATTAATTGGGCATGCTACTAGTAACTACTCAGTACATATTTCTAGTTAAAAAGTAACCTAGATGGATTCAGGCATGTAGCTCAGTGGAAAAGCTTGCCTTGTGTATAAGAGGGCTGGATTTAACCTCAGTAGCACCAAAACCAAAGCAAAACCAAACCCCCACAAAACCCACTTCCTTGAAATGATGACTGAAACATACATATATGAGAAACAGGAGAATTATTTTAATGTTTCTAATTTGATGAGGCACATAATCTAATATTCACAGTAAAGAGAATTTATTCCTTTAAGGGCCTCCTTACACACAGTCAGTCCAGGTGACTTTGACTGTGTGCCACACAGTGTGAATTAAGACTCACCTTTTCAGCATTCCTTATGTGAGGCCAGGTAATGCTTCGTCGAGGGATAAATATTGGGTAAGACCCACAAAACCCTCTACTGTTCATTCTTCTAATGGTGTGTTTTCCAGTAGGGCCAAGCAGAGGACTCAACAGTTCTCTACCACTACACAAATGGCCAATTAACTCCTGAAGGTGCTTAGCAGTGCTGGTCAGGGATGCGAGCCATTGCACAGGGGGACACTAATTCACAGCGATTATGATTGCTGCCATTAGAATAAAATTAAAAATAGAAGTTCTGGTTAGGAGATGGAAAATCTAGCAAACTTGTGGATTTCTGGGCAGAATGTCAAAGGGTACAGCTGCTGTGGGAAAACTGCTGTTCTTAAAAATGTTAAATCTAATGAATGACACCTGAACTGGAAAGTCCACTTCTAGTGGTATAAACACCAGTGTATAGGCATTTACTTGAATATACTTAAATGTCAATATTTAAACAATATCATTCTTAATAATCAAAATGTGGAAACAACTCAGATGCCATCAACAGAGGAACAAAATCTGGTATATATGTGCAACAGACTATCATTCAGCCTTTGAAAGGACAGAAATTCATTTTTATGTTAATAATTTTCTTTTAGACAGTTTCCTACATGTGTATAATATATTCTGATTATACTGCATAGCCTCTGGCTTTCATCTCCCACCTATCACTGTCAACCCCCAAACTGCATCTGTACCAGTCCCTTTTTCCAGGGCCATGACTTTTGGTTTGGCTTTTGCGACCCATTAAATTTACTCAGGACAATGTGGTGTGTGTCCATTGGGTTGGAAGCATACATTTGAACCTGGAAGGGTTATCAGTGGGTGCCTAGCTGCAGTCAAGGACTCCCCTCTCCCCAACTCTTACCAGTAGCGAGCATTCGGGACTAAGGGGTGGGGCTCTCTGAGTCCTACTCCTTCCTGACTTTTGAGGGGCTCATCCTTGTGCAAAACCACTGTATTCATAGCAGCTGTGTGTTCACGATCGCCGTAGCTGCGCCTTGTTCAGAAGACGGCATTCTGTACTCCTGATCCCTATCACCTGGCTCTACGTTCTTTTTTCCCCTCTTCTGCAGTGTTTCCCTAAGCCTGAGCACGGGTACATAACTGTCTTATTAGGCTTATTATCTATCACTTATTCTCAGCACTTTGTACAGCTACAGTCTGTACCCACTACCATTAATTAGAAAGAGGTTTCTCTAACTAAGGATGATGATGATGGATGATGCCCATTTCTCTAGCAAAATAATACTGTTTAGTTTCCCCCCCCCCCACCCTGCTTTTGTTTTTGTTTGTCTTTTTGACTACATTTATAACACTAGGATCCCCTTGTGGATCAGGGCTCAAATCAAAATCAAACTCAGTTGGTTATCCTCCTAACAGTAGTGCCGCTATGGCACAGGTGGGCACATCTTCTCCGAAAGACTGGATTTGTAGATGTACAGTTAATCATTGGGTACGAGTATTGACATTTTGCCTCCTAGCAAACTTTTCCGTTCCATCCCAGCTTGGTTTCTCAATGTGTGCATCCAAGGTGTGTACTGAGGGATAGGAGATGCTGAACACGTGCTACCATGTGGACAAACCTTAAAGACATACTAAGTGAAACAAGCCAGACACAAAAAGGACAAATACTGTTATGACTCTACCCATATGAGACCCAGAACAGTCTCATCCACAGGGATGGAGAGGATGGTGCTTGTTTAGGGAATGGCCCGAGGAGTAAAGCGTGCAGTGTTTTTGTTTAGAGTGATAAAAAGGTGAAAGGGATGGAGAGTGGCGATGGATGTGCAACACTGTGAGTGTGCCAAATGCTGCTGAACTGTATGTTTAAAATGGTGGTCAGGAATACATTGTGTGCTTGCGCGAAATTCCCAAAGTGCAAAAATAGTATATTGAAATGGCTTTGAGGATGCATTTGTTATGTATGTTTTATTATAAAGTATGTATATGTGTTTACGTATATACATAGAGTATCTATATTTTAGGACAGGTCCATGGTTTAACAAATAATTCACATCACAAAAAAACATATGGTGGGAGGCATGCTGAGCAGACACTCACTTGCCCCCCACTCTTCCTCCGTAGGCGTCACGCATGCAGCCATCTGGGCAGCATGCATCTCTTACCTCAGCGCAGCTGTGCCCCCTGAGCTGAGGACTTCTGCACAGGGCATCCTGCAAGGCCTTCATCTGGGGTTGGGGAGAGGATGTGGTGCCATGATTGGAGGCGTGTTAGTCAACTATTTTGGTAAGAATAATTTTTTTTTTGTTCCTTTGGGGAAAATAGGGTGTTTGTTTTTTCAACCATACCAGAGTTCAACTTAAGTATTCCTACCCTCTTTTTACATTGCGTGGTCATCATAATCGCAAAGCGTATGCTCAGGCTGTGAAGATGTTTAGAGCCAGCTCATAACCCAGTCTTCTGGCAAACAGCTTAATGAAATGCTATAGAAACCTCAGAGGAGCTGAACAAATGAATATGCACACATGCTTTTAGTTGAGTCGGGTACCCCACATTTGCTGCTAATGATAAAAAACAGAATCCATCATTGTTAGTCAAAAAATCTTAACTAGTCACTGGTCACGTCACTATACCTTCACATCACAGTCAGTCTGCCTTGCTAGACCTCTCATTGGAAATACGAGGGCTGAGACAAATCAGATTACCCTGGGATTTTTGACTGCCGGGTCTCCTGTGCAAGGCACGCAGGGTTGTGTGAATTCATAGCACTGTTTAAGCCCTGCTGTCCACGCACAGAGGAGCAGCACTGTTTGTTAACCAGTTGGCAGGCAGTCAACATAAAGACAGTGCTACTGAGAACCCTGTCGGGGTAGATGTTAGGGAACCAGAACGAGGGTGCCCACCCCAGCTGCTTCCATGTTCCCCCATTACAGGACACTGACTGGGCTCAGTGGAGCTGTGCTTCCTCTCCTGGGTGTTAGACTTTAGGGTGGAAGGTGGCTGTGTCCTGAGTCACCATCTGGCTCTGCTTGCTTTCAAGGGGCTGCTGCAACCTTCCGAGGAATTGGCATGGCCTGCTTGGTGATCCTCTTGCTGTTCGCCCTGATTCAGTGGCTGGCAGTGCCTGATGACGAAGAAGGTGAGCATCTCCTCTCCTTTCTTCTTTGGGGCTGAGGTGGGGGTGGGGCTGGGGTGGAGGCTGAGGTTTCGAGACTGGGCTTCTGTATGTAACCCACGAGTCTGCAGTCCTGCCTTTCTGTTGGTTCCCTGAGAACCCCTCCACCCTGTGAACACCTGGCCTGCAGGCGACACATTCTCACACGGTAGAGATGACACCTCCTGTGATAAGAAGCCTGGCTGCTGAGCTGATTGAGGTTTTCGAGGCTTTGTTTTACGTAACAGTGCGAAGTGCTGTGGAAGCATTAGTTTTAAACCTCCCGAGAATTAAGAAATTTCAGACTTAGGGCAAATACATATAAGGCTGTATGGTACCTTACTACTAGGGACTGGGGTGCTTTTATCAACCTCTATTCCTTTACCTTCACTAAAAACCTGTCTACGCATGCTTCTGAGAGGCATGGCCTTTATTAAAATTGTCACACAAAAGGGAAGGGAGGGCCAGAGAGATAGCTCAGCAGGTAGAGGCACCTGCTGCCAAACCTGAAAACGTGAGTTCAATCCCAGGGACCCACATGGTGAAAGGAGAAAACCAACTCCCTCAAGCTGTCCTCTTGGGCCTCCACGTGTGTTCTGTCACTCCTACAAACACCACACACACACATGCAATAAATAAAAACATTTTGACATTTTAGTTGTAAGGCTAGCTTTTATCATGTGAACCATCTCTCCAGCTGATTTAAAAAAAATTCTTTTTAAAGGAGGGAGGTTTTATCAAATGTGATGTGTACATGATGTGAACAAGTAACATGAAGCTCTGGGTGAAAAGGGTTACGCAATAGACTGTGTTTGTTCTTGATCACGCTGTGGCCCAGCACAGAACTGGTCATCTTGGAGTCTCTATCTTTCCAGCAGCACTAGCCTTGGGGCCCATGGTGCTTCTAGTAAGAGAAAATACTGTGTGTAATAGAACCTCAGAGGAATGGTTCAATCCCACTGAGCTTCTCAGGAGAAGGCCAGTAGAGGATCTTCTCTGTACACAAGCACGGGCTCTAGGTGTGTGCCGCCATGTCAGGCTACGAGCCTGAGGTTCTAGGTGTGTGCCACCACCATGTCACGATCATCATCTTTTTCACCTTGTTTTTAATATGTAGAAAACTCTAAAATAATTTTGTCATTATTTTTCTCTCTAGACAAGACAATGTTGGCAGAAAGGATTCCTGTTCCCTCTAGTCCTGTTCCCATAGCAACCATCGACCTGGTACAGCAACAGACAGAAGATGTCATGCCACGCATTGAGCCCAGGCTTCCGCCCAAGAAAACCAAGCACCAGGAAGAACAAGAGGATGTGAACAAACCAGCCTGGGGGGTCAGCTCTTCTCCCTGGGTGACCTTTGTCTATGCTCTCTATCAAGTTAAAGAGATGATGCAACTGACGAAAGACAGCCGTGCTTCTGAGATACAGCCTTTACAGGTAACTCTCTGCTGGACTAGACGGGCACCTTCACTCTTCCTCCTTCCTTGTTCATCAAAAGATATAGAAAGCCTAGCAAGACAAACAGACATGCAAGCAGATGGTTTCAGTGGTCTGAGACCACTCTGACACAGGAGTGTTTACCAGGCAGCATAGAAAGAGATTGTGCTTTATGGAGCTCAGAAAGGCTTCACAAAGGAGTTGATAATTCTAAAACAATAACAAAACAAAATCTCCTATATGTTAGTACTAGAAAATACAATCTGCAGCCAGAATATACAGTGCTTACTTTTGGAAACTGTTTATTAATTATTTATTAATTTCCGTAATTTCAGAATTCCAAGGGGATCATTATATATACCAGGAATGCAGTGACCAGCTGCCAGTTAACCCACTAATGCATGCCTCATATGGCTGTATCTGAAACCCTGCTCAGTAAAGTGTGGTTCTGAGAGGCCTCACTTGGGAGGTAAAGGCATGGTCTTTTTCTTCCTAAAGGAGCAATCTTCCCTGAGAAAAGGCAAATGGTACTGATAAAATCAGCAATTACATAATAAAAGTAGCATCCTGACTTTGGGAAAGGAATGTAGCTACTGTGGACAATTTGGTCAAAGCAGTAAATCTACTTCCTTGTTATAGCAACCTTTCCGTTTTCTTGATAAGTAATGTCAGCTCTGTACTTAAAGTCACATAAAAGGATCCAGAGGAGGTCAGGCAAGATGTCTCAGTTGGTATACACACCTGTCACCATGCCTGATGACCTGAGTTTGATCCCTGGAATCCACACAGTTGAAGGAGAAACTCCCACAAGTTGTCCTCAAATTTCCAAAACCCACAGCATGGCACACTTATACACACAATAAAACAAACAAAAAATATTATTTTTAAAAACGGACTCAGAAGAAAAAAATAAGAGAAAATAAACAGTAATTCCTTTTTTAAAAACTGACAAACTACTGGCGATCACAGAGCTGGCCCAGCAGTTGTGTCTGCTGCTTTGGGTTCAAGGCACCCATGATGGGCAGATCATGGCTGCCTGTAACGTGAGCTCCAAAGATCTAAGGGCCTTCACCAACACCTGCACTCATGTCCCCATGCACCACCACATGCCTCCATATAATTAATTCAAAATAAAAACAAATCTTCAGAAAAGAAAAAGCAAATTTGTCAAGCTACCTTCATTAATCTTAGCTTTTATAAACTATAGCTGCATGGTTTTACCAAACTGACCCTTCACTGGTGGCCATAGGCCTGCCGTTCTGGCCAAATCCCCCTTACTCAGCTATCGAGCCAGGATTGGACATGAGAGTGGGGAGCACCTGGAGGCTTCTGTTCCTTAGAGCAGGAAGGTGATGCCCTACTACCCGAGAGACAATGCTTTGTGAGCCCACCCTCATTCTCACAGATGCCCAGGAGCCTACGTAGCATTAAAGTCTGCTTTTCACATCCTCTGGCATGAGTTAAAATTACAGGTATGGTATAGTGTCAATATAGTATTTACATGATATAGTAATTACATTTCAGAATATAGGTTAAAGGACTGACAGGTATTAATATAGTATTGATATGATGTAATTAAATTTCAGAATTGTAGGAATGAAAGAAAAAATTAAACTACAGAAAATAGAAGTGGTAAGCATCAGTTCAGAAGAAAACCAAACCACGTTCCCTGACTTGTACAAGCAAGGTGGCATTTTACAAAACTGTGCCTGGGTGTGTTCTCAGTTCACTCCTTCTGGCTTCACAAAGCTTGCTTACATTCCCTGCTCTGTCTTAACTATTACTTGGTGCTCATTTTGAAATCCCACATGTACATTAGACTCTATGCCACGGGCATTCTTTGCCAGGCTATCTTGAGGCTGAGGGCCCTTGCTGACTTCCCACTAGACAGTGTCTCCTGTCTCTTGAATACTAGGGTTTCAGGTATCCCAATGCCCTTGCCCGGCAACTTGCCACAAGGCTGGGGTACTCAGTAAATGTTTGCAAATTAATTTGTTTGCCTAGCAGTGACAAGAATACTGGTAAATATTCCTTTAGCCATAAGATACTGATAAAAGATGTTCCTTTAGCCATAAGTTATGTCTGCTTATAGTGTTTGTGTTTTTCATGCGGCTCTGGCAGTTGCACATAGGAAAGGAGATGAAAGGTAAGATGTCTATCCTATTCTTTTATGCACTGGTCCCTCAAGTGGGCTCTTCGAGATCTTTACATTTGCTGTGTATAATGGGTTGGCGTTTTTCTCTCTCATACACCATGGAACATCTGTTTTTTTTTTTCCTTCTAGGGGACCAATGAGAATTGGGCAGTCTCTGCAGCTGGTGGAGCCCAGCATGTCCCATGTGAGACGCACTCCAACCTACCTAGAAACCAGCCATTGCCAGACACAGCAGCATCTCAAACACAGTCCAGCCCTGCTCATCCTAATGCTGCTCCCCACACAGAGGAGAGTGGGGAGCAGGAGGCTCAGCCCACTGTGGGAGAACACTGAGGGCTCCTAACCATCTCACACCTGCATGGCACCTCAGCCAGGACAGAGGGCGAGGACCCAACCCTGAACATGCCTGCCCAAGGGGAGAACTACACTGCGTATGCTTCTAAATATCTACTCATAACTGTGGAACAACACACACACACACACACACACACACACACACGAGCTACAGTACATATTGGCAGGAAAAAGGAAACCTCCATGGTCCTGTAGAGGCGCAGAAGAACAATGTTGAGTGAGGACCCCTGCTCTTGGTTAGCTAGGTCTGACCTAACTTCTCTGCCAGGGTGTAAGGGTGGGAAACAGAGCTCACCAAGTTGGGAAAATGAAAGGGTCTCAAAGTGAACAGGGATTTCATCTCCCTTTTCTGATTATTTATTCTAAATATTGGGTTCTTGGGGAGAAGCGAGAAGAAAAGAGTGTATCTATAGTTTTATTTGACTTGAAGAAAAACATTTTAAAAACTATAAGACATATTTAAAAGGGAACCAGATGGAAGCTAGCAGAACATATGCTTTTTCTGTTTAAGAAAGTTCAAAATTTCACTGAACTTTGCACATCTCTAGCAAATATATTTTTATATGCATATGGTATATAGAGAAAGTAGTTCCTTGAGTAGCAAAACTGTTATTGACTACTGCACACTGAGTTGAGATTTAAAATGCCTTTGTTGCAATGTGCTGTGAGAATGAGCAGAAGTGAAGGAACATTTCACAGAATCCAACCAACTCAGTATCCTAAGACTTGACAGACAGGCTTGACTAAGCAGGTCCTACTGTAACAGCCCCTGTCACTGTATTTCATAGTGACTCGGGGTCTAATTAGCTAATGGAATAAAAATCAATTCACTGGATTCCTAAGCGTTAAGTTAAAAAGTAACATTTACAATGAGCAAGATGATTTAAGTGCCTGGGGGAGGGACACAATGCTTAAAAATTACATGGTAGGTCTGTTTTGTTTGGGAGGTAGTAGGTGGGAAACCAGGAATGAGAATTCTGGGAATAAGAGCAACGACTTTCTGATGACTTAAGAAACAAACCTTAGTATATTCTTCTCCCCTAATCAGAGTCGCACACTGGAACCTTTTAGCTTTGGCTACAGCTATACCAGCACAGACAGGAGGGCTGGGTGGTCACACACACACAGCTTGGTCCTGCAAGGAAAGCAGAAGCTGAGAGAAGCTGGGGAGGCCTGTGGGAAGGGAATGCTGCCTGAATGAAGGCCAGTCATACTGTGGATGAACACTGAGGACGAAAACCAGAGAAGGGTTAGAAATGGTAAGCTCACGGTAGCCCCCAACCCTAGCAGACCCGATGGGCTCTAATGTGGAGGCTTCTTTGTGCCAGTTCTGGCTGCCCCTTCATCTGGGAGACCTTCTACACGTGGGTATCTAGCTTCATCACAAAACACAGCTGAAAATGGTGGGAACAAATTAAGCAAATGGTTATTTTGCACTAGAATGGTACTGTACTGTCAATCGTCATGACTCATTTTTAAGTGACCTTTAAAATCAGATGTATTTATTATGCTTATGTGAGTACAGGAATGAAGTGGGAGACAGGCGGAGCCCACCTATGAATGTACAGAATGCAGATCTGTGAAGCTGACTGTAGGGAGTCAGAACCTTGTATCTTGTGTTTACAGTTCTGGTTGATTTCTTTCAAAAGCCTGCTGTTTTTTTGGAGATGCACAGTGGATGTGTAGAAATAAAAAGTAAATACCATTTTTAAATATTTCTTAAATGAAAAACATGTGACCAAACAAGTAAAAAAATCCTCTGCTCTGTGATGAATGACACCAAATTCTACATGCCTTTGTTACAAAATGTTTACTGTAAGCGTTGATCCAACAATGCAGTAATTTCCAGCCTTCTGAGCTGACACTCGTAAGTTTGTGGACTTTGTGACTTTTTCTTCCTGTCCTTAAAGTGCCATATGTCACTTAAAAATATTAAAGTGAATTCCTATTAAACTTGATTTGAGAATTTTATAACCCCTCTTGAGATCCTTGGAAATACTCAGGGTGTCAAAGCCCAGGCTGGTAATCATTGCTCTGATGTCTTTGCCTGCTCCCCTGCGCCTGCAGCAACAGTAAGTTATCTTACAGTTCTGTGTGGACCCCAATTGGCCGATTGCTAATTACTAGACTACTCCTTAAATCCTAATGCACAGTAATAGTACATTCCAAAGGGCAGGACACCTGAAAAGCCTGTCATGGGACAGGGCTACTTCACTGTCCTAGTGCTGTGGCTGGTGGGAAGTGGGCAGGCCTGGGGAATCGCAGCTTGATCCTGGGGCACTGCCGAAGCAATCCGCCTCCCAGCACGTCAATTAAGTGGAGCGCCTACCGAGAGGCTCAGCCATGATTAGTGTTTGCTGTGTGCTATTATTGTTTGCCTTTTTAAAAAAAAAAGCCCTACCTGGTACACAGCACCATCCTCATTAAAAACTATGAGGGTTTGCAAGCCAACAGGGTCCAAGTTCTGTGATCATGGTCACAGAGGCAGGATTCTGAGTGAAATCTTGCTAACACCAGAACCCTGCTCTGCCTACCACCTCCTCATCCTCGTGGGAGGGCAGGCTCCCATTGTGGTACAGGCTACAGATAGCCCAGCCCTGAGTCATGTGTACCTGAAACCCACGTGTGTTTGTTTCTATTCTGGATTTCTAGACAGTCCCTAAAGCCTTAAAACCCAAGCAATAGCCGTGCCCTAGTAGAATTTCCTGAAAAGTTAGTTTTGCTGTCCTAGTGTGAGTGTTGTGAGTGGCCTGTGACTCTTACATTTGAAATGTGGTTAGTGTGTCTCTGGAGATTTGGATCTCTAATTTTAAACTACTTCCAGGGCCATAAACTGCCATATTAGACGGCACAGCCTACGGGAAGACATTGCCTGTGCAAAGTCGTAGGCTCTTTACTCCCCCAACTTCTGCAGGAGCACTTAGGCCCAAATGATGTTACTCTAAGAGAATGAGGATAAGTTTATGAGAGCCATTACAGGAAAGGGAAACAGCCATTTCCCATCCAGACCTCCTCCATCCTTCAGTGCACTGAGACAAGACACAGGCTACACCTGAAACTCTAAACCACTCATGTACCGTTTCTCCAAAGCTTTTTAAAAAAAAAAATCCCTGATGTAGAACTTCAAAACCAATGGGCATCTGGGAAAGTGATGCTTGTCTGACGACAGGATGAGGGGGTGAAAGAGAGAGGAAGTTTTCTCAAATCAGAAATTAGTTTATGCAGGACCAGCCGTGGCTTACAAAAAGGAGTAACTCCCCGCCGTCTGGGAAAAACGTGAGGCAGCCCTAGTGAGCGTCTCAGCAGAGCCCCATCTGCTCTGGGCCGCCAACACAGCCACCGAGAGACCTCACAGCGCGAAGGTTAAGAATGTGGGCACTGGGGCCAGAAGTCTGTCTGCACTGAAGTGTCAGCTCCGTCCGTTACAAATTAGGTGGGCCTCAGCGGCCTCCTGTGTAAACTTGAGGTGTCAACGAGAGACATGATAGTACAGACCCAGGTAAATGTGCCTTTTGAGACAGAATCTGCTGGTCATGTGAGTCTCAGCATCTTTATCCTGTGCCAGCTACAGAACTGACTACAGACCGGCTAATGGGAGACAGGTCTTCTAGAAAATGAAAGTCAGGTGTGAGTCAGGGGCTAAAGAGTGCCACCACGCAGCGCCACCCAGTGGGGAGACTGGGAAGGCAGCGTGTTCACAGGGTGGTCTGAAGATACATGTCTTACTGCAGGCTCCATCACGGCTACATCCCATGTTATCTATGTGTAGGATCCCACTTTCAGTTAGACCGAAAAGCGAATCCAAAAAATGCATATTTAATTCTGGGGAATGGTCAAATAGAGGATAAAGTGAGGTCCTATTTGGGTTGTTATTTATCAGCATCATCTCTGCCCTTAACTATGTACACATCCAGATATATTAATGCAATTCATCAGCTATTCCAAAAATTTTAACCTCTTAAATTTGTAGATAATTTAAAATATCATAAATTCAAATATTTTCCTGTCAACGGACACTGCCCTATAATTCAGCCCTAAGTATTTTTTGGCAAACTATATAACTAATTCACAAAGCATTTTTGTGCTTGTAAAATGTGTTTTAAAATCCTTTAAAAATAACATTTAAACGATAAGATTTTGAAGCCATTGAAGCATGGCCACCCACGATGCATCTCTCTCACACATCTGGTGTCAAACAGTCCAACTTGTTCTTAACAAGAAGCTTTGTGAGCATTTACTCTAACACAAGCACGGCACAGTGTTCTGGTGTGTGCACGGCAAGCCTGTGAAGGTGTGTGAAGGTGTGTGAAGAGCCTGTGAAGGGCAGGGCCATTAGCTGAATGGTCATTAAATTTCAAGACCTTCAGAAAGTGGAGCAAGAAAAAAGGGAAGATGGATGACGGTCATTGCTTGATGGGGATTAGGGTTGTGACTGGTATTTGTCATAAACACTGAATCAGAGGCCACAGTATAAGCCTACCAAACATCTATTTCAGCAGAAACACTTTGTTTAGCTTCTCACAGTTGTTGCAGAACAGTCCGACGGGTCCATGAGTCCTTCCAATAAAGCATGAAACTGCATCCCAAAAGACTGCCGAGTTTCCACTGGGCCATGCCGGCTCACCGCTCCCAGGAGCTGCTGCTTCCAGTGTGGTTGCTGCTGGCTCGGCAAGGCTGCAGATGTTCTAGAGCATCCGCAGGAGTATCAGTCACACAAAACATGTTCTATACCAGACAAACTGCCTAGTAAGAAGTAAACATGGCTCTGCACAAGCACTAGCACACCTGGCAGGTTACAATACAGCACCAATAAATAAAGTTACAGAACACAAAAACCAGATTAAGCTGCAACAAAATGTTGGAACCCCTGTCTATATCTCAAATTAGTAGCCAAAACGAGTGGAAGCACACTTATTTATGCATGAATGTTTTGTCTGTGTGTACATATGTGCAACACACGCATGTTCGGTGCCTTCAGGGTCAGAAGAGGGTATTGGATGCCCTGGGACTGGAGTTCCAGATGGCTGCCATGCCACGTGGCTGTTGGGGACTGAACTCAGGCATTCTGCAAATCTTAACTGCCAAGCCATCTCTCGGACTCCATTCTTCTGACTTAAAATCAACATCATGCAGAGGCACAGAGGGAGCTGAGGAGGCTCCACGGAAAGGAAAAAGACTCCTGATATTGGCTACGTCTGTCAAAGTGCAGAGCCAGAGACACTGACGCATTGCTTCAAAGACCGCATCATCTGAGAGCCAATCAGAAAGCTCCAAAAGGTCAGCATCATTCTCAGGACATCACTGTGACAAACTGTGTCCTTCCCTCACTGCACCTTTCTTTTTAAAGGAGGATTTGTCATGTGTTGCTTTTTTTTAAATAATTACATTACAAAAGAAAAAACAACCCTGCATCTGATTCTCGGAGGACCCAGTAGCATCGTCCTCCGATGCTCACTCAACTCTCATATCCAATGTTTCTGCTCTTTTCCTCGGGGTCGAGGCAACAGGTGGTAGCTCATTTCATGCTAGAGTTTATCATGGATCAAGAAGCAAACATTTACCCTATTAAAAAAAAAGCATTACAAATCTCTTTTGTGAGAAATCACTGCAAGCATATAATCAGTTTTTAAAAATCTCAAAATGTCACAAATGGTTCTGTGCTTTCAACTTTAATATATAAAAGTATAAAATTATAGTTTTAATCAGTCTGCATATAAAATCTTGTCAAAACACTGAACATAATCTAAAGAAATGTTTCTTTTTAATCACAGTTATTAAGAAGCTAATGGCTAACTGGCCATTATTTAAATTAAAAACAAACACTTGAGGCATCAACAGTGTGAGACCAAGACTGTAGGGAGACAGTCCTGAACCTGCAAATGAAGAAGTGGTTTACACCTGAGTCACACGATGCACCAGGGATGGGGTGCTGCCAAGGCTGCTGAGGACACTTCCGTTCTGACTCTCAAACCTAAGTTCCCCCATCAATAGCATTTCCAAACATGAGTTCTCAAGATTAGTGCGCTCATGAAAAATGGTTTATGGTAAGCCCTTGTACATGACCGTCTGCGTCTTAGCAGACCCACAATGCCTTCACACCACTAGAGACTGAGAAACCTGCTGCAGCCAGCCTTGGAACTCCGTCAGCAGCAGTTACTAGTGCCCTGTAGACAGCACTTTAGAAAAGACTGCTACTGCGGCCACGGAGGAAGACTGATACAGTCTTCTGATCCAGCTTCGGGGCATCAGGGGAGGAGATGTGCCTGGTGGAGGGAAGGCATCAGCTCCTGCTACTGGTCCAAACAACAGGTCCCCACTGTTCTGGTGAAGGTCTTCTTCATTCCCGGCAAGTGGGAGTGGCTCTTACAGTCTTCGTGCCACCCACGACAGCACGTGAGCTGCAAGGGTAGGTTCTCCTCCGGTACACGTGGCTTTCCTTACTTATACGGCTTGCTTTCCCCACCGCCCACCAGATGGGTTCTTCCCAGCTGTCACAGGAGCTTTGCCTTTAGCCCACTTTCCAGTTGAGAATGAAGTCAACTTCCAGGTAGACTGTCGGTCTGCAGGCTAAAGAGCTGCTCTTCCAAGAAGGCACCCCCAGGGCCATACTGCTTTTCATGAGTGCTGACCTCCTCTGGTGACAGGTGGCTGGCTCCGAGAACAAAGTCTGCAAACCTAAGACAGTTTTGTTTTAAACAGTTAATTTTGTCACAGATTTATCTGAAAGACGATGTGTGCCTTGCTACTTATTCCCTTTAATTAAATTTGACTTTGTGTTAGCCAAGGATGGCATGTCCACCCTGTACAGGGACTGATTTATGTGACTCTTCTGTGGACAGCTACGCAGGGGAAAGTGGGAACATGGGCAGGTTTATGCCCTATACAGGTGGGTGCACCCCATCATTCCCTCATCTCTTCCCTGTCTCGCTCAGACCTGCATGACACCTTACACCTCAGCAGCTCCCCGACCAAGCCAGAGCACCCAGAAAGCAGAACTCCCACAACTTTGCTGTAAGGTCTGACCAAGAGAAATTGTTGCTTCTAAGCAGAAATGCGTGCCCCAAAATACTGTGTAATTTTCAAATCATTCAGAACATGAGCTGTGGCAGGGCAGGACTTACTTTTTAGGCGCCTGGAGTCTGGAGACAGCCAGCCAGGAAGGGAAGTCGGGCCTGCAGCAGGCTTGGCGCAGTTCCTCAAGAGCCCTGGTTGTTTCGGCCTCAGTTTGCTCCCTGTACTCATCGTCACTGAGATACTTCACTACCGGCGGTTCTGTTGTGAACCATGACCTTATTTTCCTAAAAAACACGATATGGTTGCCTGATTCCTGCCCGTATGGTATGGTGTACAAAATACCATACGGTATACAAAAATAAAGGTCTTGGACATCAACAGTAATACCTCTGAACTCCTGGTACAGGGTCCTGGACTTCTGCCATCCTGGGACTAAGGGGTAAGGAATGGCAGCCTGGGCCTATTGTGCTTTCTTACTTCTCTGGCCCGCACAGCAATGTCCTAAGGCCCTTCTCAATTTCTGATTAAGATGCTCATATTTTTTCAATGATTTCTAATCAAACAATTAGACAAAAAGTCTGGCATTCTGCTTTGCCTGTTGATTTTCTTTGGCACAAACAGAAGCAAGCTTTCAATGTGTCCTTTTATGGAGAACAGGGACTTAAACCAGTCAATACACTTGTGAGAAGCTGCATCTGTGGGATATCACTCCCACCTAGTGGCAGTACCTCTGATTAACCCGGCACAGAGAGGAAAGATACACAAACGTTTGTCATGGAAAAGAACCCGTATCAGTTCTTCTTTGGCTACATACGCACTAAGAAGCCAGAGACTAGGAAAGGGATAAATATCATAATAATAAAGTAATCGGACTTTGGGAATTCAAAATGCTAATAAAGACATGTTCATGATTTGGTTTTAAGTAACATTTATGCTACATTCATCAGTAAGTCTTAAAAATGTAGAGATCTCCAAGGGTTTAAACACACACAAGCATACACACATGTATATGTATATACACACACACACATTTGAGGGCTGAGATTTTAAAGGGTTTTTTTTTTTTCCTTTTTAAAGCTGGTCTAATGGTTGATGAATTGGACTGAGTAATCAGTGAAATGTTTTGTTCTCTTCTTTTGAACACCCTGCCAAGTTTCCTACAGAAAAATCCAGGTTCTGACCCAGACAGCTGGTGCTCCACCCAGCTTCCAGGTTCTGTGTCACTGTGTCACATGAAAAGGAGATAGCAGTACCACTGCCTCACAGGATACTTACACAAATTGCTCGGCAGCACAATCAGAAGAATATCATTATATTACTAGCATATCCATAAACAGCTCTTTGCAAACTAGAATGTATGATAAAAAAAAATCAAGGCATTCTTTCTCTGATTCAACCCAATGATAGCTCTTCTAGGAACTCCTTCCTGGACTAACAGCACTTCAGCCCCTGCAGAACTCTGTCTTCACACCTCAAGTGTAGGGTGGAAAAGGTGGCTTAGTGGCTCTGAATGCCAACTGCTCTGCCAGAGGGCTGCAGTATGGTTCCCAGAACCCACATCAGGTGGCTCACAGATGCCTGTAACTGCAGCTCCACAGGATCTGGTACCTTCTTCTGGGTACCCACAAACATATGGCAGGCAGATGCATGCACATGTGCACACACGCGCGCACACACACACACACACACACACACATCTTTTTTTAAGGCAGCAAAAATATAAATGCATGCCCAGGTCTCCACAATACACCACAAGCTCAGGACCATCGCCACCTGTGCACCTGACACAGATGGACAGACTAAGGAGACACCTAACAATATTTTGTCAGCAGAGGTTACCTTATCTTTTTTTTTTCTATATTCTCACAAGGCTAAAACCTTAATTCAAAACCTAAAACAAAGCCAGCCCTTAATAAGAATGAATTGAATAACTCCCCCCCCAACTATTTATGACACATTTCCCCCTAATTCTTCTCTTATGAGCACAATATCACTATAGCAATACTGGCTCTACTGAAAAGAAATCTACGATAAAGGTAAAATTTTTATGCAACCCAGAGCTCAAGCAATTTTGTCACTGATTTTAGGGCACTCTAACTACTGAGTAAATGGTGTCACGATTTGATGGAGACTGGAACAAATGCTTAGAGATATTCTTCCTCCTGTTCTTTCAGAGTGAAACCTCCAGATTAAACATAATTGCTTGGCTGGGCAGTGATGGTGTACACCTTTAATCCCAGCCCTTGGGAAGCAGAGGCAGGTGGATCTCTGAGTTCCAGGCCAGCCTGGTTTATAGACAGAGTTCTAGGACAACCTGGGCTACACAAAGAAACACTGTCTAGAGAAACAAAAAACAAACACAAAAACAACAAGTATAATTACCTGTAAGATGTAACCAACATTATCTCTAAAACAATATATAAAGCCAGAACTCAAAATGCCAGCTATGGTGGCCATAGGAAAGATACCCACCACCTCATATAGCTGAGTGCTCTCAGTGGATAGTACAGAGTCCAGGAGAACATGAGGAGGATCACAGCAGCGCAGGCAAACTGAGGCGCGGCCACACCAGCGTAGACCAGGAGCAGGGAGAGCAACCTCAGTGTCCACAGCAGAAGGCCTCTGCTCCCGTCATCGGTGAGAGGCCCGTGACTGTAACAGGCAGCAAAGCTAAGGAGTCCAACAACCAAGACATAGCCTGGAGACACAGAAGAAGGGCAATAATTTCAGCCTGAACTTGAAAACTGATGTGGAAAATCTGGCAGAGCCTGGACTGAAAAATAACATTGGAAAACGTATCATCATCATCATCTGTCCATGTGTGTACATGTGGTACTTATAAAGGCACTGGCTTGCCGGCAATGGTAAGCTAATCAATCTAGGTGACGGAAACTAAACTTGAGGCCTCTGGAAAAGCAGCAAGCACTGTAAACCACTGAGCCATTGCTCCAGTCTGACAGGCTGACTTTTGTGATAATTTAAGACACATACGGGCAATTATGATAATACGTCTATTTTTAAGTCCAGTGTCCTAGTGGACAAATGGTTTCATGATTGCTTTAGTTAAAAGTAAGCCAGTGGATTCCACAGTTTGCTACAAACCCTATTTTTAATTTTTATCTTCTAGTCACTACAGGAGAATGTCATTTTACAGATGACCGATCAGGTGGCAACCCAGTGCTAGCCACACCCAGTCCATCATTACCAATGGTGTGACCAATGGATACTTTCTTTCCAGTGCTATCAGATGGGAAGTGTACATCACTTCTAATGGTTTCCATCATAAGTGCTTTAGTTGTTTCTAAGCAAATCTTGGGATTCAATTTCTAATTTACAGTAGATACAGAGAAGAAATAAACAAGTTATATGTTGCCACAAAATGGGCAGCACAGGAATCCAGAGAGTGGAACCGTCACGGGACATCTTACTCAGCTTCTCCAGCACACCTGTATGATGGATCAAGAATAACCTGACCTTGAAAGATGGTTCAGCATGACATCAGGTTAAACAGTCAGCCAGCATGGGTAAGTCAAGTCTTACTGTGACCTGGGCAATAGGTGACTCTATGCAATTACTAATCCTTAGCATCTACTAGTGAGTTCAGGTCATAACTCAGTAGAACAACAGATGCTGAGTACGTATGAGGCCCTAACAACTGTAATTAATAGTTATGTAGAAAAATGTTCTTGTTTCTTAGAGACAAAGAGAAAAGGAAGTTACAGGAATATTCCATGTTATGAGTAAACTATAAATACTTTAATATACTAGAAAAGTAAGCAAAAATAAAGTATTCAAGAATGAATTGCTTTTGTTTTAGCAACATTACCCTTATATATGAGATCTGGTTAATGGGTCTCCAATTCCCATTATTTCCTAACAAAATGAAAGATTTTTTTTTGTAACAGAACAAAATAATTAAATTTTTATCCTGCTTCTGAAAAGTCAAGTTTTCATTAGTTACAATTCCCCACCTTTTACACAGTACATATAAGGAAAAAAAAACTGAGAGAAGAAAAGAGAGCCAACTTTTAGAGATGCTTTTCTGTCACAGCTTAGATGTGGTTAAAGTTCAGCCACAATTCTGATGCATTTTTACTCTCTTGATGATTTTTACAGAAGACTGAGAAAGTTTCTAAAGGAAGACAGTTTAAAGTAAACTAAAACACCAATTATGGAAATGAAATATTATTTTTGTTAGCACCTCTCCTAAATCAAATACAAACATATATGGAGAGAAACATCAGCCAGAAGCCCTCTGCTTGCGTTCTTCAGCCTAACCAATAGCAGAAGGTTCTTTTGCACATTTACCTACCTAATACATACATTCTGTTTCCATACCACAGCTGCTTCAGGTCTTCCATCAACCGGCACAAAACATAAACTGAAGCAAACCAACAACCAACCATTAGCGCCCCAAACGTGCTATACTGTGTGTGGAAGAAAATAAATGACACAATATATACATATATTGGTTCATTCACTCTCATAAAAATAGAAGCAAACAAACAAATTCTTTGTGCTAGAAATGTCTAGGTCAAGTCTAAGTCACAATCTAACACTCTCTGAGTCTTACTGTTCAAGGCATGGTCCTCGGAAGGGGAGAGTCATTTTCACACAGGAGCTGAGGCAGGCATATAGGCTCAGGTCCCATTGCTAGACCAGATTCAACATTTTAACAAGCCCTCCAGGTGGCTAGCATCATTAAAGCTGCAGAGCACAAAGTTATCTCAAAATAATGCTGGTATTTAGAGCTCAAACTGGAGTAACCATACGTTACCACCATGAATTAATATTTATTTGGGGGACATTATTTTATTGAAGGTGTAGAGGAGAAACATCAAGAACAAAAAAAAACCTAGATGTAATACCACTATTCTATAAAGCCCTAAAGACGCGGGACCAACAGGATACAAAAAAATGTCAGCAAACTTAATATAATTCTATATATTATACTAATAAATGAAAACTGACTTTTCAGAAACAGACACATTTTAAGGTTGATTCATACAACAGGGAAGCATAGATAATAAGTATCATGCTAAGAATTAAGTTTGATTAATTTTTCCTATTTGTAAACTCTTAGTTCCCATTTTATGCTCATTTGCATCTAAAATACCTACCTTTGGAATGTGTCTCTTAGCCATCAGAAGGACAAAGACTAGTGTCATTAGAACACCTAACATGGTACCGGAGGAGTAATAGAAAATAGAGCTTCTGTCAAGACAGAAAAAAAGGCTACATAAACATCAAGCAGCATTTTCAGCAATACAAACTAAAAATAAATTCAGAATACTCAATGTGACAATAGGAGCCAGTAAGGAATGTTAAGAGAGAATTGAAATGGGTACGTGAAAGTGTCATTAAGTGGACTGCTGTGGAATGTCTGAGTTATCGTCTACATTCACAACATCATCCAACAATATGCATCTGTCACATGACAAGCACTTGCCTGAGAGCTTTCCATGAAGTCCAAGATAACCACAGTGAAATCCCAGAGAAGAGGAAACTGAGACATCAAGAAGTTAAAAGACAATCGGAAAGGAAGAAGTCAAAGTTTCACTATTCGCAGAAGGTATGATAGTATATCTGAATGACCCCAAAAATTCAACCAGAGAACTCCTTCAGCAGATAAACACCTTCAGCAAAGTGGCTGGATACAAAATTAACTCAAAAAAATCAGAAGCCCTCCTGTATACCCAAGACAAAAGGGCCGAGAAAGAAATCACGGAAACAACACCCCTCACAATAGCCACTAATAACATAAAGTACCTTGGGGTGACTCTAACCAAGCAGGTGAAAGACATGTTTGAAAAAACTTCATGGCTTTGAAGAAAGAAAATGAAGATGATACCAGAAGATGGAAAGATCTCCCGTGCTCATGGATCAGTAGGATTAACATAGTGAAAATGGCCATTCTGCCAAAAGCAATCTACAGATTCAACGCAATTCCCATCAAAATACCAACACAATTCTTTACAGACATTGAAAGAAAAATTCTCAACTTTATATGGAGAAACAAAAAACCCAGAATTTCCAAAACAATCCTCTACAACAACAGATCACCTGGAGGTATCTCCATCCCTGATCTCAAGCTGTATTACAGAGCAACAGTAATAAAACTACATGGTATTGGCATAGAAACAGAAAGGTGGATCAATGGAACTGAATAGAAGACCCAGAAATAAACCTACACACCTATAAATACTTAATTTTTGACAAAGAAGCCAAAACCATTTAATGGGAAAAAGACAGCATATTCAACAAATGGGGCTGGTCCAACTGGATGTCTATATGCAGAAAAAATGAAAATAGATCCCTATTTATCCATATTTGCAAAAACCAAAGTCCAAGTAGATCAAAGACCTTAATATAAAACAAGATACACTAAATCAGTTAAAAGAAAAAGTGGGGAAGAGCCTAGAACTTATCGGCACAGGAGACAACTTCCTGAACAGAACACCATCAGCACAGGCTCTAAGAGCAACAATCAATAAATGGGACCTCATGAAACTGAAAAGCTTCTGTAAAGCAAAGGACACTGTTGTCAGAACCAAACGACAGCCTACAGATTGGGAAAGGATCTTCACCACCCCTACATCTGACAGAGGGCTGATATCTGGAATATATAAAGAACTAAAGAAGTTAAAAGGCAATAATTCAAGCAATCCAATTAAAAAAATGGAGTATGGAGCTAAACAGAGAATTCTCTGTAGAAGAATATAGAATGGCAGAGAAACACCTAAAGAGATGGTCAACATCCTTAGCCATTAGAGAGATGCAAATCAAAACGACCCTGAGATTTCACCTGAAACCCATCAGAATGGCTAAGAACAAAAACTCAAGTGACAACACATGCTGGAGAGGTTGTGGAGAAAGGGGAACCCCCCTCCATTGCTGGTGAGAATGTAAACTTGTACAACCATTCTGGAAGTCAATCTGGCACTTTCTCAGACAATCAGAAATAGTGCTTCCTCAAGATCCAGCTCTACCACTCCTCTCCTAAGCATATATCCAAAAAATGCTGAAGTACACAACAAGGACATTTGCTCAACCATGTTTGTAGCAGCTTTATTTGTAATAGCCAGAAGCTAGAAATAACCCAGATATCCCTCAACTGAAGAATGGATACAGAAATTGTGGTACATTTACACAATGGAATACTACTCAGCAATTAAAAACAAGGAAATCATGAATTTTGCAGGCAAATGGTGGGATCTAGAAAAGACCATCCTGAGTGAGGTATCCCAGGAGCAGAAAGACACACATGGTATATACTCACTTATAAGTGGGTACTAGACCTATAAGATAGGATAAACATACTAAAATCTATACACCTAAAGAAGATAAACAAGAAAGAGGACCAGAGGTAAGATGATCAGTCCTTATCTAGAAAGGCAAAAGAGATCAACATTGGAAGTAAGAGAAAACAAGAAACAGGACAGGAGCCTACCGCAGAGACCATCTGAAAGACTCTACCTAGCAGTGTATCAAAGCAGATGCTGAGACTAATAACTAAACCTTCACAGAGTACAGGGAATCATAAGAAAGAAGGGGGAGTTAGTATGACCTAGAGGGGACAGGAGCTCCACAAGGACCAAATAAATCAGGGCACAGGCGTCTTCTATGAGACTGTTTCTCCAACAAAGGACCATGCAGAGATATAACCTAAAACCCCTGCTCAGATATAGCCCATGGTAGCTCTGTATCCAAGTGGGTTCCCAAGTATGAGGGACAAGGATTATTTCTGACATGAACTCAGTGACTGGCTCATTGATATGCTCCTCCGAGGGAGGAGCAGCCTTGCTAGGCCACAGATAAGGACTTTACAGCCAGCCCTGAAGAGACCTAATAGGCTAGAGTCAGATGGAAGGGGAGGAAGACCTCCCCTATCAGTGGACTTGGAAGAGGGCAGGGAGGAGATAAGGGAAGGAGGGTGGGATTGGGAGGGAAAGAAGTAGGGAGTTATGGCTAGAATACAAGTGAATGACCTGTGATTAAAATAAAATAAATTAAAAAAAAAGAAGTTAAAAGACATTTATAAGTGAGTCGACTGCTGAGGATTCAGGGCAGCAGCCCAGCTCATCAGCATGTAGGACCTCAATCCGAGGCTTTCCTCTGCCTGCCACACATGCATCCTCCAGGCAGAAAAGCTGGCAGACACCACTTATGCCTGACCAAACCATACAGAAAAGTTCAAAGGTGAACTATGGCAAGAATGATGCAGAAACATTGGTACTTAGCAGTCTGCGCAGATTAAGAAGCAAATATTGGGAAGAGAGTGGGTTTTATAAGGTAAGTTAAAACAAACAAGGGTGACATGTTACTTGTCATGTCTAATGTCCTACATCAGACCCACTAGTCTAGGAGGCAAATCTCATGCAACAGACCTGGTGCCAGAGTCCGTGAGCACAAACCTCGGCACTCATGAGAATGAGTCAGGTAATGATGGCTGTGGGTTCTGCAACCAACAAAATAAGAACAGTAGCGCCAAGTTCACATATGTGTACATATGTATAACAAATGTAAGCAAAGGTACTCTGCACCATGTACATATCTGTTAGACAGTTACTGCTGTCTTTAAAGGTGACTCTAGACTTAGCATTTGTAAATTCTAGAAGAACCACAAATAACCTATACACTTTTAAATCAGAACACTACAAATATAAAAATGGGTACTTACTGGCTCAAGGTCTTTGCATAAAAGAAAAGAAAAATGCCTGTCACAAACACAAGGAAGAGTTTGAAATCCACAACTGGAAAAAAAACACAACAGATGTTTTGTATCAGTATATAAAATTGCAGAAAGAACAAGCAAGCCAACTCAATGAAAGTCCAGTCAATTATACTGAAAACAGACTTACCGTTTCGATTCACGCTTACTACGTAGTTAAATATCCTCCCGACAGGCTTCACAGAGAAGCATACAGTTTCTCCATATGGACTGAAGACTATGGTCATCTCATTACACTCCTCTGGTACCCAAAAGTTATGAATCACACATTTGATAAATGATAGAATGGTTCCTGGATGCTGGCAATGATGACTCCCTGTGATATACACAATACTGAGCAGGCCTGGACTGGTAACTGTCACCTACAAAACGAGAATGGATCAATCCAGGCAGAATCCAGATGTTCCCCTTGGCTCTTTGAGACACAAGCAGAGGAGTAAGAAGCCAAGACTGGCTGAGGGAAGCACACCCCGACACACAGGACTGGGCCCTGGCCCTGAGCGGCAGGAACACGCTTGCACTTAGTTCACAGATATTTTGGGGAGTGGAATGCTCTGCCAGGTGTGGTGGTGCACGTGACCGAAGTCCCAGTGCCTGGGACTCTGAGACAATGGATCACATTTGAGGTCACATAGTTAACAACATGTAAGTGCTAGAGACCTTGGTCAGGGCAGCCTTTGGTGTGAACTCAACTAAAGGAAGTGTTTATGGGAGAACTGCAGGCTGCAGACATCGACTTTGAGAAGGAATTTCATTAGAGTGAGAAGTAGAGAAATGAAGAGCTAGAGTGAAAACGGAGTCCTCAGGACTCTGACATTTCACAAACGGGAGCGTGTTACTGTTACTTGTTTGCAGAAATCACCTCATGGAGAGGGCAGTGCTGAGGGAGCAGACTTGAGCAGGCAAGGGTGGGTACGATCCAGTGCAGTCCACGGGCTCAGACACACATGCCTTCTCCACAGCAGACACTTGGTCCCCACAGACAGGGAGCGCCTGCAGTGCTGACAGCAGGGTGAGTCTTGATGAAAGAGCTAGTCCACAATCACTTCTGCTTTCTTTCCATTTTTTCTACATAACCTCAATCTTTATTTATTTTTTACACTTCTTTAAATTGGAAACAATTTTTTTCTCTTTCAATACAGTCTGATCATGGCTTCCCTTCCAACTTCTCCCAGATCCTCCCTACCCACTCAAATCTACACCCGTCTTATTCTGTGACTAGAAAACAGGCATCTGAAATACATAAATAATAAAACAAACTCAAAACAAACAGAAAAGAGTACCCAAAGAAAAAGCACAACACACACATATAGATGCAGAGATGCAAATTCACACACAAAAATCTCATAAAAACACAGACTCAAAAAACCATGATACATAAGCAGAAGACCTATAAAAAATTTTAAAAACATCAAAAACTGTTATTCATTCTGTGTTGCCGGACATGGGGCCTGCCCGTGAGGATAGTTTATATATGCAGTAAGACTTCATTAGGGAAAACTAACTTTTCTTTTACAAACAGTTGTCAGTTGGAGATAGCTTCTCCATTGGAGATGGGGGCTTGTGTTCACGTCCCTTCTCAGTGTTGGAACCCCACGTGGCTTGGACTTGTACAGGCCATGCACATGCTGCCATCATCTTTGTGAGTTCATATGTCCATCAGCCCTGTTGTGTCTGGGACTCCTTTCCTTGGTGATTTTCATCTTGTCTGGCTCTTCCAATCTTCGGCCTCCTCTTCCTCAGAGGGTTTTCCCCATTTTTTTAATAAAGTAGAAAAACCATCAGCCAAGAATGAAGATAGGGAGGAGGTGTTGCAGGTGTGACACCATTGTTGAAAAGAGTAGACTGAATGAATAGGAATGTTGGGTATGAATTACTGCAGTGTTCATGTCTCAAAAGTTCCATGGAAAAAATGTACAAGATGCTGGGCATGGTGGCACAATAAACCACATGGGTCTCAAACATGTTATCCTTTAGAAAGGGTACATGGTGACATCATGTCCTGGGATGAGGTCAAAGTATCCCTCAGCCTACAGCATTCCTTCCCCAGTCAACATTTAGGACAATTCACTTTACCAAAGTCTTTCTGAAATGTCACATTCTCAATAACTACTCTCATCACTTCTTATTACACCTCTTTGTGTTCACTTAGATCAGTGGTTCTCAACCTGCCTGTACTGGCTGGTTTTGTGTGTCAACTTGACATAAGCTAGAATCATCAGAGAGGAAGGAGCCTGAGTGGAGGAAATGTCTCCATGAGATCCAGCTGTAACCCATTTTCTTAATTAGCAACTAATTTGGGAGGGCCCAGGCCATGGTGGATAGTGCCATCCTTGGGTTGGTGGTCCTGGGTTCTAAAAGAATCTGTATACCTAAAGAAGCTAAGCAAGAAGGAGGACTCCGGGTAAGATGCTCAATCTTCATTCAGAAAAGCAAATGGAAATAGACATGGGAAGAAGGTGAAAACAAGGAACAAGACAGGAGTCTACCACAGAGAGACTCTGAAAGACTCTACCCAGTGGGATATTAAAGTAGATGCCGAGACTCATACCCAAACCTTGGGCAGACGGAGCACAGGGAATCTTATGAAAGAAGGGGGAGATAGAAAGACCTGGAAGGGTCTGGAGCTCTATAAGGAGAACAGAACCAAAAAATCTGGGGAAAGGGATATTTTCTGAGACTGATACTCCAACCAAGGACCATTCATGGAGATAACCTGGACCCGCTGCACAGAGGTAGCTCATGGCAGCTCAGTCTCCAAATAGGCTCCCTAGTAAGGGGAACAGGGGCTATCTCTGACATGAACTCAGTGGCTGGCTCTTTGATCACTTCCTCCTGAGGTGGGGACAGCCTTTCCAGGCCACAGAGAAAGACAATGCAGCCACTCCTGATGAGACCTGATAGGCTAGGGTAAGATGGAAGGGGAGGAGGACCTCCCCTATCAGCGGACTGGTGGTGGGGCTTGGGAGGAGACGAGTGAGGGCAGGATTGAGAGCGGACGAGGGTGGGGGCTATAGCTGGGATACAAAGTGAATAAATTATAATAAATAAAAATTATATTAAAAAAAGAGAAAGCATGCTAAGCGAGCCATTTGAAGTAAGCAGCAACCCTTCATTCCCTCTGCAAGAACTTCTGTCTCCAGGCTCCTGCTCTGCTTGAGTTCCTGTCCTGACTTCCTTCAATAATGAACAGCAATACAGAAATGTAAGTCTCCCCAAGTTATTTCTGGGTTATGGTGTTTTGTCACAGTAATAACAGCCTAAGTAAAATACTTCCTAATGCTGCTGCCTTATGTTGTGGTGACCGCCAACCACAAAAAATATTTTTGTTGCTACTTCATAACTGTAATTTTGCTGCGTTTCTGATTATCTTTGGAGACCCCTACAGCGGTTGCAATCCACAGGTTGAGAACCACTAACTTAGATGGTATTTTCATTTGGAATGGGCAGGGCAGGGCCTGGGTAGATATAAAAAGGAATTAATGTCTTCTCCCACATAACTCCTCCTTGAGCCACTTATACCCCTTGAGTTGGCTTTCATCCTGATAAGTCAGCTATATGCCATATGAAATGTATTTTTAAATCCCAAGGTGGTGCATTTTAATTCTGCATTCTTATGACATAATAAAAAAGCAGGCCCTGACCTGCATAGTTGACCACATATACGTCCACTCTATTTGCGATTTTTGATTGTAGCAGTAACAGTCTGACACTGAAGTTTTAATTATGTCCGTTTCCTTCAGAGATTTACATCTTGGAACTGAAAGAGAAAACATAAAATAAGTAGGTTTCCTAAGTATTTAACTGCCCAGATTTTTAAAAATGTGTTCAAAAGTAGACTTTCATAGTTTTTAGTATTTTATGACCAAAAAATTCTTCTACATGATGATTATAGTCCTTTATCTTCCCAACCCAGTATGTGTCTGAAAATATCACATCCAGAGTCAATACTCTTATGTCACTTAGTGAGCATTATACATGCACAGAGAGCAGCATGGTCCTAAAGTAGAGGGCAAGAGTGAAGGGAAGCTTCCTAGAAAAAAATGTAACTGGGAGACTCAAGAGTAAGTTCCAAGGATAAGACAGTATCAGCACTGAGAGATGACAAAGAGAACATTATTAAGATGAGCAAAGTCATGGTGACTCAGCTCATTGACATCTGTCACACTGGTGAGGAAGCAAGAATGGAGTGACCAGGTACAAGGAGCCACCTGGACACCTGCAGCTGGAGGTAAACAACGGTCACATCTACATAAGGAATCTGTACTTCACCCTGAAAGCAGAGCACAAAGGGACTTCCAGTAAGCATCAAGGACTCAAGATGACATTAAAATGGGGCTCAACTCAACTGCCTAGTAAAGTGTGGGAAAGATAGGCACGAACTACCAGGTAGAGACAACCACAACAGGATATGGCTTCCATTAGCAAGGAGAAGATCCTATTACTTAGGCTATGAACTGAGGAGGGAGGACAAACATTCAAGAGCTCACAGGAAGACATATCAGCACATTCTGGAGCTTCAGTGAATAAAGAAGACAGAGACGTGACAGAATGGAGAGATGGTAAGGCACTTAGCCAGATCAGATGTGCTGATGTAGAAGTCAGTTTGTGAGAAGAATGGAGATGAGTTCAGTTCTGGACAGACAACCATACATCTGCTTTCCATTGGTGGTTCTAAAGATGATTGGCAGTTCTACAGCCAAGAAGACATTTGGCTGGAGCTGGATATGGATATGTAAGTACTAGTTTGTACACAAATAACATTAATGTACTATTTAGCAATGTAATTTCAGGGACAGGTCCTCTATTAGATTGATGTGATAAACGCTACATAAGAGTTAAAAATACGGTTCATATTTCTTCTGAGGCTGCTGCTGTGTTTGAATTTGAACTAAGTAAGTTCTCTGGAATCCAAGACAGCATGTCAAACAGGAAATACCTCTCAGAAATAGGAAACAGGAGAAGGGAGAACTCATGGATATACAGAGAAATGAATTTCAGCATGGACTAAGTAACCATTAGCTACTAGTTAACCATTACACCTATTTGGAGAATAATGTTGAATAAGCTCACTAGGTATGTGCCCTGGCGTGAACTATCCACTGTGACAGGCAGAAGGACCGGTCCAATCCACCTCCTAAACAGCTGCACTAAAGTGACTGTATGGCTACATAACGACCCAGGGCGCTCTATTGTGACACACGAACCCTTTCATTTTCCCCTCTTAGCATAGAGATTAAATGCATATGCTTTTAAACGTATGAACAGTGTTGAGCTGAATATTCAAGAATCTAACTAAGTCAAGAGCCAGGTTTCAAGTAGAAAGAGGACCCTTGGGAGACTCTTTGTTAAACACGGATACCAAAAACTAAAGATGCATTCCTACATGGTATGCCTGTACAGAAGAACCCAAAGAAGATAGCATGAGCAGTAATATGAACATGTATGACTGCCAAGGTGACAAGCATTCTTGAGTACTGAGATACACACAGGCCAAGGGCAGCATGCCTGAAGGAAACGGTCTTAGGAAAGTTAATACTGTCAGCTACAGAAAAGAAGAAGGTCAAAGAATGTGATGTAAAACCAGAAAGTGCTTGAGCAGATATGTCAATACAATGACACACCTTAGAAGCTCTACCTATTGAGTCACAGAGAAGGGAATGAGAGGTCTCAGGTTTTCCATATCATATGTTCTCTACCTCCTACAAGGTCTCTGAGCAGGAACCAGAGCTATATTGTGCAGCTAGAACTGAAAACTTTGTACAGCGAATCCTTGATAAGGGATCCATTTATCACTGAAAGAGCATGTCCCAGCAGGAAAGCAGAAGGCCACAGGGCCACAGGTTCACAACCCCAGTGTCCCAGAACTTTATACAAATGCTTTACCCAATCTGCATTTTGTCACCAAGTGTGCTTTACGCTAACAGCACTTTTCTAAGAGATGGCACCAAGGGTTCTCCTCATAATTCCTCTCCTAGTGAGCCCCATTATTTAAGGGATAAACTAACCCCCACAGAAAACTGTGTGTAGAAGTATCTTCTTGTGAGGACTGAACTTGTAAACAAAGACTATTATCAAACAAAGGCTTTCCACAGGGTCCTAAGACTGTCTTCTAAATCTCTGGATAGCTGTAGCTCTTAAAAGCAAGATGATATATGCTAGTATATCCATAGCATGGATATGGGAACAAATGCTCCTGTTGTGCAAGCCATGTTCATTTTGAACTCAAGATTACTCTAACAGCCTTCTAGATGGCCTTTCTACTTCCAGAACTAGCCCCACGATTCCCTCCATAGTCATTCTTCCAATCAAGCACATAGATCTTTTAAAAGCATCACTCAGTCCATTACTTTCCTCTAATCACTTCTGATAGCACCAAGACAAAATCTGCCCTCCTTTAGAAATGCCCAAGTACCTCTCTGACTTCCTCTTCCTCTCTCTTACTCTATGCCTCCTGCCACCAAGCCTCCTCAAAGTACCAGTTTACTCCAGCCTCGGGTCTCCTTGGACTGTAACTTTCTTCCCCCCAGATCCTGGCAGGGCTTACACCTGTCAATTGCTGGCATATCTGCCCTGATATCACCTTCTCTGAGCCATGTTTGAACACGCATACTCAACTCCACTCGCCTACTTTCTGCTGACAACACAGTCTTCATCTTACATATGCATTCCTTATCTTACTGTCTTTTCTGTGAAATTCCTGAACCCTGCAGCATTCAAGATGTCATTTGCATCCTGTTGCAATCTGAGAGCATTAGAGGATTACTTGAGCAAGCTTAGCCCAACCAATGAAAATAGAACCAATTTCCCTGAAGGATTGCCAGCACAGGAGAAGGCACACTGGGCCTTGCCCTTAAAACTCCCAACAGCATCACGATGTATTCAGCCTGTCCTGTGCAGCAAAGCGCCTCGTATGAAATTATGGGCTATATCCCTCTCCATTTCTATCAGCAATGTAGCCTTAGCTAGAGACTAAGGCTGGCCACAGTTAACAGCCTTTGGCCAAGGGCCATCTTTCTTGCTCCTCTCCACATATAGGAGGCCAAGAAGTGGCAAGAATCTTGGTTTTGACATTAGTGTGTATATAAGACACTTCCCTGTCAGTTCTGGATTTCCCCCTCAGTCTTCAACAGATTAAGGAACATGCAGATGGGATTAATTACTTACATTACCAAAGGCCTCAAATCAGGTTTATGTGAACCAATGAGACACATCCTTCAGTTCATTTTAAATATCATGCAGTTTATAAAATTCAGCTAAGGTAGTGTGGGGACTACAGTGATCCCCACTTCTTTGACTTTACTTTTTACCGTCACAGTTACCTGGGGTCAACCATGATCCAAAAGAAATTAAATAGAAATTTCCAGAAGTAAACAATTCATAAGCTTCAAGTAACTGCTGAGTATGCTGTTAGTAGTACTGCATGATCAGTCATTGTGAATCCTTAACTGCCCTAATTTATGTACTGCTTCGGTGGCAGAGGAACGAAACACGCGGGGCTCAGCATTCAGTACTTCCACTCATCTACTCTGGGTCTCAGGATGCGTCCCAGGGGGCAAGAAGCAATGCCGTACACATTGGGGGGGGGGAGCCCCACATCACTTGCTGTATTAATCAGCCGAAAGTAAATGACTGCTTTACAGCTTTCTTGTTTATTAGCTTTCTTATTGTCTAAGTACATTTAATTTAAAGTGTTTATTCAGACATATGGTAAAAATATTCAGTCAAAACCTTAGGAGCAGGTAGTACTTAAACCCACTTACAGAATCTTCTAAAAAAGAAAACACAAACACTTCTCAATCCTTAGCAGATGTTAAACCCCTTCCTGTATAAAAACGTAATTCAGCAGCATTCCTGCTGGGAACCTAGCCTTCCACAGTTTGCACATGTGAAAAACAATCCTCTAATGAAACCAGAACAGAAACAAAGCAGACATAAAAGTACACTGTGTTGTCTTCATTAAACCTAGACTTGCTTTTTCTGGGATAGAGAGGGTGAGCAGGAAAAAATGAAAAAGCAAAAAGCCAACAACCAGTCCTTGCAGGAGTTCAAATGCAACCAAATGGTTCCAGATGGCGTTAGGAGCTTTCTTGATATTTTTAGTAAATTCACATTTTTCAAAGATGTAATTTACATAAGTAACGTCTCTCTTGTACTAGCTCCAATTTGTTGCTTTTAACCTGAATATAAATTTTGGTGTTTAGTCCTCCAATGATACAAAAACGGAACTGAAATTGGCACATCCTAACACATGCACAGGTCTGATTCTAACTTCAACAGACATTCTCCCTTGCCACAGAGAAATTTCAAGCTGTGAATCTGACCTCTTGTTGGAGTGGAAACCTGGGAAGCCATTTATTTCTGGAACCTCAAGGTTCCAGAAGTGAAGGGAAGCAGTTTCTATGGACCTGACCTATTCGTTTCAAATGAAAAGACATTGCCATTTCTCTTCCTAAGACAACTAACTACCTCTGTCTCCTGCGACAGGTGTCTGCCTTTTCTACAAATAAGGTGATAGAGGACTAGCTTCCGCGTGGGTTTCAGGTAATGGCAGCATGTGGGTTCCCAAGACAAAATCTCAGTCCTGGAAAGGACCTTAGGCATGATCAAAGGCAAGCCTCCCATGCTACAGACTGCTCCTGCTTTCTGACAGATGCTCAATTTTCTGTGTTCAACTGAGGTCTGAAAATATTAAATGGGAAATCTTTCAAAGTAAGTATAAGCGCAAAGAACTTTTCCTACAATATTTCATTATAACTACATTTTAAATAATTATCTCGTTCTACCTGATGACAGGTATGTATACATAGGGAGAATATATATATATATATATATATATATATATATATATATATATATATATGTAAGGTTCAATATTATCTGAGCCCTCAGGCAGCCACTTGGGCTGCCATTTCCTGTGGGTGAGAGCATGTACTGCCCGGGTTCCTCGTAAAACCACGGCTTTTACAGCTGCAGCAGTTCTTAGGCCTCACCATCAAGGCGTTTCCACAGTGTCACTGAACACTTCAGGACAGTGGTCACCTCCTACATGAATTTAAAGAATATCTGGAATTGCAAGACAGAAGTTGCCATTTTTCTCAGCTGTGGACTACAGTTTTACCACCACGTGGGTGTCTTACACTTTTTAGGCAGGGAAGTTCTCGTGAACACTTCCATGTGTCTTTAACAGAACCCAGGACAGGTAAGCAAGTGCAACAGCACAGCCCTGTAAACCCTTCACCTGGGAGGCGGAGACAGGATTGTTGTACATTCATGATCAGCCTATTCTATCTACAAAGCTCAGGCCAGCTAGGGCTAGACAGTGACGGACGCGCGCGCGCGCACACACACAACGCACCTATTGCAACAAGGACAAAACTTGGAAAAAAACTGGGTTCCTTGAAGCAAATAAAAGGAGAGGAAAATACTGAAACAAATCTCATTTTCCTGAAGAGAAAACTCTGATTTCTGAGGAATACCTTCCTGGGACTGGCGAAGGTGATAACTGCACTCCAGACCAATGCTGTGAGGGCTGCTCAATTGCTTCTAGTTGTGTGGCTGCTACGTGCCCAGGAGCCCTCCTCCTGAAACTGTTTCATATTTCCCCAGACATCTATTATATTTACTACTAAGTCTTTGTTCCCTGGTCTGTAAAATGGGCATATATGGATAACGAGTGTAAGATGGAGTAATTAGAGCAATCCAACCCTGCATAGCAAAGTCATTACTCAACAAATGCCTGCGGAATGAAAAGCTGCCCACAGACATACCCTAAGGTGTAAGATACCAGTGTGCGCACAAGAAGCTAGTAACTGCTTACTGAACATCCATTCTCTCTTTCGGTCTTAAGACACCCTACTGACTTGTTGGTGTGGGGAGATTATCCAATTAAAAGTCTACATCTTGATAACCTCCCTTGAGTCTGAGTAACTAATGTAATGGAGAATGCAAACAAGCAATCTTTCAAAGGATGTTATGGGTGGTAAAAGTAAATGTTAAGCTCGTGGAAACAGAGTTTTGCAGCTACAACTTTCTAAGCCAGGATCTTAAGCACCCAGTCTGCGCGGCTTCCTAAGCACGGGCTTCAACGCTGGGGCATCCAGTGTTTTACCCAGATCACAGCAGCCAATCAAAAACAGAATTCCGGTTTCATTCTGAAGCTTCTCTCTTTCTCTAGTCTTAAGTTTCATGAGATTTCTGCAGACGGATAAAATAAGGTTTCAGACATAAACAGGTGACAAGCGGCCAGCTGTGGGTGCCCAGCGGTGTGACCCTGAACAAATCAAAACGAGAGGCATCCTAATGCCCGCACACAGGGGCGGGGCCTGGCTGCGCCCACGCGTGACCCGGCGGCCCATGAGGGAGGACCCCCGCCCGGAGCCGGGGTTACCTGACATCGCTGCCTCCTCCTGTCCCACCGCGCTCGCGGGCAGCGTGGCCAGGGGCGGCAGCCAGAGCACCAGCCTCCACAGCCCGGGCGGCATTGCGGCCAAAGCAGCGGAAATGGCGCAGCCGGCTGCGGGCGGGAAAGCGGAGGCCCAGCGGAGGGGGCGGGGCCGCGACAGGCTCCGCCCCCTCCGCGGTCCGCCGCGCGACCGCCCCGTGGCCTCCAGGGGGCGCTCACCTGCCTTTCCGCTTCCGGCTTCTGCAGGAGTGGGCGAGCAGCAGCAAAATTCCGGCTGGCCTCGGGGCGGCGCACCCCGGAAGGGCAGCCTCTCGGGAGTCAGACCAGCAAGCCCCACTTAAGTAGAAGCGGGCTGTTTTCGTTCCTCCATTAGTCCCTTCTGAAAACGGCAACAAACTGTAAATCCCGATGCTTAAACATGGCACCTTTGGAAAAACAAAAGGGTTATAAAAGTTCATTATTAATGTAGTGTCCCTTTAAAAACAGATTTGGAGTCTGGAGAGACGTTAGTGGTCAAGGGCTCTTACTGCTCTCCCAGAGGAGCCTCCCCCAGTTCCCAGCACCCACGTGGCAGCAGCCCACGTCCGCAAGTAACTACAATTTCAGGGGATCCGGTGCCCTCTTCTGGCTTCCGCAGGCAAGTGGTACACAGACGTTCACACAAGCCAAACACGCGTAAGCTTACAATAAAAAGTACTTTTTTTTTGAGATTGTGTTAAAATAAATTCAAAGATAATAGTGAATGTTCTAAACATAACCACCTGGCAGAGATGATAGCACTCTAAAGACAAACTTTTGAAATGGTGTCCCCCAAGAAACTGGAGGTCCCCTAGGAATACCACGCTAGGAGAAGAGAAAGCCTAAAGCTGGCGCCAGCCTCAAGAGTGCTTTTTCCTAGAAAGACACGGTTTCTTAGCCTTACAGAATACTGGTAAGTCAGGATAGATCTGTGTCAAAAAAACAAGCTTTCTTCGGTCTCTGGAAACCTTTTAAGGTGACTTGGTAGAGGACAGAAGAGTTTGGTGGAAACTGACTACAATCCCAGCACTTCAGAGAGTTCATTGGAAGGTCAAGGTGACATCGGGAGTGCAATGGTCAATAAAGAAATAACTGTGATGGCTATTTTCAGTTATCAGTTTGGCTACATCTAGAATTAACTAAAACAGAAATAGGTGGGTACATATGTGAGGGAATTTTTTTAATTAAATCATGTGAAGTGAGAAGACCCATTTCTAATCTAGATCTTTGACGGTGAGAAGATCTACCTTTAATCTGAGCCACACCTTCTGCTAGCAGCCTATATAACAAACATGGAAGAAGAGAGCTTGGTCTATTTTCATGCTGGCTCTTGCTAGGTCCGTTCCTTCACTGGTTTTAGAGCCTACTTGGAGGCCAGCAAAGGCATCCAGCCTTATATGAGGCTGAATAAATACTGGGTTCTTGGACCTTCCTTAATAAACAGCCATTATTGAACTAGCTGCACTATAGTAAGCCATTCTAATAAATCCAATACATATATCTTTATCAGTTCTGTTCCTCTAGAGAGCCCTGAGTAGTACAGATTTTGGTACCAGAAATGGTTTTATGGTAACAGAAGTAAGTATAAATTTACAACCATGGAGATTACAAGAATCTAATAATCCCATTAATTTTATTTTTCTCTTTTTAAAAATGTATTTATTATTTATTACAATTTATTCACTTTGTATCTTGGTTGTAGTCCTTCCCTCATCCCCTCCCAGTCCCACCCTCCCTCCTTGTTTTGTTTTGTTTTGTGAAGTATCTGGAATAAACGTATCAATAAAGTCAGCCAATCCAGTTTTACGTTTCTTCCGCCATTATCACACACCTTTAAAATCCATTCACATACATATTCCCCAAACTTCTGCTCAAAGAATTAGCAAACTCATTAAACTCTTTAGTAGTATAGTGCACCTCCCCCTGGACTACACTTTCTACCTCTGCTCCAAGAGCCTGCTTTGCCTTAAATCTGGTTATAGGCCTAGAGGTAACTATTGGTGGGCCCTGGGGGGCATCAGTATTGTCTTGGCAATGACACGGACCCTCCGAGTGGAGATTCTAGGTTTAATATGGAAGCTACACAGTTAAAAAAAATGTTAGAAGTTTGTTTAAACGGTTGTCTGAAGCAAGTGTCAAAAGATAGCCTGCTGAAGAAAAGTTGGAAATGCCTGACATCCCTTGGCTTATTGATAAAGGGATTTTAAGGCTCAGGGAAATTGCAATGTTAGAGTAGGTACACTGTGTAAAACCCAGTCCTCTACAATGGGAAGGCCCATAAGACATGCCCTTCACTAATGTTATAAGATAAAAAATGGCAAGAGGGGCACCAGCACATTTGAAGAGCTTTGTTGTTGCTCTTTTCCTTATAATAGAACTTAGAGTTGGAGACACTGTTGCTCAGTTGGATGAATTAAATGCAGTCAGTTTAATTGGGCTCCAAAATAGCAGGGGCCAGGTGACAGCACTCAAGGGCTAAAGGCAAACTAATCACAGTTATCATAATGGGCAGCATAAACAAAGCAGTGTTCGTAATGTCCTGATCCGAAATAGTCATCACAGGCAATGTGAATTTTATGATGACTTGACTTGCATGGACATTTGGTACCGGTTAATCCGTCATGGTCTTTTCAATGGTATTGTGCATTTTTATTTACTCTGCATAGGTGAAAAATTCTCAGACAAAGAAAAGAAAGACTACATTGGATTGTGGCAAACTGAACTCTTGACCAATATTCAGACTTGAGCCAGTTTGCAAACCCAATACTCCTTGAATGAAGGTATGACTAGGTTCCCCTGAGGAAGGACCTTGATTAAATACCTCAGAGTTTTACTGTTATCCTTTCCCATTCCTTTCCTGGGGAGTCTTTTCCAATGGTAACTGTACACTGGGGGGAAAGAAACAGTCAGATTTTCCAGGGTCTATTGGATATTGGTTCTGAAGAGACGTTGATTCTAAGAAACTCCAAGAAACACTGTGGCCCTCCAGTTAAAGTAAGGCTCAGGTGATTAATGGGGTTTTGGCTGATGTCTGACTCACAGTAGGTACAGTGGGTCCCCAAACTCATCCTGTGATTATTTCCCCAGTCCTAGAATGCATAATTGGAATAGATATACTAAGAAGATGGCAGAATTCTCACATTGGTTCCTTGACCTGCGGAAGGACTATTATGGTTGGAAAGGCTAAATGGAAGCCTTGAGAGTTGCTTCTGCGAGGGAAATTAGTAAATGAAACACAGTATCACAACCCCAGAGGAAATGAGTGGTAGAGGAAGGTAGTTATAAATACCAGCTAAGGCCACATGACCAGTTGCAGAAATGAGGATTATACTGACATGAGTGTTTCTGTCATAGTTTGTTAAAAATGTATTTGTACAGATACTTGTGTTTTCTTTCCTCTATTTCTTTAACATGTGATGCAGCATCAATTAAGAGAATATCAGTGGTTATATTTAAGTTTGAGATGCTAAAAGAATGTCTCTCAAAAGGCATTGCCACCTATTCTAAATTTATAATGTGTTTGTAGTTGAGGGTGGTTATATTATGTTAGGCATAATTATGACCTGGCTAAATATATAGTGCATGCTATTTTATGTGGAATAGTTATATCATGTTAGGTGCAATTATGACCTGATTATTGTTTCTTATTTGGGAATTAAGCATGCCATAAGGAAATATGATTGTGTGTTACATTGACAAGGGAATGGGCTTGTGGTAGCCATTCTTAATTGTCAACTTGACTATATCTGGAAATTAACTGAAACCCAAGAGGCTGAGTATACCTGTGAAGGATTTTTTCTTAATTATTTTCTTGGTGTGGGAAGACCCACTTCTAATCCAGATTGTTTGAGGTGAGAATATAAACCATTAATCCAGATCTTTTGTAATGGGAAAATACGCCTGTTATCTGGGTCACACTTTCTGATAGAAGCCTATGAAAAAGAGGACATGAAAGCTTTGCTCTCTTTGCCTGGTTGCTCTTGCTGGCAAGTCCATTCCTTCACTGGCATTAAACTCTAAACTTAGCCTTTTAGCTGTGGCAGGCATCTTGTAGTTACTTGACAAAATCACAAACAGAAAGGGAAAAGGGAAGGGCTCTGACTATATGTTCTCCAGGCCTTTTAGGAACATGGAGTTGTCCTTTTGGCTACATACATGTGAATCTACAAAAAGGAATGTATCGTAGGTAGACATCAAGGGGACAGGCACTGTTCAAAAATGAATGTCCCATAAGTTTTACCACAGAAAAACCAGAAGAGTTTACAATGTCACCCAGCATGCCACGGACATCATTGTGAACAAGCAGGTTAAGGACAAGATTCCCACAAAGAGAACTGATATGCAAATGGAGCACGTTATGCACTCTCTAGAGCAGGGATAGCTTTTCTGAGGTGTGTGAAGGAGAACAACCAGAAGAAGAAGGAGGCCAAAGAGAAGGGCACCTGGGTTCAGCTGAAGTGACAGCCTGCCCCCATCTTCCCTAGAGAAGCCCATATGGTGAGGACTATTGGGAAGGAGCCTGAGTTACTGGAGCCCATTCCATACGTATTCATGGCCTGGTGCACAAAAAGAAATAAAGGACCTGGACTGTAAAAACAAACAAACAAACAAACAAACAAACACACAAAACCCTTCTAACTGCTTCGGAATTCCAGTGTATACTGAAGACGGGCTGAGACATCCAGCCTCATGGACTGAAGAATTTCTACATTCTAGGACCTCCTGTTGGTAGACAGCCATTGATAAACTGGCTAGACCACAGTCTGAACATCATTCTAATAAATGTCATTTGTCCTCCCTCACTCTTTCATATATATTTATATGTATTTGTATGTATATGTATGTATATTCAGGGTTTTTTTCATCTACAGAATCCCAACTTTTAGCCATTAGAGAATTACAAATAAAAGCTGTTTTGATATTCCATCCCATCCCATCAAGAATGGGTGTATTCCAAACGGGCTGAGAAAGAAATTAGGGAAACACTAGCCACAATAGCCACCAATAATAAAGTACCTTAGTGTAACTCTAACCAAGCAAGTGAAAGACTTGTATGAAAAAAAAACTGCAAGTCTCTGCAGAAATTTAAAAAGTTACCAGAAGATGGAAAGATCTCCTATGCTCATGGATCGGTAGGATTAACATAGTAAAAATGGTGATCCTGCCAAAAGCAATCCACAGATTCAATGCATTTTCCATAAAATACCAACACAATTCTTTACAGAACTTGAAAGAACAATTCTCAATTTCATATGGAAAAACAAAAACCCCAGAATAGCTAGATCAACCCTGTGCAATAAAAGAACTTCTGGAGTTATCTCCATCTCTGATCTCAAGCTGTACTATAGAGTAACAGTAATAAAAACAGCATGGTATTGGTGTAGAACAGAATGGTGGATCAATGGAATCGGATAGAAGACCCAGAAATAAACTCACACACCTACGGACACCTGATTTTTGACAAAGAAGGCAAAACCATACAATGGAAAAAATATAGCATCTTCAACAAATTAAATACCAAAACCCAAATAACCCAGTTAAAAATGGGGAACAGAGCTAAACAGAGAATTTTCAACAGAGGAATATTGAATGGTGGAGAAACAAAGAGATGCTCAACGTCCTTAGTCATCAGGGAAATGCAAATCAAAATGACTCTGAGATTCCATCTCACAGCCATCAGAATGGCTAAGATCAAAAACTCAAGTGACAGCACATGCTGGAGAGGATGTGGGGAAAGAGGAACCCACCTTCATTGCTGGTGGAAATGTAAACTTGTACAACCACTTTGGAAATCAATCTGGCGCTTTCTCAGAAAACTGGGAGTAGTGCTACCTCAGGACCCACTAGACCACCCCTGTGAATACATCCAAAAGATGTTCCACCATACAACAACACTCACCTGTGCTCATAGAAGCTTTATTCATAATAGTCAGAAACTTGGACCAACCGAAGAATGGATAAGAAAATGTGGTACATTTACACAATGGAATATTACTCAGCTATTAAAAACAAGGGAATCATGAAATTTGCAGGCAAATTTACAGAACTAGAAAAGATCATCCTGAGTGAGGAAACCAGAAGCAGAAAGACACATATGGTATATACTCACTTGTAAGTGGATGTTAGCCATATAATATAGAATAAACATTCTGAAATCTACAAACCTAAAGAAGCTAAACAACAAGGAGAATCCTAGGGAACATGCTTAATCCTCATTCAGAAGGGCAAACAGATGATGGTGGAGGTGGTAGAAGACAGAAACAGGATGCTAGCCTACCACAGATGTCCTCTAAAAGACTCCACCCAGCAGGGGATGGAAGCAGATATAGAGACTCACGGCCCAATTTTGGACAGAGTTCAGGGAGTCTTATGGAAGAAAGGGAATATAGAAGGAACCAAAGGGGACAGGAATTCTATAGGAGATGAACAGAGCCAAAAAAGCGAGTGTAGAGACTGATGCATCAACCAAGACTATTCATAGACAGGGCCTAGACTCCTGCTCAGATGTAGCCCATAGACAGCTCAGTCTCCATGTGGGTTCCCTAGTAAGGGAAGAAGAGACAGTTTCTGACATAACATGGTTGTCTGCTCCTTGATCAGTTCTCCCTGATCACTTGATCACTTCTACCAGCCCAAAGAGGAAAAGGATCCAGGCAGTCCTGATAGGGCCTGATAGGCTAGGGTCAGACAGAAGGGGAGGAGGACTTCCACTATCAGTGGATTAGGGAAGAGGGATAGGGGAGGAACAGGGAGGGAGGCTAGGGCTAGGAAGAGACGAGGGATGGGGCTATAATCAGGATACAAAGTGAATAAATTGTAAATAATAACAGCAGTAATAATTAAAAGAATGGTTGTCTTAAAGAAAAAAATGCCAACAAATGCTGGTGAGGATGCAGAAAAAGAACCTTTCTTCACTACTGACGGAAGTGTAAACTGATGCAGCTACCATGGGTATCAGCATGGAGCTTCCTCCAAAAATATTTTTAAATAGAATTACCATATGATCCAACGATATCACTGTGTATATACCTTACCGAGTATAAGCAAGCCAGAGCCCCTGTTTATCACTTCACTACTCACCAAAATCATGATACGAAACCAGCCTATGTCAATCAGCAGATGGATGGCCCAAGGAAGTATGGTACATTTGCACAATGGAAACTTTGTCAGAATAAGGAAGAATGAAATTATGACAGTAAAAGGAAAATGGATGAAACTGGGGGTTATTATGTTAAGTGAAGTAAGCCAGACTCAGAAAGACATCACATTTTTTTCTCTCATGAGCAGAATCCATTTTAAAAAATTTTGTAAACACATATATGACATGAGGTAGAAAGCTAGACTATGAGAAGGGAAAGGGAGATCTAAAGAACAAAGGCGGAAGGATCAAGAGATGGAGTATATGTGAGATGAAAGCAGAAGAGGGGCATATTAGGGGAGAGATAGGGACAGTAAGAGAGGGACAGCTCGAGTGGAAACAAAAACAAAGCATAATTACACATATAATATAGATGATATTTATTTCTCACTTTTGAATGCTAATTACAAATTAATTTAAAAATTCCAATTAAAAGGGCGGGTAAATGTCAATACTGTAACCTTAGGACAACACTAAAGTCTTTTTAAAAGAACTGTAAGTAGGGCTGGGGAAGATGGTTCAGTGAGTACAGCATTTATATCATTCTACCCAGGTGTTCACAGTAGTGAATTTCATAGTGAATACAGTCATGCACTAATGCCTGTGTAGCACAGCAATGCTTTTGTAACAGGCCTCAGACCTTAGCACAACTGACTCCATGATAGAAGTACCATTTAGCCTATAAAACTCCGCATATAGATAGTAACACCTGTCAAAATGAGAATAAAGGCCTAATCCATCAAAGTCCATAGTTCTGGGAAAGTCTCTATGTATATTAATCTTGACTTTTAGCTGCTGTAGTTTCACTTCTGGCTAACTGTTCTTGTTAACTGCAGTATGTCAACCCAGAACACTGGTTTTTTGCTTAAAAGCTCACTGTGAGAAAGGCTCAGTGCTACACCACTACGATCATGAATATCCAGTGTAGTCACTGGCCAGCTAATGCAGGCTTTCTATTGGCTTAAACCTATGTCCAAGCTCTCTTCTCTGGTGAATACCCCACAATATTTTGGCCAATCACACACAAACACACACTGTCTGAGCCCCTCTGACTCCTAGTGCTCATAGCTTTGAGCCATTCCCTCTCTTTTAGCATGGGCTAAGAAATATGGACTCATTCAAAGTTGAGATGTTCCTTCTAATATTTGACTATAAAACACAAGTGCTGGAGGAACCAGCTCTCCCACCATGAGGCATCCAGGGGAGAAATTCAGATGGGTAAGTGGAAACTCCCACCAGAGCCTTGAGATGAGCACATCCCTGGCTGAAACCTTGATTGTGCTTCTGAGTGATAAAACCGACTAAGCTTCTTCTGAAACATAGTAGCGCTTGATATTTCTACATGCCAAGATTTAGAATTATTTGTTATATAATAGAAGTAGCTAATACAAAACTAACTTAATTAATACATGTGTTGCTACTCAAGGATTGGCTAGTCTTCTCCTATGCTATGTTGTTTCCATAATAATCTTTCCTGGAGCTGATAATGGCAATGATCCAAAAAGAGAGAAGGGGAAATATAGGAAGATCAAATCTCGAGTGTTATTAGATGTGGGGAGACACCAAGGATCCCTGATACCATCCTGTGTAATTGCTTTCTTTTCAAATGAACTAAATGGGATTAACAAACTAATTGTTGCTATCTGTTGTTTAATGTTAAAACTTCTTTCTGGAAGTTGAGCTACATTCTTTCAACAAAACAAACAAAAGGTAAAATGAAAACCTGGTACCTGCAGCATCTTCTGCTCCATCTTGAAGGGTATTGACCAGGCTTGCCCTTTGGGCTTGTGTTAGAAAATAGAAAAGGTGCAAACTTATTTCTTTATTTTTAATTAAAGTTTTTAAAAATTAAAAAAAAAGAAAATAGAAAAGGTTTGCCCCTTGGAGAAGGTGAGAAATCTAGAGTTATAGTCAACATTAAGTTTGTCCAGAACATATTATATTGTAATATGTGAATTTTTACACAAAAGAGATTTATCTTAGCCAGGCTGCTCACGCCTGTAATCCCAGCCCTTGGGAAGACAGAGTCAGGTGGAGCTCTGTGAGTTTGAGGCCAACCTGATCTACAAAGCCAGTCCAGAACAGTCAGGGCTACAGAGAGAAACCCTGTCTCAAATAAAACCAAGCCAACCCCCCCAAAATAAAACAACAAACAAACAAAAACCAACCCAACCAACAACAACAAAAGATTTATCTTAAAAGAGTGTATCCCTCTTGGAGCTGTTGCTTGTGCATATGGATCCTACTGTGCCCCTCTGCCCCTCTGTAAAACAAGATGAAACATGGCATTTTGGAGGTTCTGAGTCTTGTACATGAAATTGTCATCTTTCTCAGAATGCTACTGATAATAATAATAATAATGTCGGTGTGTGTGTGATAATAAACTCCAGCAGCTCCATATGGCCAGCGATTATGATTGAGTCACTAAGAAATTCAAAATTATAAACTAACCAATACATATCTATGTTAGACGTTTTGTCACTGGGGCAGGTACTTGAAAGGAACAGTTGCAAAGGAGATTGGGTTTATTTGGGGTCATGGTTTCAAAGGTGTGTGGCTGCCTATCTCAACTGCTTACACATCACACATGAGGCAAAGCACCAGAGAGGTGGGAATGTGGCAGAGGAGGTTAACCATGGATCCCTGAAGTCTAAAGACACCAACAGGAAAGGACTGGAGACAAGGTGGACTCTTGTCTAGTGATCCACTTCCTCCAACCAGGCTCTGCCTTCCACACTATCCACTATCCAATAGTACAGCAATTATGAATTCATCAAGTGAATGAAGTTAGGGCCCAGTGGCCTAACCACTTCCCCCAGAGTCCTGACTCTGGGCACTGGTACATCAGGGTCAAGTCTTCAACACAGAACTCATCAGGGAATTTTTCATCTCCAAACTTAACTAGGAGTATTTTGGACAAATTAGCAACTGCATCTGAACCATTACAATTATGTAACGGATGTGGCTTTATTATGGCACATAAGTATTGACAGGAGCAACAGATAATAAAGACCTTTAAGGCATTGTTAATGACCTATGTTCTTTAATTCTATTAGACTATTCACATGGGTATAAAGAAAGATGATAATTCAATATTCAGCCTCTGCATTTTTATTTCTAGAGTTCCTTCTCTTTATAACTAATTAGTTTTCCATAACTGTCTGTCTTAGGGTTATAATCAGTCACTATCAGAAGAAAATTTCAGCTCAATTTCAGAAATTGTTTAGAAATTACACCTGGCTTCTATACGACATTTAATTGAATGAACCAGAGGAAAGCAGGAGAAATCCCACTGTGTTCTACCAAAAAGGCAGTCCTGATGGATTTGATAGGCTAGGGTTAGACAGTAGGGGAGGAGGACCTCCCCTGTCAGTGGACTAGGGGAAGGCCATAGGGAGAGAAGAGGGAAGTGGGGGGTAGGACTGGGAGGAGATAAGGGAGGAGGCTAAAACCGGAATAAAAAGTGAATGAACTGTAAATAATAATAGGAAGAAGAGAAAGAGGAAGAGAAAGAAGGAGGAGGAGGAGGAGGAGACGACTCAGGCTTCTGCAGTGATAGCACTGGTTACTGCCATGAGATTGCAGTGGTCACACACCATCATTATTGCTAAAACTCCAATGTTTAGAAACTTACACATCAAGAAAGGGGAGAAAAGACTGCCCAAAGCTCCTAAAGAAAAAGAAAGAAAAAAAGTGCATTGACTCATTGGATGCTTTTCTTAGCATTATTTTGTTTAGAAAGTATTTTGAAATAGAGTGTTTGGTAGTTTAAGTAACAACTAAGTTATATCAAAACTAAAAGATGGGCATTTTCAGTGTGAGTGAATGACAGTGGGAAGAATTAGAATAAAAATTATTTTTAAGATGTAGGTAATACGTCTCCTACACTAACTTGCTAAATCCCTTTGTAAAAAAATAATGACAGTTCAAAATTCTTGTGTATAGAAAATACCTTGTGCATTCAAAGCAAATGCTTTATTATTGAGCCATGCTTGTGCTTGTGTTTGTGTGTGTGTATTGAGGTCAAGTGGGGCCATGTGCAGGTGTGTAGCTTCAGGAGAAGGGGTTGTTCAAAGCATTTCCTCTTAATTTGGGGCTTGGGGAAGCGTTAACTCATGCTCAGCTGCATTGCGTAGCAGTCTACATTTAAGATTCTGAGGCAACCAGTCTTCAAAAGTGATTTCCAGTTAGTAATTGATGGCCAGAAACTGTTATCTATGAGAAAAGTATAATTTGTTAATTTCAACAAAGAGAACAGAAAATTGAGTGTTTACAATTTTGTGAGTCCAATTAAAGAACAAGAAACAGAGAGTCATTCACCAGTCATTTGCTGGGATGAAATAGGTAAATTGCAGTGAGTTTGGAATTGCACTACGTGAAATACATTTTTCTTAGGCCTGGGATCCTAGATTGTATTTCTCCTGGGCACCACACAGTCCTCTTCCATTTGCTTAATTCCTAAGGAGATTCAGCCAGTTTTCTTTGAGACCAACATCCCCTTAGGAAACACTTTTTTAAAATCAGTCATTCTCTATAGCCTAGTGCATTCCTGCTGGGTAACTTCCACAAAAATTATTTATATGAAGAAGGTGAATCATATTTCAAAAGTGTTTTCCTTTAGAAACAACAGATATTCCTTAATGGCCTTTATTAGACATTCATTGTAATTAAGAATATTTGTATGTGATTCAAGAATGTTTCAAATTATTTGAAACACTAGAATGTTCTGTCCTAGCTTTAAATTACCAAATCTTCACTTTAGAAAATCTCTGGCAGTCACAATCTATCCAGACAGTTCTGTTTTCTTTCATGTGTATTTGGAAACAACTGTTTTTAAAGAGGAGTGGATGGAGTCTGGGAGAAGACCAAGGTCCCAATCTCACATCATGTTGCTTTGACCCCACGGATTCCTCTTTTTTTTTCCTCCCCTCCCCCCTTTTCTTAAACTCTGACCTCAGCAGCCTCCACTTCCAATATTGTTGTCCTTTTGTTTGTTTGTTTGTTTTTTTAAGGAAGCATGGAGCTACAAATGTCCTAGAGCTGCTACAAATGTACTCTCTCGTTTCTCTAGTTACCTTATTGTTGATCATAGGAGTAGAATGTCAAAGAAAATATTAGTAGCTGCTAGAAAAAAATTATAACCAAGATATTTCTACTCTCCTATAAGGAGACATCTTAAATGCTTGCAGTCCTCTGGTGTGACTTAGAGGCTCTGATCTATCAGCCAAGTTTTCCTGAATTTTGAGGGAACCTATCAACAGGGATATGTCTAGCTACCAGTAACAGACTTTGTAACACAGTATCTTAAACAAGGGCAGTTACTCTGCCACGTGAGCTCAGTTCCAAGGCCTCTTGACTTTCTAAGTACAATGTTAGCGACAGGCTCTTTGCAGCTCTGTCTCCCATTACTTTGCATTTGGTGGACTTGGCCCTTAAGATTTTTTTTTTTCTCTGCATAACTGCAAAATGCTTGCATAGGTGATGATACAGGTTGTCATTCAGCTGTGGCCAGATGTGGGAGCACCGGAGTTTCTCCTGACCTAGCTCTTGAACGATAAACTTTGGTCTTGATCCAAGCAGGCTTCTTTTGTTGCCCCTCAAGTCACCAGCCCTTCTCTCCAAAGGGTTATGGAGAGAAAGTTACAAGGCACAGGATGGATAGCAATTTTATAGAAGACAAAAGAAGGAACAGCAGGAGACAAAAAGTCACTATGCTGATTTTTTTGATGGCTTTCCCAAGCTAGCATAAATGTGCAAAAAACAGCAATTTGAAATTATCTGGTCACCTCACAGTTAAATTCTAATTGAGGTACTAAACACTAACAAATGCACTTTTTTTTTTTCCAGACAGGATTTCTCTGTGTAGCCTTGCCTGTCCTAGACTCACTTTGTAGACCAGGCTGGCCTCAAACTCACAGGGATCTGCCTGGCTCTGCCTCCAAGAGTGTTGGAATTAAAGGTGTGTGCCACCATGATCAGCTGCATTTTCTATTTTCTTCTTCTTCTTTTGATTTTTAATTTTTTTGTATTTTTAAATTTATTACAATTTATTCACTTTGTATCCCAGTTGTAGCCCCCTCCCTTGTGCCCTCCCAATCCTGCCCTCCCTCTTCTTCTCTGATGCCCTTCCCCTAGCCCACTGATAGGGGAGGTCCTTCTCCCCTTCCATCTGACCCTAGCATAGGACTGGCTGCATTGTCTTCCTCTGTGGCCTTTATTAGACATTCAGTGCCCCCACCACCACCCCAAAGGGAGGTGATCAAAGAGCCAGCCACTGAGTTCATGTCAGAGACAGGCCCTGTTCTCCTTACTAGGGAACCCCCTTGGAGACTGAGCTGCCACGGGCTACCTCTGTGCAGGGGTTCCAGATTATTTCTATGCACGCTCCTTGGTTGGAGTATTAGTCTATTTTCAAATGTACAAGTTGAATTTAAAATTAGAGTTGCCACTACATCAGTTATTTTCCTTCAGTTGATCTGCTTTAGTACATTGGCATAACACCTTTATTCTGAATCATTCCTTTTTGTAGGTAGCAGATAGTTTATATTCTTATAATGAAGAGAGAAAAAATAGATCAAGGAAGGTAAGTTATAAAAAGGAAATTAAGGGAAGAAGTAGAATTTGTGGGGATAAAAAAAGAAAAGAAAGAAAGAAAAGGGAGAGGCCTGCTACAGGAAGAGTGACTAATGTGAATTGTCTACTGTGAGTGAATTCAGCTAACCAGGTCACTTGCCTCTTGACGTGGTACTGACAATAAGCCCTTGAGACACCATAGAAAGAGGACAAAGCGAGGAAACGTGCATTTTGCATGTTAGAATCTGTCCCTCCTAACCACAGGGCAGGTGTGGCCTGGAAACACAAGCTCACACAGCTTGATGGTACAATTCCGGTGGCACTCCTGTTTTTCTCCCTACTCATAGATAATTTGCCTAACAAGCTATATTCATATTTAAGACTCTAAAATTTTTTTCTCAGCAGTAATTACTGCTTGTTTACAATAGGTCAAAGAATTGTCTGTTTTGTTTTGAGGTTAACCTGTTACCCAGGTTGACCAGAAACTTTTGTGTGAGCATTCCAAGTACTGGTGTTTGTTTGATTGACTGATTGGTGGTTAGCTAGATCTTGTCTGTTTGTCAGTGGCTCAGTGACGGAACCAAGGGCTTTGTGGAAGGGAGGTAAGTGCTCTACAGCTGAGCTACAACAATACAAAGGAAATTTTTATGCCCAGAACTTCAAAAGAACTAGACCTTGCAAGTCATGGGATCTTTGTAAAGATTTATTCCTCTGTGTAAAAGTTAAGGCAACATGAAAGCAAAGAGGTCATTTATATTAAAATTGCTTTATGATTTAGAGGTTATACTTTCTGCCTTCAAATTTCATTGTTTCCTGTGGTCTTTTATTACCTTTAAAATTTTTCTTTCTACCTTTTGCTAGACATAGTAATTATCAGAAATAGCATAGGTGCATTTTTAAAATATAATTTTCAGGACTGGGAATCGAATTTAGGGCTTTGCACAGTGTGCTAGGCAAACATTTTGGCACTAAGCTATTCTCCCAGCCCTCACTACTTTCTATCTTGAGTAATACACATGAGAGAATCCTGTCAAACTTTCTGCTGTTACTATGACAGCTATCATTTATGCTAAACAGATTTTTATTACTTTTAATCTTTATATCTACTGTGAAATAAATAGGTTTTGAAAGCCTTACAAAATGTGTACTCTAAGGTATAGTCTAATGAGCTACTATATGGCAGACATTCTTGCAGTGAACAATGGAATCAGGAAACAGGGTTTTCCAGCTTCTCCAGAAACCCCACAAATGCCCTGAGCCATGTGGCAAGCCTTTCCTTACTCTATAAGCACGCATGGTAGGTGCCTGGTGAAATTAGACATTACCTTGATGCATTTCTTCAGAGCTGATTGACCCCAGTCCAACCATAAACAGTACATTTTGTAATTAAACATTTGCATGACTTACAAGCATCCCACATTCTACATTCACCACCCACCGTTCCTTTTTCTCTTACATTTTGAAGATTTCATTTCTACCCTCCAGACATGCAGTTGAATCCCAGCTTCTTGGGCAGGCTATATGTTCAGTTGCTCTGCTGTTAACTGGAGATTGGATTCACCATCAGACTAGGGTTTACGTCTTAGAAAACTACAGGTTAAGTATTATGTAAGTTCCTTGACTAGTTTCTCTGACAAAATGTCCAACAAAGGCAACTTAAGGGGGAAAAAAAGCTTATTTTGGCTCACAGTTTGCAGGATACAGGCTAACATGGTGGGGATGGTGTGGCAGCAGAAGGCTGCTGGTCACGTGACACCCCCCATCAGGGTTCAGAGATTGGCAAATGGCGGTGATCAACTCATTATCTCCACTTTATTCAGTCTGGGACCCCAGACCAGGGAATGGTACTATGTAGATTTGAGATACATATGCCTTCCCCCCTCAGTTAACCTGATCTACATTTTTCCTCCCTTACAGACATACGCAGGGATTGTTTTTTGGGGGATTCTTAATCCCATCAAATTGACAATCAAGATGAACCACCCTCAAGTGCGTTCTTTGATCAAGAGACAATTGCATCAACCCAACCTTCTTTCTGTGATCCATGAATTTACTGAGTCTTGCAAAATCACGATATTAACATTCCAGTTTCTTTTCACTTGTAAGCTGAAATCACTCTGTAAAGAGAGACATGTCTCCTCTTCTACCAGTGACTATACCTACTGATACAATTCAAAGGTAGAATATTGCTTTTCCCATATATGCTAATTTTCATGTAATAAATTTTTCCACATAAGCTGAACAATTCTGTGATTCTTAAAAATCATAGTTATGACATATTTTAAGAGGTTTAGTCAACAACAGCTTTTTCTTAAAGCTTAAAGTGTCCTATCTTTGGGGCATAGGGCTACTTTGAGTTGGTTTTTAGTCACTTTAGTCATATCCTAGGGTTGGGAAGTTTTGGGGGATGGTAAAGAATATAAAAATATACTGTGTGAAATTATCAAAGAACACAATTATTTAAGAAAAAATGAAAAGGCTATGTTTTCACACAATACATGTATTAAGACAGTTATATTCAGCGGAGTCTGACTGAAGACTGGGAGAAACTAAGGTGCCCTGTGACAGTAATGTGTGTATTGTTATTCTGATCCTTTTGTCTGAATAATGTGGCATAAAGTAAATGAATCATTATGAGATATTCCATCTACTATGATTTGAGTGTTTGTGTTTCCAAATTTGTATGTTGAGAGAGTAACCTATATCAACAAAATGTCAGCAAGCAGTGCCTTTGAGAGTGTGACTACAGCTTGAGGGCAGAGTCATCAAGAATAGGACCAGTGCCCTCCAGAGAAGCCCAGGGGAGCTTGTTCACTCTTCTACCACAAGAGATCGCAGGGGAAACATATAGACTCTGGCCATATGCTGGATCTATTGTCGGGCCATTCTTGGTTGTCTCAGGAACTATGAAAAGTGAATTTTAATTGATTATAATCTAATCATTTTAGGTGTTTTGTTATCACAGTCCAAACTGATTAAAATACCAGTCTATGATGTTCTATTTAAATAGGAATCTCCAAATGGAGGCAGATATTCAGATGTTAAAAGAGCAATAAAACAAAAATAAAAACCATGCAGAGTCTTGAATTTTGTTTAGAAATATCAGTCTGGTAATTTTCACTGTAAAAATATTTCTACATCCACTTAAGAGCAGGTAGAATCTCAGGTATAATCATCAACCCAACAGCATTAAGAATTAGCTTAGTGGACTAATCTGGACTATAGGCTTGGAATTATATTAATATTTCTCACTACAGAAAGCAGGACTTTTGGAGAAAAGACGCATTATACATCTGAGGCAAGAAGCATACAATAAACTTAAAACACCTGCCATCAAAAATCCAGCAAAAATAATTTGAGCTCAGTCTTCTCAGCTCTGCTTACTATTTAGGTAACCTTGAGGAAGAAGTAGCATCTGGTCACTTTCAGGGACTTCCTGAGACTACTCAGTTGTTCTTCACACTTGCCCACAGCCAGTCTGGTGGGGCATTTTCTCAAATGAGGTTCCTCTTTCCAAATTACTCTAGCTGTGGCTTGTGTCAAGTTGACATAAAACTAGCCAACACACCTTATCTTTTCCATTCCAGCTTATTTTATCTGGAAAAGTTAACACGGTCCATTAAACTGTTTGTACTCCTACTGGGAAATACTTCAGAGTGCTTAGAGGCAATATGGAAGGAAGATAGAAGGGGGCAGTAAGTCATTTGAAGTGCAGATAGGCCATACCAGCTAGTATTCAGAGCAAAGCAGTGGGGTGCAACTGAAATCCACTTAAAATTGCCTACAAAATTTTCATGAAAGGGATTTGGGTTTCTTACTTGAGTTAGTGGCTATTCTAATCACTGATAGAAGGAGGAGACAATGGTAAGTTTGGAAAGATTCTATTTGGAAGTGATTTTGCATACAATTAAGAATTTAATAAGTGTTCATAAGGGAGATTGGCCTGAAATTCCCTTTCTTTGTTGGGTCTTTTTGAGGTTTAGTTATCAAGGTGACTGTGGCTTCATAGAATGAGTTTGGTAATGTTCCTTCTCTTTCTATGTTGTGGAATAGTTTGAAGAGCATTGGTGTTAGCTCTTCTTTGAAGGTCTGGTAGAATTCTGGGCTGAAACCATCTGGCTCTGGGCTTTTTTTGAATGGGAGACTTTTGATGACTGCTTCTATTTATCTTAAGGGATATAGGACTATTTAATTTATTTACCTGGTCTTGATTCAGCTTTGGTAAGTGGAATCAATCAAGAAAATTGTCCTTTTTGTTTGTTTGTTTGTTTAGATTTTCAAATTTTGTGATATATAGGCTTTTGAAGTAAGACCTAATATTGTTTGGATTTCCTCAGTGTGTGTTGTTATGTCCCCCTTTTCATTTCTGATTTTGTTGATTTGGATGGTGTTTCTCTGCCTTTAAGTTAGTTTGGCTACAGGTTTGTCTATCTTCTTGATTTTCTCAAAGAACCAGCACTTGGTTTCATCAATTCTTTGTATTCTCTTTGTTTTTATTTATTTTGATCATTTTCTGCAATCCATTCCTCTCCCATGTATTAGCTTCTTTTTGTCCTAGAGCTTTCAGGTATGCTGCTAATTTATGAGTTTGAATTCTCTCCAATTCCTTTATAAAGGTACCTGCTACTATGAATTTTCCTGTTAGCACTGCCCAAAACTAAAGTCCAAGTGGATCAAAGACCCCAATATAAAATCAGACCCACTAAATCTGTTAGAAGAAGAAATGGGGAAGAGCCTTGAACTCATTGGCACAGCAGACAACTTCCTGAACAGAACACCATCAGCACATGCTCTAAGAGCAACAATCAATAAATGGGACCTCATGAAACTGAAAAGTGTTGTAAAGCAAAGGACACTGTTGTCAGAACAAAATGACAGCCTATGGATTGGAAAAGGATCTTCACCAACCCTATATCTAACAGAGGGCTAATATCCAGAATATATAAAGAGCTCAAGAAGTTAAACAGCAACAAATCAAGTAATCCAATTAAAAAATGGGGTACAGAGCTAAACAGAGAATTCTCAATAGAGGAATATTGAATGGCAGAGAAATACTTAAAGAAATGCTCAATATCCTTAGTTATCAGGGAAATGCAAATCAAAATGACCCTGAGATTTCACCTTACACCCACCAGCATGGCTAAAATCAAAAACTCGAGTGACAACACATGATAGAGAGGATGTTGAGAAAGGGAACCCTCCTCCATTGCTGGCAGGAATGTAAACTTGTACAACCACTCTGGACATCAATCTGGTGCTTCCTCAGACAGTAATGGTGCTACCTCAAGATCCAGCTATATCACTCCTATACATATATCCAAAATATGCTCAAGTATACAAGGACATTTCCTCGACCATGTTTGTAGCAGCTTTATTCGTAATAGTCAGAAGCTGGAAACAACCCAGATGTCCCTCAACTGAGGAATGGATACAGAAATTGTGGTACATTTACACAATGGAATACTACTCAGCAATTGAAAACAAGGAAATCATGAAATTTGCATGCAAATGGTGGGAACTAGAAAAGATCATCCTGAGTGAGGTATCCCAGAAGTAGAAAGACACACATAGAATATGCTCACTTATAAGCATATTAGACATATAATATAGGATAAACATAGTAAAATCTGTATATCTAAAGAAGCTAGGCAAGAAGGAGGACCCTGGGTAAAAGGATCAATCCTCATTCAGAAAGGCAAACTGAGTGGACATTGGAAGAGGAGGAAAACAAGGAACAGGACAGGAGCCTACCACAGAGGGCCTCTGAAAGACTCTACCCAGCAGGGTATCAAAGCAGATGCTGAGACTCATAACCAAACTTTGGGCAGGGAGATAGAAAGACCTGGAGGAGACAGGAGCTCCACAGGGAGAGCAACAAAACCAAAAATTCTGGGCATAGGGGTTGTTTCTGAGACTGATACTCCAACCAAGGACCATGCACCGAGATAACCTAGAATCCCTGTACCGATATAGTCCATGGCAGCTCAGTATCCAAGTGGATTCCCTAGTAAAAGGAACAAGGACTGTCTCTGACATGAACTGATTGGTCTGTTCTTTGACCACCTCCCCCTGATGGGGGAGCAGCCTTACAAGGTCACAGAAGAAGACAGTGCAGAAAGTCCTGATGATACCTGATAGGCTAGAGTCAAATGGAAGGGGAGGAGGACCTCCCCTATCAGTGGACTGGGGGAGGAGTATGGGAGAAGAAGAAAGAGAGAGGGTGGGATTAGGAGGGGATGAGCAAGGGGACCACAGCTAGGATACAAAGTAAATAATCTGTAATAAATAAATAAACTTAAAAAAGAATTTAATAAATAACTGGACAAGAGAGCTGGAGCTCAAGAAGATGCAAGAGAGAAAGTGGGGAACGCTAATTGAAGCCAACAGTACAGGGATAGAGCAGAGAAAGAAATCAGGGGTGAGGAAAGAACACTGAAAATGTCTGCATCTGAGAGGAGGCAGAAAAATAAAAGAAGAAGCAATGCAGGGAAGTAGAGAGTGAGCCAGAAGCCACCTGGGAACTTCCCAAGGAGGGAACAGTGTCCAGCACTGAAGAAAGACCTTGCAAGGCAGGCTTCAGAGATGAGGAGGCTATGACAAACTGGACGTAGGTACAAAAGGAATCAGGGATGGTTTAGAGAGCAATTGTGGAGAAAGAGGACATACCATTTTAGGTGTGTCCCAGGCAGTGGGTGAAGAAGAGGGACTGATCACCCACCCAAGAAGGCAAGGTCTGCCTTTTCCATGGAGAGAGCTGGCACACAGAAAGCCTGCAGTGTTTATGGGACTCAGCGTTGCTCTGGGATCCAGCACTAGTTCGTAGTTCTGAAAAGAAGGGTGGTGACGAAGGACACAAAGCAGAAAGCCACCTGCTCTTAGGGCTGCCCACACAAGGCAAAGGGAGGAGGCAGCTCACTGGACTGCTGGCTTCTAGCATCTATGTAGAGCAGTTTCTGCTCCTGAGCATACCTGGGGAACGGGGCTCACAGAGGCCCTCACCAGCTCAGTTGTCTGCAGCCACCACCACCTTCCTGCGTGTGCTCCTGACTTCTCAGCGCTTGAAGTGCTGGGAGCATCTTACCATCATCCTGTTTTCATCGTTTTGAGTTCAATCTTAATGCATCCTCTTATTAGCTACTGTAGTGTTGCTGCGATAAAACACCATGACTAAGACAACTCATAAAAGAAAGTGTTAAATTGAGCTTACAGCTTCAGGGGTTATAGTCAGTGATGGTGGATGAGGCATGGCCATAGACAGTTGAGAGTTCATACCTCATAGCAGCTGAGAGTTCATACCTCACAGACAGAAGGCAGAGAAGACATGGGGGAGCTTCAAAGTCCATCAGCAGTGACACATCCTCCAAGGCCACACCTCTTCAGGCAGCCAAACATACAAACCTATGTGTGGGGGGGTCATTGTTGTTCAAACCATGACTAGTTTTGTTTCCACTTGTTAATGATTTTATTTCCTTAAAAAATACACTAAGGTATACTACTAGTAATTCAAAATTGAAGAAAATATGGTATTTTCTCTATCGATGACTCCTTCTTAAAAACCGAACATTTAGATTAAATATTGTCTTAGTTACAGCTTTTACTGCTATGATAAAACACCATAACCAAAAACAATTTGTGGAGGAAAGGGTTTATTTCATCCTACAAGTTATACTCACTAAGAACTCAGTGCAGGAACCTGGAAGCAGAAACTGAAACAGAAGAGTGGGGTGCTGCTTACTAGCTTGCTCTGCATGGCCTGCTCAGCTTGCCTTGTTACAGAACCCAGGACACATCACCCTCTTGTCCAAATCTGTGCCCAAACCTACGGGGATTTGTCATGTTGGATGAGGCCTCCTCTGTTTGCCTCACTTTTCTCACCTCTGGAAAGGCTGCCTCTTGTTTATGGCCACATCCAGGGTCACTGGAGCTTAGGATTTCAACATATGAATACAGAGATCACAAGGTGTCAGCCTTGACACCACTCGGGTCTGTATTTTTATAAATCAAATACAGTGACATTGTCTACAAAGTAAATGACAAAATGTAAGTGTGTTAGTCAGTGTCCTATTGCTGTGAAGAGACTGGACCACAGAAACTCTTATAAAGGATAACATCTAAGTGGGGCTCTAAACCTTACAGTTTTAGAGGTTTAGTCCCTCATCATTATGGCAGGAAGCATGGCAGCTTGCAGACAGACACGATGCTGGAGAAATTGCTGCGAGTCTGTATCTGGATCCACAGGCAGCAGAAAGAGAAAGACACTGGGCCTGGCTTGACCTTCTGAAAGGTCACCCCCAGTGACACACTTCCTCCAACAAGGCCACACCTCCTAATCCCTGTCAAGCAGCATCATTCCCTAATGACAAAGCATTCACATCTATGAGCCTGTGGGGACCGTTCCTATTGAAACCCCCCAAAACAAGTATTGTAATTAACTGTGCACTGCCTTTTCAGCTCCTTACCCATCTGTGGGCAGGCAGATTTTGTATTTTGGTAACTCCTGAAGCATCTTAAGGTTTTCCTTTTTTTTTAAATTTAAATTTATTTATTTTTATCTCAATCACAGGTTAGGTACTTTGCATCCCAGGCGTAGCCTCCTCCCTCATTCCCTCCTACCCTCCCACTCCCTCCCTCATCTCCCTCCTTCCCGCCCGCTCCAAGTCCACCAACAGGGGAGGACCTCCTTCCTTTCCATCCAACCCCAG
>CM053751.1:30571129-30623377 GCA_028658305.1 Pachyuromys duprasi
GCAAGAGCCACAAGAGCCTGGGAAGGCCGTCTGGACAATGGGTAACGTCTGTCATATTAGTCAATACATGGAGCACTTGGATTATGCTTCCTGCGGTAGTTTTTCCTTCTCGGGTCTCTGATGAGTTTGAGGATCAGTTTAACAGCAGAAACAAAGGCTTCAGCTGCCCTCTCAAAATGTAGTTTCTGTAAGGTCTGAGCCTCTGATACAATGTTTGAGGGTCTGAGAAGGTGTTTTAAGGTTGGTGATAGGAAAGTAATTTCAGGTATATAAAGACTCTTTCCCTCACTGTGCTACAGTTTTTGTATTAAGGCTGTTCAGAGCTTTAACATTAATCAGATGCTAAATTGTCTCCCAAGCCAAATTGTCTCCTTTTGTAAACTTAAAAAGATTGTTGTAAGCTTCAGGAATTCCACTGGAATCCACAGGTCAGGCTCCAGATAAGTACTGCCAATTAACAGCCATGGTTCTAAAAGTCCATTAGCCTAGGAGTTAAATTCCTTGACTTTATCTTTTGCCCTAATATATATGTTCCAGCATTCTGTTTCCTCAAGAGCTGCATCCAGAACTCAGGTGCTCTGGCCTAAACCTCACAGACCACATCAGCAGGACCTGCAGTTTCCTAGCTGTAGTTAGTCTCACAGACCTTGGACAGCAAATAGAACCCCCTACTCTTGGGACTTGGCCAACATTCCAGCTTTTTACCCCACTCCCCAAGATCAACGACCCAATGTCAGCCAGAAGTAGCCAGAAAAGATTTTTTCCCCCGTTATCCATTTATCATCAATAAAAGGTTGGATGTTAAGTTCCTATCTGCTGCAAGGCGTAGCTGCCACACCCTGTCTTCCACTTAGGGGCAGGGCTTCTCTCCCACAGGCCCTTCACTATATAACCAGAATCTTGGTTCTGTAGTTCCCTTTTCTGCCCTTTCTCCCCCTTTTCTCCCTCCCTTCCCTCTCACCCTTCCTCCCACCAGCTCCCGTTTCCCCTCCCCCTCCCTCGCTGCTCCCAATAAACCCGCATTAATATAATACGGCTTTGTCTCGCCATTAGCTCATTCTGTTTTATTTAATCAGTCACCATCAAACTGTATAGACTCCCACTCCATGGCCAAGTCCTTCTAAGTTCTCCATGCCTCAATCAATAGACAGCCTGTGGGAGTTCATCCACAGGACTGATGGCTCCCCGGCTGCCTGGGCTACCATGCCATTTCAGGCTTGAATGCAGCAAGTTTTTAAATCCTATTTTCCAACACTCTCTCTTCCTAGGACGCTAAGGATCATTTTGGATGGAAACTCTAAGCTCATCTTGCACCCATTCCTGGCTCTGCCTGGGTCCTTATCCACAGAGGCAACTCTGAGGTCACGTTTACAAGAGGGGACAGGCAGAAAAAGTGTTCTGCCAAAGACAGCGGTGTATTCACCACCAATTATCAGGCTGAAAACAAAAGAAAACACGTCAGAAATAACTTCAATGATTTTAAAACTTTAGACCAACCAATGATAAGGCGGCCTGGGCAGTGAGACTCTGCTTCAGTTTTGACTCCCAGTTTTCTAAGGCTTCTTAAAAATGCTTGGACTACTTCCTTAAGACATTCACAGGCGAAGTTGCAGAGCTGCTTTCTCCAACCGCCCACACATACCTGCCCTCCTCCTCCCGCTGACTCAGCGCCCAGCCTCCTCCCACGCAGCCGACTTAGTGACCCGCACCCACTTCCCACAAACCCACGCGCTTCTCTCCTTCACACAGGTACAAATATTCACACTCCCACTGCTCTGCAGACAAAGCACACTGCTAATGTTAGGGGAGGGTTCCCCCCTCCCCCATGACCATTATGTTTCTTTTAATTCACAAGCTTTACACAGCACACAGCACAATGAGTAGCTGATGACATTATTTATTCTTAAGTTGGTTTTTCAAAACTCCCTCATGTTCAAAATTGGATTTTTCTATTTTTGAAAACTCCACCCAAATGTATACACGGAGAATTGGACTTTTTTTTCAGGAAGAACAGATGCCCTAGGGTTTGTCCAAATTAAAATATTTTACTCACATTTTGCAGGGAGCGGGCGCACCTACGAGACAAAGGCTTTCTGGGGTGGGCATTCGCTCTGAGGGTGTTTGAGCTACAGCTGGCATCAGCGGGCTGCCTGACAAGATTAATTGGCAGCGAATTAGACCAGTGCAGTCCAGAGCCAACACCAGAAAGGAGGACCAGCCCACTCATCAGGCCCTGCCAACACCTCTAGATCAGCTGAGCGTGGGCTGGGGGAAGGCAGGGAGGCCAGGCTCTGGGGCCTTTGTGTTCCCAAGGCTAGTAAAAGGGCCGCCTCCATTTGTGGCAATGATATTTTCTTTTTTCTGCTTATGTATATCTGTGTGTCTTATGGTGGGCAAACCCATGCCACGATGCAGGTGCAGAGGTCAGAAGACATCGGGTGTGTGTCGTTCTCTTCTCCCTGGTTTTAGGCAAGGTTTCCTGTTCACAGCTGCTTGGCACAGGAAGCGGGCCAGATCTTTAGGAGTTCCCCAAGAATGCCTCCCGCTTCCTAAAAGGCACTTTTTGATTAAGGCTGTGAGCAGCGGCATCAGCTTTGTGTGGGTCCAGAGGGTCCTCACACTTGTGTGGCCAGAGCTTTAGCCTCTTTTCCATCTCCCCAGCCTCCATGACAACTGTTTATCTTTGGGGGTTGATATTATATGCCACACGATGTGAGCTGAAACAATTCTATACAGTAACTCAGCTCCTCTTTAAAAGGAGATACAAGCAAAATGGTGGATTTTTAAAAATACTGGACTGACCTGTGTTTACTGGTTTTACTCTATCATTCATAACTGATGTGAATTCTTCAGGAAGGAACAGAGGCCTTTACTCTCCTTTTCTCTCTAAGAATCGAGCATGCTTGACATATAACACCCTGGTTGGGGAATTGAGAAGTGGTTTTCTGTCCTGGTGGGTTCTGTCAAGCAGCTGGAGGGCCAGTTTTAATCCCTTTCTGCCTGCCTGTCTAGTATACTCTGCTTTATATTTCCACCAATTTGATCTGTTCTCATGCATTTTAGCACTTCCTGTCTTTTATCATCTTTAAACTTAAAAGTCTTCTCGGCTCCTTGGGACTTTTCAAGCACATCTCTGTATGTTTAATTTCATATCATTGTAGAAAGCAAAGCTCCTCACTTAAAAAGTCTCCATATAAGAGGATGCAAAAGCAACAAGGGAGTGTCTCCTGTCACTTCATAGTCCCCTGTGGTGATAAGACTGTAGCCAAACGTCAAGGCGCTACTTCCAGCAAAGTATGGCAGAATGAAAATGAGTGTGCCTGACTCTCACTAGGCCAGCAGAGCAGTGTGAGCAAAGCAGATCATTTGGTGACAGTGCTGTGCTGTGTGTGTGTCTCCTGAGAGTTCAAACGCTGCAAGCTCAGTCATCAGTGTAGCCATGCTGGGAAGCCTCTGCTGGAGATTAGTGGAGGGTATCTGAGTCTTTGTATGAGAGGTAAATAAACTATTTTCTTCATGTGTTGCTCAGGTACTTTATTACAACAGCAGCAACAACAAAAATGGTCTAACATTTTTTTTGTTTTTTTGGAGGAGCATGGAGGAGGGTTAACAGCTCTACTGTGAATGAGAGCTGAAGCCTAGGTGTGGATAAGACATTTCACTGTGAAGATCAGGTCAGGATTTAGTTATCTCCTTTGAAACAGAAGGGAGTGTGGTACAGACTTTTGTTGAACACATATGTATTCAACTATTTTTATGTCCCAAACACAGAAAACCAGTAGTCACAGTGTTCCCACCTGCCCCAGGATGTAGTGGTGTATTCACAGGAAACCAAAGGCAAACCAGTACATCTGCAGACAGAAGGGTAAGGTACGGGGGCGTAGCAGGGAGCCATGCAGGAAGCTGTACTAGGGATGGTCTTTGCTTTCTCCTGAACACACAATCAAAGCTTTGTTCCTCAGACAGCTGTGGATTATGAAATCAGTTATGATTAATGGGTTATAAACTCAAACTAGTGGATCGGAGCAGCATTTTTATGGGTTGAATTCCCCAGGAAGCAGACTTTGAGATGGTTTGGGGAGTTGAATGTTTGTTAAGGGGGTACCCTTAGAATCAACAGCTATAGAGAGATAAAGAATTGGGGTAATAGAGAGGCAGAGCTGTGACGCAAGGCCCACTGACTGAGTCCTGATGGTATAATGGCTCTTTGGATTTTGTTCTAGTTGAGGCCAAGAAAGCCAGGTCTTTATCCTCTCTCGTGGACTAAAGTGTGCCCCCAAAACCCATATGCTGAAGTCCTAGTGCCTCAGAATATAATACAAGTCTTTGAGTAGGTGATAAAGTTAAAATAAAGTTCTCAAGGTGGGGCCCTCATCTCCAAAGGTGGTGACCTTGTGTAGAGAGACATACCGCCACCTTAAAGCCCATACATAGGAAGAGTCACAATAGGACACAGTGGGAAGGCAGGTGACTGCAAGCCAAGGAGGAGTGGAGAAGCCCAAACCACCCACAGCTTAACCTTACACTCAGCCACAGAATCCTGAAAAGATAAAATTATATTGTTTAAGTCCTGGAAAAGTGATTATTTCATTGATGGGTGAAGTCGCAGAAGAGTGGGCAAGGAAGCTAGACGCTGATACTGAACATTGAACACAGCACCTCAGCAGAATGGTCACATCATGGGGTCCTCACAGAGAATAAATACAGCTCTCTAGAGGGCGCAGAGAACACCAGGTACACAGGACACAGGAAAAGGAAATCCTGTTGCGTGTGCACACACTTGGTGTGTGTGCCAATGTTTAGAAATATATTTCACTGTAAAAAAATGTTCTAGAGTCACTTCCCCGGGCCAAAACAACAAAACAAACAAAAAAATGGGGATTTTTTTCTTTCCTATAAAAACTTAAACAGATCCCATGAAGAGACAAACGTTTTCTCAACCCCAAAGTAACACCCAGTACTGTATAAATACATTCATCTGCCCATGCTGGGCCCCTTATCAACTATTAACCCCCATTTGTAACTATGAGTGGAAAAAAATTAACAGGTTTGTAAAGCACAGCTCTAAAAGAGAAGGCCCACATACTAACCACAAGGGGCCAGAAGGAATGGGCCTTTGCTGCAGTCACTATTAAGTCATCCTGGGAACCTCAGGCATGCTGACTCCAACCAAGGGTTTGGATTATAGCTTTGCTGTTTGCAGGGCTCTGGTCCTTAAAATCAGTAACATCTTCCTTTGGGGAGAAGGGAGTAAAGAAGCAGACACAGTTCGAAATTGCAGGTAGATTGAAAAGATCACAGAGAGTTTGCTTTGTTCCTCTCATAGACAAATCCTGACTTTCAACCATCCAAACTCTAGTTCTGTGAAGCCTCTCCCCTAGACTCAAAAGGATCCCAGTCCTTGAGGCTGGGTGCCTCAACAGTCAGCGTAGTCTCAGAATATATATCTCCCATAAGTGTGGCGACAGCAGGCAGTCACTTGGTTCACAGGGCAAGTGCACAAGGCCTCAGTGGTCCCATTGTGGAGAGCGAGGGTCCCTATCCCAGGAAGGAAACTAGAAAACACTGGTTCTGCTGCCAGAGAAGAAATCGACACAGCAACAACAAGGTAGAGCAACAGGGGCAGATAGGGCTGCTATCTGAAAGCGCCCTCACTCTGGGAGCCCTGGGGAAGCCTTACCACACCCACTGTAGCAATCAGAGCAACTCTTCAGATGAGGTCCTACTCCAAAGCTTCTAATTTGTGGAGAGCTGACATTAAAATCACTACAAGAGCCTTTTTCAGATGCATCCTTACTAAAGTATATATGCACAGGTACCTATGCACGTGGGTGTACATGGATGAGTGTGTGGACTTGTGTGTATGTGGCACGGAGGCCAGTGATAAGCATCCTTTTTTTTTTTTTTTTTGAGACACTATCTGTCCCAGTTTGCTTTCTGTTGCTATGAGAAAACATTGACCACAACTAATATGGGGAGGCAGAGTTCATTTCATGTTCACTTTACAGTCCATCAAGAAAGAAAGTCAGGGCAGGAGCTCAAGATTCTGGATGCTGAGGCTATGGAGCAACACTGCTTACTGTCTTTCTTTCCGTGCCTTGCTCTGCCTGTTTTCTTCTACACCCATCATGAATCAAAACTGTACCCTACAGGCTTGCCCATAGGCCAGTCTGATGGGAGCAATTCTTTAGTGGAGGTTCCTTCTTCCTAGTTGACTCTAGTGTGGGTCAACTTTGCAAAACTAACCAGCATGGCTGACGCCTTTGCCAGCCGATCACACAAATACATCAGCATTAAATGACCTTTCCTTGCTTATCCCCAAGATTTCATCTTACTATAACTTTGAAGGCCCTATAGGTTCATTCCACAGATTCCTAATCCAAGCTATCACTTGAACACTCCTGATAGTCTTTGCTTCCTTCCGAAGCTCCACGAGTCAGGTTTCTATCATCTGTACTGCTCCCAGCATCATCTTCCAAGTTCTCACAGAACTCCAACACTCGACAGCATTTTCAGCCCAAAGTCCCCGATGCGTCCATAACCTTCATTAGGACACAACAGTATTCCACGTTCCCCATACCAGTCTCTGTTTTAGTATTTGACAAAACACTGAGCAAATACAACTTGGGGAAGACAAGGTTCACTTTATCTTACAGTTTGCAGTCTATTAAAGGAAGCCTGAGCAGAAGATCAAGGCAGGGACCTGGAGAGGGAAAGGAGCAGAGACAACTGAGGAACACTGGCTTCTGACATACTTGGCTTTCTTTATTTTTTTAAAGATTATTTTATTATTTTATGTGCATGGGCTTTTTGCTTGCATGTATGTTTGTGCACCGTGTGTATACTTCACACCCACAAAGGTCAGAAGAGAATGTTCAGTTCCCTGGACTGGAGTTACAGGCATTCATGAGAGACCATGTGGGTGCTGGAAATTGAACCCAGGTCTTCTGGAAGAGAATTGTGTTCTTTAACCACAGAGGGACCTCTCTCCAGCCCTGTCAACCTGCTTCTTACATAACCTAGGCCACGTGCCTAGGGACAGCAGCACTCACAGTGTGCTGTGATGGCAATCCATGCCAACTAAGGGGCAGAGAAGGCTTTCCCTGCCAGAGACAGATACTCCTTTTGTAAACTTTGTATACTTTGTAAAGAAAGCCTCAGGGCACACAAGTGGCCTTGTCCCCAGATTTCCCTCACAGCTGTTTTCTAAGGGCTATAACAGCCATTCCCAGCCCTAAAGTGGGAGAGTGGCCAGGCCACACTTTATAAGGAAAAAAATCCCACCAATCCCTGAGCTTGCCCCAAGATCAGGCACAGGATCCCTCTAATTCCCAGCCACCCTGTAAGGGTCCACCCACCCCCTAAGCCCCATATGAATCTTGTATTCTGCCCTGTTCTCTGTTCTTCAACCCTGAGCAGAGGCAGCCACCCTCCTGGTTTGTTTGTTTGTTTTTCCTCCAGTAAGCCTCTTGTGAGAGGTTTGTTGTGCGATGTGACTTTGTTGTATTCCTTGGCTCCAGGCTGCCAGGAGACCTTTCCCATCCAAGGTGTAATGTGTACATTTGGTGCAGTGACTTGGATACTGGTTCCTGAGTTCCCCCTGGGGAACAAGAGGGTCTGAGCCACTCTGGGACCCTATCCCCTCATTTCTAGTCCATCTGCAACACACTCACCTTCCAGCTCACTGATAGCCCGACACTCCATCCACCAGTGGCATTTAGGTAAATTTCCCCTTTGGTCTGTGTAAACACTTCACTGGGTCCGAGGAAGTGACAGCTGGGCATCTAGCACCCCTCTGGTACCCTTGGAGTCATTAAGTCTATGGCTGGCCCTCTTCACCTGGTACAGTCCTACCACGCTCAGAGCTTACAGACTACAGCTTCCTTCATCAGTCATTTATAAAGAAAATGCCCCACAGGTGTGTCCACAGGGTGATCTGATGGAGACAATTCCTCAACTGAGGTCCCTTCCTCACAAGTGCCTATAGTTTGTGTCGACCTGACAAAAACTGTCACACTGTCTGGACCTGGAGTTCGCTGAGTGGGCTATGCTGGCTGGCCAAATCCAGGCCCCGTCCCTGCCTGGTCAGTGCTGGGATGACAGGCATACAGCACGCCTAGCTTTCTGCTTGACTACTGCGGATCCTCACACAGCAATCGCGTTCCCAGTGGAAGCGTCTCTCCGTGCTCTGCCTGTGAAAGTTTAAAGGAAGTGTAGTCACCCCTCCGCAGCCTCAGGCCCAGTCAACAACAGATAAAAACATATTTAGCTTCCCCCCCCCCCCCGAATGAAACCAGTTGTTCACTTCTTGGCATTGATCCCTAAACAACACAATGTAATGGCTATTTTCATTTTATTAGGTTTTATAGTACCCTAGAGATGCTTTAAAGTATCTGAAATGTGTGCATAAGTTATCTGCATATACTAGGAAGTGGGAATCTGTGGATGTTGGTGTCCTTGGGGGCAGGAAAGGGTTTGGGAAGCAGGGGTGTCTTGGAACAAATTCCTTGAGTATAGAAAGATGATTATAGTTGAATTTACATCAGGGCCTGGACTTTCCAAGTCGAAAAGGAAATCATGCAATACTAGGTTGATGAATGACCCTTAGGTTTATGAATAAGTTTAAAGAAATCTCAGCAGCATGTAGCTTCATGATTGTCAGAGCTTCCAGTCGTCTGTTTCTCTCCTGTTGCTCAGGCGTGAGCATACTTGGAGGTCACAGGCCAGTCTATGCTCTCCCCCAGGAACCAGGTAGAGCAGCAGAGACTGTACTTTCAGTATAGGGAGACTTCCCATGAGCGCCGTTCTGTTTTTATTTAAGATTCATGGAGTGGACCTTAGTCACACGACTATATGTAGTTATAAGCATGGCTGCAAGCTGACTGTGGCCTCTAGCTGGGTAGCAGCATGGTCAGATTAAAACAGTTCTGTTAGCCTAAAAGAGAATGGAAACTGGATATTTGTTTGGCAACCAGGAACCTTCAAGTTTCAGTAACTGCCGTGTAATTTACTTCAAACAAAGCCAATCTGCCAATTCATTATTCTATATGCAGTTCTAGGATAATATAAGCATTGTGGAAGACCAATTAGCAAAATCAGTACTTGGAGTCTTGATTACATATTTCTTATTGGATTTAATAATGTATGCTTTATTCAGTGCAGGTAGGAAGTAAAAACTCAAATTTTGAAGTTGACTGTATGGTTGGCTGTGTGAACTTAGGAAAATTACCAAAACATTTGGACTTGGTTTTCTCTTATGTATGATGATAATTATGCCTATAAGGTTTTGGAAAATTAAATAAGTTGACAAATGCATTACATTATATAGATAAGATTGAGTGCATTCAAAGCGGTATGACCATAGGTAATGTGTATCAAATAGTGTCTGGCCTACAAAAAAATTCAACAAATTTAGTTATGACTTTTTCTTTGTGTATGTGTGGTATGTGTGTATGTGAGTGTTCCTGTTGGTGTGTATGTGAAGACGCATGAATATGGAAGAAAGAGATTGATGTCAGGTGTCTTTCTTTATCCTTATCTACCTTTCCTTGCTGTTGTTGTTTTTGAGACAGTTTCTCACTGAACCTGGAGCTCCTTGCCTGAGCAGGATTAGTTGGCCAGTGGGGCCAGAGTCTTCTCTATCTTCTGCAGTGTGGCTCTGGGATTATAGGCATGCTCTGTAATGTGCTTCATGGTGGGACATGCCTCGGATGCATGAAAGTCTGGGTCTGATCCTCAGCAATGAAAAGATGGGGTATTTGTCCCTACAGTCAAACTACCGGGCTTTACTGGAGCCAATCAATGTTACCTGTAGCATCGTGAAAGAAAAAGGGTATTAATAAAATCTGGCAATAATTGGTTTGTGCCTGTCCTCCTCTTCTCCACTTCCCCCTTCTGACACACTATGCAGATGATGCAATCCTCTCTCTCTCTCTCTCTCTCTCTCTCTCACACACACACACACACACACACGTGCACACACACATGCAGTGTGGCAGTCTCCTGTCACCGCTGGCCTGTACAGATCTTGCTGTCTTCACTACCACGCTGCACGTCCCCCGCAGCCCTTCTCAGTCAGGTTCCCTAATGACTTCTGATTGTTTAAAAGACAAAATCGCCCAAGCTGGGGCCAAAATATCATTTCCATATTCTTCTGTATCATTTTCTGGGGCTTTTCTTACTTTTCCTTAAATAGCTGCACAAATATGAGAGAGGATGTTTTCTTTTTAGGGGAAAAAAAAAGCCTTTCAGGAAGTTCGGTCTCGCCTTTGTAGGACTGTAAGCATCTAGCATGAATGAGGGTCGGGATCAGTCTCACCAACACACCCTCCAAAAGGAAAGGCAATACTTAAGACAAAGTGTGATGGGTCATGGCATTAAAGCTATAGTTAAGACACTTCTCACCTTATTTACATTAGAGAAATTGGATTCGAGGGCGTTCTTGGAAAAAAGGACAAAATTGTATTTTGTAACCAGGGGCCTTCAGTTTTAGCAACTTTGTTTTTGTTTGGTTTTGTTTTTTAGGAAAGGGTAAATAAAGCCCAGGCAACACACACCTTGTCAGTTTTACTTGGTAAAACCAGGAAATCACGGGCGTTGCTTTTGGTACATTCTCTTGGCAACACTGGGATCCTACGGCCATGCATGGAGTCAGGAGAAATCTGACATGAGGCGGGGCACTCATGTGGCCGTTGAAGCTGGAGACGCTTGTTCTGTAAAGGAGCAACAGAGGTGCTCTTGCAGTCTGCCACACACGCGTGGGCTAGGTCCAATGTACTAACAGCCAGACAACTTTCTTCTGCATTTTGCTTTTTCAAAAAGAGGTTTTAAAACATTATTACATGGTCTTCTTAATTATAAAGTACCACTTTACACTACATGCATTGAGTGTATTATTTAACTCTTTTTGTTGAAAGTGTAGAATGTTTCCAGCTCATTGCTATTATAAACAATGCCACCAGAGTTTTTCATGAGTGTAATTAGTTTTTTATCTTAGGCGATGATTCTCTTAGAATGAATTCCCAGAACCGCGATTACTGGGTCAAAGGGTGTGTGAACATTATATTCTCTTAGTTCTTATTCTAACTTGGTTTCTGAGAAGGCAGTTATGAATTGGTCCCCAAAGGAAATGTGCATATTTTTCTATAAATGTGGGTGGGAGAAAATTTCATATATTCTCATAGGTAGATTATTTTCAGCTTTCAAAGCCAGGCTGGAAATGACATAGGACAACCTAGGGTGTGGGTCTAATGCCTTCTTCGGTCACTCCCACCTACAGCACTGTGTTGTGGGCAAAGCCTTGTTTCTCTGTACCTCAGATTCCTTTTTTATTATTATTTTAAGATTGGGACTACAAATATTTTCCTCACGAAGTTGTGTAGTGATCATTTAAGCTGCTGATATATACCCTGATCTTCCATTTTGCCACCTGTTGAAAATGTCTTCCCCCTTTGAAAATGAACATGGCTTGTGACAGATTTTAGCCAAGATAATGAAGACTGGGGTGATGTGTCGAATGTTCCAGATAGTACCAGCGCTTTAGACTTGAGTCTTAGAGTAAGGCTGGCACAGAGCAGAGACCCAACTAACCTGTGAGAGAGCTGAAATTGATGGAGAAGTAAGCCATTGGGGTCCTCTGTCATTCCAACATAACTTAGTCAGCCCTGACTGCTGATGGCTTTCTGGGGAAGGTGGGCACACCTGTGATGTTGAGCCCATAGTCCAGCCTTAGGACTGTATCCCGTGCCGTAATAACTAGTATGCATTAAATGCGTCTTTGTGCGGGGCATTCATAAACAGTATTGTTACAATAGCCATGCTGGCGTATGTAACAGTCTCCTCTAGGATTTCATGGTCTGTAGTTTGAAAACAAAAATGGAAAGGTTTATAAATTGTAAATTGTGTGCTGTTCTGAGACTAGTGATGGAATCCTGCTCTGGTCCACTCTGTCTCACCCAGGACATGTAGCATCTCTATGTGCTGTTCTAGTCTAAAAATAGCCACACGAACCACTCAGACTCCAGACCCAGTTAGATATGGATGGTTTACTGAACACAGCACCTCAAGACTGGTCAGACCAGAGACACAAAAAGGACTCGGGAGCCTAACTGTGATATCTGCTAGGCCTCACAGCAGGGTTTTTATAGAAAAAAAAACAGATGCAAAAGACACAGGGAGGGCAGGAACACAGTTTGGCTAACTGTAAAAAGCAATATTACGTTTTTGGCTAACTAGACAAAGTATTATCAGCAAACCTTTAAGCTGATTGGTCCTAACTGAAGTAAGTGAGGCAGGGCCTAGGGTCTCCTAGAGTACATCTAAGGGGTAGCCAGGTGTGCAGATAAGAAGGGTGCAACCAGAGTGTAGCCAAGTAAATAGATAATAAAGCATGAGCACTGAATGAGAGTAAAATATAAGGCCAGCTCGATAACTAGTGGGGTCCCCTAGTGTCAGCTATAAACAACTGCTTCCAGGAAGCAGAGCTGAGAAGTATAAAATTTTGAATTCAGTTTCACCTTAAAAACAAAATGGACGCTGGGATGGCTGCAGTTTTGTGTCAAAGCGGACTTCCACATTCCGGGCTGCAGCGTGCGGTGCTCTCACAGTGTCTATGTGACACACCAGTTGGTCACTCAGCAGCTGCCCCAACTTCTGCAAGACTGTCTCTGTGTTATTTGCTTATGTTAAATTTATTATTTTTAATATCTCCAAAAAGAGTAATGCTGGTAACCTTATTACAGAACAGACTCTCTCATAGCAACCTGTGTATGAAAAAACATAGTGCACATAGGGATTGATAGCATTCATAGTTTCAGGCACCCACTACCAGCACCTTGGGATGTGTCCTGAAGGGTAGCTGAGGACAACTATACGGTGAAATGCTTTGTTTTCTAAAAGTGAGCTTGAAGAAGAGGCATCGAAGCCCTGTGTTTCTTCCTATCCTTAATTCGCTTTCTTGTCTGTAAGTTTATGGCCTGATTTTATTTGTGCTTGCTATCACCTTTGTCGTGTGGAATTTTTAATGTTCAATGACTCTTACAATGAACCTGGCAAGGTGAACTGAAGTGAGTTGAGTCAAAGGTAGTGCAGTTGACAACTCAAGCCCTTGCTTGTCCTTCAGAGTGCTCATGAACTGAAGCACCTTTGCCATCTTTCTTGGCTTAAGATGCCAGAGAACAGTCGAAACTCACATGCCATGAACAAAAAGCAAAAAGCTTCAAAATTCAGAAGGAATGAGTCTTATCCAAACACGTTAGATACAGGAAACTGGACACTCTCACAGGTTAGCCCTTCTCCCTCCTCTTCTGACTTCATCCGGTTTACGTACCATACAGTCACCCATTTAAAGCACGTAGTTTAATGGCTTTAAGTGTATTTGTGGAGTCATGAATTGATCATAAAATAAACTTTGGAACATTTTTCATTTCTCAGAAACAGACCCCCCTCCCCTCAGCCATCGCCCACCGCCTCTTCTCAGCAGGCTTCCTTCTGTTAAAGAACTTCCAGGACGTCGGCTCACCAGCACCAACCACAGCTCCTCCTGAGCAGATCCACCCAATTATTTGTACTTCAAAATCTCAAAATATTTAATTTTGTCCAGTTTACCAACCTTATACTTTCCTTGTCATATTACTCCAAATCTTATAGTATGTTTTGTTTTTTTTTTCAACCTGGCTTTAGGATTTCAAATTTTCTCTCCCATTGTTCTCATGAGCTATTCCCAGCTTAGGACCTCTAAGGATTAGCAAAAGTGGTGAACCTACAATTGCTAACTTACCTGATTATTTTGAAGCAATGTTTTGGGAGAAAGAGAGGAATTGAAGTTCATAATTAAAGAGGTTATTAAATATCATGTACAAATTTCAGTTACATATTAATAGCTATCGTGGCTTCTATCTGGCTTATATTTTGTTCCTATTTTTCTTTTCTTTTCTTTCGGCTTACTTTTTCTGAAACAGTCCCTGACTATGCTGCCCATGATGGTCTTGAACATAGAGTTAACCAAACCCTCAGCATACCCTTCCTAGTCACTAGGATTATAGGTATGCACCACACCCAGCTTGAGTAACGTTTTACAGTGTTCATTGCTGTGGAAACTTGTTGGCAACTTGTTGAATCAGATTGTCTAGTGACTGAGATTCGCAGTATCCGAACCATGGGGCCAGAGACAAAGACGGCCAGGCCCAGCACCAGCTCTTAAGGCCCATTGATGGAAAGGACTCTTTCAGGAAAAATGCATCATTCTTGTCAGATTAAAACAGAAGAAGAAGAAGAAGAAGAAGAAGAAGAAGAAGAAGAAGAAGAAGAAGAAGAAGAAGAAGAAGAAGAAGAAGAAGCAGCAGCAGAAAGAATACGAGGATGGAAGAGCAAGGATTAGTGACGTGTTTCCTTTGCACCCTGCGCTAGGTGAATTAAGAATGTAGACACTGCTTCCAGTCTCCACTTGCACAGCGCTGACTGGCTTTTTGTATGTTTTGGAGACAATGGTGCTAGCAACCTGTTAGCCTCTGGTAAAAAGCCAGTCCCAGGCTCTGTGAAGCCCAGACATGTGAGGCTGAATAAGCACATCCTAAGGCCATGAAATATGTTGTCATATTGGACAGTTATGGCAACAGAAAAACAGTTTGTGCTTAAAGGACAACATAAGGATAAAGCAGGCAGTCTGTAGGTAAAAGGACATATATTCTATTTATTCATGAGCTTTGCAAATTCTTACTGCACTCTAGTCACAGCTGCCCTGTTCTTATGAACAGCAAATGCTTCTGTAATAACAGCGGAATAAAGCAATGGGCTGCGAACTCTGAGGGATAAAATGCAGAAACAACAGGACACCTGAACTCAAAACCCTTGAAAAGTTCCAGTTGTGTTTGGAAATCTGTGACTGCAGTGGCTGGGCAGACGATAATGTTGGTGGGATAAATGGAAAGTTGAAAAAGTGTGTCACACCCTGTACACAGAGGTATTTTGTCCAGCCCAAATACTTGGAGCATCAGAGACTGATACTCCAACCAAGGACCATGTATGGAAAGGACCTCATCCCTGTTCAAAGGAAGCCCATTGGCTGCTCAGTTTCAAAGTGGGTTTCCCAGTAAGGGGTACAGGTGCTGTCTCTGACATGAACTCAGTGGCTGGTTCTCTGATCGTTTCCCACTGGAAGGTGCAGCCTTGCCAGGCCACAGAGGAAGATGATGCAGCCGGCCTTGATGAGACCTGATAATCTAGGGTCAGATAGAAGGGGAGGAGTCCTCCCCTATCAGGGGACTGGGAAAAGGGCATAGGGGAAAAGAGAGAGGGTGGATGGGACTGGATGGAGATGAGGGAGGGGACTACAAAGGGGATACAAAGTGAATAAATTGTAATAATTAAATATATAAGTAAAATTATATTCAAAAAGAAGTCTATAACCTACCTCTAAGTGATATTACACAAAATGTCTAACGAATGCTGCTCACATGTGTCAAGGTCAAAACACCTAAGAAACTATCACAATGAGGAGATCTTGAGGACAGAAGATGACCACAAGTAAAATCAATTTCTAAAATGAGATTCTGCAAAGCAAAACCCCTTGTGTAGAGGTTAAGTCTGAATTGAGTTAGTAACAAAGTGTCCATTTTCATTCAGTAACCATATATATATATATATATATGTATGTATATATATATATCATATGCTATATAAGTATAGCATATACAGATAATGTTTATAACATGGGGTTCTTAAATGCCAAGTTTATGTGTTGGGACTTTATTCTTTGGAAAGGGGGTCACTGAACTTTTAGCATTCAAAAAGAATGATCAAAATTGTTGCTGTTGCCTACTCATATACATGTATACATACACTTTATTTTTGTCTCATTGATGCCTTTTCTTAGATGGTGAATTTTCAGTGGGCAAAGCCAGTATCTGTCTTGCTTGCTTAATGTCCATTGAAGTGTGTAGAATTTTCAGTATTTACTTTATGTAAGTAGCAGTCGTGATTAAAGAGTCATGATGTTGGGCCAGCAAAAGGGCTCCCACTTGCTGCCAGCCTCAACTACCTGACTCTTATCTGTAGTGGCATTTCTAAGAATTCTAGAATTTTGGTTTCTTTTTTAAAAACACAGAACAATTATAAGAATGTGCCTTTCTTTAAAACCCAGGTGTGGGGCTGCCTATGACTGTCCGAAGCGCTTAGGATTTGCCTCGTGCTCTAGCAGAGGCCTGGTTTTGCTAGTTGCAGACTAGGGATTCTCCTATTTCCCTCCATCTTTTTTCTCTCCTATCCAGTGTTGGGGGTGAAACACGGCAGCGGGGGGGGGGGGGGATAAAAGGGAGGAAAAAGAAGAACCCTCAAAGTAGCAAAGGCCAGCTACATTTACCTGTGGGTCATGTGGTGGTGAAGGACAAAGCCAACTCCCACAAGTTGTCTTCTGACTTCTACGTACCTGCGTTGGTGCACACGAGTGCTAGCGCACACGCGCAATTAAAAGATTAAGTTATGAAATATGTCATAAATAGCTTCCATTATTCTTAATGTTTAGTAGACAATTATCCACCTCACTGAAAAACAACAAGGAAACCAGCACCTATGAAGAGCCCTTTGCCTCAGATCAAGTGCTGGGGAATGTGGCTATGCTGTCAGCTGAGGGGGCACGCGTGTCCCGGAAACCAGAGTGGAGTGGAGGTGTATGAAGCTCTGTTAAATGTAAACTGTCTTATCCCCCTTTCATTGCCCTCTATATAGTTCGTAGAATCTTGTAGTCACAGGATGTGAAGGGAGCCACAGCAGGGGACACCCCTACGATTCTGAAGAATGGCCACAGTTGCAGAGACAGAGAAAAGCTGGTTAACTATTTCAAAGCTGCAATGAATGCTTCCTTTAGTGATTTAAGGAGGGAAAACGAGTTTCTGTGGTTTCCAGAAATAGACTTGCCCGCCAGCAACTTCCCTTCCCCCTCTCAGCCTTACTGCAAGACAGCAGGCAGGCACAGGCAGGGCAGACAACTTTCCTGCTGGTGACAGATCACTAACATGCAGAGCAAGATGGAAAGCCGGCTTTCCAGGCTGAGGGAGCCGAGTGGGAAGCGCTGGGGAAGATGAAGGAAAGATAATGATAAGAAGTAGGAGAGGAAGCGCTGTGTGGTAGATGCAGCACAGAGGGCCCTGGGGGCTGCGGAGAGGACGCTCCACGGAAGGCCCTGTGCTGCCCGGCTGTGCGTGGGAGAGTTTGCTACGTGGGTGTGTTTGGAGAGGAAGTTGGGGCTGGTTGGCATGTGTGTGCTGAATGTGTTAGGGAGGGGTTTATTGATGCAGGAGTGGGAGGGTGTGTGCAGAATAGGGTGTGGACTGCGGGGGTGAAGAGAGAAAAGAAGCCCAGAAAGGAGGAGGAGGTAGAGGAGAAGGAGGAGGAGGGCTTTTATGGAGGGCCAGGAACACCCAGTGCACCAGGGAGAGCTGCCAGCTGCCAGGGAGTTAGATCTCCTGTGTGGGAACCGACAGCTCCGAGCAGTGGCTCTGGCCTCGAATACAACCGAGGATGTTTGCCAGATGTTTCACCCATGAAGGGAGGGACGTAGCCTCTGGATCTTCACCACACCCTGATCCAGGCCCTTCCCAGCTCCTGATGTTTGGACTTGTGAGCTGTGGGTATTGTTGGTCACAGAACAGTATTTATTGGCAGACAATGTAGGGGGAAAGAGCTGTGAATTAGAAATACTTCCTAGTCGTGCTCTTCAGCAATTGTTTTGGGGGTGACCTCTGGATCCCTGTTTTGTGTTCCTCTCTCAACTTTTCTAAGTTACAAGGAAGAATACATCAAGCAGCCAAGAGAAAGATAATGTGGGATTAATACCTGCAGTGAAGAGCTATTACAAAGATGAATCCATAACAATTTTTAAGTAGATTTGAGAAAGAACCTTGACTACAGGTATTTAAAAGTAGAAGAGGATGGCATGGGGGGGGGGGTTGCTACAAGCATTTAAACAGAGCAAAGGTAACCATGTGTCATGGTTTGAATCTGAAATGTCTCCCAAGGCTGATGTGTTGAAGGCTTGGTCATCAACCAATAAAGTTCTTGAGGGCGCTCACAGAATTTTTCAACAGGTTAATCCGTTGACAGAGTTATAATCTGCTGCCATTGGTGGAAAGTGGTAGAGATTTGCTTAGGGGAGGTACATTGTTGGTGCTCTCCTCTGTGTCTCAGGCCCCTCTGGCTCTACTTCCTGGTCACAGAAGTGGAGGCAGTGTGAGGTCAGATGACATAAACTGACCACTGACCGTGAGCCAAGATAAACACTTTATGTGTTGTTTGTCACAGCATTAGAAAACTAAGGTCACTTTCCACCCCTCCCTCCATGCCGATCATCTGCGCCCGGCTCTGCAGGGACAGGCCAAGCTGATGCAGGCTGAGTGTGCGGTTCTCAGAGCTGCAGCCTTGCCCATCTGAGGGCCCAACAGTGCTGTACGGTGTCCTGTGCAGAGAAACCCACTGTAGAAACAGACACTGAGGTAGCTGTGTCTTCTGGGTACACTGGAAGAGCAACACTTCTTTCTGGCTTGGCTGTGAAGTACTTCTTAGACTAGGAGCGGGTCTCACCTGAGGGTGGCGTGGGCCGTGTTGGTGTTATGTGATCTAATTTAGCGAAAGAGAAGTTTGAAGCAAAGAACAGTGGTTGAATCCCACAGCTTGTTGGTGAATGGATTTTTCAGAATTTCAAGTTCAAGTATTGAAACACATAGGAAGGGATTTAGGCAGTTTCAGCCCCATGCGAAAGAATTAAAAATTTGGCCAAGACAAAAGAGTAAAAGAAACACACACACACACACACACACACACACCCTGAAAGTGTGGAGACTTGCTTGGAGTGTATTTCTTTTTCAACACGGCAAACAGTAGCGTTAGCTTCTGAAGGTTTCTTGTTCTCTAGGATGAGAAGTTCCCACATGGAAACTTCTGCAACCGTGTCTGCGCGCAGACCTGTGCTGAGGCCACCTCCAAACACCAAGGTTACAGGTATGGGTTCTATTTGATTGCGTTATTTAAATTATGCCACACCAGCAACTTTGTTTTAATTTTCTTATTAAACCATTGGTGGGTTTCATTCAACAAGCTTGAAGTCTTTAAAAAAAAACAACAATTAATATGGCACGAGCTGCTAAGAGGGCTCAGTGGGTAAGGGTGCTTGCCCCAAGCCCTTCTCCTCTTAACCCACTTGTCTTACATTCTCTTTCTCTTTTTAATTAATTTTTTAAAAAAATTATTCACACACAGAAAAATGTATTCACTTGCCATCCCGATCTCTCCCTCCCCATCCACCTAGTCCTCAGAAAGGGGGAGCCCTCCTTCCTCATCAACTGTCCAAGTTGGTAGCAAGTCTCTTTAGAGCTGCCTGCATCCTCTTCCCTCTGTGGCCTGGCAAGGCTGCCCCACCTGAGGGAAGCGATGGAGGAGCCTGAACCAGAGTCCATGGCAGAGAGAGCCCCGGTCTTCCACTTTCTAAAATGTGTGTGTTCTTACAGGGGAGCAGTAATGTTTTCTCTTAGGGCTTTACCGGTAGTTTTTAATCTCCTTGAAGGGTTCGGATAGTGGAGAATGTAGGAGATGACCTTCCTCAAGGAATTCTTTAGGACTCCACGTTTCCAAGCTACTGAGGAAGAGAGCTCTTTCACAGAAATGTAAGATTTTGTGATATGAGGATGGATTACTATGTGTGAGGGCTTGCTTGAATGGCTTTAAGATCCTCCACATCTTGACCATAGTCAAGATATATCATGTATAGGGAGGATGTCCCTTGGGAAGAGTTCCAAGAATGGACTAAGTCCCATTCTAACTGATCAGATTTATCAGCTCACAATGAAAGTCATGGTCCGAAAGGAAGGTTTTTGGGTCTGCAGAGTAACTAAGGTCAGCAGCTGTCCTCTGAATAGTTACTTAGTTACTTTGCTTCAGTGATTTAGAAGGACTTGGATTCCACCCTGTCTCTCATCTCAGAAGAGAGAGTACTTAATGTTGTTCCTCATATTTTAAACTGTGCTAAACTTAGCTACAACCCAGTTCTCCAACACTCTTGTCCATCTGGGCCACAACTAAGTACCAAGAATTATTCAAAAAGTTCCCCAACTAGGCAAAGTAGATGTCATGAAAATTATGCATTTCAACTCATGAGGTCAATGTCCTAGTTTTACATTTCTTGGTATCAGCAGTACTGAAAATTAAAGGTTCTATGTGGAAAAAAAGCTGACTACTGAAATTCTTTGTCGTTAATTGAAGTGGAAAATAGTATAATGTGTTACACAGGAGCTGCAAAACAATAAATCTCTTAAGTGGTAATTAGGAAGTGTATCTAAATAACGAAATGTCTTATAATGCAAAATGACTAAACTATGCTTGTTGGTCATCAAAGTTTGTTGATACAGCTGTTACAAGCTATTTTGTGTGTTTTGTTTGTTTTAGTATCAGTGACAGGAGAAACAATTTTGACAGCTTACACTGTTTCAAGTGTGTGCATTGATTCTGACGTTCTGCGGTTTTTCTCTTCCTTCTGCATTGCTGTTAGAAATATCTGTCTGACTTATAAGAATGTAACTGGGTATTGCTCCTGTAAAAGGATGGCCAAAAGTGATATATTAGGAGATATATGTCCTAATCAAGTTTAGTGCTAAAGAACAAGAGAAACTAGGGAGACATTGGTGCTGTGTGTCTGGTGTTGTGCTGGGCTAGGTATAATTGTTCATAAGAGAAAACTGTTAAATTGGTAATAGCACATTGGTGACTTGAAGGTATATTATGCCACAGAAGAGCCAAATGGCATAAATTAAGGGCCCCTCCATCTCAAGAGAACTAGTGTTCTGGTTAGAGTTTCTATGGCTGTGATAAAACACCATGACCAAAAGCAACTTGAAGAGGAAAGGGTTATTTCACCTTGTAGTTCATAAGTCTGTCACTGCTCTAGAGGTGGTGAGACCAGGGAGAATGGAACCAGTAAATGAGGCACACCAAAAACCAAATTTCTGTGTAGTAACCAACTTATTCAGAGCCGTAGACAATTTGTACTTTGAAGGTTAAGAAAGGTCACATGAGTAAATTTCTCATGAGTTCAAGCTTTATACAATTGGGAGGACAAGCCACATGTGGCAAAAGCATATTTTCCATAGAATCAGATAAAGGATAGTTTAAACATTTGATTGAATAGCATCAACAGGCAATAATGAGTCATCTGAAGGAAACTCACTCCTGTCTGCTAAACCTGGGAGGACTACAGAAACACATTCCAAGAACAAGTCCATGTGTTAAAGAAACTGAGGTCAGGAGACTCTTGTCTTGTTTTCTTGGAATGTTCTCAGGAGCACACAGGCCACCTCACATGACTCCATTCCCGGACCATGTTCTGCCATAAGTCCCTCACTGACAGAGCCAGGGCAGGAACTCAGGATAGGAACCTGGAGGCCAGACAGGAAGCAGAGTACTAGCCATGGAGCAGTGCTGCTTCCTGACTTGTCCAGCTTGCTTTCTTATATACCTCAGGACTACTTGTCCAGAGGTGGCTATATTCACAATGGACTGGGCCCTTTCACATCACTCACTGGTTAAGAAAATGCACTACAGATTTGCCTATAAGCAAATCTTATAGCGACACCTTCCCACCTGAGTGTCTCTTCCCAAATGACTCTAACCTGTGTGAACTTGGCATAAATTAACCTACACAACTGATTGGTAAACATTTATCAGCACATCACTGATTTGCCCATACTTCATATGAACAGATGTGAGATTTCATTATGTATTACAGGGACTACATTGTAATAAGACTGTGCCACACTGTGATGTAGTCAAAGCAGTCCTCAAATCCCAGGGAGTTCTGTAACAGAAGTTTATTTCCAACATTTTATTTTAGTTGGAGACTTAGCTTTGCTTAGTCACATGGCATCCATATGCTGATTGAGCCGCCATCTTCTCTACAAAAAGCTTCAGCATTTACCGCAGTATGGGGAAAAACATCTGGAAACTAAGAGCTGGCTTTTCTATACAGGATCTAGAAATGATATTGACCGTTTTCTACCCATACACTTCCAGTCATAACTGCTCACAAAGAACAAGGTGCCGTGAGAGAATGCGGATGGATGGAGGCAGTTGATTGCTTCATGAGCATCATTGTTTCTGTCACACAGTCACCATTATTTTATATGTCTCTCCAGGAGAAACACTGTCAATTAAGGTATGACATAAAAGTAAATATAGAGACATTTCCATATAGATTAAGAAACTGCTTGTTACTCCTAAATACCAACGAAGGTAAATTGACTACAGTAAGTTGGTATGGTGTTCAAATTTTTGGATATGCTCATCCATACCTAGTGATGATATCTTCATTTGTCTGCACTGTATTAGATTCTGTTCCACCAAGAACATGAAGCAGACAGCATTTCTTCAAACAGAGCTCCTAGACCATAAGCCCTGTCACTTTGAAACTTCCAGTAGAAAACACGGCATGAGGAGAGGCTTCAAGAAATGCATTGGCCCTGGCAAAGGTTTTCCAAAAGTGACTTCCGTAGCTGATTAACTAAGGGACCTGCATCCAACTAAAAGTTCTGTAGAGCAAGTGAAATAACTACCAAGTGAAGAGATGTCTTTGCCAGCTATGCATCCAGCTGGAGATTAATAACCACAATGGATAAAGAGCTAAAATAACACACACACACACACACACACACACAAACAAACAAAAAACAGTAAAAGAAAAGACAATCTAACAAATAAATGGGGAAACAAACTAGACAAATAGTTCTTAAAAGAAGTACAAGTGGCCAATAAACACATAAAAACATTCAGCATCTTTAGCCCCCAGGAAGATGCAAATCAAAACTACACCTGTGATTCCATCTCATTCTAGGCAGAATGACTCTCAGAGCGGTGAGAGCACCAAACACTGGTGAAAATGTAGACTGAAAACTAGAAGTAACTTTATCATAACCAGCCATACCACTCCTGCTATACCCAAAGGACTCTAAGTCAACACGTCCATGTTTTCTGTGTCACTATTCACTGTAGCTCGGTTACACTAGATACCCCTCAATAAAGAAAATGTGAAACACATATACACGAGAGAGAGAGAGAGAGAGAGAGAGAGAGAGAGAGAGAGAGAGAGAGAGAGAGAGAGATTATTCAGCCACAAAGAAGCAAGAAACCATGTATTGAAGAAAAACAGATGTAATGGAGTCATATTAAGCCTATGTGTTCACCAACTGATGAATGGATAATAAAAATAATACACACTAGAATATTATTCAGTTGTTAAAAATTAACATACAAGATTTGCAAAGGTAAATGGATGGAGCTAGAAACACTCATCCTGAGAGAGGTAACCCAGACCCCAGAAGATAAAAATTGCATGCTTTCTCTTATATTAGAATGTTAAATGATGTTACGCATTTAAGTATTTGACATGTGTGCTTCAATCTGAATAATCAGAGAGATTAGGTATCTAGTCAGGGAGCAGGCAGGGAAGGGGGAAATAGAATAGAGTGTTATAAAGAGACAAAACTAGAACTAAACTAGAATTAAATAGGGAGGGGAATGGGGAGAAGGGTAAGGAGGAAGTGTAAGGACAACTGACACTAATAGTCTTTTGACAAACCATGTGTAAACTTATGACTGTAGAAGCTTCCTAAAACATATACCCATATGAAAGGAATCTAAATGGAGTCACTATATAATGAGGGAGACAATGCCTCAGACAGACATCTTATACCACCAAGTAAAACTCTACTACCAGGAATGAGTTACATTCTGTTGAGTTGTTGGCCAAAGGGTCCTGTAGATCCCCCCAAGCACCACAGGCTATGCCCAAGGTTATTGGTTACTTTTCCTGACTTGTAGTAAGGCCCTATTGCTGAAGACACCACTTACTTGTGTCATCAAACATGGAGAAATGGAGCTGGTGCCTAACTAGAAGCCTCACTCACACTGACTAGCATTGCTGGAAGGTACTCGGCATGCTACCAGAGTAGAAAAGTCGTCATCATTATCACCCAGATGAAAAGTCTGGGACCTACAAAAGCCTGCCTGTAAGATACACTGGCACAGATGTTAGACGAGTAGACGAACACATCTTAAAATTGGTTTTAAGGCCCACGCCATGAGATGAACCCATACCTGACACTCCTTAAAATGGCTAAGAACCTGAGGCTAGATAGGTAATAGGCCTAAGGGAAAACCTATCACATTATTCTGCTAAAGGGACACAGCAGTAAAGTGATTCCTAATGACATGTTGCTATCCCCATATCGATCGATGTCTCATTCAATTGTTGTTTGTTTGTTTGTAATAGATGGCAATCAACAGAGACTGGCAGCAAGGCAATGCACAGGGATGAGGGACTTTAAACACCCCCCCCCTCCCTCTTACTTGTTTTCTTTTTGAGGAAACTTTTCCATAACAGCTGTCTCAATTTGTATTCCCTCCAATCATGGTTCCTATTTCTTAACATCTGTGCCAGCACTTATTATGTCCTATTTGATGATTGTCACTCTGAGATAAGTTGGTGTCTAAGTTGGTATCTCGCTGCAGTTTTGACTATTATTTCCCTGATTATTAGTGTAGTTGGACATGATTAACAGGCTTGCTGGACATTTATAGGGTTTTGTTTTGTTTTGTTTTGATTTTTTGAAAGAGATATCTAGTCCTCAAGCTTGTTCTTAAATGGATCAGCTTCTCAAACCAACCCAGTTCCATTGTAACTTTGAGACAACTATAAGACAAATCTGTTTGATAAGAAGCCATAGATTATAAGACATGTTCTGAATTTTGAGGTGTTGAAGTATGAAAAATACAAAACAATAAGGTATCTGTTAGAATGTTTTAAACGCCTTACTCTGCTAAGGGGCAGGTTGAGCTGAAACTCCACTCATTTTAAGACTGTTAGAAATCATGAGCGGGAGAAAGGGGAAATCCCTACAATTTAAAAATTATAGGTAATGTTTTGGCACTAGAGATGAAAGGTGGAATTTACCCTTAGAAAAGATAGTTCACTGATTTTGTGAGACCTTATAGATGACTCATGTCACATAGGTATTCAGACAAAAGCAAAGGCATTGTTCCCACTTAGTGCTCGTCTATCATGGGGAGTCTGAGTTGTTAAATGACAGTTATGTGTTTTGTACTCACAGGACCACACATTGTTTCTCAATAACATTAACTCTCTTTAAAGTTTGAATTTAGAGTATAATGGACCTCAAAAGTATCATTTAGAGGTTTGTATGCAGTATTGTTCAAAAACAAAGCCCAGAGACTGCAAGGAGAAGAAGAAAATTGGTACCTCATGCTAGCAGACAAGAGCACAAAGAGAAGAACTAAACTTTGTAGGGCTTCTATCATGTTGGCTGATTCAGAATGGACCAAGATTGGATTTCTGGGCCTCAATGCATTGTCCTATAGTAAACTGTGGAAAACGCTCTGAATGTTCACACTGGTCATTTGGGGAAAAGGAATAATGCGCTAGTATCAATAAATGGTAATTGGAGAAGCAGATGTTGGGCTGGAGAAAGAAAATAATATCTTCCCTATCTGATTTTTAGTTAGAGTTGTAGGTTCTTTGGTCTCCCTCTGAGGTTGGCCTGAACTGGTCAGTGATGGGAACTAAATAGAAATATTCCTGGGAGGACTCAGAATGGGCCCGAAGCTCCCTGAGGTTGAGATTCAGCTCGGCTGTAGCCTCATCCAATAGTTGTACCAATTTGTGTGTCTCTTCCATTATCCCACAGCTTTCACTTGAGATTGTTAAGTGTACAACCGGTTCTCTGGGAACTTCTGTGGCACATGAGAAAGAAGATCCTCTTCACCACAGTGAAAACAGAGGCCTGAGGAACAGTGGTGAAGACCAGAAGTATTATTTGAATTTCAAACTGAGTTATGAGCAAGTGGCATCACACATCCCAGTCAGACACTGGTCTAAGAAAGCACTTCCTTACAACCCGGTAAAAAACTGGCATTCATCACAAATTCAGGTTGTCAAGAAAAGGGAAGAGGGGAAACTAGTTCTGAGATCATATGAGAAAGACCGAACTACACTGGGATATGAAGACAGTGCTCTGTGGGATAGCAGAGTACCAGCCAGGGGGTTTGATAACGTGATTAGGTGCTAGGCAGTCACTGTGCTCGGTCTGTGGCCTGGGCCTGCAGGGCACTTTGAGTATAAACATGCTATTTTTCCTGAAAGCATTTGGACATGTTCCCTGCGTGTTTCTAACAATACTCTAGCCATCCACATGAATCTAACAAGCGTGGATTTATCTAAAGCTTTCTTTATCCTATTTATATTTGTGGACTATGCAACATCTTGAGGATAATGAGTTCCATATGTTTACTACCCACTGTATGAAGTAATGCCATCTTTTATTTATCGTCAAACTACTTTCATAGAATTTCAATGGTTGCTCTCCAGGATTTGAGTGTGGTCACACTTCACAGCTATAGCCCGCCCACATAGGCCTTAACGTAGGTAAGAAATGGTACCCTTCCTATCTCGGCCCTTGTTGTAGTTTTATTTCTGTTGCAATGACAAAACACTCTACCAAAAGCAATTTTTGGAGAGAAATGGTTTATTTGGCTTACAATTCTAGGATACTGTATATCATGTGGGGAGGTAGTAGCTGCAGGGGCTTGAGAAATTTGTTAGCACCATATCCGCAGTTAAGAGAAAAAGAGAGTCAAGCACACCTATATTGGCTGCCTGCTCTCAGCTAGCTTTCTCCACTCCTATGTAGTCAGGGCCTATCCTAGGCAATGGTGTGGCCCCTCCTCTATCAGTTAGCTGCCAAGGCACTTCCCCCACAGACACGTCGACAGGCCAACGTCATCTAAGCAGTTCGTCACTGAGCTTCCCTTTGCTGTGATTGTAGGTTGTGTCAACAGCACAACACTCTATTTGGGAAGAGATTTTTCCCTCTCTCAGGCCGGTGCAGCTGTGCCAGATGCATAGCCCTATTGTAGAAGTGCTCACTAGATGTCAGGCCTAGCAGGGATCCTAACCCACATTTCATGCCTCGGCTTGGTGCCCTTCCAGGATTCAACAGGACAGGCATGCACAGTACGCAGGGCCTAACCACAGAGATCTCTAAAATATATTGTAGATACTGATAATATCCTCAAATCTCAAAATTCATCTCCTAAGAGCAAGGGTTTTCCTTTTTTGGTCAATCCCTAATTTATTTCCCATTTAGTCTATTTCCCATCTCTGTGGCTGAGGCTCTGGCTGGACAGGCCAGGTGCTCTCCCCTCTCTGCAGATCCCTCAGATGCAGTGATAACTGTGAGATGCTAGGGTCAGGGTACTCAGTGGTGGACAGAGAGATACATCCACTATGGATTCCATGTCTCAGGTTTCAAGTAGATAATCCATAGGTCATGATGTTATAATCACAGTTTAGGTTAATTTGCTTTAGATCACTATTAGCTTATATGTATACATTGCTGGAGACTTTTCCATACATTTCAAAGCTTGACCCAGCCTTTTTTCATTTTATCCTCATCAATTCAAAACTAAACCAACTGTATCTGCCAACTTCCATATTTAATTTCATATTTTCTCTAAGATTGTACTCAACCACAAAATAACATACAAACTTCAATAATATGTGGGTAATACAACACTTTAAAAAGAAGTTATTGTATATATGATGCTTTGCTACTAGGGAGCCTGGTATTAGAAGGCCAGGAGAGGACATTGGAGTCCCTGAGAATGGAGTTATACACAGTCGTCATCTGCCATGCGGTTGCTGGGAATCAAACCCAGATCTTCTGCAAGAGCAGCCAGTGCTCTAGACCTCTAAGCACATCTCTCTAGCTTAAAAAACAAAAACACCAAAATTAAAAAAATACTTTAAAGCTGGGTATGGTGGTACACAGTGCTCAGGAGGCAGAGGTAGGTGGATCACTGAGTTCAAGGCCAGCCTGCTCTATATACCAAAGATCCAAGACAACTAGAGCTACATAATACATAGACTCTCTCTTAATAAAATAAAAATACTTTTGAGTGCTTAAGTATTTAGGTTTACATAACACTTCTAAAAATAGTGACCTGCAAGATGGGTCAATAGGTAAAGTTCCTGCCACCAAGGCTGACTGGCTCCCAGGAATTGCCCTCTGACTTCCACACTCTTGCCATGGGTCATATGCTCACAAATAAATGCACAATACACAATTACATGAAAGCCTGAAGCTTGCGAGTTTTAAAATTTCTAGACCCAGTGTGGTGGCACATGGCTGCAATTCCAGCACTCATAAGTGTCAGGCAATCCAGGGAACATAGCAACATCCTGTCTCGAACAAATAAGCAAACTATAAGCAGTATCTTTTCACATTCATTCATTTAGGACAGTAGCTGATGATCAAAGGAAGCACAAATGGCCTGCACCCTCCTGGTCACATGGTCACATTGTTTGCATTAGTTTTATACATTAGCAGTTCCTGTTACAAACACTTCTGTGGTGTTTTCTTTGCCCATTACAACACTGGAACCCTATTGATTCATTGGTGATGTATTAGATCCTCTACAATATTAGGTGTAAGAGTTGGTCATCCAATGAAATCTAACATGAATGTCAAACTTGATCCTAGGTGTGGTGGTTTGAATACTGCAATGGCCCGCACTGGGCTCTGATATTTAAATGCATAGTCATCAGGGAGTGGCACTGCTTGAGAGCTATTAGGAGGTGTGGCCTTGTTGGAGTAAGTATGTCACTGGGGGTGGGCTTTGGGTTTTCAAATGCTCAAGCCAGGCCCACTACCTCTCTTCCTGCTGCCTGCAGATCTGGCTGCAGAACTCTCAAGCTCCTTCTTCATCACCATGTCTGCCTACATGCCACCATGCTTCCCAGCTCGATGACAATGGACTACACCTCCGAAACTGTAAGCCAGCTCCAATCAAATGCATCCCTGAATAAGAGTTGCTGTGGTCATGGTGTCTCTGACACCAAGTCTTTACCCCCCCCGCCCCATATTTAAAAAAAACATCAATTTTTGACAAAACTTAAAAGTCAACATGAATTATCTGCAAGTAAAAATGCATATGGATTTTTCTTTGCACTTTCTCTGCCTGATGAAGACAGTGTTCCACAGGGCTCTCGTATTTCTGCATACCTTGTAAGCAAAGCATTGACTTCTCCTTTGTTCCTTGAACAGAACATTCACACAGTGACGAGCTTTGACCACGGGACTACTGCCCCTGGGGATGGAGGGTGGGTCAGTATTCCTACTTCCCATTTAAAAGATTTAGCTTCCTGTGGTACTTTAAATGAAAATGGTCTCCATTTGCTCACAAAGTTGAATACTTGGTCCCCAGTTGGTGTAACTGTTTGAGAAAGATTAGAACAAACTTTGTTTGAGAAGGCATGTCCCTGGGGGGGGGGGTTATTGAGGTTGCGAAAGCTATTACCACCCCATTTGGCTTCAACTCTGCCTGTTGCTTGTGGATCCAGCTCTTAGCTGCTGTTCCAATGTCATGCCTACCCTCCTGTTGCCATGCTCCAGGATAGTAACGGCCTCGCCCTCTGAAACCAAGCTCCCTATAAACACTTTCCTCTCTAAATTGGTCATGGCATCTAATCACAGCAATAGGAAGGTAACTAAGACATTTCTCCAACTTCAGGTTCTACTTCAGTGTAGCTCAACCTACTTCACAGATGGATATTACTGGCCGCTTTTTGCATGCCCTCTTGCAAGTAAGACTTGAGGGACACTAAAAGATTGGACACTCTGGGACTTGCTACAGCATGAGTATAAAACAGTGCTTTATCTTTTTCTAAGAATCTTAGGTTCTCCCCCAGCATCTATTAAAACACAGCAAGCTGGAAAGTATGATAAATGGTTGACCTGTTGTTTGGGCAATGACTTGTAGGATGATAACAGACTTGTCTTTTTAGAAGAAAAAGATGAGGACCTTGCATGTGTGTTAATAAACAGGACTTAGAGAAAATCCATGGGAATCAATAGTGAGCTGACAAAATTTATGGTTTACGGGAGAGTAAACTGCCCTCCACTGTATGTCTGATAAAGAGTTTGAGAAGGTGGTTGCAAGTTGAATTTTAGGAAGTAGGTTCGGAGACAGCTGCAAACTCCCCTCAGAGTAGGCAAGCTTTCTCACCAAGAGGTCAGCCTCCAGTCTCCTCTACTGTAACAGCCAGGAGCATCCTTTGTTCTTTGTGAGGAGTTAGGGAGAGCCACCTCACTGAGCAAGCTGGTCACACTGCCTATGCAATCAGGAAGCGATTAGAGCTGTGCTGTGCAGGACATGATGGGTGGCCAGCCTAAAATCCACTTGGAGATGACAGAAAAAGACTTCTGATTTTTTTTTTTTACAGTAAGTACTGACTGCTAAAAGAGAGCTTTGGCTTTCTTGGAGCGATTTCTCTGAAGGGGAGAAACCCCTATGGGAAACCATAGATGAGATGCTGATTAGGATACGGACTGGTGAGTGAGTTTATGATGTTGTTCAATAGTAACGAGGAAACGATATTCTCTCTTCATGTCTGTCTGTATCTTTGTCTCTGTCTGTGCCTGTCTCTCTCCTCCCCTGACCTCAGCTACCCATGTAAAGCAGAAAGGACAGAAATGGAGCTCAGATCTTCCTGTCCCCATGGGAGTTCAAGATCACACACAGCCATCTCAGTGTGTTGGAAGGTCTTAGAGAAAGAATCACACTGTTGCAACTGTGTTAGCATAGGAGCCTACATAAACATGTGGAAGCCTATGCAGATGCAGCTAATAGGGTGAGGCGGGGTTCACAGTGAGGAAAGAAAGTCAGCTTTGAGAACCGGTCCTTTGAATCAGTTCAGTACTCTGTTGTTTGCTGCGTCTACATCTCAGCCTACATAGGAATCAATGGTACACCTGCCTGTCCCTTAAATCTTAAATGGCTGGCAAGATTCTCCTAAGAAGAGCTATGGGTGGAGCCCACTAATGGGACACATAAACCTAGTGGTGTCTGAGAAGTTGAGGTATCCTTGGAGGAATAAATAACCAAACACCTTACAGTCTGAGTCTTGACCTTCAGGTCACAAGGTGGCCTGCAAAACAGATTCCAAAGCAGGTATGGTGCTTCAACATTTGGTGTCATGGGAAGAACTGAATCTAGTCACCAGTGTGTGCATTGATTTAGAGTTCCACTCCTCTTAGCTCTCACATGTTCATCCAACAGATGATGCCTTGTCTGCGGGCAAATTAAGAGCTTCAGTCTCTGTAACTAAAGTGTTACCACACCTTCATTATCAGGAGTAGCTGGCAAGTCCTAACAAAATCAGGGGCCTGCTAGCCAACCAAGAGTTCTCAGACCTACTCCTCTGGGTTTCAAGCTTCAATTTGGTCTACACTCAAGGAAAAAAAAAATGCTGTCTATTTAAGTCCTTTCCCTATTTGGGGCTGGGTATACCTTCCTTGGGGATTCCAAAATTCTGTTTGACTTTTCTATGGGCTGATTTGCAAGCTGCCATCCTAAAAGCTATCTTGTATGTGACAACACACTCTTTACTTTGGTGTCTGTCTTAGTCAGTGTTCTGTTGTGGTGCAGAGAAGCCGTTATCACAGCAGCTCTTACAAAGGCAAGCACTTGATAGGGCTGGTCATAGTTCAGATGTTCAGTCCATCACTGTCATGGCGGAAAGCGTGTCCACCTTCAGGCAGACATGGATTCTGGGAAGGCAGCTGAGAGTTCTACAACTGGATCAACAGAAAGCAGGAAGAGAGAGAGACAGAGACAGAGAGACACACAGAGAGAGACAGAGGGAGAAGAGAGAGAGACAGAGGGAGAGGAAGAGAGAGACAGAGACAGAGAGAGACAGAGGGAGAGGAAGAGAGAGAGATTGGGCCTGGCTTGAGCATTTGAAAAGCCCACCTCCAGTGACACATTTTCTGTAAGAAAGCCACACCTAACTCCAACAAGGCCACACCTCCTGATGCCACTCCCTAAGCATTCAAATACAAAAGCCCATGGAGGCCATTCCCATTCAGGCCACCACAGAGTTCATCACTCTAATGAGGGCTCTGAACCATAAGTCAGTGTTCATGATTTTATTGATTGTAACATCTGGTGAGGGGAGATAGCTCCTACCCATAGATTCCCCTTTGAGGGTTTTTCTGACACAGCTACCAGGAACATCCATTTTGAAAGAGAAGCTATTAGCTTGCACTTGTGCTCTTGTTTAAATTGAATTCTTAATCCATGGAAGCTTTGTGGTTCTCTAGGTTGATGTTCCTATTTTAGGACGCGTTGACATGGGTTCAATGACTAGCAGTGGGGAGGGGGGGGCAAAGAAGCTTCACTGGTCAAATGAAAATGACACATTAAAGAACACAGCCACCCTGTCTTCTCCCCTGCCAGTTGGAGGAGCCACTGCGTTTTCAGGGCTATGTCGGTTTGAAAAGCTTTCCTTATGATCACAGGCTTGTCTGGTCAATGTCCCAGTTTAATTTCTGTTACTGTGGTAAAATATGCAGGCACAAAACAACTTCATGGAGAAAAGATTTATTTGGCTAACAATTCTATACATCACAATCCCTCATTTCTGGAATGTCAAGGCAGGAGTTGAAGAAGCTGGTCCTGTCATAGCCACAGCCAGGAGCAAAGAAAAACTAAGCAGCACATCCGTATTCACTCTGTTGCAGCTAGTTTTCTCCTCTACTGTGATGTTTAGGACCCCATGCCTAGGGAATGGAACTGCCTGCAAGAGGCTGTGTCTTCCTATATTGATTAGAAATCAAGACAATTTCCCATAGACATGCAGAAGGGCCAGTATGATCTAGATTGTTCCTTATAAAGACTGTCTTTGAAGGTGATCTACCTTGTATCGAGTTGTCAGCTAAAATTAACCAGTAAACTTGGCCAAGCTGAAACCTAGTGGTGCACACATGGGGCCTGCTTGCTCTTAAGCCCTGATGCCAATGATGCAAAATCAAGAATATGAGAAGTTTCTGTCTCCTTGGGCTCTTAGGCAGAACTCAAAAGCATCTCCCAGTACGCTGACCAGCGATGCCCGTATTGTTCCCAAAGGCCTAGCTGTTCTGCTGTTTAGAAATGAAAGACTTGTACATTAAAGCATCTCTGCTTAGGGCCACAAAGTATGAAGCTTCTTCATGCTATGAGTCCATACCGCAGTGAGACTGACTGGACCCAAGGGGCTCATAAAGCTGTTACCATCAACTCATCACCATTGCTGCCTGGATCCATCACAGTGTAAGACCTGGAAAAACACCTGCCATCACAGACTCCACAGTACAGACCTTTGCTCCAGACAAAGATGCAGTGCCAAAATCTGGCCTCTTTGTGCTGCAGTGAAGGAAGCCCCTTCAAAGCCCCAGGGTCTCCTCCTACGCTGGCAGATTTGACTCCAGTTGACTCGATTCTGCCAGCACCCAGGCAAAGGCATACTGCTGTTCACATTCCTCCAGGTCACAGTGTTTTTGTTCTAGCATCACACTACTATGGTCCTTGGAACATCCTTTTATTCATCTGTGCGTGTACTTCTGTGTGCATGTGCACCTGTGTGTGTTCATATGTGCTTGTGCATGTGAGCATGCCTGCATGTGTTTGTATGTGTGTTGAAGGTTGATGTTGGGACTCATTCCCCATTGCTTTTCCACCTTATTCATTGAGTCAGTGTTCCTCAGTCAAACCCAGAACTCATGAACATGGCTAATCTTGCCTGGTAGCTTTCTCCAGGGATCCTTGTCTCTGCCCTCACAGGCTGGTATTACAGAGCAGCCCATGTGCCATTCATATGTGTTCTGGGGCTCCATGCTGCTTCTCACATTTTCACAGTAAACACTCCAGGCCATCTCCCAGCCTCGTGCATCTTCCTAAACCATCTGGGCTGTTTCATTCCGGCAATACTACACCTACCTATTCACAAAAAGCCACTCAACAGCGGGGTCCCCAGGTATTTAATGAGGCTGCCATGCCCCGTGCTCCTGTGGGACCTGCCCTGGCCTTCTCAGTGATTTCTGCCTCCCTCACTTCCTCCCGACCCACAGCTTTGTAAGACACCCTGGTGACTAGACACAGTGCTTCCCAGAAAGAGATCATTTCCTCTCAGATGCCTGATGGTGGTGATGAGGATGAAGGAGGATATGAAGTTTGCAGATTCAGAATGCTACCCAAATCACGCGTGTACAGTGTGCTTCCATCTGTTTATTTTGTTAATGACAACCCCAAACCAATCTAGCTGGTTCAGTTGCTGCCTAGTTGTTATAAGCTTTGATTTGCTCTGTTTTAGATTTTATTTCTTCTACCAGAATTCACAAAATATCAAACTCTTCATAGCTCTTTACTGTATTTCCACACTGAAAAAATAGTCTGAATTGTAAAACAAGGATTATAGCACAGCGCCCTGTGGCTCATTTTATTTTACCTTTCTGTAACTGCTGCCCCAAACAACAATGAAAGCTGTTATGTGCTCTTATGGAGTACACTAAAATGTTTTTGGAAAAGAAAAGACAAAAAAAACTACATGAGTAAGGTTTAAGTGCTGTTTCCTTTTCTTGCGTTACCATGCAGACAAAACATTTTGTTTTTCTTTCCCAGGTGCCAGCATACTTATAAAGTATGATTGCGTGAGTGAGGGTGTGCCTCATGATGACCTTTCTTTGGTAGTGACATGATGACCACAGTAAAGAAACTAATCCCAGCAAAGGCTGTATGCAGCTGAAACGACTGCGGAATGAATTCAGCAGCGTCGCTGACCACCATGACCATATTTAAAGAGTGCGTTCTGGAACCTTCTCTTACACTTGCTGGTGTTATTCAGCTTCCAGGCTCTGAGACGAGCAGTCCAGAGGCTCTGTGCCTGCAGTGATGATGGCGGCTCGCATTGTGCATGCCTGCACATGCGTTCCTTCAGGGTTTCTCACTAAAGCTTCAGCAGAATATAAAGGCTGTTCTCTCTTTCAATAATAAGGGTTTCTGCGGTTACTACAACGCAGAGACTCCGGGGGTCTCTGTTCATATTACTAGATGGACCCGTGCTGGTTCTGACAGGAAGTGTGGTTTGTTTTATTTGAGATGGAGTCTCATTGTATGTCCCAAGATGGCCTCAAGCTTAGACTCCTCCTGCCTCAGCACCCCAAGGGCTGGGGTTTCATACACAGCCTCTGTTATACCTAGTTTCACATATAATTTTTCAATTGTCTTCACTCATGTGAAGTAGCTACTATATGTGGAAATTTGTGAGACTTGGGGTTATAAACTAAAGATAAGTTGCTATGATTAATTGCCCAGCAATTGCACTATGACACATTACTGCTCTTTGGGAATTTGTGAATGATTCAATAGAGATTTCTTGAGGGCCTGCTATCTATGGGTATTATACACTAAAGATACACACTTGCATGACTGGTGAAATGGCCTTTAATCTCAGAACTCGGGAAACAGAGTCATGCAGATGTCTGTTGAGTTTGAGGCCAGCCTGATATACATGGAGAGTTCTAGACCAGTCAGTACTACACAGTGAGACTCTATCTCAAAAAAGATGCCCTGCCCAATAAATAGCTGCTAAAATATTTGCCTGCAAAAAACTAGCAGTCTGATGGGGGCGACCATAAGTAGCTAATACACCAACAATTAATCCAATGTAGCTATGTATGTAAAATATTAGATCAGAATACAGAGACATGATTAATTTTGGTTATAATTTAAAAATAAAGCTAGATTTTAGGTGGTTCTGGAGTTTACTATTATGTGCAAGAATGTAGCATATGATGTATGTATGTACGCCTATAGTCTACACTATAAGGCTGAGACCTCCCTCAGCTGTTTGGAGAAAGGGAGGCTTCAGAGTTTCACAGCCTACAGTTTGACTATCCATTCCATCTCTAACATCCACATAATAGTTGTGATTAAGCCAAGATCAAGTTTCTTTCTTGTTAAAGAAGAAGATGGGAGGAAGGCTCAGTGGATACAGCACCTGCCCCACGAGCATGAAGACTTGAGTTCAGATAAGCCAGGGAGGGGTGATTGTGGGCACCTGCAGCCCAGTGCACTGAGCGGACGAAAGCAGGGTCCCTGGAGCACACTAGCCAGGCCTCCGAGATGATCCGAGTGCCAAGCTCAGGGAGAGAACGTGTCTGAGAAGAGCAGGTGGAAAGTGACCGAAGCCACTGGACTCTACACACATGAGTAATGGCACCTGCACACACACAGTCATGTACACACATACACACACGCAGAGCAAAATAGAATAGGAATGGTGGTGTCATTTTGTTGAGTTCCAAGACATGAGCAAACAACCTGTTAAGTGCGCTCAAAGTAGGGGCTGTCAAAATGTCAGTCTTCCTGCCCATCACCTTTACCCCATCTCATTGAGTGATATGGAAACTCAAGCTATCCTCACTGGAGATGATCATTTCATCATCTTTTTTAAAGATGTAAGATAGATTTCAGGATATTTTACATTTTGAAAGCCAAATGACTTGAGTATAGGAAATGGAGAAATTGACAATAATGACTGTTCCTAGACTGTTTACATATATGTTCTGTCTCTGTGTGTGAGTGTGTGTGTTTGTGTGTGAGTGTATGTGTGTGTGTGTGCATACTTGTATGGAGAGGACGAGGAGAACATCTAGTGTCCTGCTTTAACACGCTTCTTGTTCCCTTGAGATGGGGTCTCTCACTGAGCCTTGAGCATTGCTGGAAGCCAGCAAGGCCTACCAATCCCCCTGTCTCTGCGTCCCACAGGGCTCCCAGCCTCCTACATCCACACTTAGGGTCTGAGCTTGGGTTTCCACGTCTGCATGTCAAGCACTCTCAGCCACTAAACTGTCTCCCCAGCCACCGCTACTCTCTTCATATTTTCATGAAAACTCCGCAAGGAGGGAACTACCTTCCCCACTTGTAAGTTTACACACTGTAATACCCTGCGTGGCCTGACTTAGCTTTATCACGTGTGGTACCCATCAGAATCTAGAGGCATCTTTTTCTTTGCTTACTGAAACCTTGAGTTTAGGCATACCAAGGAAGTGGCACCCGATGCCCAGGATAGATGGGGCCGTGAAGCCTGGTGTGTAAATGTGCCTCACTGACTTGCTGTGTTTTACATGTTTGCGTAGCAGGGGACATACTGCTTCATTAAGAGAAATTAATGCAGAAATGTGGTTTCTTTAAAATAACAAAGAATCCGTTCTCTTTTGACTCTTTTCAATCAATGTGTCACACACTTAGTGTTCTATGGAGTTCAGGACAGAATGGTCCTGTTTCTGGACCCTCATGTTGTCTTGGGTAAGAACTCCCTTGTGGCTGGGATGTGGCCTCAGGGCTTCCGTGAGCTAGGGAGCTGAGGCCGAAGGCACCAAAGAAAGACGTTTATCTTGTTAAAAATGCTGGACTACCGTAAAGGCATTTTCCATGGTTTACCTTTTTTGCGGGGAAGGGGGGGAGAGGAGGGCTTTCTCATGTAATTTAAGTGCTGGGGAAAGTGGCTATCGCCAAAAGACCTCAAAAGTCAAGCTGACTGCAAGACAGTGAAGTTAATGTCCCCATTTGGTGCAGATGGAAGGTAGAAGATGGATCATGGATCCCCAAAGCAGTTCTGTCCCCTGAGGTCCTTCGGAGACGCGGTCCCTCCACATGACTACTCCACCGGAACCCAGAGACGCTTTGCTCAAAGCTGGGCTAGTGCTGAGCTCAGCCAAAGGAAGAGAGACATCTTCCCTCTGATTGGTGTCTGTGTCCCTAAGGGGATTATGTACAAGCCTCCTGCTCTTCCTGTTCACTTCCTTCCTGTTGGTCAGAACTGAGGCACCCGATCTCAGAAGATAATCTGGAAAATGCTGAAGCTCCCGGAGTATGTTAGAAACATAAGGCAATGTTCTCAGTCACACTCTGAAGAGGAGAGCTGAGAGGGATGGTCGTTACTCAGAACATGAACACACCCCATTAGCTTTTGCTCCTATTTAAAAATACTTCCCAAATTTGAGATTTTTACTATCTTTCCAACTTCCTTCTAGATACCTTCAACCACAGCCTGATTGGTGTTCATGACTGCATTCTTGTCTACTATCAACTCAGAAGCAGGTGGACGCCTTGTCTAATGTAAGCTGGGCGGTGCGGTTATCACCTTTCCGCTCAACTGACCGGTGGCTTCGAGTGGCGACCAGAACCACGCGGTTTGCTGCTGCCTCATTTCTCCCACAGCCCTTGGTTGGTTTTGTTCCTTGAAGGCACTCGATGGGTTCTTCCCAGTGTCTCCTCCTGCAGTTCATGCCGTTCAGGTTCATCTTGCTTCCTGACACACAAGCCTCAACCCAAACGTGACTCAGTGGGACCTACCAGGACGACCCAGCCAACGTAGCCACGCCCCCCCTCAGCCAATAGTGTGCTCTTCACAGCACAAGCTCCTGGAGATGGTTCTACCTGAGTCTCCTTGCTACCCAGCTCTTAGCAAGTGCATGCTGAGCCTATGTCTATGACCATCTGTCATCTGAAAAACCTTGGCTTTGTGAAACAAAGAATGCTCTGTCTAATAGTTATTGTCACAGGTTGGTGTACATGGGAGGTGTTTGTTATCCATTTATTGAATAATGCATATTCCCATGAGTCACAAAAAGAGTGCGATTGTAGAAGGAGTTCTCTTATCGTTAAAGCAAGGTCTTTCTATGTAGCCCAGACCAGCTCAAACTCTCAATTCTCCTGCCTCAGTCCCCTCTAAAATTACAGCTGTATACTATTATGCCAGGCTAAGAGAGTTTTAAGTAAGCATTTTGTGATTAATTAGTACATTTCTCAAATAATTTAAAAAAAATCTTCGTGAAAATCCAAATCTGTACAAATAGAAATCCCATCACTAAGAGAAAATCATTAACATTTATGTAAGACTTTTTGTCTATATGCACATACAGATTTAAAAGTTGATATAGCTTATATGAATTTCAAATAGTTAACTGGGCCAAATGTACTTGCCAAGGAATAATGCTTATTTTAAAGTATAGGATGAACGTTAAAGTGAATTAGACTGTGCGCTTTCCTCACATATTGTAGGTGGTGATTATAAAAAGCACAGAATGAGGTCTGCTTCGATGTATCTGTCAGCAGCTGTGACTCTGCCCCATGCCAGGGACCCTCACAAAAGCGGGGGGGGAGTTAATTCTCTAGAAAAGATTAGCAAGCCTGAGATGTAAAAACTGAGAAGCTCCTCTTTTGCATCCTTTCTAAAACAGGATGATGGCTATTACTGGAAGGAAGCTGTTAGGAAAAGCCCGAGCTTACTTCACATACCCCTGGGGGCAAAATGGTGTTCTGGCGGTGCTATCGTGTCAGAAGTATGTCTGTTTTTCTGGGAACTGAAGTGCCATGTCCTTGCATGGCCTGGGGACTGATCTAACTAGGGCAGAGAGGAAATGAAAAAAATCACAGATACATGGACACAGAAAAGCTGGGACGGATGGTCGGGCCCTCTGATGGAAAAGCTGCTGCATCCCGGAAGCTTACTGCTGGCTTAGACAGCTGATGAGCTGTGTGAGGAGGCAGGGTTATCACAGATTAGCAAGGAGGCAGAGTGGTTGTACACAGCTGGACAAGGGGGGCGGTTTAGCTAGTCTCAGCGAACGCAGTTTTTAGGTTATGAACACCTTGGGGATAAAGCAATCGGGATATTTTCTGCACATGCCCGAGGAAGGATTTGCTGTCCCTCTGACCCTCACCTGCAGAAGGCTTTGCATTCCCATGGGGCTGAAGCATTTGGGCCCTGGACATGGCTATGCCTGTGTCAACAGCACACATTCACTCAGGATTCCATAGTTCACGGCAGGGAGGGATACAACTGGACTTGGAAACCTGGCATATAAATGTATATGAGCATGCAGATGACATTTGAGAGCCTGAGATGCCCATGAATATATAAAATTGGCACAAAGTCACTGAAAACAAAAACTCTGTGGGTGTTTATATGTGTGTGTGTGTGTGTGTGTGTGTATGTGTGCGCGGGCATGCAGAAGCACACAAGTGCTTGATGTTGTGTATCATGTAATGTGCGTGCAATGCTGTGCACTGTGTGTACATCTGTATGGAGGTCAACTTTGGGTGTCTTTCCTTGAGAGCTCTCCATGTTTATTTTGTGAGACCCAGTCTCTCACTGGATCTGTGAAGCTCATCACTTGGCCTACGCTGGCTAGCACAGGAGTGTTAGGGATCTACTTGTCTCTCTCTGCCCTTCCCACCCCAGAGAGCTGTTTCTGGCTGGTGCTACAACCAGCTCTTCCATGGGTTCCAGGGACCCAGACTCAGGTTCTCATACTTGTAGGGTAGATACCTTCCTGGCTGGTCAATGGTAGGTACCTCCCTGGCTGGTCCGTGGTAGGTACCTTCCTGGCTGGTCCATTTCTAGCCCCAGCACGTGCTTTGTTTTAAGGCATTATTTGAATTTTAAGGTTTCTAATTTCCAAAAGCTTCCAAGGAGTTAGGAATCTGGGCCAAGATACAGAAAAAAGGAAAGCCGAGAGAAATCTTTGTGTGGTGTAGGAAGATTCACTTCCGGTTTCCAGCTCTAGCTTTGATAGGTACCCTGCACTCATTTCTGCCTCACTAGGACAGTACAAGAGGAGAAAAAGAAGGAACTTCACTGAGAGTTTTTTTTTGAAGCCCTGTTAAAAAGTAGGGCGTTCTATGCTCTTATTGTTAAAAACGCATTCTCCATGTCTTTGTGCTCAGCTGACCTGTTCAGTTCACTGCTGTTTTTCTCTTATACCTTCTGTGTGTGAAGGGTGCTGATGGCATTCTAAATGTCGTTTTATCTACCAGCATGACTGTGATACTATTTAACAGTTCTTCTGTGCTTTGAAAGGCTCTGAAGTCACGGAGTCAAACCCTCTCAAGCAGGTTTACCTGGGTGAACACCTGTCCCACACAGCGGTGGCTCCCTGAAAAGGATGGGCGTTGTGGACACAGTCAGTTCAGAGCTCTAGATGATGGGACACGGGACTGGATGGGGGAGAGCATACTGAGTGGCTCTCACCAGAGAAAAGACATCTGCTGTAACTGATCGGTGGTGTGTGAAAATTAGGTTTTGCTGAAGTCCTGTGGAGGTTGGGATCGAGAGAGACTGTCATTATTCACAAGCTACCTGAAGGATGATCTGTTATCAGAAATGAGGGCTTGGAGAGTGTAGGAGAGAAAGAAAAGACAAAAACAAACAGCAAACACCAGGCACAGTCACACCAGGCCTACACACTTAACGCTCAGGAGGCTGACAAATGGCAGCAAGTGTTCAAAGCCAGCCTCAGTTATACAGTGAGACCTTGTTGCAAAACACCGAGAGCTGGTGATGGGATTCAGAGCAGGGCACTTTCCTAGTGTGCATTTGTAAGGCCCTGCTTTTATCCTAGCATAGTAACAAACAAAACCAAAATGAGATAAAACAACAACAGCAAAGCAAACAGTCAGGCATAATGAAATAGGAATGCCTGGGTAACAGCCACTGTCAAAATACTCACACATACAAATGCACATGGACATGGATACACATACCTTCACATATACCAGCATGTACATATACATACACACAATATATACATATGCACATACCAGCAAACACATATATACACACACATACACATACACACATACCAACACACACACGCACGCACACACACATATATATATATATTTGCACATACACACACATGCATACATACACTCACACCAACACACACTAAGGACTGAAAACTCATGGAGGTACCCAGTACAATAACCAAGAAATCCAGCCCAAAGCACAATCATGCTCAGGAAATCCTAAAACAAAACAAACAATTCTTCTAATTATTCAACTCAGTGCCTTTCAGAACTTTACTGGAGAGAAGGGGTTGGGAAAGAAGAGCATCCTGAGCATTTCTCACATGTGCAGTTGGAAAGATGGACTTTTAGATCTGCTGATGAAGGTGATTGCCAGAGTATGTGGGTTTCAAAGGACGTCTGCTTACTTCTTCTAGCGACTCAGTGCAATTCCCATCAAAATACCAACATAATTCTTTACAGAACTTGAAAAAAATTCTCAACTTCATATGGAAAAAAAAAACAGAATAGCTAAAACAATCCTCTACATTAAGCAGGTCATCTAGAGGTATCTCCATCCCTGATCTCAAGCTGTACTATAGAGCAATAGTAATAAAAACTGCATGGTACTGGCATAGAAACAGAATGATGGATAAATGGAATCGAATTGAAGACCCAGAAATAAACCCACACACCTACGGACACCTGATTTTTGACAAAGATGCCAAAACCATACAATGGAAAAAAGACAGCATCCTCAACAAATGGTGCTGGTCTAACTGGCTGTCCACATGTAGAAAAGTACAAATAGACCTGTAACTATCACCCTGCACAAAACTAAAGTCCAAGTGAATCAAAGACCTCTACATAAAACCAGATACACTAAATCTGTTAGAAGAAAAAGTGGGGAAGAGCCTTGAACTCATCGGCACAGGAGACAACTTCATGAACAGAGCACCAACAGCTTAGGCTCTAGGATCTAAAATTAATAAATGGAACCTCATGAAATGGAAAAGCTTCTGTAAAGCAAAGGACACTGTCGACAGAACAAAATGACAGCCTACAGGCTGGGAAAAGATCTTCACCAACCCTACATCTGACAGAGGGCTAATATCCAGAATATATAAAGAACTCAAGAAAGTAGAGACCAAAAAACCCAAATAATCCAATTAAAATTGGGGTACAGAGCTAAACAGAGAATTTTCAACACAGTAATATTGAATGGCAGAGAACCACTTAAAGAAATGCTCAACATGCTTGGTCATCAGGGAAATGCAAATCAAAATTATTGTGATATTCCATCTTATACCCTCAGAATGGCTAAGATAAAAATCGCAAGTGACAACACATGCTGGAGAGGTTGTGGAGAAAGGGGAACCCTCCTCCATTGCTGGTGGGATTGTAAACTTGTACAACTACTTTGGAAATCAATCGGGCACTTTCTCAGAAAATTGGGACTAGTTCTACCTAAAGATCCAGCTACAGTGCTCTTGGGCATATACCAAAAAGATGCTCTACCATTCCACAAGGACTTTTGCTCAATGATGTTCATAGCAGCTTTGTTTGTAATAGCCAGAATCTGAAAACAATGAAGGAATGGATACAGAAATTGTGGTACATTTACACAATAGAATACTAATCAGCTATTAAAAACAAGAAAATCATGACATTGCAGGCAAATGGATGGATCATCCTGAGTGAGGTAACCCAGAAAGACACACATGGTATATATTCACTTGCAAGCGGATATTAGCCATATAATATAGGATAACCATACTAAAATCTACAGATGTCAAGAAGCTAAACAACAAGGAGGACCCTAGGGAGGATGCTTATATCTCATTGAGAATGGCAAACAGGATAGACACCAGAAACTGTGGAAGAGAGGGAACCGGATGGAAGCCTACTATAGAGGTCCTCTGAAAGGCTCCACTCAACAGGGGGTCAAAGCAGATGCAGAGGCTCACAGCCAAGCTTTGGGCAGAGGCAGGGAATCTTATGGAAGACAGGAGTGACAGAAGGACCCGGAGGGGACAGGAACTCCACAAGGAGGGCAACAAAGCTAAAAAATATGAGCCCAGGGGCCCCTTCAGAGACTGATACACCAACCAAGACCATGCATGAAGAGGACCTAGACCCCCTGCTCAGATGTAGCTGATAGGCAACTCAGTCTCCAAGTGGGTTCACAAGGAAGCGGAGTAGGGGCTGCTTGTTCTTTGATCACTCACCCCTGACGATATGGCCTTGCTAGCCCACAGAGAAAAAAGATTCAGACAGTCCTCATGAGACTTGATAAGCTAGGGTCAGGCGGCAGAGGAGGAGAACTCCCCCTTTCAATGGACTAGGGGAAGGGGATGGGGGAATGAAGGTGAGACTTGAGGGGGGGGGCTACAACCAGAATATACAATGAATAAATTATAAAATAAATTCAAAAAATTTGAAAAGCAAAGGGCTTCTGGGGCTGAATTATGAAAATATCCGTCAATGTGCTACCCCTAGGACAAACAGACACAGTTTACTTTGCGAGTGTTTCTTGGTCTCTGTTACTATCTGAGCTGGACTATTGTTTTTGTGGGGTTGCTGTGCACTGTGGGATATTCAATAGTGTCACTGGGCTGGACCCACTAGATGCCAATAACACCCTTCCCTCAACTCCATGCAACAAAATGTATGAAGACATTGCCAAGCGTCTCCTAGGGCCCAAGTCAGTCACAGTTGAAAACATCATTGCTTTGGGATAAAATGAAGAGCTACGTGAGAGGGAAGGGAAGGAGGGAAATGAAGCTTTCTGCAGAATTCATATGTTTATCCTCTCAATTATGCTTTTTATAGGAGCTATTCAAGGATGCTTGGAAGAGATTTTTGAAAACTGATCTAATTCCAAGGAAAGCCAATATACCATGATTATCATCACCGTTATTGTTTATAGCAGCATGTTATTTTTTATTTTATTTATTTTATTTTTTTGAGACAAGCTTTCTCTGGCTGTCCTGGACTTGCTTTGTAGACCAGGATGGCATTGAACTCACAGAAATCCACTTACCTTTGCCTCCCTGAGTGCTGGGATTACAGGAGTACACCACTGTACCCTTCTAGGTTATTTTTTAATATTAAAAATTTCAGGAAATAGATCTTGAATATTCTTTCCCCCTCCTCAGCTCTTCTTAGATCCCCTCCCCACCTACCCCATTTCATATTCTTCTACCAAACAAAAAGAAAACCATCAACGTTTTAAACTGATTTCCTCCAGAAAGCCAGTGATATCTCACTGTCTCATTAATGTCTAGTCCGACTTCTCTGAGATTTATGTCAACTCTAGTTCTAACTTAGCTTTCTTCTTCCAAACACCAAAAACCACTACAGTGCACTGTTGAAAACACATTTACTGTGATTCTCATGTTTAAGAGCTTACTAGTTTGTAGGGCAACTCTTTTTAACTGTTTTGTGATGCTGCTACCTAAAAACCTGTAATGCACACAGCATTATCTCACCAAGCCAGACACCTGCAGAGGAACCACACATTTATAAACGTACCCTGACTGAGGCTAGCTCTCAAATACTGGAGAGACATCATACGTGGCCAGTCTTTTTCTGTTTTGATTTGCTTTGGGGAGTGCTCTAGGCTTTCTCCTTCTGTGATTTATTTCAACCGTTTGTTGAACACCAACTGTGGACTAGGACTTGGTCCAATTTTAAGTGAATTTTAATTTTAGTAGTAAAATCAGATTGATAGCTTTTAAAATGCTATAATTGTTTTGGTGTTAGTGAAGATGACCACAAAAGCTGTTGGTTTTCCTCCTTGTCTGGACAGCAATGAAGAGGCAGGGATGGACACTCCAAAGGCAGCTGTTTTTTTTTTTTTTTAAGTTAAATATGTGGTAAGAATTCTACTTTCTGCCTCTTTAACATTTCAGAGAAAGTGAGGCTTTTCACATTCATCTTTTCATCTGAATGGATGCTGAGTCTAGGAGAAAGCCACATGTAATGAAAGGTCTTCTTTTAGTTACAATCTGGACGAAATATCTTCTTTCTGACCCACTATATTTTATTTACTATACTTCATATTTTTAAGCATTTAATATTGATTGATTGATTGATTAGCAAGCTGATAATTATCAGTCAGGAGCAATGCAATAGCATTACCAAAACTTGAAAACATGCTAATTATTAAAATTTTGTTATATATATATATATATATTTCTTATTTAAAACGTTTTTTCATGTAATGTATTCTATTCCTTTTTTCAACATTACATCCTGATCATAGCTCCCTCCTTCCTCTCCTCCCAGTCCCACCCTCCCTCTTTCTTTTCCCTACTCCTCAGAGAAGTGGGGCCACCACCACCAAACCACTCTAGCACATCAAGTCACAACAGGACTGAGTGCATCTTCTTCCACTGAAGCCAGGCCAGGCAGCCCCACCAGGGACAGGTAATTGAAAACCAGGCAACAGAGTCCATGTCAGAGACAGGCTCTGCTTCCCTTACTAGGGACCCACATGAAGACCAACCAAGCTGCCCATGGGCTCACTACATATGTATAGTGCACCTAGGTCCAGTCCATGCATGTTCCTTGCTTGGTGTTTCAATCTCCATAAGCCCCCCTGGGTCCAGGTTAGTTGGCTCTGTTGGTCCTTTCTGTGGAGATTCTGTTCCCTCTGGGTCTTTCTATCCTCCCTCCTTTCCCCCTTCCCCCAACCCCACTCTTCCATGAGGCTCCCTGCACTCCACCCAATGTTTGGCTGAGTCTTAGCATCTGTTTCAATCTGCTGCTGGGTAGAGCCTCTCAGGGGTCAGCTGTGCTAGGTTCCTGTCTGCAAAATATCCTTAATAGTGTATGGGGTTGGCTCTCTCCTATATGGTAGACATCAGGTTGGGCCAGGCACTGGTGAGACATTCCCGCAACCTTTGCTCTATCTTTATCCCTGAACATATTATAGGCAGGGTAGATTTGGGGTCAAAGTTTTTGTGGGTGGGTTGGTGTTTCCTTCCCCCAACTAGAAGTCCTGTCTGGGTAGAGGGTGTGTCCTCTTCAGTCTCCATGACCCCTGCTTCTAGGGGTCCCAGTTAGAGCAACCCCCATATCCTCCTAGGAGCCTTCCGTGTTGCGGGTCTCCAGATTGTCTCAGAGATGCCTGTGCTCTCTCCAAGCCTTCTGTCCTCCTGCCTCCACGCTCTCCACATCTGATCCCCACCCTCATTGCCCTCCCTACTCCCTCTCCTGTTCCCTCTCTTCATCCACGTATGCTGTCTTTTCTATTTCCTCTTCGGAGTGAGATTCAAGCATTCTTTCTTGAGACCTCCTTTTTACTTAGCTTCTTTAGGTCTGTGAATTGTCGTATGGCTATCCTGTACTATATGGCTAATATCCACTTATAAGTGAGTACATGCCATGTGTGTATTTTTGGGTTTACATTACCTTACTCAGGATGATATTTTCCAGTTCCATCCATTTGCCTGCTAATTTCATAATTTCCTTATTTTTAATAGCTGAGTAGTATTCTATTGTGTAAATGTGCCGCAATTTATTTATTCATTCTTTGGTTGAGGGACATCTGTGTTGGTTCCAGTTTCTGGCTATTATAAATAAAGCTGCTATGAACATAGTTGAGTAAATGTCCTTGTTGTATGGTGGAGCATCTTTTGGGTATATGCCCAGGGGTGGTCTAGCTGAGTCTTGAGGTAGAGCTATTCCCAATTTTCTGAGAAAGCACTAGACTGATTTCCAAAGTGGTTGTACAAGTTTTCACTCCCACCAGCAATGGAGGAGTGTTCCCCTTTCTACACATTCTTGCCAGCAAGTGCTGTCACTTGAGTTTTGAGCTTAGCCATTCTTATGGGTGTGAGATGGAATCTCAGAGACAATTTCGTTGTTGAACATTTCTTTAAGTTCGGCTTGGCTATTTGAGATTCCTCTCAATTGAGAATTCTCTGTTTAGCTCTGTACCCCACTTTTAATTCAGTTATTTGATTTGTTGGTGTTTAACTTCTTAAGTCCTTTATATATTTTGGGCATTAGCTGTTTGTCAGATGTAGGGCTGATGAAGATCTTTTCCCAATCTGTAGGCTGCCATTTTGTTCTATTGACAGTGTCCTGTGCCTTACAGAAGCTTTTCAATTTCATGAAGTCCCATTTATTAATTGTTGATTTTAGAGCCTGAGTTGTCCATGTTCTGTTCAGGAAGTTGTCTCCTGTGCCAATAAGTTCAAGACTCTTATTCCCTTCCTCCTCTAGCAGATATAGTGTGTCTGTTTTTGTTGTTGTTGTTGTTGTTGAAGTCTTTGATCCACTTGGGCTTGAGTTTTGTGATAATATGGATCTATTTGCATTTTTTTTACATGTAGACATTCACTTAGACCAGCACCATTTGTTGAAGATGCTTTTTCCCCATTGTTAAGCTCATTGAAGATCCAGAAATAAACTCACAGACGTAATGGCACTTGATTTTTGGCAAATTTTCGTTCACACTTTTTTTATTTTGTATTAGTGGCTGGGCCTCCAATCTGGTATTGACTTACTTGGATGTGTAGGAGTTACTCAAAGTGATCCAGCCAGTACAAACCAGGTATTTGTAGGAAGTCATGCATCAGGGATAATGCTGGAAGCTTTCTAAGAGGGGACATCTGTGACCTATGGCAAGCTGGCAAAGGTGTCCAGGGTTCCACATACTCACTAGATCCCCACCCTGCTCACTCCCTCTATCTCCACTCCTTCCCTCCACCCCAGTCACTGGGAGCCTGTTTTTGGAGGCAGTAGAATTTTGCTGCCTCACCCACACCCTTCTTGTGCTAATGTGGACCATTAGCTCTTAGGTCACAGAAAAGGACACTTCTGTCACCTCCTGCAGTGCCATTTACAAAGCATTTTCGTCTTTTCCCTCTCTCTCTCTCTCTCTCTCTCTCTCTCTCTCTCTCTCTCTCTCTCTCTCTCTCTCTCTCTCGTCTCTGATTTGTATTTCTTAGCTGTATGTTCTTTATGAAGGCAGAAGAAATAGACTAAAAACCATCTAGAGAATACTGGCGAAGGAAGGAAGACTGATTAGGGCGGGGTACTAGGCGACTGTCACCTGTTTCAGTTTCAAAACAAGGTTGATCTTGAAGAATAGAAGGTACTTGTTTGACCTAGGAAAGTGTAGCATCAGCCGTGTGTCAGACCAATGGGTAGAGTTTTAAAACATGCTCCCTAGATATGGAGGCCAGCACCCCTGCTATCCTGTCACTCACATAGCATCCTACGGAAACTCGAGAAAGTACAAGCACTTGTGAATTGAATTGTTTCCCCTCAAGATTCATATTAAAATCCTGACCCGTGTATCCTAAAATGTGCCTTCCTTATTTTGAAATAGGGTCAGTTGATAGGGGTTGGTCAGGTGCTGTGTATACAAATGCTAATTACTGGCCCCCAAGATCTGGTTGCAGTCCAGGTGAGCACATTCTCACATATACCATATGATGTGTAAACTTTGCTCCCCAGTTACCTCTGATTGGTTAATAAAGTTGCTGATAGCCAATTACTGGGCAGAAGAGAACTAGGTGGAGTGTCAGTTCCCAGACTGTGGATCTCAGGAAGGGACCACCAGAGGAGGAGGAAGAGCAGGAGGAGAAGGAAGAGAGAGAAGGAGAGAGGAGAATGGAGGAAGAAGATATAGAGAGAAGACATGACCTGATGGAGCAGATCCAGCCCAGACAGGACCCATATTGGCAAGAAACTTGGGGAGTGCTTCTGAAAAGTAGCCAGAATAGCTTAGAAAATTAGTTAAATCATACCTGCCCAGTTAGCATGCTTAAGGTTTGTTTAAACAAACCAATAGGTCACTGTCTCATTTTGGGGGGAACTAGTCAGGTCATGGTAGAGCCTTACAGAATTAATAAACATTCAACAACACTATATATACTTAGAGGAGGGGCTACTGGAGAGGAACAGCCAACCATCTGTACAGTATGACTGCTGTATTTATAGAAGGGGGAAACTGGGTGACAAGCATGTATTCATTGTTTTGCTCAGGTTGTGACCAAATACCAATAGAAACAATTTAAAGGAGGAGACATTCACCTTAGCTCAGGTTTCAGAGGTTTAATCCCAGAATCCTTAGCTCGGCCTTCAGAGACTTAATCTCAGAATCCTTGACTCTACTGACTCTCAGCTTGTGGAGAGGCAGAACAGTGTTTCAGGAGGATGGGGGCAGGAGGTACGAGAAGCCGCTTCTTTATGACAGAACAGGAAGAGACCATGATGAACATGATACCCTCAAGGGTTTGCTCTCGGGGACCTATTCCTTCACTTTAGTTATACTTCCTGAGGATTCCAGAAACTCCCAAATCAATGCTACCAGCTGAAGACCAAGCATTCAACATATGAACCTCTGGGAGACAGTCCTCACCCAAACCATAGCAGGTGTGCACAGAGAGACTGCCACTTGAGGATGGAAATCATGCTGCTGGGAGCCAAAGACACCCAAAAGCCAGGGGAAAGTGGGGGGGGGGGCACTCTATCCTCTACCTTGATTTGATGTTGGGTTTTTAGCAAGCAGATGTCTGCAGTTTCCAGTGTGCTGTGCTTATCCTAGCAGACACAGCAGGACTATGGTAATGGGCTCCTGTCTTTAGGAGGCCTGTCTAGATGGTACTAACAGATGCTCACAGAGCTCTGCAGGCACACAGAATGAAGCCTGTGTATATCATAACAAATTCATAAATGCGTGTTCATATCTGTTACATGCCTGTAAATATATTAGTGCTGTATGTACTGTCAAGCTTCACCAATATCCAAATATCTGTAGCTCCAAATAAAAAGGCAATTACAACAGAAGAATTTTCCAGCCCCCCATCCCCCACACTTTTAACTCATATATGTTAGCGTTGTTCAAGATCCTTTTACTTTTCAGGGGATAGAAACACAATTCAGGCTGAAACAAACACACAGACCAATCCCTGGGTGACTCAAAGGTTAAATGTGAAGCATGTCAGTTGGTGTTCTACAGAGAAAGTCAATAGAAGTGGACAGAGAGGAGGATAAAGAACGGGTGAGGTGATGTCAGTCTTGAGGTCACATTTTATCTGGTGAGAAAGCAGCAAATGCAGGCGAAATTTCAGCATTGCAGTCCAGAATCCTTTTGGAACCCCGTTCTTTCTTTGTGAGCAAGGCTTCCAGCTCATTGGACGAGGCCCACTCACACCTTAAGAGTGATGTGGTTTACTCAAAGTCTGCTAATTCAAAGTTAAATCACAGCCAGAAAAAAAGAGCCTGTCTAAAAAAAGAGAAACAAGCAAATGAAACAACACAAAGGCTTCACAGCAACGTTTTAAAGCCTGGGGCTGACCAAATGACTAATGTCACACCGTGTGTGAGCCGATGTGCCTGGTGCCACAGTGTGTGTGAGCTGACTGAATGATCTAGACCAGACAGGTCCGGAGGAGTCTAGAGGTCCTTAAATCACCAGGAACCTGCCCCTTCCTTAGTGGCAGCTTTGACTAGTCCATGTCTGAACCGATCATTGTGGCCAACAGAATGGGGTTCTCTGGGCGGGGACAGGGCCTGTTGTCTACAGAAGGGATCTGGAGATGCGGCTTGAGCGTACAGTTTTGGAAACAAAAGCGTCCTATGATGAAGCAGCCTTTCTATACAAGGAGGAAGGGGAAGCTGGAGAAATGAGACCCGCTGTTCCACCCCAGATAGTACACTGCAGCCGAGGCAGCACAGTGGCCAGCGGAAGCCGTGTTTAACGCGGGCTTCTGACTACAAGGCTGACTGAAACTACTGTTGAATCTCATGAAATTTTCCTTTGAGGAAGATGTAGTCTTTGTCACCAATTTAAAGTAGTAATTTTTTCTCCTCTAAGTACAAAATTGCTTTCAGTTATAAATGCAGGACATTTTAAATTATTGAAATACAAATGTTTTTATACTGAGGGGCGTGGAATGCAGCGTGTAGGATGTGGGATGGAAGCAATGAATTTTTTCCGATGCTAAAACCCTGCTTGGAAAAATATTTTCCCTTAGTCATGCTTCTGAAACTCAACCCTTTCAGGAACGGTTATTACTGAAAATTAAAAGGAGTTTTTTTGTTTTGTTTTGTTTTTAAATATGGCCTTCTTTCAAGCGTTTGCATGATGACTTTAAAGTCATGGGGAGCTGGGTACTTGGCCTGTCCATCTGCCTTCCCACACCTCACAGTCACCCTCTCTTCTACCCGCCCTGCCGATAGGAGTGCTTTGGGCCCCTCTTACTTCCCACAGGAATGCCTGGAATCTTGTTTAGGTCACATCACTGGGTACCAAGCTGTTCTAAACACAGATAGAGGCTGGAGGTCGGCATTGTATGTCCTCCTGAAGAGCAAAGGCCTTGGACTCTTTGGTTACAGGAACTGCTGCTGCATGGGCTGGTCTGCAGTAGCTATTGGGAGGCCACAGTTGAAGAGAGCTTGCAGAGTCTCAACTCTTCCTTCTTTCTTCCCTCCTTTCTTCCTTCCTTCCCTGGTCCCTCCTTTTTCCCCCAAAGCAAAACCTTTTCCTTTTAAAGAACTCTCCCAAGCGCTCATGTCACTGCAGTGTTCAGATCTTTAAATTTACTATTAACTGCCTCTTTGTAGTTTTTTAACTCAATACAAATTTAGTTTTAAATTTATTTATTTTTATCTCAATCACAGGTTAGGTACTTTGAATCCCAGGCTTAGCCCCCCTCCCCCATTCCCTCCTACCCTCCCACTCCCTCCCTCATCTCCTTCTTCCCCGCCCCCCCCAAGTCCACCAAC